>CAWUFW010011488.1:12500-611961 GCA_963921515.1 Calotriton arnoldi | reverse complement strand
GCTGTCGTGTTGTAGGTGTGCCCCTCACTCCCTGGGAGCTATCTGTGGCTGGCATATGTCCATCTGAGACAGGCATGGTGACATATGCCAGTCACTTGTACAGGGATGCGTTGAACAGCAATGGACCGATCGGTGCCCCCGGCCGGCCCATTGCATTCAATGTGTGCAGGTACGCGTTGTACCCCTGTACGCGTTGTACCGCAATGGACCGATCGGTGCCCCGGCCGGCCCATTGCATTCAATGTGTCGCGGTGCACGCGTTGTACCCTGTACGCTGTTGATCAGCAATGGACCGATCGGTGCCCCCGGCCAGCCCATTGCATTCAATGTGTGCGGGTACGCGTTGTACCCCTGCACGCGTTGATCCGCAATGGACCGATCGGTGCCCCCGGCCGGCCCATTGCATTCAATGTGTGCGGGTACGCGTTGTACCCCTGTACGCGTTGATCAGCAATGGACCGATCGGTGCCCTCGGCCGCCCATTGCATTCAATGTGTGCGGATGCAGCGTTGTACCCTGTATGCAGCGTTGTACCGCAATGGACCGATCGGTGCCCCGGCCGGCCCATTGCATTCAATGTGTGCGGGTACGCGTTGTACCCCTGTACGCGTTGATCAGCAATGGACCGATCGGTGCCCCGGCCGGCCCATTGCATTCAATGTGTGCGAGTACGCGTTGTACCCCTGTACACGCGTACCGCAATGGACCGATCGGTGCCCCGGCCGGCCCATTGCATTCAATGTGTGTGGATGCGCGTTGTACCCCTGTACGCGTTGATCAGCAATGGACCGATCGGTGCCCCCGGCCGGCCCATTGCATTCAATGTGTGCGGGTACGCGTTGTACCCCTGTACGCTTGTACCGCAATGGACCGATCGGTGCCCCGGCCGGCCCATTGCATTCAATGTGTGCGGGTACGCGTTGTACCCCTGTACAGCGTTGTACCGCAATGGACCGATCGGTGCCCCCGGCCGGCCCATTGCATTCAATGTGTGCGGGTACGCGTTGTACCCTGTACGCTGTTGTACCGCAATGGACCGATCGGTGCCCCCGGCCGGCCCATTGCATTCAATGTGTGCGGGTACGCGTTGTACCTCTGTACGCGTTGTACCGCAATGGACCGATCGGTGCCTCTGGCCGGCCCATTGCATTCAATGTGTGCGTGGTACGCGTTGTACCCCTGTACGCGTTGATCAGCAATGGACCGATCGGTGCGCACCCATTGACAATGGCCTAGCCTGGCAACGGACGCTGTTCGAAATTCGAACGAGTCGGTTGCTGGAAATTCAGTTGGTCACCCACAACAATGTTGCAAAATCATGTATGTCATGAAGTTGAAGATTTGAAGGATGCTGTGGGCGTGAATTGGTGCTGCTATTCCATGGATTGGCCAGATTCAGAAGATGCAAACGACTTGGACCTATCACTTTGGACACAAGGGACAGTATCTGCCTCTCCAGCACATATATATTGCTAGCTGTTCCCCTGAGAGCTCACTTGCCTGCACTACATGCTCCAGGACGACATCTACCACTGCACTGCTGCTGTCTCTGCCCCTCTGGACCCTGCAATGGCACGTACTGTGGAGAGAGCCCCAGCCTTCAGCCTTGAGGAGAACCAGGCCCTGCTGGACAGCCTACTTCCACAGTACAGCAAGCTGTATGGGACACCAGGGGAGCAGGTGAGTGTTCTGTGCACTGCCTTTCTGAATGTGCATTTTGTCTGACTAGCAAGGCTGAAAGTCTGCACGCCACTGGCTAGCAGGCTCACTGAGTAGTTGTCACCCCCCATGAAATGAAATGAAAATGAAATGAAATTTGTACTTGTAAAGCGCACCCATACCCCCAAAGGGGTGTCCAGGCGCTGTACGCATACCGCTGTGGAACCCTTCCTGGCTTTTCCCTGTGAAATGTCCACTCCTGGGCACCCCCAGGGTGAAGCCAGGCATCCCAGCGCTGTTGGGGCCGTTGTGGAGATTAAGCAAGCTATTGCCCAGAGTTGCAGAGTGGGACCCATGATTAGAATAGGCACCGAGGCGAGAATTATCAGGTCCGAGGAAATTGAGCCCAAGACCCGCCGAGGCGGGAATTGAACCCTGGTCCCGGGCCAGATCTCTGCATCAGGGTCTGCCGCTCTAACCATTGAGCCACACTTCTCCCTCTGGTGTGCAGTGACATGCACTGGACAGGTATGGTGCAGTGACAGTGCATTTGAACAAGGTTTTACTTCCCATGCAATGATACCATGTAGTGACTTCTGGCAAACTGTCCATTGGCAGCTTTGCACTGCCTGTGTACATCATGTGCCCCTGTGATTGAGACATGTATATACAACTGTGTCATGCACGGATATGTTGCATGTGTAGTAATGGCCTTTTCACTTTGTCATCCTGACAGGTTAATGCCCATCGGAAGCAGGAGATCTGGAAGGACATCGTCCGGGCTGTCCGGTCCGTGGGGGTCTACAAGCGCCGGATCCGCAACTGCCAGAAGAGGTGGCAGGACCTTCGGGGCTGGACCCGGAGGATTGCACAGGTCCAGCTGAAGCTGTCCCCTCCTCGCAAGAGGGGCGGAACATGGACCCTGACCCCCCACATGCTCCAGATCCTGGCGGTGGTGTTTCCAGACCTGGATGGGCAGCTGAAGGCCAGACAGCAGCAAGGAGGGGGTGAGTCAAAGACTGCACTGTGAACTCTGTATTACATGCTATGTGCCCTCCTCTGGCCTGGTTCAACTGCCACAGTACAGCAGTCATGTTGTCCAAGAGCCATGTCCCTCTATTGTGCACTGCCCACTCCTCATCTGATACCCAGGTGTGGCCCTTACATTCAGGGAATTGTGTCACTTGGGACTGTGTCCTTGCAGTTTGCTTCACTAAAGGTGGGGACAGCATCTGTTTCCCTAACTTTGTTGTGGGCATCATGGGTGGGTCCATTGTTCACACAACGCCTGTGTTCGGACATGTAATCTGCGTGTTGCTTTGATATGCGGTCCACTTGCTGAGCTGAGCCACCACATGTGCCTGGGGTATGTGGCACACACCCATGCAGCGAGTGGGAACAATGTTTGGGCCCCAGGAGTGTGCAGATTACGTGTGTCACACATACATAGCCAGCTATCCACTGTCCAGGGCTCATCCCTCATTCATGTGGGGCAGGACAGTCATGCCTACTCCAGGCCATGCAATGCACTCTGTACTCCCACTCCCGTGTATCAGCTGACACATTGTGCGCAGTGATTTGACCCCTCAGGTGTCTGCCTCTGTGTCAGTGTGCTGTGGATTTGTTGCCAGGACTGCTGGGGTGTTTCTCGGTAGGGGCTCAGCATGCCACTGGAGATGTGACCATAGGAGACAATACTTGTGTGTCACATAGGTGTTTGATCAGCTGCCCGTGCAGACTGGGGTATGCAAATGTGAAGTTCAGGCAGCTGTTCCCCATTCACAGCAGATTGTGAGGGGCTCAGGTTCAGAGGGTAGTGTCACAGGTCTCCCATATGTCCAATCGGTATGACCTGGACAGATGAGGGTTAAGATGATGTGTTGTGTGGGGGATGTACATGTGCACTTGTGCAGCTCCAGGACTTGCATTCCCCATGACCTACTATTGTGACACAGTGCAGAGTGTTGTTGTCTGGCTGCCAAGTCATACATCACTGAGACAGTGATGTATGACTTAGCAGTCATGCCTCCGCCATGGCATGTGTCTACTTATTGGTGATCCTGCAGGGGAGTGACATGTGCTACATGCACACCATTGTGGCGATGGCTATCAGGACATGGGTGCATCATGGTGTCTGTTGCTGGTTATTCATCACATGCATTTCCTATTTGACTCTGGGCGTCCCTTTCATCCGGAAACCTGTACTGACTCAGTGGCAAGAGTTGTGATGTGTGCATGTCCACATGCTACACCGTGTCCTCTGCACTGTCCAACTACTGTGTAGTTGGTGCATGTGTCCACACTGGGGTGTTGCTATCCAACAGACACCAGACAGATGGGTGCAAGGCCATGTGGGATGTGAGTGCCATGGTTGGCATCAGACTGACAATTGGCTTCTCCTGTTCAGTTAGGGCACTTTTAGCAGTGTACAACTAATGATGCCAGGGCTTGCTCTGTAATGTGCTGTGCTCACAGTGGTGTGTGCGTTTGGTGCAGGTGACTGATGTCTGTCTGTTTCCCCATTGTTTGCAGATACATCCACGGAAGGGGACAGCTCCATGGACCAGTAGGAGCCGGAGAGCCAGACTGGGTCAGCAGCCGAGGAGTGGTCGGAGGGACCCAGTGGCACGGAGGGCGAGGGGAGCCACACCGAGGAGTCCTCAGCACCATCCACCTCAGCTGAGGACCAGAGCAACTCGGAGGATGACTCCCTTATGGAGGCGGGTGTCAGCAGCCAGCACACCCCAGCTAGTGTTGCTGTCCCCGCCACCACCAGCACCACCACCGCCCTCCCATCGGCTCCCATTCCCCAGGTCCGTGGAGGCTCCCATGTTCAGGAGTGTGTCTCCTTTGGGCCAGGCACCGCACCCCTGCCCCTGTGTCCCCTGCTGCCCTGAGTGAGGAGTCTGTGTACCTCCTTCGCCAGCTCCATGTAGGGCAGACAGCCATGCTGAGTGTCCTCCATGCGCACACCGCTCTGTTGACTCAGCTGGTGTCGTTCATGGAGGGCATCTCATCGGGCATGTCTGACCTACAGAGGGGCAATAGGTCCATGGACTCCTCCCTGACGGCAGCAGTGTCCCTCCTCAGACAGTCCCTCACCCCTCCTGCCTCTGCTCCATCCACACTCCCCAGCACCTTACCCATCCCAAGCACACACACACCGGCACAGGCACACACCAGCACACACACATCCAGCACACAGACACACACGCCACAAACAAAACGCACACGCACGCACAGTCAGGGGACTGAAACCAGACTCTCAGGGGATGGGGCCCTGGAACACACACACGCATCCACGAGCACTGTGCAGTCCTCAGTTGCCTCTCCCTCCAAAACACCCTCCCTTGCCTCACCTGCAACCCCAAAGACCCAGCGGCTCTTCCTCAGTGACCTCGGTCTCTTCCCCTCCGATCCAGCTGATACAGCATTCAGGGGGAAGAGGAAGCCCACCCACACGGAGCAGAGTGCCCCTCGCCCCGGACACCCTCCCCCAGGCACAGACAGACTGAGGCCCCCACCCGCAAGTCCCCCGGAGTCGTAAGAGCAAGACCCCGCCGCCGCCCTGCAGCTCAGGCACCAGGTCTCCTTCCTCCATCCCTCAGGCCCCCACTCCACAGGTGCCCCCACCACACCCTGCCCCAGGTTCCCCCACCCACAGATATACCATCCCCAAGAGGATCCGGCCTTCTCCCCCTGCCACTTGCTCACCCGGCACCACACCCCCGCTGCGCTTGTCTGTGCCACTGATGTGGTGAGGGTGTCCTCCCCCTCTGTCCAGCCCACCTTGCCTGTTCCCCATTCTCCTCCCCTGGTGGTAGGCACTGCAGTGGAGTCCACTACCACCCTGTCTGACTTGGGCACTGCAGTGGCGGACCTGTCCACTCCATCTGCAGGGTCCACTGCAGTTGTGCCGGCACCCACAACATCTGAGTCATGCCCCCAGTTGTGCCGGCACACACCATGTCAGACACCTCCACTGCAGTTGTCAGTGGCTCTCCAGCACCCACCACCCCTTCCCTGCTTCCTCCTGGTGAGCCCTGATCCTGTCCCTGCGGTGCCTGGCCTGCCCCCCGGTTGCCCCTCCTAGTGGATTGTCCCTGGTTTTGTGCAGGCATGCGTAGGGTGACATCTGCCACTGTCACCCTGTTTGGACTTTGACAATGGACTGGCCATTGGCCTTTGTGTTTTTTCTGGACTTTGTTTTCATTACACACATATGCTGAATAAAGCAACTTTCTGTTCTCTAGTGCTTATGCTTCTGATGTACATGTTGTTGATGATGCTAACCATGCCCTTGCTGCAGTGATGGTGATATTTGGTCTCATGATAATGAAGTGTTACTGTGCAGGAACCCATGTGGTCCAGGGGGAATGTGTCCTATCCTGTGGTGTATCCATGTCATCCATAGCAGCATCTGAGGGTGTCATGTGTTCAGTATTTGGCAATGGGATTTCCTACTTAGATTAGCTATTTCACATCTGTGGCTTCCACCCCTGCACATCTGTTGTGCCTGCCATTGTTCAATTCGTCTACTTCCCTGACCGTGTGGCCATCTCCACTGGACATGCAGGTTTGGGCATCAATGGGGAAGGACTCATCTGTGTTGTCAGTGCAACATTGCTATACAAGTGTGTTGGATCTGTGCTGATGATTTCGTTGGCACTTCCATGACCAGGCTGATGTGACGGGAGCCCTCATTTGGTGCTAATTGTTGATTGTGTGACCAAGTGCTCAGCTGACATGATGGGGCCCTACTGAGGCAACATATGGCACAGCTTTCCTCACACAGGAGTGGAGTCCCCTCATGGCAGTGTGTACTCCTGTGACATTGCCTGCGCCCAAGGTGTGTGTTGTATGTGCATGTCTGTGTGTTCACTTCCGTTTAGCTGTGCATGCTGTGATCCCTAGTGTTGTACCTGTTTGTGATGCTTGCTGAGTTGACCTATGTTCCCCCAAAGTCTTCTCCCTGGGTTCTCTGTGATGTGGGTGCATGGCACATTACTGGTCATCAGGGTGTCACCCATAGGTGTGTTTGCTGTCAGGGCTGAGTTTGTGTGCAGACGCAGATGGGTCACAGTCAGGTTTCCCCTTGGCACTTGTTGTTTGCCCCTGTCATGTGATTTCCAGTTTGTGTTATCTTTCAGTGATTGTGACACGTTGTGTGTGTGACTGCTGGCACTCCTCAGGGTCCGGGCTGCAATGTTGGTTGTTGTCTATGTGGGTTCTTTGTGGGTGACCTTGGCTTCTTCATTGGTGTGTGACTGTGGCTGTGATCCCATTGGTTGGTGTGGTATTGCCGTCATGTCCATGTACAGCGTAGTGTGCAGTGTGTCAGACATTCAGGAGTCTTGTTGAGTGGCCATGTGTGATGTGTTTCTGCACCTTGGTTCCCACCCACCACCCTGGAATAGTCATGGGTGCATGTGCAATGTCACCAGTGCATGTGTGCTTCACTGCTGCACATTGTTGGAGGTCGAGGGGTGTGGTGTTGAGTGTGTGCAGATGAGAGTTGTTGCCCGGCTAGGCCCCTGCCTCCATGTTGGCCTTGGCTTACTGGCCATGCTGATTGATTTGTGCTTGTGTAGGTGTGATGGTAGTTTGTTGCTCAGGACACATGACTGTGGTTCACAGTGTGAACGACATTTAGCTTTGTCATCACAGTGGGATTGTAATGCAGCCCAGGGTCACCACATTGTGGGGGCCCTGGGGGTAGTGCTGTGGTGTGTCTGTGTCTTGCTGTGTCAGTTGCTGTTCCTACGTGCCTGTGTGATTTGTGCTCCCTCTCATCTGACAATGCCTGCTTGCCCACATAGGGGATTTGGATCCATGAGTTACCTTTGTGTGGCACTGTATGCACATCTGTATGATTGGTATTCAGGTCTCCTCATGTGTTGTGTGGTTGCCTGGGGACACTGGCACCCCCCTCACCTGTTGTGTATGATGTGCAGTGTGGGTCTGCCTGTTTGTGTTTGTGCATCTGCACCACTGCATTGGCATATCTTGGGTGTGCCATTGGCTGTATGTCGTTTGGTGGGTTTCCCCTGCTGTCCCTGGGACTCCTAGGTCATCGGTCAGCACAATGATCATGGTTTGTGTGTCCCATTGCTGCCATGGTATGGTATCTGTTCACCTCACATCTACAGTCTCCACAGGGTATCTGCATTTGTGTGCCCATTGGTGCAAATATGTGGGTCTGCATTCTGATGGTCATTTCTGTCATTGTGTCATTGATGAATGTTGACAGTGTCAGCCCCCATGGGTGTTGTTGGTCTGCACATGGCCAAAGGTATGTCTTATTTGCACTGCAGTATTTGGCTCCCCCAATTTATGTTGCAATGGGACACATGCACTACTTTGCCACTGATGTGTTTGTGTTCTGTGACCAGGAATAATCCATGCAGTTTGGCAGTTGCAGCTCTTTCTTTGTCAACACTTACCTTTTGGTCACTGTGGTGATGGGGCGTTAGACCCCATTGCCACAATGTTCAAAATGTGCTTCAGCTATGGACCCCACACTTACATTTTGGTCACTGTGATGATGGGGGTTTGGACCCCATTGCCACACTGTTCAAAATGTGCTTCAGCTATGGACCCCACACTTACATTTTGGTCACTGTGATGATGGGGGTTTGGACCCCATTGCCACAATGTTCAAAATGTGCTTCAGCTATGGACCCCACACTTACCTTTTGGTCACTGTGGTGATGGGGCGTTAGACCCCATTGCCACAATGTTCAAAATGTGCTTCAGCTATGGACCCCACACTTACCTTTTGGTCACTGTGGTGATGGGGCGTTAGACCCCATTGCCACAATGTTCAAAATGTGCTTCAGCTATGGACCCCACACTTACCTTTTGGTCACTGTGATGATGGGGGTTTGGACCCCATTGCCACAATGGTCATGGCCTGCTTGCATTGTGGGGGCCACACACATATATGTGTGGCACATGTGCTAGGGGTCACATTGTATGTTCAAAGTCATGTTCAGTGTTGTAGGCATTTGACACAGTCTACACACGCTTGTCATGGTGTTGGGGGATGTCTTTTCTTGCATTCCCTAGGTTGTGGTGTGCTGGTTGTGTCATGCATTGTCCATCCTATGAGTGGGGGTGGGGGTGGTGGTAGGCATCCAGCCCCCATGGGTAGAGGTGGTAGTAGTGACAGGCATCCAGCCCCCTGGGTAAGGGTGGTAGTAGTGGTAGGCATCCAGCCCCCCTGGCTAAGGGTGGTAGTAGTGGTAGGCATCCAGCCCCCTGGGTAAGGGTGGTAGTGGTGGTGGGCATCCAGCCCCCTGGGTAAGGGTGGTAGTAGTGGTAGGCATCTGGCACCCCCATGGCTAAGGGTGGTAGTGGTGGTGGGCATCTGGCACCCCCTGGCTAAGGGTGGTAGTGGTGGTTGGCATCCAGCCCCTGGCTTAGGGTGGTAGTAGTGGTAGGCATCCAGCCCCCTGGCTTAGGGTGGTAGTAGTGGTAGGCATCCAGCCCCCCTGGGTGAGGGAGGTAGTAGTGGTAGGCATCCAGCCCCCTGGGTAAGGGTGGTAGTGGTGGTGGGCATCCAGCCCCTGGGTAAGGGTGGTAGTGGTGGTGGGCATCAAGCCCCCTGGGTAAGGGTGGTAGTAGTGGTAGGCATCTGGCACCCCCATGGCTAAGGGTGGTAGTGGTGGTGGGCAACTGGCACCCCCCTGGCTAAGGGTGGTAGTGGTGGTTGGCATCCAGCCCCCCTGGCTTAGGGTGGTAGTAGTGGTAGGCATCCAGCCCCCCTGGCTTAGGGTGGTAGTAGTGGTAGGCATCCAGCCCCCCCTGGGTGAGGGTGGTAGTAGTGGTATGCATCCAGCCCCCCCTGGGTAAGGGTGGTAGTGGTGGTGGGCATCCAGCCCCCCTGGGTAAGGGTGGTAGTGGTGGTGGGCATTCAGCCCCCCTGGGTAAGGGTGGTAGTAGTGGTAGGCATCTGGCACCCCCATGGCTAAGGGTGGTAGTGGTGGTGGGCATCTGGCACCCCCTGGCTAAGGGTAGTAGTGGTGGTTGGCATCCAGCCCCCTGGCTTAGGGTGGTAGTAGTGGTAGGCATCCAGCCCCCTGGCTTAGGGTGGTAGTAGTGGTAGGCATCCAGCCCCCCTGGGTGAGGGTGGTAGTAGTGGTAGGCATCCAGCCCCTGGGTAAGGGTGGTAGTGGTGGTGGGCATCCAGCCCCCTGGGTAAGGGTGGTAGTAGTGGTAGGCATCCAGCCCCCTGGCTTAGGGTGGTAGTAGTGGTAGGCATCTGGCACCCCCTGGCTAAGGGTGGTAGTAGTGGTAGGCATCCAGCCCCCCCTGGGTAAGGGTGGTAGTAGTGGTAGGCATCCAGCCCCCCTGGGTAAGGGTGGTAGTGGTGGTGGGCATCTGGCACCCCCCTGGCTAAGGGTGATAGTGGTGGTGGGCATCCAGCCCCCCTGGGTAAGGGTGGTAGTAGTGGTAGGCATCCAGCCCCCCCTGGGTAAGGGTGGTGGTGCGCATTCAGGCCCCTGTGTGCATATGTGGCATTGGTGATGGGCATCCCGCCCCTATGGTGCTGCTGTTGCTGGTGTAAGTAAATTCTGCATCCCTCTGTGTGTGTGTGATGTGTCGTGTACGTGTTGTATGTGTTTTGTGGTTGGTGTCTGACTTACCTTCTGCGCCGTACGCGTCCGTGCCTGTTCCGGTAGTAAATGTAGAATATTGGTATGATCGGGACGAAGGGATTCATGGTTGGTTCGTGTCGTTCGTCCTTCTCGTTGCTTCGCGTCGTCCTCGTCGCTTTGCGTCGTCCTCGTCGCTGGCGTGTTCGCCTCGTAGCCGTGGATCGTGTTGTGGCGAAATCGGAGCTTTTGTGCGCCTCTCCCGGATGCTTTGACGTGCCGTGCGTAGCGACAGGTTCGGCGCGTACGGAAAGCGCATCGTACTTGTTCGGCCGGACGGAGCTGCATTTTCCCTTCCGTGCGACTCGATTCGGCGTTTCCGGATTTGCCTCGGTCGGAGAACAGGACCTGGATTGGGTGAGTACGACTCGGCCGGATTCTGTGCTGTTGTGCGCATCGTACTTACTCGTTCGGTGTGCTGTACGGATCGGTCGGGAAACAGGCATTCGCATGGCTTTTTTCCCGACCGAATGGTATTGGGTGCGCCTCCGACCGAGATCGGAATCGGCCCCAAAGTCTTTTCTAAACCTGCAGTCTTAGATACAGACTTTTCCAAAGAATCCAATTTTGACTGTAATTTATCTGAGAGAAGAATAGTAACTCCTTTGTGTTCCATTTTATCAATAGCTTCCATTTTCACTATTGGTTGTTTTTCCAATTTCAAAAGTTCTTGATTGAATGTAGAACACTCTTGCAGAGTAGGCATTAGGCAAACTATAGACTTCTTTTCTCCAATTTTTTTGTACATTATTTCAGGTGCTATGTTTTCGTTTGTAAGCAAGTTCTTTAGTAGCTGACTTTGTAAAGCTTGATTACCATGTTTTGTCAAAACATCAATTCTTATATCTTTAAGAATATTTCCATAATATTCATCACTTGCTTGTCGCATATTCTTAATAAGTTCTTTATATTCAAAATGTAACCAAATATTCACATTTCCAATACTTCCCAAAGATTTCCTAGTGTCTTCATGGACAAGTGTTTTAAAAGCTGGTTGCCCTTTTACAGGAGTAAGCTGTAGTAGATCGCTGATTACATGTTTTCCTCCGAACAGAACATCATAATCTGTTTTTAAAATCTGTTGCATTCTTAAATGTACAAAGGCAAGCATTACGTTTGAGACCATGCTCACCTCATCAATGATTAGAAGTTTCATTTTCTTCAGTACTCTTGAAACTTCATAACAAGCTTCTCCAGATAGCTTCTGATATTCCAATTTATTTTCATGTTCAACTGGTAGCATGAGTAATCGATGTAAAGTAATCCCTTTAATGTTGTGTGCTGCTCATCTAGTTGGAGCTGTTACAACACAAGATAAATGTGATTCAGTAGTTTTGTGTAGATAACTGGTCAAAACTTTAATTAAGAAACTTTTTCCTGTTCCAGCTTGACCACTGATGTACATTTGAATAGGTTTAAATGATGTGCATTGGCATTCTTTTTTTCATGCAGCAAACCATGCTGTATCTGTTGTGTCACTTGCTGATATATTTCTTTTTGTTCAATATTTAGTTCTTCTTCCAAGTTTCCCAACTCAATAATATCCTGTTGTGCTTGTTGCATTGCCGTTTCTACTTCATTCATGGCTATTGCTGCTTCATTTTCAGTAATTAGTTGTCCTAGTGGATCTTGACTTAGTGGAGCAGAACTTTGACTATCTTGAGAACTGTCTCTAGCTTTTTCAGCTGCAATAGTAGTTTCTTGTTCAATCTCTTCATTTAACATTTGTAGATACGTAGGGAAAATTGTGCATTGAATGTTATCTTTATATGCATTAAAAGAATCTTCATTGCAGTCAAAATCTCCAAGTAATTCCATTTCACTACGCCAAGGCTTGAAGAGTAGCAGAAGTGCTAAATTGAAAAATTACCTTTTATCTGGAGTTTCGCAACTGAGTTTTCTGTGGTTAATAAGATTTCCTTTGGCATGTTTTACCAAACATCCATCACATCCAATTACTGCATATTTTTCTTCATTTATATTTTCTGTAACATTTCTCTTAAAGCTGTAATGTTGCAGTACTTCATAGAGACATAGGTTTTCCAGATGTGGACTTTTGGGATAGTACGTATCCAATATATTAGTTTTAACAATATCTGTACTTTCTGGTTCATTCAATGCTAAGTATTCAATTTCTTGCAGATATTTCAATACTCTATTTCATGTTGCAGCAAGACCTAGACTTACCCAAATGATTCCTCTGGACTTTGAATATAAACTGGCAGAGCTCAACCGATCCGAACATTCATAGGATCCAATCTCTCGATGGGAAAGCATTTTCAAGCTAAAGCTGTACAATTTGTTACTAAGACTCTTCTCTTGTGAAATTTCTGTCCACATTTCTTTCAACTCTGTCTTTTCAGATTTGGTTATATATGATGTAACATAGCGAGCAACAGCAATTGAATTATCTGCAACATGCTGGATATCCATGTTTGCATTCCACATTGTCAAAATCACTGGATTGAAGTCATTAATATACTTCGAATCTTCAGTTCTTTTTATGTTGTATGTATTCTTCGGAGATTTTCGAGTTAGAGTATGCCTTACTGCTGACATAAAACTATTGACTCTTCCTTTTGAAATTATTGGACGTGAGAATCCAAAACGACATTGTGTATAAAGTTTTCCCTTTGTCTTGTATTTTTGTCGACAATATTTTCCACATCGATGACTTTGAAACTGTAAAACTTGTTGTTTCAAGCTGTTTTCTCCTCCTTTTTTTTGAATGGGACAGGTAACGCACTCTTCAATGAAAGACAAAACAGCTTCATCAGAATCGGTTCCAAATTTAGGTGCATTCTTGATCCATAATAGCATGTGTATATGAGGAGCACCTCTGGCTTGGTACTCCTTTCTCCAAAAGAAATCAGTAACTTCTCCAAGAGGTGGAATATTTTTATTGCAGATACAAGACATCATACCTTGAAACCTATGATTAAAATATCTGCACACATTTACAGGATCCAAGGAACACAGTTCTCCACCTATCTTCAATTCAATGTTTTTTACATTTGAATTTGCTTGTCGTAGAAATTCAAGTAAATCGCCCCACGCATATTCAGCACAGCTAAGCGTAACAAACCAAGTAGGGGTACCTATGTTTCTTAAGGTACATTTAAGTTCTCCGTGACGACTTTACCAAGTTGACACGCCATCAAATTAATTAACTGAGATTCTAAATGATCGTCTCTTTGTTGAACTTTGTCCAAGAATTCCTTTGCAGAAACATGTGTAAGATGAACTCCTGTTTTTAATATGTGGTTCACTGCATATGAAAGTCCAGACAAATCACCTTCAAACAGAAGATGAAATATATATGGAATACACTGTCGAAATCTTGGATCTTCTGAGTACAATCTTGTCGAACGGTATTCTGAAGCTGGAATCTGTACTGGTCGTTCATCATATCGTCCACCTTTTCCAGTGGGGAAAAGCTGTGGAAAACAACAAACTTCTAGACTTTTTTCCCATACACTTATGGGAGTTCCCTTCGCTTTCTTCATTTGAAATAATTCAATAGCATGCACAGTCCAGCCGCACACTTAGATCCAACCATCTTCGTCTCCTTGTCACCCCCCGCTTCCGCCGCGCCAGAATGGGCGGTAGAACCTTTGCGGTGTTCGCTGCCAAGACATGGAACAGCCTGCCTCTGCCCTTGCGGCTGACCAAATCCGAATCTATCTTCCGACGTGACCTAAAGACCTGGCTCTTCTCGAGTGCTTAACCTGCTGAGTGTACTCACATCCTTCGCCTGTCCAAGCGCCGGGACACCCCCGTTGGGGGTAGCTGCGTGCTTTATAAGCTCCTAAATAAATAAATAAATAGTGTTTCCTATCACTTCTTTTGAATGTAGAGGATGTATACTGTAATGTCCATAAATTTCTTCACTCCTGGAGTTGTCCACTTTTTCTATTTGACCAGTTAAAATTTCTGTCTCATCTTCTAAACATATTTCCTACTCTTCCACATTTACAGTTTTATAATAAATATTGTTTTGTACAAGATATAATGTAGCCTTTTGAAGTTTGGTGACATCTACTAACTCTTGCCATATTTTCCGACTCTTTGTTGGTACACCATTAACTAGAATAACTACAGGTTCACTTTCCTCTCTCTCTATACCAACAGTTTCAATATTTTTCTTAAAATCTAAAGGTAAATACACAACTCTTCTTTTCAGACCTCTTTGTAAATCTGTTGGAGGCAGCTTACCTGTTTTAGGCTCCATACGAAATATATAGCCTGAAACGAGTGCACAGATTGAATAAGAATGGACTCATATGTATTTAAATCTGCCAGTTCCGGAGGAATAGCAACTAACTCTAAGTTGTTATGTACTGCTCTAGCTGGCATTTTGTTCTCTTCTAATTTGTTGTAACAATATTTATAAATTCGTGATTAGTACCCAACTCAAAACGACCTTCCACCAACAAATAGGCACCAAATTGCTCCCACTTATCATTGTTTTCCTTTTCACTTTTTAAATACACATCAACATTCCTAGTTTGCCTTTTATAGTGAGTACGTCGACAACAAATACAAACATAGGGGGTCATTATGATAGCGGGCGGATCGCCACCGCCCGTATGGCGGTGGCGATCCGTCCGCCATTTTCGTACGCCCGCCTAACATTTCCCCCGCCATATTACGATGGCGGTGGGGACCCAGGCGGACGGAAAGACCGTCCGCCGCTTTTCCGCCATTCGACTCGTCGACCGGGCGGAAAAGGGCTCTAACATGGTGGCGGTGTCTGCAAGACACCGCCATCCATATTAGGATGGTGGCGGAGCAGCCTTTCCATGGCGGTGTTGCCGCCATGGAAAGGCATGCGGTCTTGCTTCTGGGGGCCCATTGCGGGCCCCCAGGGTTTTGGGGGTGGGGGTGCACATGGGGGTACTTTGAATGCACAAGGTGGCAGGCACCGCGCGGTGCCTGTCACGTTGTGCATTCAAATGCACAACATGCGTTTTTCACATAGCGGCGCGTGCTGCTGACAGCACCGCCCGCCGCAATGTGAACAATACGGGATGCCATCGCCACCGTGGCGGTGGCATCCTAATACACATGGCAGGACCGCCGCACCTCTTGCGGGCGGTCCCGTTTGCCGTTGCAATGATGAAAAGTACTTCGACACACTTTTCCAGAAAGACAAGCCAGAGAATGGCCCTGCAACTTAGTATACTTTCTCACTTTACAAGGATCTAGTCCTTGCAACATCTTAATCTTCTGTTTAACACTTTTTTTTGCATAATCTCGTAAGAAAATTCGTAATATATCAATAGATTCCTGTTGTATACTACAAATACTACTACAATCCCACTTATACACTGGAGTTTGTGTACGTCTCCCTTGAACTTCTTCAGCTATTACTTCTTCCACATTTCTAGAAACCATCTTTTCTTTTTCAATTGGACAACCATCTTTTATCTCATAACAACGACCACTGGTATCAACTGCATGAACTAATGTATTTTGTTGAAAATAGCTTTCTTCATTAAAAAAAGGCTCAGTACGTGTGCTTCCATTCACCCAAAATGTTTTTGCAAAAGTTACTTCTATTAACCAGTCTTTTTCTTTTGCTTTTCTCCTTCATAAAGTGCATTATTTTATTCAATATTTTCATTCTCTTCAATACCAATAGAAATAATTTTCTTAGCCTTAGACGGCGAGGCAAGATGGCGGCTGCGTGAGCGTTGTGAAAGCCGCTCTTCCCTACCGCTGTGAACTACGCTATGGACTGAGGAGGAAAGAGAAAAGGAAAAAAAAGGGATTGTAGGAACAATTTTACCATAATATTTCCTGGATGGCTCCTGGGCAAAGACAAGCCCCACGATAAACGGATGAGGTTTCTGACGACGGCGGGAGCCTTGTCGGCTCGAGCTGTAAGGGCGCTTCTCTTGGCGGCAACTGGTAATAGCTATAAAACGAGTCAAAATAGCTCCCGGCGATACACTGTATCAACAGAAAATCCGCCAGTGATATCCGCGCTCAGGACTGTATGCTACATTGTTGCCGCATCAACGTATTCTACAGGATTGACAAATATGCCGCCTAAGAGTAAGACGGCAGCGAGAGATACCGGCGCGGCTGGAGGCGCCAAGGGGGGATCAGTGAATCGGCGAGCGGCGGCGGACGGCAAAGGCCTGAATCTGAGCCACAATTTGAGTGATTCACTGCCTGGGGAGCCGGTCAAGGATACCGTGAAAGGTATTCAGGGGAGCAGCGAGGTAGTCACAAGACCTAAACAACCAACTGTGCCTGTGATGTTTGCAGGCCGAGGCTCTATGAATACATCAAATATTTCTGGGGAGAAGAAACTAAACAAAGGTAAAGGTAATGTGTGTAGAAAACTGACTAAGGATAATTGTAACAAATCGGGACTGAGTAAATCTATGGCCCAGGACACAGTATCATTACATGATCCTGAAGAAAGTGCCAAAACAGCAGTGGGCTCGGCGATCATGTCAATGATAGATTCTGGGATAAGTACACAAGATCCAGACACGGAAGTGCCAGGGGGTGAGAATACTATGCTTCAGGAGAAAATTATCGATATTACTGTCACTACCCCTGTCTTAGCAGGAATCCCCTATACACCTGATCTAGAAGGGATTAAACAAAAAAAATCTTTTAATCAGACAGATGGAAGGGGCCTCGTGACGCCTGATTGTGGAGAGAAATTTTTTTCTCTAACAGATGAATCTGAACTGTCGAACAGCGAGAAAGATGTCATTGAAGAGGAATGTACTGAGGGAGACAGTGATAGCTCTCTCACGAAACCTGGCACACAGAAACGCGTACCTGTGCAGACTAAGAAGCGAAGCGCAAGAGAATCAGATAAAGAAAAGGGCTCTATCTCTATCTCAGATCTTAGTCAGTCGAGTCAGTTAAAATGGGATTACTCCGCCACTCATCTGGGTAGAGATGTTGACAATGGGATTAGAGCACAAGCTGAAGTTACTGAAGGCTTATTTGAATCTAAAGGTGCAACTGAGTTTCAATTACCACATCCATCTCTGGAGTTAATCTACTCGACTTTGAAGCAAATGCAGACCGAGGCACGCCTCGAGCACAAGAGGGCTCACTTGGCTACTAAAAAATTACAAGGAGCAGTGCGTAAAGTTAACAAGGCCTGTGTAGAAATCTCGGATCGCACTACTGCGCTGGAAGAACGGATTGTCCAACTTGAGGACAATGTAGAGATATCTGACCAACAAACAGCGTCTAATGAGGGTAGGATGATGGACGTACTCTGGAAACTAGAGGACTTTGAAAATAGGCAGCGACGAAATAATCTCCGCTTACTGGGAATTGCGGAAAAAGCGGAAGGGGATGATATCTGTGGCTTTACAATTAGGCTATTCAAGGAGGCTTTCCCAGAACTGGCTCATTGGAATTGGGAATCCGAGGTCCAGAGAGTGCATCGCTTCCCTTTAATGATTAAAAAGAGACCAGCACAGGAGGAAAAACCAAGAGCCATACTTATATTCTTTGGTAACTTTCTTCTTCGACAGGCCATATTCAAAAAGCCAGGCCCGACGCAAGGAGAATGGCAGCAGGGCATTCCTTTTTCACCCGGCCGGACTTTTGTCATGCAACGGTGGAGAGGAGGTGGAGATTACGCCTACTAATCACGCCGTTCCAGAAATTGGGATGTGAAGTCTTTTTAATGAACCCTGCCAGACTCAAGGTTATCTGTAAGGGTACTACCAGGGTATTCACATCAGAAATCCAGGCCCAGGAGTTCTTGCAGGAACTTTCTAAGAAATAAGATATGATTGAATAGCGGGAAATATAATTTTACTCTTTTCTCTACATTGTTGGGTTTTGGGTAGGGAAATGGATGTGGGGCACAACAACATGCAGGAGGCATCACAAGGGTCCATTGACCTTTTTTGCCTTTTTTTGATGGGTCGGGGAGGGCGGGGGGGCCAAAGGGAGAAAGGGAAGGTTTGATGAACGGGGGTTAGTGGGTGTTTTTTTTTTGGGTCTCACTAGAGGTGGGTACATCACAATGTGTATGGCTGTCTGGGCTGGAGATACTGCTTTTTTCTTCTGGGGAAACTTAGAATAGCCTCTATTAATATCTGTGGATTGAATGATCCCCAGAAAAGAAGGAGAATTAGCCTTGATGTACAGTTTTTTAAATCAGACGTGATATGTCTCCAGGAGACGCATATTGAAGCTTCTAGGAAGGGGGTTCTGGAAATAGAAGGCTACCAGGTTATAGCCAATACCACACAAGAGACCAGTCAAAAGGCATGGCGATACTAGCTCGGAAGGGACTGGGTATCTATCCACGTTTTCTAGCAGATAGATTAGGTAGATGGGTAATTGTGCAATGTTGTTTTGATAACAAGATATTTACTCTCTGTTCAGTTTATGGTTCAGTATTGGACGACCCGCATTGTTTGAGTGGTTGAATATTGAACTAGTAGGGTGGCCTCTTCCTCTGATTTTCTGTGGAGATATGAATATAAATATGAGTTGTCAGATTTCTTCCCACAAGGAGATACAGTATCAAGGTCGGAAACCGAGAGTTTTTAAATCACTCTCCCAACTTAGGACTATGCATGGTCTGGTAGGCGTCTGGGCAGATCAAAAGGGTAATGATCCCGGCTATACGTATTTTTCCGCGCCGCACCAAGTCCATGCCAGATTGGATTACTTTTTTATGTTACCAGAGTTTCTGCAGGGTTGTAAAATAAGTAAATACCCGAAGGTTATGTCGGATCACAGCCCCTTGGTGTTGGAGATCAACATCAGTTTAGATTCTTCAAGGACAAGATGGACATTTAATAGAGCTTTACTAAGTGAGGAGGCATATATCCAGCATTTTGAGGAGTGGATCCCTAGGTTTATCGGGGAGAATTTGGGGAGTACTAATGTAGGTATAGTATGGGATACATTAAAAGCAGGGATTAGAGGAGAAACATCTAAATATGGGTGGGAAGCACAGAGAAAGGAAAAAATGGTGCTGCAAACTTTGTATGAGGATCTAGGTAAAGCGGAAACTGATCTAATAAAAGTACTGTCGGAAGGGGCTGATTCCAAGATAGCCCAGTTATACTGTTGCCAAATCTGCCATTACTGAAATATCTTTAAAAAAATCAGTAGGGAAATACACTGCATGGCGGAGTAAGGTTTACGAGAACAGTGAAAGGGGTGGACATCAGCTTGCTGTACGTACTAGAGAGAAAGTAGCTAAAACTCGGATCAGCGAAATTAGAGACGCTGGTTTAGGTTTGGTAGATCAACCAGATACAATACTCTCTGCTTTTCAAAATTTTTATCAAAAGCTTTATACTGAGGATATTCAAGATAAAGAGCAGGATGTCGAGGGGTATTTAAATGGGCAAAATCCTGAGCAGGTATCTTCGGAAGAGAGAGAAAGTTTAAGTGCTCCATTTACAATGGAGGAATTGACAGCAGCAATAGATTCTATTCCGCTAGGCAAAGCGGTGGGAAGTGATTTTATTCCAGGAGAATTTTATAAAAAATTTAAATTGCAGATTAGGATACTCATGTTGGAGGTATTCCACAGAGCTCAATTAGACCTGCTGCCCCCTGATTCCTGGAAAAATGCTAATATTGTAGTATTCCCAAAAAAAGGCAAGTCTGTAAAACAATTAGGTTCATATAGACCAATCACGTTGGTTAATAGTGACGTTAAAATTTTTTCTTGAATCTTGGCAAATAGGCTGGCTACAGTTATTAAAAAGTTAGTATCCCCTGTCCAGCACGGCTTTGTTCCAGGAAGGGGTACGACCGAGCATATAAGGCGTATAATAGCACTTTTTGATTATACAAAAGTATCAGGAGACCCTATGGATGCAATACTATTGGATGCTGAAAAAGCGTTTGATAGGGTCTCCTAGTCCTTTTTATGGGCAGTTATGGAAAGGAGAGGCCTGGGTAAAGATTTTATAGGAGCTATTAAATGTATGTATCAAGAACCTGTGGCAAGGATCACGATGATGGGTCATATATCCGATCCAATTAAAATCACTCGGGGTACGCGGCAAGGGGGTCCTTGCTCTCCGCTACTATTCGCATTGTATATAGATCCTTTGATTAGGAAAATAGCGGAGAACAATAAGATACAGGCCATCCATTCTTTTGACCCCTGACCTTGACTGGTAGGTCGCTCCCCCACCACACAGCTCCGTCTGTGTGCCCTGCTGCTGCCCCTGATTGTGCTCGTTTTTTTCCTTCTATGCCCCCTTGCTGCCCTGATTGTGCTCGTTTTTTCCTTTCTGTGTCCCCTTGCTGCCCTGATTGTGCTAGTTTTTTTTCTTTTCTGTGCCCCCTTGCTGCCCTGATTGTGCTAGTTTTTTCCTTTCTGTGCCCCCTTGCTGCCCTGATTGTGCCTCGCTTTTTCCTTTCTGTGCCCCCTTGCTGCCCTGATTGTGCTCGTTTTTTTTCCTTTCTGTGCCCCCTTGCTGCCCTGATTGTGCTCATTTTTTTCCTTTCTGTGCCCCCTTGCTGCCCTGATTGTGCTCGTTTTTCCTTTCTGTGCCCCCTTGCTGCCATGATTGTGCCTGCGTTTTTCCTTTCTGTGCCCCCTTGCTGCCCTGATTGTGCTAGTTTTTTTTCCTTTCTGTGCCCCCTTGCTGCCCTGATTGTGCTCTGTTTTTCCTTTCTGTGCCCCCTTGTTGCCCTGATTGTGCTCGCTTTTCCTTTCTGTGCCCCCTTTCTGCCCTGATTGTGCTCGTTTTTTCCCTTTCTGTGCCCCCTTGCTGCCCTGATTGTGCTAGTTTTTTTTCCTTTCTGCGCCCCTTGCTGCCCTGATTGTGCTCGTTTTTTCCTTTCTGTGCCCCCTTGCTGCCCTGATTGTGCTAGTTTTTTTCCTTTCTGTGCCCCCTTGCTGCCCTGATTGTGCTCGTTTTTTCCTTTCTGTGCCCCCTTGCTGCCCTGATTGTGCTCTGTTTTTTCCTTTCTGTGCCCCCTTTCTGCCCTGATTGTGCTCTGCTTTTTCCTTTCTGTGCCCCCTTGCTGCCCTGATTGTGCTCGTTTTTTTTCCTTTCTGTGCCCCCTTGCTGCCCTGATTGTGCTAGTTTTTTTCCTTTCTGTGCCCCTTGCTGCCCTGATTGTGCTCGTTTTTTCCTTTCTGTGCCCCCTTGCTGCCCTGATTGTGCTCGTTTTTTCCTTTCTGTGCCCGCTTGCTGCCCTGATTGTGCTCGTTTTTTTTTTTTTTTTTTTTCTTTCCTTTCTGTGCCCCCTTGCTGCCCTGATTGTGCCCGTTTTTTCCTTTCTGTGCCCCCTTGCTGCCCTGATTGTGCTCGTTTTTTCCTTTCTGTGCCCCCTTGCTGCCCTGATTGTGCTAGTTTTTTTCCTTTCTGTGCCCCCTTGCTGCCCTGATTGTGCTCTGTTTTTTCCTTTCTGTGCCCCCTTGCTGCCCTGATTGTGCTCGTTTTTTCCTTTCTGTGCCCCCTGCTGCCCTGATTGTGCTAGTTTTTTTTCCTTTCAGTGCCCCCTTGCTGCCCTGATTGTGCTCTGTTTTTTCCTTTCTGTGCCCCCTTGCTGCCCTGATTGTGCTAGTTTTTTTCCTTTCTGTGCCCCCTTGTTGCCCTGATTGTGCTCGTTTTTTCCTTTCTGTGCCCCCTTGCTGCCCTGATTGTGCTAGTTTTTCCTTTCTGTGCCCCCTTGCTGCCCTGATTGTGCTCGTTTTTTTTTCCTTTCTGTGCCCCCTTGCTGCCCTGATTGTGCTCGTTTTTTCCTTTCTGTGCCCCCTTGCTGCCCTGATTGTGCTAGTTTTTTTCCTTTCTGTGCCTGTTTCCCGCCGCTGCGCCCTGCGGCCCCGCCCCCTCACTGCCCATTCGCTGCCCGATTCCCTGCTCCTCCCTCCCACCTCCCCATTTATGGCGGCCGCTGCGTGGTGAAGAGAGCGACCCCTGACCTTGACTGGTAGGTCGCTCCCCCACCCCACAGCTCCGTCTGTGTGCCCTGCTGCTGCCCCTGATTGTGCTCGTTTTTTCCTTCTGTGCCCCCTTGCTGCCCTGATTGTGCTCGTTTTTTCCTTTCTGTGCCCCCTTGCTGCCCTGATTGTGCTCATTTTTTTCCTTTCTGTGCCCCCTTGCTGCCCTGATTGTGCTCGTTTTTTCCTTTCTGTGCCCCCTTGCTGCCCTGATTGTGCTAGTTTTTTTTCCTTTCTGTCCTGATTGTGCTCGTTTTTTCCTTTCTGTGCCCCCTTGCTGCCCTGATTGTGCTCGTTTTTTCCTTTCTGTGCCCCCTTGCTGCCCTGATTGTGCTCGTTTTTTCCTTTCTGTGCCCCCTTGCTGCCCTGATTGTGCTAGTTTTTTTCCTTTCTGTGCCCCCTTGCTGCCCTGATTGTGCTCGTTTTTTCCTTTCTGTGCCCCCTTGCTGCCCTGATTGTGCCTCGTTTTTTCCTTTCTGTGCCCCCTTGCTGCCCTGATTGTGCTAGTTTTTTTCCTTTCTGTGCCCCCTTGCTGCCCTGATTGTGCTCGTTTTTTCCTTTCTGTGCCCCCTTGCTGCCCTGATTGTGCTAGTTTTTTTCCTTTCTGTGCCCCCTTGCTGCCCTGATTGTGCTCGTTTTTTCCTTTCTGTGCCCCCTTGCTGCCCTGATTGTGCTCGTTTTTTCCTTTCTGTGCCCCCTTGCTGCCCTGATTGTGCTCGTTTTTTTTCCTTTCTGTGCCTGTTTCCCGCCGCTGCGCCCTGCGGCCCCGCCCCTCACTGCCCATTCGCTGCCCCATTCCCTGCTCCTCCCTCCCACCTCCCCAATTATGGCGGCCGCTGCGTGGTGGAGAGAGCGACCCCTGACCTTGACTGGTAGGTCGCTCCCCCACAACACAGCTCCGTCTGTGTGCCCTGCTGCTGCCCCTGATTGTGCTCGTTTTTTTCCTTCTGTGCCCCCTTGCTGCCCTGATTGTGCTCGTTTTTTCCTTTCTGTGCCCCCTTGCTGCCCTGATTGTGCTAGTTTTTTCCTTTCTGTGCCCCCTTGCTGCCCTGATTGTGCTAGTTTTTTCCTTTCTGTGCCCCCTTGCTGCCCTGATTGTGCTCTGTTTTTTTCCTTTCTGTGCCCCCTTGCTGCCCTGATTGTGCTCGTTTTTTTCCTTTCTGTGCCCCCTTGCTGCCCTGATTGTGCTCGTTTTTTCCTTTCTGTGCCCCCTTGCTGCCATGATTGTGCTCGTTTTTTCCTTTCTGTGCCCCCTTGCTGCCCTGATTGTGCTCGTTTTTTCCTTTCTGTGCCCCCTTGCTGCCCTGATTGTGCTAGTTTTTTCCTTTCTGTGCCCCCTTGCTGCCCTGATTGTGCTCGTTTTTTTCCTTTCTGTGCCCCCTTGCTGCCCTGATTGTGCTCGTTTTTTCCCTTTCTGTGCCCCCTTGCTGCCCTGATTGTGCTCGTTTTTCCTTTCTGTGCCCCCTTGCTGCCCTGATTGTGCCTCGCTTTTTCCTTTCTGTGCCCCCTTGCTGCCCTGATTGTGCTAGTTTTTTTTTCCTTTCTGTGCCTGTTTCCCGCCGCTGCGCCCTGCGGCCCCGCCCCTCACTGCCCATTCGCTGCCCCATTCCCTGCTCCTCCCTCCCACCTCCCCATTTATGGCGGCCGCTGGGCAGCCGCACAGCGGACGTGCGCAGCGGGCGCGCCGCTGGCGCGCCGAAGGCGCGCCTAAGGCAAGCCCGTCTGCGCCCGTCCGCGCCGGGACCGCGCCCAGCGCCAGAACCCCTGGTCCGGGCATCCCCCGCGCCCGCCACATCAACAGACGCCGATACGACGCCAGCACCCTCCACGCACTCAACCCCGGAAAAGATCACGCCTGCTACCTGGCCACCCCGAAGCGCACCCAAGGGCCCTTCACCTGCCGGAACTGCAGCTTCGCCAGCACCCGCCCCGCCAAACCACCGCCCAGGAAAGAACCCAACTACCTCAGATGCATCCTCCTCAACACCCGCTCCGCCCGCAAACACGCCATCGAACTCTGGGACCTTCTCGACTCAACCTCCCCAGACGTCGCATTCCTGACGGAGACCTGGCTGAATCCCGCTTCAGCCCCCCGACATCGCCATTGCCATCCCGGACGGCTACAAGATCACCCGCCGGGACCGCACCAACGGAGTCGGAGGAGGCATCGCCATCGTCCACAGGAACACCCTCAGAGTCTCAACCAACACCGACGACACCCTCAGCACCGCCCGAACACATGCACGTCCAGATCCACACCGATCCCAACACCACCCTCAGAGGAACCCTCATCTACAGACCCCCGGACCCCGACCACAGTTCAGCGATTCTATCGCTGACTTCGTCAGCACACACGCCATCGCCTCCACGGACTACATCCTCCTCGGGGACCTGAACTTCCACCTCGAGAACAACAAGGACACCAACTCCACCACCCTGATCGACAACCTCGCCACCCTCGGACTCAGACAGCTCGTGACTACACCCACCCACGCCGCCGGCCACACGCTAGACTCCATCTTTTCCGCATGCCCACACGTCTCCTTCAACCACACCTCCGAACCCCACTGGACTGACCACCACTGCATCCACTTCACCTACAGGAAGCCCACCACGCACCACCGCACCGAACAAATGCCTCGCCGCTGCTGGAGCAGAGTCACCGAAGACCAGCTAACCACAACCCTCGCCCTGAGCCCACCCGCCGAACCCTCCGACCCTGACACCGCCGCCCGCAACCTCAGACAGTGGATCGACGACTGCGCCAACACCCTCGCCCCGCTCAAGAATCCGCCCAACAGCCACACCAGCAAGAAAGCCACCTGGTTCACCGAAGACCTCCAGGCCTCCAAACGAACATGCCGAAAACTGGAGAAGATCTGGCTCCACGAACGGACAGCGGACAGCTACGCCGCCCACAAGAGCACCACCCGCAGTCACCATCACCTCATCAGATCCGCCAAAAGGGCCTCACTCAAAGACCGCCTAGACAACAACGCACACAACAGCAAAGAGCTCTTCAACATCGTGAAGGAACTCTCCAACCCCAGCTCCAACACCAACGACATCCCGCCGTCGCGAGACCTGTGCGACTCACTGGCCACCTTCTTCCACCGCAAAATCGACGACATCCACGACAGCTTCAACACCACGACCGCCCCGGCAACCACCGAGACCACTGCCCCCACAACCACCAACCGCCTGCTCTCCTGGACCAACATCAACGACGAGGACACCAGCGAGATCATGAACACCATCCACTCCGGCTCACCGCTAGACCCGTGCCCTCACCACGTCTTCAACAAAGCCAGTACAGCCATCGCGCCCCATCTCCGGAAAATAATCAACATCTCCTTCGAGACAGCAACCTTCCCGGAAAGCTGGAAGCACGCCGAGATCACCGCCTTACTCAAGAAACCCAAGGCAGACCCCAAGGACCTCAAGAACTTCCGACCCATCTCTCTGCTCCCGTTCCCCGCGAAGGTCACCAAGAAAATCGTCAACAAACAACTGACCCGCTACCTCGAGGAGAACAACATCCTGGACCCTTTCCAGTCCGGCTTCCGCACCAAACACAGCCCCGAAACCGCCCTCATCGCCGCCACCGATGACATCAGGACCCTGCTAGACAACGGAGAAACAGCAGCCCTCATCCTCCTGGACCTATCAGCCGCCTTCGACACGGTCTGCCACCACACACTACGAACACGCCTTCACAACGCCGGGATCCAAGAGAAGGCCCTGGACTGGACCACATCCTTCCTCTCCGGCAGAACACAAAGCGTCCGCCTCGCCCCCTTCCGATCCAAAGCCACCAAGATCATCTGCGGCGTACCCCAAGGCTCCTCCCTCAGCCCAACGCTGTTCAACATCTACATGGCACCCCTCGCCCACGTCGCCCGACAGCACAACCTCAACATCATCTCCCGACGACGCCGACGACACCCAGCTGATCCTCTCCCTCACCAAAGACCCTCACACCGCCAAAGCCCACCTCCACGAAGGAATGAAGGCCGTCGCCGAATGGATGAGTACCAGCCGCCTGAAGCTGAACTCGGACAAGACGGAGGTCCTCATCCTTGGTTCCAACCCTTCAGCATGGGACGACTCCTGGTGGCCAACATCACTGGGAACAGCCCCGACACCCACCGACCACGCACGCAACCTAGGGGTCATCCTCGACCCCACCCTCTCCATGACTAAGCAGGTCAACGCCGTTTCCTCATCCTGCTTCAACACCCTCCGAATGCTCCGCAGGATCTTCAAGTGGATCCCCACCGAAACAAGAAAAACAGTCACCCAGGCCCTCGTCACCAGCAGGCTGGACTACGGAAACGCCCTCTACGCAGGAACGAAGGCTAAGCTCCTGAGACGGCTGCAACGCATGCAGAACGCCTCTGCACGTCTTATCCTCGACATCCCCCGACGCAGCCACATCACACCCCACCTGAGAGACCTGCACTGGCTCCCTGTCAACAAGAGGATAACCTTCAAGCTCCTCACCCACGCACACAAAGCACTCCACAACTCCGGACCAGCCTACCTCAACAGACGACTCAGCTTCTACACCCCCACCCGCCAGCTCCGCTCCACCAGCCTCGCCCTCGCCACAGTCCCCCGCATCCAGAAAACGACCGCCGGCGGCAGATCCTTCTCCCACCTCGCCGCCAAGACCTGGAACACCCTCCCCACCAACCTCCGGCAGACCCAAGACCTACTGGCCTTCAGAAGACTCCTCAAGACCTGGCTCTTCGATCAGTAGCAGCACCACCCCCTTCTTCCCCCAGCGCCTTGAGACCCTCGCGGGTATGTAGTGCGCTTTATAAGTGACATGATTGATTGATTGATTGATTGATTGATTGAGGGGGATACAAAAATTTTAGCATATGCGGATGACCTAGCTATAACGACAGCCAACCCAATAGAGGCAATCAAGTTGGTAGAGAAGGAAGCAAAAGAATTTGGCAAAATTTCGGGGTATTATTTAAATGAGAATAAAACGATGATTGTTAAGAACTCAAGAATAGAGCTGGATGATGTAAGGGTGGTTGAAAGTGCCAGATATTTGGGGGTTGAGATATGTGATAATACTGACAAAATTGTGCAACTTAATTTGGACCCTTTGTTACTAAAGACAAAAAATGATTTTAGTAGAATGAATGGCTTGTATCTTACACTTTTGGGGAGATGCAATGTTATCAAGATGCTATTTTTGCCCAAACTTTTATATTTTTTAGGACCATCCCATTGGAAATCAATAAGGCCTGGTTCGTTGCATTTGATCAAATAATCTCAAAGTTTTTGTGGGCCGGGAAAAGACCCCGTAGAGCATTAAGATATATGATGTTACCCAGAGATCGGGGGATAGTCTGTTCCGAACATACAGGTCTATTACTGGGCAGCAGCTCTACAACAGATGGCGGAGTTACTGGGGAAGGAAGTGGCTTTAATAGATGAAACACCAAATATATCTATTTACAGGCTAATTCTAGGGGCAGAGGCTAAGGGGTGTTTATTGCGACATATAGATTTTGCCTACTTTAAAAGAGTAAAATTCAAAACATTGATGGGTGCATTTAAGGTCTGGACTGCAGTTAGGAAAAACTTAGAATGGGTAGGATTCATAGATACACCCCTCTGGCTGATAATGACCTTTTACCCGATATTTTTCACGATGGCTATATGAAGAACTGGATTGATAAGGGCATTAGGTATATTGGCGACCTTATGGAGAACGATAAAATTCTCTTCTTTGATACAATCAAAAGTAAATTTGGGGTAGAAAATAATCATTTTTTTAAATAGCTACAAGTGAGGGATTATATAAGTAAAAAGGCAATCAGCAGCCAGAGAGTCCCCTTAGTGGACGTGGTATTAGGGATTCCAATGATTCTTTCCAAATTCTGTAAATTACTTATCGATAGTATGGGAGATGATTTGGCGAAACATTTCAATCGTTGGCAGGATTTGATACAAGCAAGAGTGGAGGATTGTGAGGAATCTTTATGGCTAAGTCAGACGGCATTTGTTTCAAGCTAATCTGCAGGTGCAATGTTTTAAAACTTGGTTCAATTTGTATATCACTCCCGCACGGATTTTTAAATGGGGGTCCACGGGTATTCATTGCTCTCGTGGGCACCTTGCTGCATCTGACATATGTTCGCAACTTGCCCCCGACTAGCCCCTTTCGCTGTCGAAGTCGGTAATTATATTAAGCATATACTGGGATTTGAGGTGGAACTTACGGTGCAAGTAATTATGCTGGGGGTGAGCAATCAGATAATGATTGAATCTAATCGGGTTTTACTTTTACGGCTATGACAGTGTACAGGCTTTGCCTGGCCAGTGTCTGGCTGGATAGAGAACCCCCTTCTGTACACTGTTGGCTGGGGAAACTGCTAGCAACTTATCGCTGGGAGACAGCGGTCTATAAAAGAAGAGGGCTAGAAATCTGGCGACCGGTAACAACCTGGACTAATGAGGCTATGATATGATTTGATTGGATGTGATTAGAGATGTACCTACATGTTTTTTTGAAGAGGTGTTTAAGGGGAAGTGTATGTTAGGCCAGATTTAATATGTAATTAGGATTAAGGTATAGGGAATAGTAAGGGCAATTTTGAAAATTTGAATTGATTTAGGTAACTTCCTTTGGCTTCTTGGGAGGGTGGGAGCAGGGTGGGTTAAGGGTGGGGGGTGTGTAGAGGGTGTAAAGATAAATACCTGTCATCCTTCACATAAGCATTGAAATGTATTTTGTATAGCTGTAATTTTCTGCAATATAATATATGTGTTGGATGTCAAATAAAACATTATTTAAAAAAAAAAAAACAATCTTTTCAATTCAACAGCTTTTTCTACTACACTTTCAATCTGTTGTTTTTTCTTGTAAGCTGCAGATCTTTTTTTCTATTTTTTACAATCTGTCAATAAATGTTGTAGTACTCTACTTTTATACATTCTCTTCCTAATGTCTTTATATTCTTTCATCCTTCTTTCAACATGGATTATTTTCCCATAACTTGATTTTCCATTAATATGTCTTTTTTCGTTTCTTTCTGACATACGTCATTCACAACACCATAAAGTCCCTTAAACTTCACAGACTGGTGTTCCTAATTCAAAATAACACCTAAAGTGTTGAGCTTACCCAAATATAAAACAGCAACCCTTAACATGTCTCTGTTGTAAGTCTCACCATATTCCAGAAATCATCCATACATATGTCTGTACTTTTTGCTAGTGACACCATATATAAAACACATTTACAAATAGTTCTATACTTGTTTTTTTTCACAGACTCATACAAAGTACCCTAATCACTAAAGCATCTGCCAACATGTCTTTAACCTCACTTTTGGGCTGCAGCTTCACCATTCTGCGACTACTCAACGTGTTGGGCATACCCAAATATAAAGCAGCAAACCTTAACAGGACTCTGTTGTAAATCTCACCATATTCCTGAAAGCATGTATGCATGTCTCTGTGCCTTTTGCTAGTGGAATCATATATAAAAGAAACATACAAGGTAGCCTAATCACTAATCCCTCTGCCAACATATAAAACACAACTATACATATATTTGAATATTTCCTTTATATATGATGGTGCTAGCAAAAGCTACAGACATATGCATACATGCTTTCAGGAATATGGTGAGACTTACAGCAGAGACATGTGAAGGATTGCTGCTTTATATTTGACTAGGCCCAACACCCTATGTAGTCGTAGAATGGTGAAGCAGCAGCACAAAAGTGAGCTTTAAGGTATGTTAGGAGATGGATTAGTTATTACACTACTTTGTATGAGTCTGTGGAAAGCTACACTTCAAATATACCGCATAATTTTCATTATCTGCTTCAAATATGAAGTGCAGTCAGTCAAGTTTTAAGGTCTGCATGTTGTTGTGACTGAGGTATGTCTCTACTTGCACATGTATTCTGATACGTATTATGCATCTGAAGATGCTAGACGTATAAAACACAAGTATACATCTTTTTGGATATTTCTTTTATATATGATGCTTCTAGCAAAAGGTACACACATATGCATGCATGCTTTCAGGAATATGGTGAGACTTACAGCTGAGACATGTGATACATTGCTGCTTTATATTTGGCTAGGCCCAACACCATAAGTAGTCGCAGAGTGGTGAAGCTCCAGCACAAAAGTGAGGTTTAAGACATGTTAGGAAATGGATTAGTGATTAGGCTAGTTTGTATGAGTGTGTGGAAAGGTACACTTAAAGTACACCGCATAAATGTAGTTGTCTGTTTGAAATATGAAATGCAGTCTCTCAAGTTTTAAGGTCTCCATGGTGTTCTGACTGAAGTATATCTCTGTTTATACATGTATTCTGATATGTGTTATCCATCTGAAGATCCTAGACATGTAAAACACAGGTATACATCCATTTCTATGCTTCTTTTATATATGGTGTCACTAGCAAAAGTTACAGACGCATGCATGCTTTCAGAAATATGGCGAGACTTACAGCAGAGACATGTGAAGGGTTGCTGCTTTGCTCTTAGCTATGCTCAATACCTGATTAGTAGTAGAATAGTGAAGCAGCAGCAGCAGCAGAAAAGTGATGTTTAAGATACGTTGGGTGAGAAATTAGTGATGAGTCTGTGGAAAAGTTCACTTGAAGTATGCCACATAAATCTAAGTGTGTGTATGAAATGTGAAGTGCAGTCTGTTGAGTTTTAAAGCCTTTATAGTCTTGTGCCTGAGGTATGTCTCTACTTGCACATGCATTTTGATATGTGTCATGCATGTGAAGTTGATAGACATTTAAAACACAGGTATACATCTATTTGTATATTACTTTTATATATGATGTTGCTAGCAAAAGGTACAGACATATGTATACATGGTTTCAGGAATATGGTGAGACTTACAGCTGAGTCATGTGATGGGTGTGTCTGAGTGATTGCATGACTCCATGGGTAGTGCCTGGGTGATTGTATGAGTGCAAGGGTAGTGGCTGGGTAATTGGAGGAGAGGATGGATAGTGACTGGCTGATTGCATGAGTGCATAGGTAGTGCCTGGGTGATTTTATGAGTTTGTGGGTAAACGGAATGAGTACGGGAGTAGTGACTGAGTGCATGGATGAGTGCATGGATAGTGCCTGAGTGATTACATGAGTGCAGGGGTAGTGCCTGGGTGATTGGAGGAGTGCATGAGTACTGCCTGAGTGATTGAAGGAGTGCATGGGTCATGCCTGGGTGATTGCATGAGTGCAGGGGTAATGCCTGGGTGATTGGAGGAGTGCATGGGTAGTGCCTGGGTGCATGGAGGAATAGCACTCGCTACTTAGCATGCGTTTAGTACGCATGCCATTACAACGCGGTCGTTAGAACGACCGCGTTGTTAGTTCGCATACCTTTACTACGCAATTCGGAACAACGAATTGCAGTAAGGGGCGCTGGATGTTGGAATAGTATAATTTACTATTCCAACTCCAGTCTAAGCGGACCCTAGGGAAGGTGTTGAATTTTAAATCCAACACCTTCTCCCCCCTAACGCACGTCGTTGTTCCGACTTGCGTAGTAAAGGTATGCGAACTAACAACCCGGTCGTTGTAATGACTGTGTTGTAATGGCATGCGAAGTATCGCATGCGAAGTAAACACTGTTTACCGCATGGAGGATTGCATGGGTTGTGCCTGGGTGATTGAAGGAGTGCATGGGTAGTGCCTGGGTGATTGGAGGAGTGCATGGGTAGTGCCTGGGTTATTGCATGAGTGCATAGGTAGTGTCTGGGTGATTGCATGAGTGCAGGGGTAGTGCCTGGGTGATTGGAAGAGTGCATAGGTAGTGTCAGGGTGATTTTATAAGTGCATGGGTAGTGGCTGGGTGATTGGAGGAGTGCATGGATAGTGCCTGGGTGATTGGAGGAGTGCAAGGGTAGTGCCTGGGTTATTGAATGAGTGCATAGGTAGTGCCTGGGTGACTGCATGAGTGCATGGATAGTACCTGGGTGTCTGGAGGAGTGCCAGGGTAGTGCCTCGGAAATTGAATGAGTGCATAGGTAGTGCCTGGGTGATTGCATGAGTGCAGGGGTAGTGCCTGGGGGATTGGAGGACCGCATAGGTAGTGCCCGGGTGATTTTATAACTGCCTGGGTAGTGGCTGGGTGATTGGAGGAGTGCACGGGTAGTGCCTGGGTGATTGCATGAGTGCAGGGATAGTGTCTGGGTTATTGAAGGAGTGCATGCGTAGTGCATGAGTGATTGCATAAGTGCAAGGGTAGTGCCTGGCTGATTGAAGGAGTGCATACATAGTGCCTCAGTGCATGGATGAGTGCATGGGTAGTGCCTGGGTGATTGGAGACTTACAGTTGAGACATGTGATGGGTTGCTGCTTTATATTTGACTAGGCCCAACATCCTGAGTAGTCGCAGAATAGTGAAATTGCAGCACAAAAGTGAGAATTATGACATGGTGTACACTTTTGTATTACAGCTTCACCATTCTGTAACTACTCAGGGTGTTGGGCCTACCCAAATATAAAGCATCAAACCTATACATGAGTCTGTTATAAATCTCACCATATTCCTGAAAGCATGTATGCATGTGTCTGTACCTTTTACTAGTACTACCATATATAAAAGAAACATACAATTAGAGATATATCTGTGTTTTATACGTCTAGCATCTTCAGATGCATAACACATATGAGAATACATATGCAAGTAGAGACATACACCAATCCCAAGACCATGCAGACCTTAAAACTTGAGAGACTGCACTTCACATTTCAAACAGACACCTACATTTATGCGTCGTACTTTAAATGTACCTTTACACACACTCATACAAACTAGCCTAATCACGAATCCGTTTCCTAACATGTCTTAAAACTCACTTTTGTGCTGCAGCTTCACCATTCTGCAACTACTTAGGGTGTTGGGCCTAGCCAAATATAAAGCAGCAGTCTATTACATGACTCAGCTGTAAGTCTCACCATATTCCTGAAAGCATGCATGCATATGTCTCTACCTTTTGAAATCATCATCATATATAAAAGAAATATACAAATGATGTATACCTGTGTTTTATACATCTAGCATCTTCAGATGCATAGCACATATGAGAATACATGTGCAAGTACAGACATACATCAATCATAAGACCATGCAGACCTTAAACTTGAAACTTGACAGACTGCACTTTACATTTGAAAGAGACACCTACATTTCTGCGGTGAACTTCAAGTGTACATTTCCCCAGACTCATAGAAAGTAGCCTAATCACTAATCCCTCTGCCAACATGTCTTAAAACTCAGTTTTGTGCTGCAGCTTCCCCATTCTACGAATACTCAGAATGTTGGGCCTAGCCAAATATAAAGCAGCAACCTATCACATGTCTCTGCCATAAGTCTCACCATATTCCTAAAAGCATGCATGCTTGTATCTGTACCGATTGCCAAAAGCATAACACAAATCAGAATACATGTGCAAGTAGAGAAATACCTCACTCACAAGACCATAAAGGCCTTAAAACTTGACAGACTACACTTAACATTTCAAACACACACCTAGATTTATGCAGCATACTTCAAGTGAAGTTTTACACAGACTCTTATAAAGTACCATAATCACTAATTCCTCACCCAACATATCTTAAACATCACTTTTCTACTGCTGCTGCTTCACTATTCTACTACTAATCAGGTATTGAGCATAGCTAAGAGCAAAGCAACAACCCTTCACATATCTCTGTTGTAAGTCTCCCCATATTTCTAAAAGCATGGATGCATGTGTCTGTACCTTTTCCTAGTGTCATCATATATAAAAGAAACATACAAATAGATGTATACCTGTATTTTATAAATCTAGCATCTTCATATGCATAACACATATGAAAATACATCTGCAAGTACAGACATACCTCAGTCACAAAACCATGCAGACCTTAAAACTTAAGAAGCTGCACTTCTCATTTCAAGTAGAGACCTAAAATCATGTGATGTATTTCAAGCATACCTTTCCACAGACTCATGCAAAGTAGCCTAATCAGTAATTCCTCTGCCAACATGTCTTAAACCTCACTTTTGATCTGCAGCTTCACCATTCTGCAACTACTTAGGGTGTTGGGCCTAGACAAATATAAACCAGCAACCCTTCACATATCTCTGCTGTAAGTCTCACCATCTTCCTGAAAGCATGCATGCATGTGTCTGTACCTTTTGCTAGTACCATTACATATCAAAGAAACACACAAATAAATGTACACCTGTGTTTTATACGTCTAGCATCTTCAGATACATAACACATATCACAATACATATAAAAATACACACATACCTCAATCACAAAACCATGAAGACCTTAAAACTTGACAGATTGCACTTCACATTTCAAACAGACACATAGATTTATAGGGTGCACTTCATGTAAACTTTTTCATAAACTCTTACAAAGTATCATAATTACTAATTTCTCACCCAACATATCTTAAACATCACTTTTCTGCTGCTGCTGTTTCACCATTCTACTACTACTCAGGTATTGAGCATAGCCAAAAACAAAGCAGCAACCCTTCACATGTCTCTGTTGTAAGTCTCACCATAATCCTGAAACCATGCATGCATATGTCTGTACCTTTTGCTAGCAGCATCATATATAAAAGAAATATACAGATAGATGTATACCTGTGTTTTAATACGTCTATCATCTTCAGACGCATAACACGTACCATAATACATGTGCAAGTAGAGACATACCTCAGTCACAGCACCATCCACATCTTAAAACTTCACAGACTACACTTCAAATTTCAAGCAAATTCAAAAATTATGTGCCATATTTCTACTGTACCTCTCTAGAGACTTATAAAAAGTAGCCTAATCACTAATACCTTATGTCAACATGTTTTAAACCACACTTCTGTGCTGTAACTTCACCATTCTACTACTACTCACAGTCTTGAGCCTAGCCAAATACAGAGCAACAACACCTCTTTTGTTATACATCATGCATCTTCAAATGTATAAGACATATGAGAATACATATACAAGTAGAGACATACTTCAGTCACAAATCCATGCACACCTTAAAAATTGACAGAGTGCACTTCCAATTTGAAAGCGGTATACTTAAATAGTACATTTCCACACACTAATACAAACTACCATAATTGCTAATCCATCTTCCAATATACACATATTACTATACACAATCTATTTCAAACAACATTTAAGTGCAATAAAACAAACTACAATACACATCTCTACATGTAATAATATATTTCAAACATCACAGTTCTTGAATAATTTTTAAAGTTTGAAAATAAAGCTAATACATAATACACCTCACAAATTTTTAACTCACCTTCCAAATAGTTTTGTAGAATATGAAATATCAGAAACTCATAAAAGATTTTCTTATGCACACAATCAATGTAATACACCACACTCAACAAGGTAAAATCAGTAATGGCAAACCTTCCCTCTCTTTCTCCACACAAATAAATGTAAGTAACAAATCACATTGCTTCCTACATTATTTCAAATTGTAAAACACATTTCTATTGGTTAGACATATTAACCCTTATCAACTGACTTCTAAAAGTGCCCAAACTGGTTCTGGAATTTTCTGGAGTCGCGACTCCACCGTGTACCATCGCGATGGAGCCACGAATCCATACGGGAGTTCAAAAACCTATTACTAATAACACTAGCATTATTTTTTAAGAACACACCACTTCTAAACATATAACTAATTTGGGAAATCTTACGTTAATAACATATCACTTATATGTAAATTACAATTCCACCTCGAGAACAACAAGGACACCAACTCCACCACCCTGATCGACAACCTCGCCACCCTCGGACTCAGACAGCTCGTGACTACACCCACCCACGCCGCCGGCCACACGCTAGACTCCATCTTTTCCGCATGCCCACACGTCTCCTTCAACCACACCTCCGAACCCCACTGGACTGACCACCACTGCATCCACTTCACCTACAGGAAGCCCACCACGCACCACCGCACCGAACAAATGCCTCGCCGCTGCTGGAGCAGAGTCACCGAAGACCAGCTAACCACAACCCTCGCCCTGAGCCCACCCGCCGAACCCTCCGACCCCGACACCGCCGCCCGCAACCTCAGACAGTGGATCGACGACTGCGCCAACACCCTCGCCCCGCTCAAGAATCCACCCAACAGCCACACCAGCAAGAAAGCCACCTGGTTCACCGAAGACCTCCAGGCCTCCAAACGAACATGCCGAAAACTGGAGAAGATCTGGCTCCACGAACGGACAGCGGACAGCTACGCCGCCCACAAGAGCGCCACCCGCAGTCACCATCACCTCATCAGATCCGCCAAAAGGGCCTCACTCAAAGACCGCCTAGACAACAACGCACACAACAGCAAAGAGCTCTTCAACATCGTGAAGGAACTCTCCAACCCCAGCTCCAACACCAACGACATCCCGCCGTCGCGAGACCTGTGCGACTCACTGGCCACCTTCTTCCACCGCAAAATCGCCGACATCCACGACAGCTTCAACACCACGACCGCCCCGGCAACCACCGAGACCACTGCCCCCACAACCACCAACCGCCTGCTCTCCTGGACCAACATCAACGACGAGGACACCAGCGAGATCATGAACACCATCCACTCCGGCTCACCGCTAGACCCGTGCCCTCACCACGTCTTCAACAAAGCCAGTACAGCCATCGCGCCCCATCTCCGGAAAATAATCAACATCTCCTTCGAGACAGCAACCTTCCCGGAAAGCTGGAAGCACGCCGAGATCACCGCCTTACTCAAGAAACCCAAGGCAGACCCCAAGGACCTCAAGAACTTCCGACCCATCTCTCTGCTCCCGTTCCCCGCGAAGGTCACCGAGAAAATCGTCAACAAACAACTGACCCGCTACCTCGAGGAGAACAACATCCTGGACCCTTCCCAGTCCGGCTTCCGCAGCAACCACAGCACCGAAACCGCCCTCATCGCCGCCACCGATGACATCAGGACCCTGCTAGACAACGGAGAAACAGCAGCCCTCATCCTCCTGGACCTATCAGCCGCCTTCGACACGGTCTGCCACCACACACTACGAACACGCCTTCACGACGCCGGGATCCAAGAGAAGGCCCTGGATTGGACCACATCCTTCCTCTCCGGCAGAACACAAAGCGTCCGCCTCGCCCCCTTCCGATCCAAAGCCACCAAGATCATCTGCGGCGTACCCCAAGGCTCCTCCCTCAGCCCAACGCTGTTCAACATCTACATGGCACCCCTCGCCCACGTCGCCCGACAGCACAACCTCAACATCATCTCCTACGCCGACGACACCCAGCTGATCCTCTCCCTCACCAAAGACCCTCACACCGCCAAAGCCCACCTCCACAAAGGAATGAAGGCCGTCACCGAATGGATGAGTACCAGCCGCCTGAAGCTGAACTCGGACAAGACGGAGGTCCTCATCCTTGGTTCCAACCCTTCAGCATGGGACGACTCCTGGTGGCCAACATCACTGGGAACAGCCCCGACACCCACCGACCACGCACGCAACCTAGGGGTCATCCTCGACCCCACCCTCTCCATGACTAAGCAGGTCAACGCCGTTTCCTCATCCTGCTTCAACACCCTCCGAATGCTCCGCAGGATCTTCAAGTGGATCCCCACCGAAACAAGAAAAACAGTCACCCAGGCCCTCGTCACCAGCAGGCTGGACTACGGAAACGCCCTCTACGCAGGAACGACGGCTAAGCTCCTGAGACGGCTGCAACGCATCCAGAACGCCTCTGCACGTCTTATCCTCGACATCCCTCGACGCAGCCACATCACACCCCACCTGAGAGACCTGCACTGGCTCCCTGTCAACAAGAGGATAACCTTCAAGCTCCTCACCCACGCACACAAAGCACTCCACAACTCCGGACCAGCCTACCTCAACAGACGACTCAGCTTCTACACCCCCACCCGCCAGCTCCACTCCACCAGCCTCGCCCTCGCCACAGTCCCCCGCATCCGGAAAACGACCGCCGGCGGCAGATCCTTCTCCCACCTCGCCGCCAAGACCTGGAACACCCTCCCCACCAACCTCCGGCAGACCCAAGACCTACTGGCCTTCAGAAGACTCCTCAAGACCTGGCTCTTCGATCAGTAGCAGCACCACCCCCTCTTCCCCCAGCGCCTTGAGACCCTCGCGGGTATGTAGTGCGCTTTATAAGTGACATGATTGATTGATTGATTGATTGATTGATTGAGGGGATACAAAAATTTTAGCATATGCGGATGACCTAGCTATAACGACAGCCAACCCAATAGAGGCAATCAAGTTGGTAGAGAAGGAAGCAAAAGAATTTGGCAAAATTTCGGGGTATTATTTAAATGAGAATAAAACGATGATTGTTAAGAACTCAAGAATAGAGCTGGATGATGTAAGGGTGGTTGAAAGTGCCAGATATTTGGGGGTTGAGATATGTGATAATACTGACAAAATTGTGCAACTTAATTTGGACCCTTTGTTACTAAAGACAAAAAATGATTTTAGTAGAATGAATGGCTTGTATCTTACACTTTTGGGGAGATGCAATGTTATCAAGATGCTATTTTTGCCCAAACTTTTATATTTTTTAGGACCATCCCATTGGAAATCAATAAGGCCTGGTTCGTTGCATTTGATCAAATAATCTCAAAGTTTTTGCGGGCCGGGAAAAGACCCCGTAGAGCATTAAGATATATGATGTTACCCAGAGATCGGGGGATAGTCTGTTCCGAACATACAGGTCTATTACTGGGCAGCAGCTCTACAACAGATGGCGGAGTTACTGGGGAAGGAAGTGGCTTTAATAGATGAAACACCAAATATATCTATTTACAGGCTAATTCTAGGGGCAGAGGCTAAGGGGTGTTTATTGCGACATATAGATTTTGCCTACTTTAAAAGAGTAAAATTCAAAACATTGATGGGTGCATTTAAGGTCTGGACTGCAGTTAGGAAAAACTTAGAATGGGTAGGATTCATAGATACACCCCTCTGGCTGATAATGACCTTTTACCCGAAATTTTTCACGATGGCTATATGAAGAACTGGATTGATAAGGGCATTAGGTATATTGGCGACCTTATGGAGAACGATAAAATTCTCTCCTTTGATACAATCAAAAGTAAATTTGAGGTATAAAATAATCATTTTTTTAAATATCTACAAGTGAGGGATTATATAAGTAAAAAGGCAATCAGCAGCCAGAGAGTCCCCTTAGTGGACGTGGTATTAGGGATTCCAATGATTCTTTCCAAATTCTGTAAATTACTTATCGATAGTATGGGAGATGATTTGGCGAAACATTTCAATCGTTGGCAGGATTTGATACAAGCAAGAGTGGAGGATTGTGAGGAATCTTTATGGCTAAGTCAGACGGCATTTGTTTCAAGCTAATCTGCAGGTGCAATGTTTTAAAACTTGGTTCAATTTGTATATCACTCCCGCACGGATTTTTAAATGGGGGTCCATGGGTATTCATTGCTCTCGTTGTGGGCACCTTGCTGCCGATTCTGTACATATGTTCGCAACTTGCCCCCGACTAGCCCCTTTCGCTGTCGAAGTCGGTAATTATATTAAGCATATACTGGGATTTGAGGTGGAACTTACGGTGCAAGTAATTATGCTGGGGGTGAGCAATCAGATAATGATTGAATCTAATCGGGTTTTACTTTTACGGCTATGACAGTGTACAGGCTTTGCCTGGCCAGTGTCTGGCTGGATAGAGAACCCCCTTCTGTACACTGTTGGCTGGGGAAACTGCTAGCAACTTATCGCTGGGAGACAGCGGTCTATAAAAGAAGAGGGCTAGAAATCTGGCGACCGGTAACAACCTGGACTAATGAGGCTATGATATGATTTGATTGGATGTGATTAGAGATGTACCTACATGTTTTTTTGAAGAGGTGTTTAAGGGGAAGTGTATGTTAGGCCAGATTTAATATGTAATTAGGATTAAGGTATAGGGAATAGTAAGGGCAATTTTGAAAATTTGAATTGATTTAGGTAACTTCCTTTGGCTTCTTGGGAGGGTGGGAGCAGGGTGGGTTAAGGGTGGGGGGTGTGTAGAGGGTGTAAAGATAAATACCTGTCATCCTTCACATAAGCATTGAAATGTATTTTGTATAGCTGTAATTTTCTGCAATATAATATATGTGTTGGATGTCAAATAAAACATTATTTAAAAAAAAAAAAAATCAATCTTTTCAATTCAACAGCTTTTTCTACTACACTTTCAATCTGTTGTTTTTTCTTGCAAGCTGCAGATCTTTTTTTCTATTTTTTACAATCTGTCAATAAATGTTGTAGTACTCTACTTTTATACATTCTCTTCCTAATGTCTTTATATTCTTTCATCCTTCTTTCAACATGGATTATTTTCCCATAACTTGATTTTCCATTAATATGTCTTTTTTCGTTTCTTTCTGACATACGTCATTCACAACACCATAAAGTCCCTTAAACTTCACAGACTGGTGTTCCTAATTCAAAATAACACCTAAAGTGTTGAGCTTACCCAAATATAAAACAGCAACCCTTAACATGTCTCTGTTGTAAGTCTCACCATATTCCAGAAATCATCCATACATATGTCTGTACTTTTTGCTAGTGACACCATATATAAAACACATTTACAAATAGTTCTATACTTGTTTTTTTTCACAGACTCATACAAAGTACCCTAATCACTAAAGCATCTGCCAACATGTCTTTAACCTCACTTTTGGGCTGCAGCTTCACCATTCTGCGACTACTCAACGTGTTGGGCATACCCAAATATAAAGCAGCAAACCTTAACATGACTCTGTTGTAAATCTCACCATATTCCTGAAAGCATGTATGCATGTCTCTGTGCCTTTTGCTAGTGGAATCATATATAAAAGAAACATACAAAGTAGCCTAATCACTAATCCCTCTGCCAACATATAAAACACAACTATACATATATTTGAATATTTCCTTTATATATGATGGTGCTAGCAAAAGCTACAGACATATGCATACATGCTTTCAGGAATATGGTGAGACTTACAGCAGAGACATGTGAAGGATTGCTGCTTTATATTTGACTAGGCACAACACCCTATGTAGTCGTAGAATGGTGAAGCAGCAGCACAAAAGTGAGCTTTAAAGCATGTTAGGAGATGGATTAGTTATTACACTACTTTGTATGAGTTCTGTGGAAAGCTACACTTCAAATATACCGCATAATTTTCATTATCTGCTTCAAATATGAAGTGCAGTCAGTCAAGTTTTAAGGTCTGCATGTTGTTGTGACTGAGGTATGTCTCTACTTGCACATGTATTCTGATACGTATTATGCATCTGAAGATGCTAGACGTATAAAACACAAGTATACATCTTTTTGGATATTTCTTTTATATATGATGCTTCTAGCAAAAGGTACACACATATGCATGCATGCTTTCAGGAATATGGTGAGACTTACAGCTGAGACATGTGATACATTGCTGCTTTATATTTGGCTAGGCCCAACACCATAAGTAGTCGCAGAGTGGTGAAGCTCCAGCACAAAAGTGAGGTTTAAGACATGTTAGGAAATGGATTAGTGATTAGGCTAGTTTGTATGAGTGTGTGGAAAGGTACACTTAAAGTACACCGCATAAATGTAGTTGTCTGTTTGAAATATGAAATGCAGTCTCTCAAGTTTTAAGGTCTCCATGGTGTTCTGACTGAAGTATATCTCTGTTTATACATGTATTCTGATATGTGTTATCCATCTGAAGATCCTAGACATGTAAAACACAGGTATACATCCATTTCTATGCTTCTTTTATATATGGTGTCACTAGCAAAAGGTACAGACACATGCATGCATGCTTTCAGAAATATGGCGAGACTTACAGCAGAGACATGTGAAGGGTTGCTGCTTTGCTCTTAGCTATGCTCAATACCTGATTAGTAGTAGAATAGTGAAGCAGCAGCAGCAGCAGAAAAGTGATGTTTAAGATACGTTGGGTGAGAAATTAGTGATGAGTCTGTGGAAAAGTTCACTTGAAGTATGCCACATAAATCTAAGTGTGTGTATGAAATGTGAAGTGCAGTCTGTTGAGTTTTAAAGCCTTTATAGTCTTGTGCCTGAGGTATGTCTCTACTTGCACATGCATTTTGATATGTGTCATGCATGTGAAGTTGATAGACATTTAAAACACAGGTATACATCTATTTGTATATTACTTTTATATATGATGTTGCTAGCAAAAGGTACAGACATATGTATACATGGTTTCAGGAATATGGTGAGACTTACAGCTGAGTCATGTGATGGGTGTGTCTGAGTGATTGCATGACTCCATGGGTAGTGCCTGGGTGATTGTATGAGTGCAAGGGTAGTGGCTGGGTAATTGGAGGAGAGGATGGATAGTGACTGGCTGATTGCATGAGTGCATAGGTAGTGCCTGGGTGATTTTATGAGTTTGTGGGTAAACGGAATGAGTACGGGAGTAGTGACTGAGTGCATGGATGAGTGCATGGATAGTGCCTGAGTGATTACATGAGTGCAGGGGTAGTGCCTGGGTGATTGGAGGAGTGCATGAGTACTGCCTGAGTGATTGAAGGAGTGCATGGGTCATGCCTGGGTGATTGCATGAGTGCAGGGGTAATGCCTGGGTGATTGGAGGAGTGCATGGGTAGTGCCTGGGTGCATGGAGGAATAGCACTCGCTACTTAGCATGCGTTTAGTACGCATGCCATTACAACGCGGTCGTTAGAACGACCGCGTTGTTAGTTCGCATACCTTTACTACGCAATTCGGAACAACGAATTGCAGTAAGGGGCGCTGGATGTTGGAATAGTATAATTTACTATTCCAACTCCAGTCTAAGCGGACCCTAGGGAAGGTGTTGGATTTTAAATCCAACACCTTCTCCCCCCTAACGCACGTCGTTGTTCTGACTTGCGTAGTAAAGGTATGTGAACTAACAACCCGGTCGTTGTAATGACTGTGTTGTAATGGCATGCGAAGTATCGCATGCGAAGTAAACACTGTTTACCGCATGGAGGATTGCATGGGTTGTGCCTGGGTGATTGAAGGAGTGCATGGGTAGTGCCTGGGTGATTGGAGGAGTGCATGGGTAGTGCCTGGGTTATTGCATGAGTGCATAGGTAGTGTCTGGGTGATTGCATGAGTGCAGGGGTAGTGCCTGGGTGATTGGAAGAGTGCATAGGTAGTGTCAGGGTGATTTTATAAGTGCATGGGTAGTGGCTGGGTGATTGGAGGAGTGCATGGATAGTGCCTGGGTGATTGGAGGAGTGCAAGGGTAGTGCCTGGGTTATTGAATGAGTGCATAGGTAGTGCCTGGGTGACTGCATGAGTGCATGGATAGTACCTGGGTGTCTGGAGGAGTGCCAGGGTAGTGCCTCGGATATTGAATGAGTGCATAGGTAGTGCCTGGGTGATTGCATGAGTGCAGGGGTAGTGCCTGGGGGATTGGAGGACCGCATAGGTAGTGCCCGGGTGATTTTATAACTGCCTGGGTAGTGGCTGGGTGATTGGAGGAGTGCACGGGTAGTGCCTGGGTGATTGCATGAGTGCAGGGATAGTGTCTGGGTTATTGAAGGAGTGCATGCGTAGTGCATGAGTGATTGCATAAGTGCAAGGGTAGTGCCTGGCTGATTGAAGGAGTGCATACATAGTGCCTCAGTGCATGGATGAGTGCATGGGTAGTGCCTGGGTGATTGGAGACTTACAGTTGAGACATGTGATGGGTTGCTGCTTTATATTTGACTAGGCCCAACATCCTGAGTAGTCGCAGAATAGTGAAATTGCAGCACAAAAGTGAGAATTATGACATGGTGTACACTTTTGTATTACAGCTTCACCATTCTGTAACTACTCAGGGTGTTGGGCCTACCCAAATATAAAGCATCAAACCTATACATGAGTCTGTTATAAATCTCACCATATTCCTGAAAGCATGTATGCATGTGTCTGTACCTTTTACTAGTACTACCATATATAAAAGAAACATACAATTAGAGATATATCTGTGTTTTATACGTCTAGCATCTTCAGATGCATAACACATATGAGAATACATATGCAAGTAGAGACATACACCAATCCCAAGACCATGCAGACCTTAAAACTTGAGAGACTGCACTTCACATTTCAAACAGACACCTACATTTATGCGTCGTACTTTAAATGTACCTTTACACACACTCATACAAACTAGCCTAATCACGAATCCGTTTCCTAACATGTCTTAAAACTCACTTTTGTGCTGCAGCTTCACCATTCTGCAACTACTTAGGGTGTTGGGCCTAGCCAAATATAAAGCAGCAGTCTATTACATGACTCAGCTGTAAGTCTCACCATATTCCTGAAAGCATGCATGCATATGTCTCTACCTTTTGAAATCATCATCATATATAAAAGAAATATACAAATGATGTATACCTGTGTTTTATACATCTAGCATCTTCAGATGCATAGCACATATGAGAATACATGTGCAAGTACAGACATACATCAATCATAAGACCATGCAGACCTTAAACTTGAAACTTGACAGACTGCACTTTACATTTGAAAGAGACACCTACATTTCTGCGGTGAACTTCAAGTGTACATTTCCCCAGACTCATAGAAAGTAGCCTAATCACTAATCCCTCTGCCAACATGTCTTAAAACTCAGTTTTGTGCTGCAGCTTCCCCATTCTACGAATACTCAGAATGTTGGGCCTAGCCAAATATAAAGCAGCAACCTATCACATGTCTCTGCCATAAGTCTCACCATATTCCTAAAAGCATGCATGCTTGTATCTGTACCGATTGCCAAAAGCATAACACAAATCAGAATACATGTGCAAGTAGAGAAATACCTCACTCACAAGACCATAAAGGCCTTAAAACTTGACAGACTACACTTAACATTTCAAACACACACCTAGATTTATGCAGCATACTTCAAGTGAAGTTTTACACAGACTCTTATAAAGTACCATAATCACTAATTCCTCACCCAACATATCTTAAACATCACTTTTCTACTGCTGCTGCTTCACTATTCTACTACTAATCAGGTATTGAGCATAGCTAAGAGCAAAGCAACAACCCTTCACATATCTCTGTTGTAAGTCTCCCCATATTTCTAAAAGCATGGATGCATGTGTCTGTACCTTTTCCTAGTGTCATCATATATAAAAGAAACATACAAATAGATGTATACCTGTATTTTATAAATCTAGCATCTTCATATGCATAACACATATGAAAATACATCTGCAAGTACAGACATACCTCAGTCACAAAACCATGCAGACCTTAAAACTTAAGAAGCTGCACTTCTCATTTCAAGTAGAGACCTAAAATCATGTGATGTATTTCAAGCATACCTTTCCACAGACTCATGCAAAGTAGCCTAATCAGTAATTCCTCTGCCAACATGTCTTAAACCTCACTTTTGATCTGCAGCTTCACCATTCTGCAACTACTTAGGGTGTTGGGCCTAGACAAATATAAACCAGCAACCCTTCACATATCTCTGCTGTAAGTCTCACCATCTTCCTGAAAGCATGCATGCATGTGTCTGTACCTTTTGCTAGTACCATTACATATCAAAGAAACACACAAATAAATGTACACCTGTGTTTTATACGTCTAGCATCTTCAGATACATAACACATATCACAATACATATAAAAATACACACATACCTCAATCACAAAACCATGAAGACCTTAAAACTTGACAGATTGCACTTCACATTTCAAACAGACACATAGATTTATAGGGTGCACTTCATGTAAACTTTTTCATAAACTCTTACAAAGTATCATAATTACTAATTTCTCACCCAACATATCTTAAACATCACTTTTCTGCTGCTGCTGTTTCACCATTCTACTACTACTCAGGTATTGAGCATAGCCAAAAACAAAGCAGCAACCCTTCACATGTCTCTGTTGTAAGTCTCACCATAATCCTGAAACCATGCATGCATATGTCTGTACCTTTTGCTAGCAGCATCATATATAAAAGAAATATACAGATAGATGTATACCTGTGTTTTAATACGTCTATCATCTTCAGACGCATAACACGTACCATAATACATGTGCAAGTAGAGACATACCTCAGTCACAGCACCATCCACATCTTAAAACTTCACAGACTACACTTCAAATTTCAAGCAAATTCAAAAATTATGTGCCATATTTCTACTGTACCTCTCTAGAGACTTATAAAAAGTAGCCTAATCACTAATACCTTATGTCAACATGTTTTAAACCACACTTCTGTGCTGTAACTTCACCATTCTACTACTACTCACAGTCTTGAGCCTAGCCAAATACAGAGCAACAACACCTCTTTTGTTATACATCATGCATCTTCAAATGTATAAGACATATGAGAATACATATACAAGTAGAGACATACTTCAGTCACAAATCCATGCACACCTTAAAAATTGACAGAGTGCACTTCCAATTTGAAAGCGGTATACTTAAATAGTACATTTCCACACACTAATACAAACTACCATAATTGCTAATCCATCTTCCAATATACACATATTACTATACACAATCTATTTCAAACAACATTTAAGTGCAATAAAACAAACTACAATACACATCTCTACATGTAATAATATATTTCAAACATCACAGTTCTTGAATAATTTTTAAAGTTTGAAAATAAAGCTAATACATAATACACCTCACAAATTTTTAACTCACCTTCCAAATAGTTTTGTAGAATATGAAATATCAGAAACTCATAAAAGATTTTCTTATGCACACAATCAATGTAATACACCACACTCAACAAGGTAAAATCAGTAATGGCAAACCTTCCCTCTCTTTCTCCACACAAATAAATGTAAGTAACAAATCACATTGCTTCCTACATTATTTCAAATTGTAAAACACATTTCTATTGGTTAGACATATTAACCCTTATCAACTGACTTCTAAAAGTGCCCAAACTGGTTCTGGAATTTTCTGGAGTCGCGACTCCACCGTGTACCATCGCGATGGAGCCACGAATCCATACGGGAGTTCAAAAACCTATTACTAATAACACTAGCATTATTTTTTAAGAACACACCACTTCTAAACATATAACTAATTTGGGAAATCTTACGTTAATAACATATCACTTATATGTAAATTACAATTCCACCTCGAGAACAACAAGGACACCAACTCCACCACCCTGATCGACAACCTCGCCACCCTCGGACTCAGACAGCTCGTGACTACACCCACCCACGCCGCCGGCCACACGCTAGACTCCATCTTTTCCGCATGCCCACACGTCTCCTTCAACCACACCTCCGAACCCCACTGGACTGACCACCACTGCATCCACTTCACCTACAGGAAGCCCACCACGCACCACCGCACCGAACAAATGCCTCGCCGCTGCTGGAGCAGAGTCACCGAAGACCAGCTAACCACAACCCTCGCCCTGAGCCCACCCGCCGAACCCTCCGACCCCGACACCGCCGCCCGCAACCTCAGACAGTGGATCGACGACTGCGCCAACACCCTCGCCCCGCTCAAGAATCCACCCAACAGCCACACCAGCAAGAAAGCCACCTGGTTCACCGAAGACCTCCAGGCCTCCAAACGAACATGCCGAAAACTGGAGAAGATCTGGCTCCACGAACGGACAGCGGACAGCTACGCCGCCCACAAGAGCGCCACCCGCAGTCACCATCACCTCATCAGATCCGCCAAAAGGGCCTCACTCAAAGACCGCCTAGACAACAACGCACACAACAGCAAAGAGCTCTTCAACATCGTGAAGGAACTCTCCAACCCCAGCTCCAACACCAACGACATCCCGCCGTCGCGAGACCTGTGCGACTCACTGGCCACCTTCTTCCACCGCAAAATCGCCGACATCCACGACAGCTTCAACACCACGACCGCCCCGGCAACCACCGAGACCACTGCCCCCACAACCACCAACCGCCTGCTCTCCTGGACCAACATCAACGACGAGGACACCAGCGAGATCATGAACACCATCCACTCCGGCTCACCGCTAGACCCGTGCCCTCACCACGTCTTCAACAAAGCCAGTACAGCCATCGCGCCCCATCTCCGGAAAATAATCAACATCTCCTTCGAGACAGCAACCTTCCCGGAAAGCTGGAAGCACGCCGAGATCACCGCCTTACTCAAGAAACCCAAGGCAGACCCCAAGGACCTCAAGAACTTCCGACCCATCTCTCTGCTCCCGTTCCCCGCGAAGGTCACCGAGAAAATCGTCAACAAACAACTGACCCGCTACCTCGAGGAGAACAACATCCTGGACCCTTCCCAGTCCGGCTTCCGCAGCAACCACAGCACCGAAACCGCCCTCATCGCCGCCACCGATGACATCAGGACCCTGCTAGACAACGGAGAAACAGCAGCCCTCATCCTCCTGGACCTATCAGCCGCCTTCGACACGGTCTGCCACCACACACTACGAACACGCCTTCACGACGCCGGGATCCAAGAGAAGGCCCTGGATTGGACCACATCCTTCCTCTCCGGCAGAACACAAAGCGTCCGCCTCGCCCCCTTCCGATCCAAAGCCACCAAGATCATCTGCGGCGTACCCCAAGGCTCCTCCCTCAGCCCAACGCTGTTCAACATCTACATGGCACCCCTCGCCCACGTCGCCCGACAGCACAACCTCAACATCATCTCCTACGCCGACGACACCCAGCTGATCCTCTCCCTCACCAAAGACCCTCACACCGCCAAAGCCCACCTCCACAAAGGAATGAAGGCCGTCACCGAATGGATGAGTACCAGCCGCCTGAAGCTGAACTCGGACAAGACGGAGGTCCTCATCCTTGGTTCCAACCCTTCAGCATGGGACGACTCCTGGTGGCCAACATCACTGGGAACAGCCCCGACACCCACCGACCACGCACGCAACCTAGGGGTCATCCTCGACCCCACCCTCTCCATGACTAAGCAGGTCAACGCCGTTTCCTCATCCTGCTTCAACACCCTCCGAATGCTCCGCAGGATCTTCAAGTGGATCCCCACCGAAACAAGAAAAACAGTCACCCAGGCCCTCGTCACCAGCAGGCTGGACTACGGAAACGCCCTCTACGCAGGAACGACGGCTAAGCTCCTGAGACGGCTGCAACGCATCCAGAACGCCTCTGCACGTCTTATCCTCGACATCCTCCGACGCAGCCACATCACACCCCACCTGAGAGACCTGCACTGGCTCCCTGTCAACAAGAGGATAACCTTCAAGCTCCTCACCCACGCACACAAAGCACTCCACAACTCCGGACCAGCCTACCTCAACAGACGACTCAGCTTCTACACCCCCACCCGCCAGCTCCACTCCACCAGCCTCGCCCTCGCCACAGTCCCCCGCATCCGGAAAACGACCGCCGGCGGCAGATCCTTCTCCCACCTCGCCGCCAAGACCTGGAACACCCTCCCCACCAACCTCCGGCAGACCCAAGACCTACTGGCCTTCAGAAGACTCCTCAAGACCTGGCTCTTCGATCAGTAGCAGCACCACCCCCTCTTCCCCCAGCGCCTTGAGACCCTCGCGGGTATGTAGTGCGCTTTATAAGTGACATGATTGATTGATTGATTGATTGATTGATTGAGGGGATACAAAAATTTTAGCATATGCGGATGACCTAGCTATAACGACAGCCAACCCAATAGAGGCAATCAAGTTGGTAGAGAAGGAAGCAAAAGAATTTGGCAAAATTTCGGGGTATTATTTAAATGAGAATAAAACGATGATTGTTAAGAACTCAAGAATAGAGCTGGATGATGTAAGGGTGGTTGAAAGTGCCAGATATTTGGGGGTTGAGATATGTGATAATACTGACAAAATTGTGCAACTTAATTTGGACCCTTTGTTACTAAAGACAAAAAATGATTTTAGTAGAATGAATGGCTTGTATCTTACACTTTTGGGGAGATGCAATGTTATCAAGATGCTATTTTTGCCCAAACTTTTATATTTTTTAGGACCATCCCATTGGAAATCAATAAGGCCTGGTTCGTTGCATTTGATCAAATAATCTCAAAGTTTTTGCGGGCCGGGAAAAGACCCCGTAGAGCATTAAGATATATGATGTTACCCAGAGATCGGGGGATAGTCTGTTCCGAACATACAGGTCTATTACTGGGCAGCAGCTCTACAACAGATGGCGGAGTTACTGGGGAAGGAAGTGGCTTTAATAGATGAAACACCAAATATATCTATTTACAGGCTAATTCTAGGGGCAGAGGCTAAGGGGTGTTTATTGCGACATATAGATTTTGCCTACTTTAAAAGAGTAAAATTCAAAACATTGATGGGTGCATTTAAGGTCTGGACTGCAGTTAGGAAAAACTTAGAATGGGTAGGATTCATAGATACACCCCTCTGGCTGATAATGACCTTTTACCCGAAATTTTTCACGATGGCTATATGAAGAACTGGATTGATAAGGGCATTAGGTATATTGGCGACCTTATGGAGAACGATAAAATTCTCTCCTTTGATACAATCAAAAGTAAATTTGAGGTATAAAATAATCATTTTTTTAAATATCTACAAGTGAGGGATTATATAAGTAAAAAGGCAATCAGCAGCCAGAGAGTCCCCTTAGTGGACGTGGTATTAGGGATTCCAATGATTCTTTCCAAATTCTGTAAATTACTTATCGATAGTATGGGAGATGATTTGGCGAAACATTTCAATCGTTGGCAGGATTTGATACAAGCAAGAGTGGAGGATTGTGAGGAATCTTTATGGCTAAGTCAGACGGCATTTGTTTCGGCTAATCTGCAGGTGCAATGTTTTAAAACTTGGTTCAATTTGTATATCACTCCCGCACGGATTTTTAAATGGGGGTCCATGGGTATTCATTGCTCTCGTTGTGGGCACCTTGCTGCCGATTCTGTACATATGTTCGCAACTTGCCCCCGACTAGCCCCTTTCGCTGTCGAAGTCGGTAATTATATTAAGCATATACTGGGATTTGAGGTGGAACTTACGGTGCAAGTAATTATGCTGGGGGTGAGCAATCAGATAATGATTGAATCTAATCGGGTTTTACTTTTTACGGCTATGACAGTGTACAGGCTTTGCCTGGCCAGTGTCTGGCTGGATAGAGAACCCCCTTCTGTACACTGTTGGCTGGGGAAACTGCTAGCAACTTATCGCTGGGAGACAGCGGTCTATAAAAGAAGAGGGCTAGAAATCTGGCGACCGGTAACAACCTGGACTAATGAGGCTATGATATGATTTGATTGGATGTGATTAGAGATGTACCTACATGTTTTTTTGAAGAGGTGTTTAAGGGGAAGTGTATGTTAGGCCAGATTTAATATGTAATTAGGATTAAGGTATAGGGAATAGTAAGGGCAATTTTGAAAATTTGAATTGATTTAGGTAACTTCCTTTGGCTTCTTGGGAGGGTGGGAGCAGGGTGGGTTAAGGGTGGGGGTGTGTAGAGGGTGTAAAGATAAATACCTGTCATCCTTCACATAAGCATTGAAATGTATTTTGTATAGCTGTAATTTTCTGCAATATAATATATGTGTTGGATGTCAAATAAAACATTATTTAAAAAAAAAAAAAATCAATCTTTTCAATTCAACAGCTTTTTCTACTACACTTTCAATCTGTTGTTTTTTCTTGCAAGCTGCAGATCTTTTTTTCTATTTTTTACAATCTGTCAATAAATGTTGTAGTACTCTACTTTTATACATTCTCTTCCTAATGTCTTTATATTCTTTCATCCTTCTTTCAACATGGATTATTTTCCCATAACTTGATTTTCCATTAATATGTCTTTTTTTCGTTTTTTTCTGACATACGTCATTCACAACACCATAAAGTCCCTTAAACTTCACAGACTGGTGTTCCTAATTCAAAATAACACCTAAAGTGTTGAGCTTACCCAAATATAAAACAGCAACCCTTAACATGTCTCTGTTGTAAGTCTCACCATATTCCAGAAATCATCCATACATATGTCTGTACTTTTTGCTAGTGACACCATATATAAAACACATTTACAAATAGTTCTATACTTGTTTTTTTTCACAGACTCATACAAAGTACCCTAATCACTAAAGCATCTGCCAACATGTCTTTAACCTCACTTTTGGGCTGCAGCTTCACCATTCTGCGACTACTCAACGTGTTGGGCATACCCAAATATAAAGCAGCAAACCTTAACATGACTCTGTTGTAAATCTCACCATATTCCTGAAAGCATGTATGCATGTCTCTGTGCCTTTTGCTAGTGGAATCATATATAAAAGAAACATACAAAGTAGCCTAATCACTAATCCCTCTGCCAACATATAAAACACAACTATACATATATTTGAATATTTCCTTTATATATGATGGTGCTAGCAAAAGCTACAGACATATGCATACATGCTTTCAGGAATATGGTGAGACTTACAGCAGAGACATGTGAAGGATTGCTGCTTTATATTTGACTAGGCACAACACCCTATGTAGTCGTAGAATGGTGAAGCAGCAGCACAAAAGTGAGCTTTAAAGCATGTTAGGAGATGGATTAGTTATTACACTACTTTGTATGAGTTCTGTGGAAAGCTACACTTCAAATATACCGCATAATTTTCATTATCTGCTTCAAATATGAAGTGCAGTCAGTCAAGTTTTAAGGTCTGCATGTTGTTGTGACTGAGGTATGTCTCTACTTGCACATGTATTCTGATACGTATTATGCATCTGAAGATGCTAGACGTATAAAACACAAGTATACATCTTTTTGGATATTTCTTTTATATATGATGCTTCTAGCAAAAGGTACACACATATGCATGCATGCTTTCAGGAATATGGTGAGACTTACAGCTGAGACATGTGATACATTGCTGCTTTATATTTGGCTAGGCCCAACACCATAAGTAGTCGCAGAGTGGTGAAGCTCCAGCACAAAAGTGAGGTTTAAGACATGTTAGGAAATGGATTAGTGATTAGGCTAGTTTGTATGAGTGTGTGGAAAGGTACACTTAAAGTACACCGCATAAATGTAGTTGTCTGTTTGAAATATGAAATGCAGTCTCTCAAGTTTTAAGGTCTCCATGGTGTTCTGACTGAAGTATATCTCTGTTTATACATGTATTCTGATATGTGTTATCCATCTGAAGATCCTAGACATGTAAAACACAGGTATACATCCATTTCTATGCTTCTTTTATATATGGTGTCACTAGCAAAAGGTACAGACACATGCATGCATGCTTTCAGAAATATGGCGAGACTTACAGCAGAGACATGTGAAGGGTTGCTGCTTTGCTCTTAGCTATGCTCAATACCTGATTAGTAGTAGAATAGTGAAGCAGCAGCAGCAGCAGAAAAGTGATGTTTAAGATACGTTGGGTGAGAAATTAGTGATGAGTCTGTGGAAAAGTTCACTTGAAGTATGCCACATAAATCTAAGTGTGTGTATGAAATGTGAAGTGCAGTCTGTTGAGTTTTAAAGCCTTTATAGTCTTGTGCCTGAGGTATGTCTCTACTTGCACATGCATTTTGATATGTGTCATGCATGTGAAGTTGATAGACATTTAAAACACAGGTATACATCTATTTGTATATTACTTTTATATATGATGTTGCTAGCAAAAGGTACAGACATATGTATACATGGTTTCAGGAATATGGTGAGACTTACAGCTGAGTCATGTGATGGGTGTGTCTGAGTGATTGCATGACTCCATGGGTAGTGCCTGGGTGATTGTATGAGTGCAAGGGTAGTGGCTGGGTAATTGGAGGAGAGGATGGATAGTGACTGGCTGATTGCATGAGTGCATAGGTAGTGCCTGGGTGATTTTATGAGTTTGTGGGTAAACGGAATGAGTACGGGAGTAGTGACTGAGTGCATGGATGAGTGCATGGATAGTGCCTGAGTGATTACATGAGTGCAGGGGTAGTGCCTGGGTGATTGGAGGAGTGCATGAGTACTGCCTGAGTGATTGAAGGAGTGCATGGGTCATGCCTGGGTGATTGCATGAGTGCAGGGGTAATGCCTGGGTGATTGGAGGAGTGCATGGGTAGTGCCTGGGTGCATGGAGGAATAGCACTCGTTACTTAGCATGCGTTTAGTACGCATGCCATTACAACGCGGTCGTTAGAACGACCGCGTTGTTAGTTCGCATACCTTTACTACGCAATTCGGAACAACGAATTGCAGTAAGGGGCGCTGGATGTTGGAATAGTATAATTTACTATTCCAACTCCAGTCTGTGCGGACCCTAGGGAAGGTGTTGGATTTTAAATCCAACACCTTCTCCCCCCTAACGCACGTCGTTGTTCCGACTTGCGTAGTAAAGGTATGCGAACTAACAACCCGGTCGTTGTAATGACCGCGTTGTAATGGCATGCGAAGTATCGCATGCGAAGTAAACACTGTTTACCGCATGGAGGATTGCATGGGTTGTGCCTGGGTGATTGAAGGAGTGCATGGGTAGTGCCTGGGTGATTGGAGGAGTGCATGGGTAGTGCCTGGGTTATTGCATGAGTGCATAGGTAGTGTCTGGGTGATTGCATGAGTGCAGGGGTAGTGCCTGGGTGATTGGAAGAGTGCATAGGTAGTGTCAGGGTGATTTTATAAGTGCATGGGTAGTGGCTGGGTGATTGGAGGAGTGCATGGATAGTGCCTGGGTGATTGGAGGAGTGCAAGGGTAGTGCCTGGGTTATTGAATGAGTGCATAGGTAGTGCCTGGGTGACTGCATGAGTGCATGGATAGTACCTGGGTGTCTGGAGGAGTGCCAGGGTAGTGCCTCGGATATTGAATGAGTGCATAGGTAGTGCCTGGGTGATTGCATGAGTGCAGGGGTAGTGCCTGGGGGATTGGAGGACCGCATAGGTAGTGCCCGGGTGATTTTATAACTGCCTGGGTAGTGGCTGGGTGATTGGAGGAGTGCACGGGTAGTGCCTGGGTGATTGCATGAGTGCAGGGATAGTGTCTGGGTTATTGAAGGAGTGCATGCGTAGTGCATGAGTGATTGCATAAGTGCAAGGGTAGTGCCTGGCTGATTGAAGGAGTGCATACATAGTGCCTCAGTGCATGGATGAGTGCATGGGTAGTGCCTGGGTGATTGGAGACTTACAGTTGAGACATGTGATGGGTTGCTGCTTTATATTTGACTAGGCCCAACATCCTGAGTAGTCGCAGAATAGTGAAATTGCAGCACAAAAGTGAGAATTATGACATGGTGTACACTTTTGTATTACAGCTTCACCATTCTGTAACTACTCAGGGTGTTGGGCCTACCCAAATATAAAGCATCAAACCTATACATGAGTCTGTTATAAATCTCACCATATTCCTGAAAGCATGTATGCATGTGTCTGTACCTTTTACTAGTACTACCATATATAAAAGAAACATACAATTAGAGATATATCTGTGTTTTATACGTCTAGCATCTTCAGATGCATAACACATATGAGAATACATATGCAAGTAGAGACATACACCAATCCCAAGACCATGCAGACCTTAAAACTTGAGAGACTGCACTTCACATTTCAAACAGACACCTACATTTATGCGTCGTACTTTAAATGTACCTTTACACACACTCATACAAACTAGCCTAATCACGAATCCGTTTCCTAACATGTCTTAAAACTCACTTTTGTGCTGCAGCTTCACCATTCTGCAACTACTTAGGGTGTTGGGCCTAGCCAAATATAAAGCAGCAGTCTATTACATGACTCAGCTGTAAGTCTCACCATATTCCTGAAAGCATGCATGCATATGTCTCTACCTTTTGAAATCATCATCATATATAAAAGAAATATACAAATGATGTATACCTGTGTTTTATACATCTAGCATCTTCAGATGCATAGCACATATGAGAATACATGTGCAAGTACAGACATACATCAATCATAAGACCATGCAGACCTTAAACTTGAAACTTGACAGACTGCACTTTACATTTGAAAGAGACACCTACATTTCTGCGGTGAACTTCAAGTGTACATTTCCCCAGACTCATAGAAAGTAGCCTAATCACTAATCCCTCTGCCAACATGTCTTAAAACTCAGTTTTGTGCTGCAGCTTCCCCATTCTACGAATACTCAGAATGTTGGGCCTAGCCAAATATAAAGCAGCAACCTATCACATGTCTCTGCCATAAGTCTCACCATATTCCTAAAAGCATGCATGCTTGTATCTGTACCGATTGCCAAAAGCATAACACAAATCAGAATACATGTGCAAGTAGAGAAATACCTCACTCACAAGACCATAAAGGCCTTAAAACTTGACAGACTACACTTAACATTTCAAACACACACCTAGATTTATGCAGCATACTTCAAGTGAAGTTTTACACAGACTCTTATAAAGTACCATAATCACTAATTCCTCACCCAACATATCTTAAACATCACTTTTCTACTGCTGCTGCTTCACTATTCTACTACTAATCAGGTATTGAGCATAGCTAAGAGCAAAGCAACAACCCTTCACATATCTCTGTTGTAAGTCTCCCCATATTTCTAAAAGCATGGATGCATGTGTCTGTACCTTTTCCTAGTGTCATCATATATAAAAGAAACATACAAATAGATGTATACCTGTATTTTATAAATCTAGCATCTTCATATGCATAACACATATGAAAATACATCTGCAAGTACAGACATACCTCAGTCACAAAACCATGCAGACCTTAAAACTTAAGAAGCTGCACTTCTCATTTCAAGTAGAGACCTAAAATCATGTGATGTATTTCAAGCATACCTTTCCACAGACTCATGCAAAGTAGCCTAATCAGTAATTCCTCTGCCAACATGTCTTAAACCTCACTTTTGATCTGCAGCTTCACCATTCTGCAACTACTTAGGGTGTTGGGCCTAGACAAATATAAACCAGCAACCCTTCACATATCTCTGCTGTAAGTCTCACCATCTTCCTGAAAGCATGCATGCATGTGTCTGTACCTTTTGCTAGTACCATTACATATCAAAGAAACACACAAATAAATGTACACCTGTGTTTTATACGTCTAGCATCTTCAGATACATAACACATATCACAATACATATAAAAATACACACATACCTCAATCACAAAACCATGAAGACCTTAAAACTTGACAGATTGCACTTCACATTTCAAACAGACACATAGATTTATAGGGTGCACTTCATGTAAACTTTTTCATAAACTCTTACAAAGTATCATAATTACTAATTTCTCACCCAACATATCTTAAACATCACTTTTCTGCTGCTGCTGTTTCACCATTCTACTACTACTCAGGTATTGAGCATAGCCAAAAACAAAGCAGCAACCCTTCACATGTCTCTGTTGTAAGTCTCACCATAATCCTGAAACCATGCATGCATATGTCTGTACCTTTTGCTAGCAGCATCATATATAAAAGAAATATACAGATAGATGTATACCTGTGTTTTAATACGTCTATCATCTTCAGACGCATAACACGTACCATAATACATGTGCAAGTAGAGACATACCTCAGTCACAGCACCATCCACATCTTAAAACTTCACAGACTACACTTCAAATTTCAAGCAAATTCAAAAATTATGTGCCATATTTCTACTGTACCTCTCTAGAGACTTATAAAAAGTAGCCTAATCACTAATACCTTATGTCAACATGTTTTAAACCACACTTCTGTGCTGTAACTTCACCATTCTACTACTACTCACAGTCTTGAGCCTAGCCAAATACAGAGCAACAACACCTCTTTTGTTATACATCATGCATCTTCAAATGTATAAGACATATGAGAATACATATACAAGTAGAGACATACTTCAGTCACAAATCCATGCACACCTTAAAAATTGACAGAGTGCACTTCCAATTTGAAAGCGGTATACTTAAATAGTACATTTCCACACACTAATACAAACTACCATAATTGCTAATCCATCTTCCAATATACACATATTACTATACACAATCTATTTCAAACAACATTTAAGTGCAATAAAACAAACTACAATACACATCTCTACATGTAATAATATATTTCAAACATCACAGTTCTTGAATAATTTTTAAAGTTTGAAAATAAAGCTAATACATAATACACCTCACAAATTTTTAACTCACCTTCCAAATAGTTTTGTAGAATATGAAATATCAGAAACTCATAAAAGATTTTCTTATGCACACAATCAATGTAATACACCACACTCAACAAGGTAAAATCAGTAATGGCAAACCTTCCCTCTCTTTCTCCACACAAATAAATGTAAGTAACAAATCACATTGCTTCCTACATTATTTCAAATTGTAAAACACATTTCTATTGGTTAGACATATTAACCCTTATCAACTGACTTCTAAAAGTGCCCAAACTGGTTCTGGAATTTTCTGGAGTCGCGACTCCACCGTGTACCATCGCGATGGAGCCACGAATCCATACGGGAGTTCAAAAACCTATTACTAATAACACTAGCATTATTTTTTAAGAACACACCACTTCTAAACATATAACTAATTTGGGAAATCTTACGTTAATAACATATCACTTATATGTAAATTACAATTCCACCTCGAGAACAACAAGGACACCAACTCCACCACCCTGATCGACAACCTCGCCACCCTCGGACTCAGACAGCTCGTGACTACACCCACCCACGCCGCCGGCCACACGCTAGACTCCATCTTTTCCGCATGCCCACACGTCTCCTTCAACCACACCTCCGAACCCCACTGGACTGACCACCACTGCATCCACTTCACCTACAGGAAGCCCACCACGCACCACCGCACCGAACAAATGCCTCGCCGCTGCTGGAGCAGAGTCACCGAAGACCAGCTAACCACAACCCTCGCCCTGAGCCCACCCGCCGAACCCTCCGACCCCGACACCGCCGCCCGCAACCTCAGACAGTGGATCGACGACTGCGCCAACACCCTCGCCCCGCTCAAGAATCCACCCAACAGCCACACCAGCAAGAAAGCCACCTGGTTCACCGAAGACCTCCAGGCCTCCAAACGAACATGCCGAAAACTGGAGAAGATCTGGCTCCACGAACGGACAGCGGACAGCTACGCCGCCCACAAGAGCGCCACCCGCAGTCACCATCACCTCATCAGATCCGCCAAAAGGGCCTCACTCAAAGACCGCCTAGACAACAACGCACACAACAGCAAAGAGCTCTTCAACATCGTGAAGGAACTCTCCAACCCCAGCTCCAACACCAACGACATCCCGCCGTCGCGAGACCTGTGCGACTCACTGGCCACCTTCTTCCACCGCAAAATCGCCGACATCCACGACAGCTTCAACACCACGACCGCCCCGGCAACCACCGAGACCACTGCCCCCACAACCACCAACCGCCTGCTCTCCTGGACCAACATCAACGACGAGGACACCAGCGAGATCATGAACACCATCCACTCCGGCTCACCGCTAGACCCGTGCCCTCACCACGTCTTCAACAAAGCCAGTACAGCCATCGCGCCCCATCTCCGGAAAATAATCAACATCTCCTTCGAGACAGCAACCTTCCCGGAAAGCTGGAAGCACGCCGAGATCACCGCCTTACTCAAGAAACCCAAGGCAGACCCCAAGGACCTCAAGAACTTCCGACCCATCTCTCTGCTCCCGTTCCCCGCGAAGGTCACCGAGAAAATCGTCAACAAACAACTGACCCGCTACCTCGAGGAGAACAACATCCTGGACCCTTCCCAGTCCGGCTTCCGCAGCAACCACAGCACCGAAACCGCCCTCATCGCCGCCACCGATGACATCAGGACCCTGCTAGACAACGGAGAAACAGCAGCCCTCATCCTCCTGGACCTATCAGCCGCCTTCGACACGGTCTGCCACCACACACTACGAACACGCCTTCACGACGCCGGGATCCAAGAGAAGGCCCTGGATTGGACCACATCCTTCCTCTCCGGCAGAACACAAAGCGTCCGCCTCGCCCCCTTCCGATCCAAAGCCACCAAGATCATCTGCGGCGTACCCCAAGGCTCCTCCCTCAGCCCAACGCTGTTCAACATCTACATGGCACCCCTCGCCCACGTCGCCCGACAGCACAACCTCAACATCATCTCCTACGCCGACGACACCCAGCTGATCCTCTCCCTCACCAAAGACCCTCACACCGCCAAAGCCCACCTCCACAAAGGAATGAAGGCCGTCACCGAATGGATGAGTACCAGCCGCCTGAAGCTGAACTCGGACAAGACGGAGGTCCTCATCCTTGGTTCCAACCCTTCAGCATGGGACGACTCCTGGTGGCCAACATCACTGGGAACAGCCCCGACACCCACCGACCACGCACGCAACCTAGGGGTCATCCTCGACCCCACCCTCTCCATGACTAAGCAGGTCAACGCCGTTTCCTCATCCTGCTTCAACACCCTCCGAATGCTCCGCAGGATCTTCAAGTGGATCCCCACCGAAACAAGAAAAACAGTCACCCAGGCCCTCGTCACCAGCAGGCTGGACTACGGAAACGCCCTCTACGCAGGAACGACGGCTAAGCTCCTGAGACGGCTGCAACGCATCCAGAACGCCTCTGCACGTCTTATCCTCGACATCCTCCGACGCAGCCACATCACACCCCACCTGAGAGACCTGCACTGGCTCCCTGTCAACAAGAGGATAACCTTCAAGCTCCTCACCCACGCACACAAAGCACTCCACAACTCCGGACCAGCCTACCTCAACAGACGACTCAGCTTCTACACCCCCACCCGCCAGCTCCACTCCACCAGCCTCGCCCTCGCCACAGTCCCCCGCAACCGGAAAACGACCGCCGGCGGCAGATCCTTCTCCCACCTCACCGCCAAGACCTGGAACACCCTCCCCACCAACCTCCGGCAGACCCAAGACCTACTGGCCTTCAGAAGACTCCTCAAGACCTGGCTCTTCGATCAGTAGCAGCACCACCCCCCTCTTCCCCCAGCGCCTTGAGACCCTCGCGGGTATGTAGTGCGCTTTATAAGTGACATGATTGATTGATTGATTGATTGATTGAGGGGGATACAAAAATTTTAGCATATGCGGATGACCTAGCTATAACGACAGCCAACCCAATAGAGGCAATCAAGTTGGTAGAGAAGGAAGCAAAAGAATTTGGCAAAATTTCGGGGTATTATTTAAATGAGAATAAAACGATGATTGTTAAGAACTCAAGAATAGAGCTGGATGATGTAAGGGTGGTTGAAAGTGCCAGATATTTGGGGGTTGAGATATGTGATAATACTGACAAAATTGTGCAACTTAATTTGGACCCTTTGTTACTAAAGACAAAAAATGATTTTAGTAGAATGAATGGCTTGTATCTTACACTTTTGGGGAGATGCAATGTTATCAAGATGCTATTTTTGCCCAAACTTTTATATTTTTTAGGACCATCCCATTGGAAATCAATAAGGCCTGGTTCGTTGCATTTGATCAAATAATCTCAAAGTTTTTGCGGGCCGGGAAAAGACCCCGTAGAGCATTAAGATATATGATGTTACCCAGAGATCGGGGGATAGTCTGTTCCGAACATACAGGTCTATTACTGGGCAGCAGCTCTACAACAGATGGCGGAGTTACTGGGGAAGGAAGTGGCTTTAATAGATGAAACACCAAATATATCTATTTACAGGCTAATTCTAGGGGCAGAGGCTAAGGGGTGTTTATTGCGACATATAGATTTTGCCTACTTTAAAAGAGTAAAATTCAAAACATTGATGGGTGCATTTAAGGTCTGGACTGCAGTTAGGAAAAACTTAGAATGGGTAGGATTCATAGATACACCCCTCTGGCTGATAATGACCTTTACCCGAAATTTTTCACGATGGCTATATGAAGAACTGGATTGATAAGGGCATTAGGTATATTGGCGACCTTATGGAGAACGATAAAATTCTCTCCTTTGATACAATCAAAAGTAAATTTGAGGTATAAAATAATCATTTTTTTAAATATCTACAAGTGAGGGATTATATAAGTAAAAAGGCAATCAGCAGCCAGAGAGTCCCCTTAGTGGACGTGGTATTAGGGATTCCAATGATTCTTTCCAAATTCTGTAAATTACTTATCGATAGTATGGGAGATGATTTGGCGAAACATTTCAATCGTTGGCAGGATTTGATACAAGCAAGAGTGGAGGATTGTGAGGAATCTTTATGGCTAAGTCAGACGGCATTTGTTTCGGCTAATCTGCAGGTGCAATGTTTTAAAACTTGGTTCAATTTGTATATCACTCCCGCACGGATTTTTAAATGGGGGTCCATGGGTATTCATTGCTCTCGTTGTGGGCACCTTGCTGCCGATTCTGTACATATGTTCGCAACTTGCCCCCGACTAGCCCCTTTCGCTGTCGAAGTCGGTAATTATATTAAGCATATACTGGGATTTGAGGTGGAACTTACGGTGCAAGTAATTATGCTGGGGGTGAGCAATCAGATAATGATTGAATCTAATCGGGTTTTACTTTTTACGGCTATGACAGTGTACAGGCTTTGCCTGGCCAGTGTCTGGCTGGATAGAGAACCCCCTTCTGTACACTGTTGGCTGGGGAAACTGCTAGCAACTTATCGCTGGGAGACAGCGGTCTATAAAAGAAGAGGGCTAGAAATCTGGCGACCGGTAACAACCTGGACTAATGAGGCTATGATATGATTTGATTGGATGTGATTAGAGATGTACCTACATGTTTTTTGAAGAGGTGTTTAAGGGGAAGTGTATGTTAGGCCAGATTTAATATGTAATTAGGATTAAGGTATAGGGAATAGTAAGGGCAATTTTGAAAATTTGAATTGATTTAGGTAACTTCCTTTGGCTTCTTGGGAGGGTGGGAGCAGGGTGGGTTAAGGGTGGGGGGTGTGTAGAGGGTGTAAAGATAAATACCTGTCATCCTTCACATAAGCATTGAAATGTATTTTGTATAGCTGTAATTTTCTGCAATATAATATATGTGTTGGATGTCAAATAAAACATTATTTAAAAAAAAAAAAATCAATCTTTTCAATTCAACAGCTTTTTCTACTACACTTTCAATCTGTTGTTTTTTCTTGCAAGCTGCAGATCTTTTTTTCTATTTTTTACAATCTGTCAATAAATGTTGTAGTACTCTACTTTTATACATTCTCTTCCTAATGTCTTTATATTCTTTCATCCTTCTTTCAACATGGATTATTTTCCCATAACTTGATTTTCCATTAATATGTCTTTTTTCGTTTCTTTCTGACATACGTCATTCACAACACCATAAAGTCCCTTAAACTTCACAGACTGGTGTTCCTAATTCAAAATAACACCTAAAGTGTTGAGCTTACCCAAATATAAAACAGCAACCCTTAACATGTCTCTGTTGTAAGTCTCACCATATTCCAGAAATCATCCATACATATGTCTGTACTTTTTGCTAGTGACACCATATATAAAACACATTTACAAATAGTTCTATACTTGTTTTTTTTCACAGACTCATACAAAGTACCCTAATCACTAAAGCATCTGCCAACATGTCTTTAACCTCACTTTTGGGCTGCAGCTTCACCATTCTGCGACTACTCAACGTGTTGGGCATACCCAAATATAAAGCAGCAAACCTTAACATGACTCTGTTGTAAATCTCACCATATTCCTGAAAGCATGTATGCATGTCTCTGTGCCTTTTGCTAGTGGAATCATATATAAAAGAAACATACAAAGTAGCCTAATCACTAATCCCTCTGCCAACATATAAAACACAACTATACATATATTTGAATATTTCCTTTATATATGATGGTGCTAGCAAAAGCTACAGACATATGCATACATGCTTTCAGGAATATGGTGAGACTTACAGCAGAGACATGTGAAGGATTGCTGCTTTATATTTGACTAGGCACAACACCCTATGTAGTCGTAGAATGGTGAAGCAGCAGCACAAAAGTGAGCTTTAAAGCATGTTAGGAGATGGATTAGTTATTACACTACTTTGTATGAGTTCAGTGGAAAGCTACACTTCAAATATACCGCATAATTTTCATTATCTGCTTCAAATATGAAGTGCAGTCAGTCAAGTTTTAAGGTCTGCATGTTGTTGTGACTGAGGTATGTCTCTACTTGCACATGTATTCTGATACGTATTATGCATCTGAAGATGCTAGACGTATAAAACACAAGTATACATCTTTTTGGATATTTCTTTTATATATGATGCTTCTAGCAAAAGGTACACACATATGCATGCATGCTTTCAGGAATATGGTGAGACTTACAGCTGAGACATGTGATACATTGCTGCTTTATATTTGGCTAGGCCCAACACCATAAGTAGTCGCAGAGTGGTGAAGCTCCAGCACAAAAGTGAGGTTTAAGACATGTTAGGAAATGGATTAGTGATTAGGCTAGTTTGTATGAGTGTGTGGAAAGGTACACTTAAAGTACACCGCATAAATGTAGTTGTCTGTTTGAAATATGAAATGCAGTCTCTCAAGTTTTAAGGTCTCCATGGTGTTCTGACTGAAGTATATCTCTGTTTATACATGTATTCTGATATGTGTTATCCATCTGAAGATCCTAGACATGTAAAACACAGGTATACATCCATTTCTATGCTTCTTTTATATATGGTGTCACTAGCAAAAGGTACAGACACATGCATGCATGCTTTCAGAAATATGGCGAGACTTACAGCAGAGACATGTGAAGGGTTGCTGCTTTGCTCTTAGCTATGCTCAATACCTGATTAGTAGTAGAATAGTGAAGCAGCAGCAGCAGCAGAAAAGTGATGTTTAAGATACGTTGGGTGAGAAATTAGTGATGAGTCTGTGGAAAAGTTCACTTGAAGTATGCCACATAAATCTAAGTGTGTGTATGAAATGTGAAGTGCAGTCTGTTGAGTTTTAAAGCCTTTATAGTCTTGTGCCTGAGGTATGTCTCTACTTGCACATGCATTTTGATATGTGTCATGCATGTGAAGTTGATAGACATTTAAAACACAGGTATACATCTATTTGTATATTACTTTTATATATGATGTTGCTAGCAAAAGGTACAGACATATGTATACATGGTTTCAGGAATATGGTGAGACTTACAGCTGAGTCATGTGATGGGTGTGTCTGAGTGATTGCATGACTCCATGGGTAGTGCCTGGGTGATTGTATGAGTGCAAGGGTAGTGGCTGGGTAATTGGAGGAGAGGATGGATAGTGACTGGCTGATTGCATGAGTGCATAGGTAGTGCCTGGGTGATTTTATGAGTTTGTGGGTAAACGGAATGAGTACGGGAGTAGTGACTGAGTGCATGGATGAGTGCATGGATAGTGCCTGAGTGATTACATGAGTGCAGGGGTAGTGCCTGGGTGATTGGAGGAGTGCATGAGTACTGCCTGAGTGATTGAAGGAGTGCATGGGTCATGCCTGGGTGATTGCATGAGTGCAGGGGTAATGCCTGGGTGATTGGAGGAGTGCATGGGTAGTGCCTGGGTGCATGGAGGAATAGCACTCGCTACTTAGCATGCGTTTAGTACGCATGCCATTACAACGCGGTCGTTAGAACGACCGCGTTGTTAGTTCGCATACCTTTACTACGCAATTCGGAACAACGAATTGCAGTAAGGGGCGCTGGATGTTGGAATAGTATAATTTACTATTCCAACTCCAGTCTAAGCGGATCCTAGGGAAGGTGTTGGATTTTAAATCCAACACCTTCTCCCCCTAACGCACGTCGTTGTTCCGACTTGCGTAGTAAAGGTATGCGAACTAACAACCCGGTCGTTGTAATGACCGCGTTGTAATGGCATGCGAAGTATCGCATGCGAAGTAAACACTGTTTACCGCATGGAGGATTGCATGGGTTGTGCCTGGGTGATTGAAGGAGTGCATGGGTAGTGCCTGGGTGATTGGAGGAGTGCATGGGTAGTGCCTGGGTTATTGCATGAGTGCATAGGTAGTGTCTGGGTGATTGCATGAGTGCAGGGGTAGTGCCTGGGTGATTGGAAGAGTGCATAGGTAGTGTCAGGGTGATTTTATAAGTGCATGGGTAGTGGCTGGGTGATTGGAGGAGTGCATGGATAGTGCCTGGGTGATTGGAGGAGTGCAAGGGTAGTGCCTGGGTTATTGAATGAGTGCATAGGTAGTGCCTGGGTGACTGCATGAGTGCATGGATAGTACCTGGGTGTCTGGAGGAGTGCCAGGGTAGTGCCTCGGATATTGAATGAGTGCATAGGTAGTGCCTGGGTGATTGCATGAGTGCAGGGGTAGTGCCTGGGGGATTGGAGGACCGCATAGGTAGTGCCCGGGTGATTTTATAACTGCCCGGGTAGTGGCTGGGTGATTGGAGGAGTGCACGGGTAGTGCCTGGGTGATTGCATGAGTGCAGGGATAGTGTCTGGGTTATTGAAGGAGTGCATGCGTAGTGCATGAGTGATTGCATAAGTGCAAGGGTAGTGCCTGGCTGATTGAAGGAGTGCATACATAGTGCCTCAGTGCATGGATGAGTGCATGGGTAGTGCCTGGGTGATTGGAGACTTACAGTTGAGACATGTGATGGGTTGCTGCTTTATATTTGACTAGGCCCAACATCCTGAGTAGTCGCAGAATAGTGAAATTGCAGCACAAAAGTGAGAATTATGACATGGTGTACACTTTTGTATTACAGCTTCACCATTCTGTAACTACTCAGGGTGTTGGGCCTACCCAAATATAAAGCATCAAACCTATACATGAGTCTGTTATAAATCTCACCATATTCCTGAAAGCATGTATGCATGTGTCTGTACCTTTTACTAGTACTACCATATATAAAAGAAACATACAATTAGAGATATATCTGTGTTTTATACGTCTAGCATCTTCAGATGCATAACACATATGAGAATACATATGCAAGTAGAGACATACACCAATCCCAAGACCATGCAGACCTTAAAACTTGAGAGACTGCACTTCACATTTCAAACAGACACCTACATTTATGCGTCGTACTTTAAATGTACCTTTACACACACTCATACAAACTAGCCTAATCACGAATCCGTTTCCTAACATGTCTTAAAACTCACTTTTGTGCTGCAGCTTCACCATTCTGCAACTACTTAGGGTGTTGGGCCTAGCCAAATATAAAGCAGCAGTCTATTACATGACTCAGCTGTAAGTCTCACCATATTCCTGAAAGCATGCATGCATATGTCTCTACCTTTTGAAATCATCATCATATATAAAAGAAATATACAAATGATGTATACCTGTGTTTTATACATCTAGCATCTTCAGATGCATAGCACATATGAGAATACATGTGCAAGTACAGACATACATCAATCATAAGACCATGCAGACCTTAAACTTGAAACTTGACAGACTGCACTTTACATTTGAAAGAGACACCTACATTTCTGCGGTGAACTTCAAGTGTACATTTCCCCAGACTCATAGAAAGTAGCCTAATCACTAATCCCTCTGCCAACATGTCTTAAAACTCAGTTTTGTGCTGCAGCTTCCCCATTCTACGAATACTCAGAATGTTGGGCCTAGCCAAATATAAAGCAGCAACCTATCACATGTCTCTGCCATAAGTCTCACCATATTCCTAAAAGCATGCATGCTTGTATCTGTACCGATTGCCAAAAGCATAACACAAATCAGAATACATGTGCAAGTAGAGAAATACCTCACTCACAAGACCATAAAGGCCTTAAAACTTGACAGACTACACTTAACATTTCAAACACACACCTAGATTTATGCAGCATACTTCAAGTGAAGTTTTACACAGACTCTTATAAAGAACCATAATCACTAATTCCTCACCCAACATATCTTAAACATCACTTTTCTACTGCTGCTGCTTCACTATTCTACTACTAATCAGGTATTGAGCATAGCTAAGAGCAAAGCAACAACCCTTCACATATCTCTGTTGTAAGTCTCCCCATATTTCTAAAAGCATGGATGCATGTGTCTGTACCTTTTCCTAGTGTCATCATATATAAAAGAAACATACAAATAGATGTATACCTGTATTTTATAAATCTAGCATCTTCATATGCATAACACATATGAAAATACATCTGCAAGTACAGACATACCTCAGTCACAAAACCATGCAGACCTTAAAACTTAAGAAGCTGCACTTCTCATTTCAAGTAGAGACCTAAAATCATGTGATGTATTTCAAGCATACCTTTCCACAGACTCATGCAAAGTAGCCTAATCAGTAATTCCTCTGCCAACATGTCTTAAACCTCACTTTTGATCTGCAGCTTCACCATTCTGCAACTACTTAGGGTGTTGGGCCTAGACAAATATAAACCAGCAACCCTTCACATATCTCTGCTGTAAGTCTCACCATCTTCCTGAAAGCATGCATGCATGTGTCTGTACCTTTTGCTAGTACCATTACATATCAAAGAAACACACAAATAAATGTACACCTGTGTTTTATACGTCTAGCATCTTCAGATACATAACACATATCACAATACATATAAAAATACACACATACCTCAATCACAAAACCATGAAGACCTTAAAACTTGACAGATTGCACTTCACATTTCAAACAGACACATAGATTTATAGGGTGCACTTCATGTAAACTTTTTCATAAACTCTTACAAAGTATCATAATTACTAATTTCTCACCCAACATATCTTAAACATCACTTTTCTGCTGCTGCTGTTTCACCATTCTACTACTACTCAGGTATTGAGCATAGCCAAAAACAAAGCAGCAACCCTTCACATGTCTCTGTTGTAAGTCTCACCATAATCCTGAAACCATGCATGCATATGTCTGTACCTTTTGCTAGCAGCATCATATATAAAAGAAATATACAGATAGATGTATACCTGTGTTTTAATACGTCTATCATCTTCAGACGCATAACACGTACCATAATACATGTGCAAGTAGAGACATACCTCAGTCACAGCACCATCCACATCTTAAAACTTCACAGACTACACTTCAAATTTCAAGCAAATTCAAAAATTATGTGCCATATTTCTACTGTACCTCTCTAGAGACTTATAAAAAGTAGCCTAATCACTAATACCTTATGTCAACATGTTTTAAACCACACTTCTGTGCTGTAACTTCACCATTCTACTACTACTCACAGTCTTGAGCCTAGCCAAATACAGAGCAACAACACCTCTTTTGTTATACATCATGCATCTTCAAATGTATAAGACATATGAGAATACATATACAAGTAGAGACATACTTCAGTCACAAATCCATGCACACCTTAAAAATTGACAGAGTGCACTTCCAATTTGAAAGCGGTATACTTAAATAGTACATTTCCACACACTAATACAAACTACCATAATTGCTAATCCATCTTCCAATATACACATATTACTATACACAATCTATTTCAAACAACATTTAAGTGCAATAAAACAAACTACAATACACATCTCTACATGTAATAATATATTTCAAACATCACAGTTCTTGAATAATTTTTAAAGTTTGAAAATAAAGCTAATACATAATACACCTCACAAATTTTTAACTCACCTTCCAAATAGTTTTGTAGAATATGAAATATCAGAAACTCATAAAAGATTTTCTTATGCACACAATCAATGTAATACACCACACTCAACAAGGTAAAATCAGTAATGGCAAACCTTCCCTCTCTTTCTCCACACAAATAAATGTAAGTAACAAATCACATTGCTTCCTACATTATTTCAAATTGTAAAACACATTTCTATTGGTTAGACATATTAACCCTTATCAACTGACTTCTAAAAGTGCCCAAACTGGTTCTGGAATTTTCTGGAGTCGCGACTCCACCGTGTACCATCGCGATGGAGCCACGAATCCATACGGGAGTTCAAAACCTATTACTAATAACACTAGCATTATTTTTTAAGAACACACCACTTCTAAACATATAACTAATTTGGGAAATCTTACGTTAATAACATATCACTTATATGTAAATTACAATTCCATATTTTAAAACCACAGTTAAGATTCAACCCTTCCCCCATTCTGCTTAATCCCAGTTTCCATAGTAACAGTTTCTGCAACATTCAACTGAACAGGCAAGTCGCAAGTTCACCATATTTTCAAGTTCAGCACAAAAGGTTACAAATGCAAACAGCAGGTGTGGTTGACTTTTGCAAAATATTACATTATCCTATCTATTGTACCTTTCAAACATTTTTTAAGAAACATGCATTTTAAAGAAAGTAACATGCACCCTATTTTTGAGTGTACAATGTTCATGAACAGCCAATCAATTGTCTGCTTTTTAAAAAACAGCATCTTGACCACCATTTTAGATACCTCTCACTCTACCAACTGACTACCTCAGCTACAGACATCTTTTCATTACTTCCAGACATCCCTTCAAGATGCTTACAGTATGGATTGTTGGGCACAGCTATGTTTTCTGGTGCAAAGGTATGCTGAACGCAGAGGTATTGACAAAGACCTAGCTTTGCAAAATGTGGATATTAAATGGATTGCACAGAGAGGATTAAAGTGGCACCAATTGATGCCTTTGGTTAAAACCTTTTTGCATCTCCAACCCCCTGACCTCATGATTGTGCACTGTGGTGGTAATGACCTAGGCACATTGACTGGGGTCGGTCTGGAAATGCTAATAAAGGACACCTTTGCATAATTGATGTTGCTTTTGCCTCAAACTGTCTTTGTATACTCTAATATATGCCAAAGACATAAATGGAAGTGGTCAAATCACTTATGTCCACAGATTGAGAAAGCTAGGAAGAATGTCAATAAAGCTTACCTCGGAGACCATAGGATGGGCTCCATCTATAACAACAATCTACGTTTTGATATGGATGACATCTACAGAAGTCATGGAGTACACTTCACAGATCAAGGAAACAGAGCATTTCTCAACAACCTAAAGCTGTGCATCCACACTTACATGTAGCTACAAAAAACTCTTTTTAGAGCCACCCGATAACACAATAGTGAATCTATTTTTTTTTACACATACATACTCTTATTTAATTTTTTGTGGATTTGCGCACCCGTCGCGAATCTGAAAAAGCATGAATTCAATGTACTACAACACAATACACTTTTCAGGTTTAACTTTTAATTTTTAATTTTATATATTTTTACTAACTCTATCACATTTAATCTTATTATTAACTTCAATCACACTACCTCTATAAAGCAAGTTCACAAATGCAACACTACCTTCTAAATTATATACTATTAAATTATTTATTTGAGGTGGAACCGCGGATCCACTGTGACGTTACACGGGGGCCGTGCTGAGAGCCGCGATGGGGTCACGACTCCAAAATCGAAAGAAAAAAAACTGCCCCACTTCCATTATTCGGTATCTGCCCCGGGGACCCCATTCCCCGGGGCATTGCCTCGTTTATTTTTTATTTTATTTTTTTGGGATGGGGGCTGCGTGGCCCCCCTTCCCTGGGCCACTTTTGGCCCTGGGGACCCCATTCCCCAGGGCCTGGCCTCGTTTATTTCTTTTTAAAAATATTACTACAGGAGGGGGGCTGAGTGGCCCCCCTCCCGGGCCACTTCTGGGCCTGGGGCCCACATCCCCCGGGGTCGGCCCTCATGTTGGGGACCGCGGGGGGAGCCCCAATGCCCCCGCAGTCCCAGCTGGCTCTCCGCCTCCTGCGAGAGCCGGCATTGCTATTGGACATGGGCAGCTACTGACATGCAGCTCCCCTTGTCCAAAAGCAATTCTGCTTTGCTTCGTGGAAGCGAGAGCAGGTTTCCAAAGCAGAAGTTTGCAATGACAGGGCGGGAACCGTGCTCCCGCCCTGTCATTGCAAACTGCAATGTCCCGGGGTGCCCACCCCGGGACATTGCCGGAGCCAGCCCAGGGGGTGGCGGTACCCAGGGACATGGAGGGCTCCTGGAGGGGGACCACGCAGCCCCCCTCCCAACGTTTGCAAAGCCCCGGGGAGGTGGTGGTGGTCCCTGGGGGGCCGCAACGAACCCCCAACTTCTTTAAATTAGTGCCCCTGGGGTTGATAGTCCCCAGGGCGTGTGGGGAGGGCTTGAGCCCCCACACACTACTTTAATTTAAGCAGAGCCCCGGGGAGGTGGCGGTCCCCAGGGATGTGGGGCGCCGCGAGCCCCCGCATTTGAATAAGTATCGCCCCGGGTAGGTGGCGGTCCCCAGGGCTGCGGGGGCCTCCGCAGGGCCCCCGCATAAACATACAATAATGCCCCTGGGACCTGGCCCACCCGGGGGCTCATTAAAACGAAGCGCGGGACACTGTGCTTCATTTTTTTTTCATTTTCGACGGCGGGATTCGCGCACCCAACGCGACTTTGGCCAGAATCTTTTTTTTTTTAAAAATGCTTTTTTTGGTCCCAGGCCTAGGGGGTCAGGGTGTTTCTACCCTGCCCCCTTTCATTTTTTTATAACCATTTTCATCCCTTTTTTTGTGACTCAGTTTTACCGAGTCACAAGATGGCTGCCATGGAGTGTTGACAGCCAATTAAAATGAAGCTCGTGCTCGGGAAGGTTCGCAAATCCTCCTCGGCCACCAGATATCAATATTTTTTATTTTTTTAATTTCTCAGGAACTACTGAACGGATTTACACCATTTAAAAAGGAGAATGCTTTCTGAACCAATGCCTACGTTTTTGCCAAATTTGGTGTAATTCCGTTCAGCAGTTCAGGCTGTAGCTTTGTCTAAAGTTTCCTACGGAAATTGACATGGAGAAAATGCGTTTTAAGACCCCCCTTTTTTCTCGGCCCCTGCTTGACGAATCACCCTGAAACTTGCAAGACAGGAGCTAACCTGAGCGAACCATTAGTTTTGAAAATTTTGTGAAGATTCGTCAAACGGTGCCAAAGATATTGGCAAATCAAAAAACGCTTTTCCTATGGAAACTAGGTCCTAACTATAACTACCTACTGGCAACTGCCAGTAGGTAATATATATATTGCCGTTCTTCTGTTTGCCCTTGATAAGCGGCGTGCACTAAAGGGCGTCTGACTACAGAGGTTGGAAGTAATATATATAGCACCACAAGAGGCCTAGAAGAATCTACAAGTGATCTCTGCAACAGATTAGAATGCAGAGGCTACAGTTCAGATACACTGGCGAAAGCCAAAACTAAAATAGCAAATATACCAAGGAACAAACTTCTCTTTAAGAAAATAGACAAAACTGTAAATGAGAAAGAGCCTAAAAAAATCGACACACCTAGATTAATCACAGGATTTAATCTTTATCATGCTAATGTGCGCAGAATAATATACAGACACTGGAACACTGTATGCAACGATCCAGTCATAGGCCCAACCTGCAGCAAAAGACGGCAAATTACTTTTAGGCGAGCGAAATCATTGCGACAGGAAATAGTTAACAACGCGCCATCTATGACAAAAGGTGGCACCTGGCTTAAAGCAATAAAGGACTTTCACAAATGCACAAAATGCAAAGCATGTAAACACGGTGTGAACACTAGAGAGGTTCAGATGCCCTTCCGACAGTCACCATACATAATCAGAGGCAGCTATACCTGCAAATCTGATTTTGCAGTTTATGTTATGTACTGCACGTGCGGCAAAGTGTACGTGGGGAGTAACATCCACCCAGTACACATCCGCATTTTACAACATCTTAGGGCCATCGCTAATAATGACCCATCCTACCCTGTGGCCAGGCACATAAACACATCACATAGTGGAAGGGCGCAGGATCTATCCTTCTATGTGGTGGATACCGTCCCCAAAAACCCCAGGGGCGGAAACAGACAGTTGGCCCTCAGAAGGCTGGAATCACGCTATATCATCCTCTTCAATTCCAAAATCCCGAATGGAATGAATGCGGATGAGGCCTTAAGTGTGCATCTGTAATTTGCCATTGCTGCTTGTCCCGCTCGAGACCCAGTCTCTGTAACGTCAGGTCACATTCACTTTATTTTATCCTTATGTTTACTTTTACACCGTTTTTCACTCACCTTATGGCCCCTCCACATGTACATAGCGCCCACTCACCTGGTTATAGGGATGGATTTTAGGCACACGAATAGGAAGCTTCTGCAACTTATGCCCACTGGGGCATGACAGCTGCACCTCCATAGGCTACTTAGCCTTATATTCACCGCAACCATGCGGTATGTATATATACTTTAGCTTATCAGACATACATGTATTTGGGAAAGTGCGTGCACCCATCTGCCAATAAATATTAATTATAGTCAGTGACTTAGCTTGCTCAATAGCTCCGTCTGTCTCCAACTACTCCGCCTCTGTAACCTTTAGGTGATATAGGTAACGCTATTTCTTCCATGTCTATACATGATGCCAGGGAAGATGTCACAAATGTTTGTTATTTCACTTGTTGCTTTTTTTCATATTGTTTAAAAGCACTATTGTGCAGATAATGTTGGGATACATTAACAATAATTTTGTTTTTCCTTTTTCATATTTATTCTTATTTTCACATTACGAATAAAATGCACAGTCATGTGTAAATGGCTATAGGAAACTTCTATATCCATTGTAAGGCCGTGGTTGCTGTGACAACCCTGTGGAAATGGTGCATTTAACATAGCACATGAGAATGTACCTGATGTAGTGATCAAGGCGGTACGCCGCCGAAACGCGTCTAGGTCGTTGTTTGGATTAAACTTCTTGCTGTCATCATTTCAAGGAGTCAGTGCCTGTCTGTTCGCCGCCATCAGGATTGGATTATAATATATATATATATATATATATATATATATATATATATATATATATATATATATATATATATATTGTCCAACAAATGCCCGAAAGCTTGGAAGGGCACTCAGCAGGGAGCCAGCCATCCGGCTTTCACTTGCTGGCTCCTTTCAACATCACGATAAAAACTCCATTGCCTGACGCATTTCGATGTTTGGCACATCATCATCAGAGGCTTGTTAAGGAGCATAACAGGCAAGGCTCTCTTTTATTTCTTCATTCTGCATGCAAATTTGATTGGTTCACATCCCTCAGTGGGCTCCACATAGTGCTAGGTTCGAAATGCTGCATGCTGGGAATTAAAGTTCCACTTCGAGCACTTATATATATATATACATATGAAAAAACAAAGGTTGAAGAGAAGTTAGGGGGCCCGATTCACAAACGTAATCTGAGATAAAATCCGAACTTTACGACTTTCGGTATTCACAAAGGGCATTTAGGAGCAGTAAAGTTGGGAATCCTAACTTACTACTCCTAAATGCCCTTTGTGAATACCGAAAGTCGTAAAGTTAGGATTTTGTCTCAGCTAAACTTAAGTTTGGGTTAACTTAAGACCAAAACTTAAGTTTAACTGAGACAAAATCCTAACTTTACAACTTTCGGTATTCACAAAGGGCATTTAGGAATAGTAAAGTTAGGATTCCTAACTTTACTACTCCTAAATGCCCTTTTGTGAATACCGAAAGTCGTAAAGTTAGGATTCTGTCTCAGATTACTTTTGTGAATAGGCCCATAGTTAGCAAAATCTAACTTTTTATTTGTATAGGAAATCAACCAAAACTACGCAAACATTAGAAATTCTAAAGTTATAGTTATAACTTAAAATTATAATTTGTGCACAACCAAAAATTTACTATAACATGTGCACGTGTGTATACAAGGTTGTCAAATCCCTGCGCAGACTATATAAACTACAATACGGCCCTCTACAGAAATTTCGTCATTTGAGACATCATGAGTGTTGCTATGAATGCTATAATTTAACGTGGACTAACTGATGTAATATGAAAGGGTATAAGCTGTGAATGGTAGAGGGGTGAGTTATAGTTTATTTAGTCTGTGTAGAGAGTTGACAGTAGAATGGCATATAGCAGAGTGGCATTAAGTGGCGATATGTGGAGTGGAGTGCAGAAGAGCGGTATGCAGTGGCAGTGTGTGGAGTGGAATGTCATGGAGGGACGTAGAATAGAATGGTGCAGACTAGAGTAGAGTGCAGTAGCATATAGTGCAGTGGCCTAGAGTGCAGTTGTGCAGAGTAGAGTAGAGTAGCGTACAGTGCAGTGGTGTAGAGTACAGTGCAGTGGCGCAGAGTGCAGTGGCATAGAATAGAGTACAGTAGTTTAGAGTGCATTGGTGGAGAGTAAAGTGGTTTAGAGTAGAGTAGATAAGCGTGCAGTATAGTACAGTGGCGCAGAATACAGTGGCAAACAGTGCAGTGGTGTACAGTGGTGCATAGTTGAGTGCAGTGGCATACAGTGGCGTGACATTTTTAAAAAACATTTTAATAGTACTGCAGTACTTTCTAGGTAGGACGGCGGTACATCGTAAGCTCTTTTAAAAATATCTATATCTCAACAAATAATTTTCCTTACCTTTATCCAGTTTCCTAAACTCCGTCATGTCTTCTTAGACAAAAGTAGCCCTCATATAGATTTTACTATAAAACATAGAGCACACAAAGGGCCTGATTCGCAAAGGTAAACTTACACTTTTGTGTAAGTTTACAATTGTTTGCTATTCACAAAGGGATTTACGAGTAGTATTGTTATGAGTGAGTAGTCTCCACAAATAAAAAAGGCCTATCTTTTTATGTGTGGAGACTCTGCACTCGTAAAGATACTATTGCAAATCCCTCTGTGAACAGCAAACAATCTAAACTTTCACAAAAGTGAAAGTTTACCTTTGTGAATCAGGCCCAAAGTGTGATGAAAACAATATGGCTGCCTTTTAATTTTTAAGGGCTTTCATCAGCCAATAATATTGGGTTTTGTCATCACCATGTACCATGGTATACTGTGAAATTACTTTCGTATACCACATCCCAATATATCTGTAGGTTTTTGTCTCTTAGTACGACAAAACTACTGAACAAATATCGAACACAAAAATATCGTTATCCTATACTTCAGTGGTGGCTCATTAATAATGGGCAAAAGGGCTGACCCCTCCCCCCCTTAAACCCCACAGAGCAGCAGAGAGCAAATGAAAAAATCATCCTGCTGCTACTTAAGCAAAAAGCATAACATTACTCTCTTTTAATAACTGTGTTATGCTGTTTGGTTAAGCGTGCTTTCACCAACAGTTTTGTCTTGCCTAAATCACCCAGGGAGACGTGTTAAACTCCATGGAAAAATAGGGAAGGGAAGCAGCCCAGAATAACAGAGGCTCCAGTGGTGCCTGGCCTTACAGCTCAGCGTCATGTGGATGAAATCAGACACTTCCCCACTCATCATCTGATAAAAAAAACACCTTGTGGCTCCACTTCCTGATGCCGTTACAACATCTGATCACTTTGAAGATTGGTATTTGCGGATATGTTGCATTTTAAGGCTGCTCATGAGGCAACTATGCAGGTAATGGTAAAATGGTACCTGAGCGCTTCAGTGAAAAATTAACTTTTGACGAATTTTTTAATTAACTCAACATGCAACGAAACTTTCCATTCTAGGAGCTATTTTACTGTAGCTGCTGTGTAATTGTGAGGGAAAAGATACATTGGAAACCTTTAGAAACAGCTGGGGAACACAGTGCGTGGCTACTGCTTCCCACCTATTATCTCATCCTCCCGAAATTAAAGCTAGAGGATTAACCTTTAATGCAGAACGGGAGAGAATGAGATAACAATCTAGTGCTGAATGGCAGTGTCAAAACTGAAAAACTGATCAATCCTGGCCACATGCTTGATCAAATGGTGTGATCCTAGGCAGTTATTTTATTTTGACATGCCTCCTTTTTCTTCATTATCACATATGTGAACCTTTTCAGAAATGAGTTCAGGACGTTTGCTGTAAAAACCTTTCTTGTCTTTAATAAACCTTAATGTTACCCCATGTATAATAATAACCGAAGCACATTTAGGGTGCGCATGACAACTGACTTTCCCCTTTGTTCACTACTGGCATTATCATCGTGGGGAGTAGGAGGGCATGAATATTTCTAATGTGGGTAAACTTCAAAAATATAATTCATAGGAAAACGGTGTCAAAAACACATTGCCTTGCCACCATTTCTTTAAAGTTGTTTTAGGGATGGTTAACCACAAACAGTCTTAAGGAGGGTAGGGTTTCCAGTCACACCATGAAAGTAGGGCTTGCTTACTTTGCTCGCACTCTTCAATTCGAGGCAGGCATTCAAGCCTCACCACTTTCAAAGTTCACCAGCCAACACTGCTATACTTATAATGTAAATAACAAAAATATCAGAAAAAAATATCATTTTTAAAATAAGCATAGTTAAACATAGTAAATATTAAATATATTAACATTAAACAGTAATAGAATGTAAATTAAATATATTTAAATAATTTGAAATTATATATAAATGTGTTACTTATTAAAAAACTCATATATATGTGTATGTTTGTTTAAACATAAATAATTTAAAACTATTATTAAAGGAATATTTATAATTTATGTTACAATTTACTATTTTTTCATACTTTTAAAAAATAACACATTTATATATATTTATAACTCAGGAGGAGCATTTTTTTTTAAACTGCCTCGATTACCACAGCCCTGAACAGCGTTCTTAAAAGTATCCTGATGGTTTTGTTTTACAGACATTGCCGGCTGAAGTCACTTGCCTAGCATGCGGTGAGAGTGCATGCTGGGACTTGCAGTTTACTACTGGGATTGCAGGTCTGTGTGTGACTTTTAACTGGCCTATCAGGTGGCGGAACGACTGAGGAATTTAAACGGAACTGTGGTTGATCGGGGGAGGAGCGGGCATTTGAGAAAGGCAATGTCCGAAACGCGTCATGCCCATGCTCTTTGAAATAAATCCCCTGTTTGAAGTACCCCATGGTGTCCCTCTGGTTCTTTCAAGTAAAAGGATCTCTTCGTGGCATATGTTGTGTGCAAGTCCTGGGCGCACATGGAGGAGACCCGTCTCAACAAGAGGACAGAGTCATCCGGGGCAGCTTCGGCACTTTCTTCGCATTCATGGTAATGGATAGGCTCTGACCCACCATACCCGCCCGTGGTATCTGTGCCGCTGTCAATTGCAGTTCGTGACTACACGAAGGAATCCGGATCACTGCATCCGTGTTTTCCAGGCCACCCAAGGAGTGGATTAGTGTGGTTTGAGGCGTTTTGGGGACTCGGGAGGGGCATTTGTTTTAAACTGCCTCGATTACCACAGCCCTGAACAGCGTTCTTAAAAGTATCCTGATGGTTTTGTTTTACAGACATTGCCGGCTGAAGTCACTTGCCTAGCATGCAGTGAGAGTGCATGCTGGGACTTGCAGTTTACTACTGGGATTGCAGGTCTGTGTGTGACTTTTAACTGGCCTATCAGGTGAGCCACCAATGGCGGAACGACTGGAGGACTTTAAACGGAACTGTGGTTGATCGGGGGAGGAGCGGGCATTTGAGAAAGGCAATGTCCGAAACGCGTCATGCCCATGCTCTTTGAAATAAATCCCCTGTTTGAAGTACCCCATGGTGTCCCTCTGGTTCTTTCAAGTAAAAGGATCTCTTCGTGGCATATGTTGTGTGCAAGTCCTCGGCGCACATGGAGGAGACCCGTCTCAACAAGAGGACAGAGTCATCCGGGGCAGCTTCGGCACTTTCTTCGCATTCATGGTAATGGATAGGCTCTGACCCACCATACCCGCCCGTGGTATCTGTGCCGCTGTCAATTGCAGTTTGTGACTCCACGAAAGAATCCGGATCACTGCATCCGTGTTTTCCAGGCCACCCAAGGAGTGGATTAGTGTGGTTTGAGGCGTTTTGGGGACTCGGGAGGAGCATTTGTTTTAAACTGCCTCGATTACCACAGCCCTGAACAGCGTTCTTAAAAGTATCCTGATGGTTTTGTTTTACAGACATTGCCGGCTGAAGTCACTTGCCTAGCATGCGGTGAGAGTGCATGCTGGGACTTGCAGTTTACTACTGGGATTGCAGGTCTGTGTGTGACTTTTAACTGGCCTATCAGGTGAGCCACAAATGGCGGAATGACTGGAGGAATTTAAACGGAACTGTGGTCGATCGGGGAGGAGCGGGCATTTGAGAAAGGCAATGTCCGAAACGCGTCATGCCCATGCTCTTTGAAATAAATCCCCTGTTTGAAGTACCCCATGGTGTCCCTCTGGTTCTTTCAAGTAAAAGGATCTCTTCGTGGCATATAATTATATATATATATATATATATATATATATATATATATATATATATATATATATATATATATATATACATATATATATATATATATATATACACTCAATAAATTGCAAACTGTAACAAATAAACTGGAAACATTTCTACAAAACATACCAGTTCAATTACAAATTAAAAAAGTAAACAAACTAAATAATTTAATTTTACTAAAAATATATTACATATTACAAACATTAATAAATACAAATAATATAATGTTAACTACACAGAAACATCATAATAATATAAATCTAAACAATATAAACAAAAATATAAATTGTAGAATTAATACATATACTGTTCCCATTCCAATCTGTGCAACCATAGGGAAATCGTTAGACTCAGAAGGGGTAACATTTACTATTCCTACTCTGGTCTGTGCGACAGTAGGGAAAATGTTGGACTCAGGAGGGGTACAAATTACTATTCCCACTTCAGTCGCTGCAACAGTAGGGAAAGTGTTGGATTGCGGATGGGTAAAATTTACTATTCCCAATTCCAGTAGATGCAACAGTAGGGAAAGTGTTGGATTGCGGAGGGGTAAAATTTACTATTTCCACTCCAGTCTGTGCTACAGTAGGGAAAGGGTTGAACTCAGGAGGGGTAATATTTATTATTCCCACTCCAATCTCTGCAACAGAAGGGAAAAGGTTAGACTCGGTAGGGGTAAAATGTACTATTCCACTTCAATCTGTTCAACAGTAGAGAAAGCGTTGGATAGTGGAGGGGTACCATTTATTATTCCCACTTCAGTCTGTGCAACAGTAGAGAGAGAGTAGTTCACTTCAAACAAATAAAATATTTTAACAACTACACAAAATAACAACAAATATAACTATATACATCTAAAATATTTATCTAATTTTTTTACCTGAATAAATCATATATTGATTACAATGTTTAATAAACATTTTATATTAAAACAAATAATAATAATAATATAATTAAAATACCACACTATGGGGCTCATTACGATGGCGGGCGGAAGCACAACCGCCGTGCTGGCGGATGCAAAACCACCAGTTACCGCCGGCACGCAGCAGTCCACACGCCCGCCCAATTACGATGCGAAAAGTAGGCCAAACACCGCCGGCAAGCCAGCAACACCGTCCGCCATCAAAGTGCGCCCGTACACGTAGCGGCGCAGCCCAATTGACACACACCGTCCGACGAAACACGTCCCGCCCGGCGCATAAATTACGATGCCGCAAACAAACTGCTCCCACGGCCAAGAGATACCGTACGACAAACCGAGCGGTAACACGGACGCCGAGCACGGACAACGAAGAAGCGGCTCCCCGAGCATGAATCCAGCACTGCAGGCCCTCCCCATGCTCCTGCTGATGCACCACCAAGGACGCAACGTACCGCGGAGACGCAGGTAGGCACACACACAACAAGTGCACGCAAACAGCGCACACAGTGCAAGGGCGGAAAAGCGGACAACCCCCACCAGCGCGTGTACACTACACATCCACCATTGCATCCACATATGACACACAGGCCAAATCGTAACATCGCGTAACACATGTGTACACACCACCTGGGACTAGGAACCAACCACCCCGTCACGGCCCCAAAGCGGCGATGACGCCGCCACACATGCGCACAACGCAGAGGCCAACCGCAGCGCCATGCATGCGTCGCACACAGACACAGGGACACAACCAAGCAGCACACACATCAGCCCCACCCCGAACGCACATGACACGTGACAGGCCTGCCACAGACATGTCCCCAACGCCCAATTCACGGACAACACCCAACGCCACACAACCGACGCACACATGTCAGTGAAGTCACGCAACAGCAGGACACACCCCAGTGTAACAAACATGGCGTAGCACACAGCGGCGGCAACACCAACTAGGAGAAGCAGGGCTCCCTTCGGGAAGAGGAACGCCAGTACCACACTGAAACACCCATACCACCCTGCACATATGAACAAGACATATAAAACGGAACACCAAAGAGCCCGGGGACCGACAACAGGTGGCCCAAGAATAACATCCACACACAAGGCCCAACGCAGAGCGGAAAGGCAGCCTGCCGCCCACACAAGGGAGAGCAGACAGCACTGAATGACCTTCCATTCCAACTCCGAAACCACAGCCCTACGACAGAAGCCGGTGAATACAGCCATTGTCCAAGAATAGACCAACACAGGCATGCCGAGGAGACCGACCACACGGCAGATAGCGCATATCACAGAAGCACACAACGGACGGGAAGAAAGAAGAAAACACTCCCCATGTCGGCCACATGCAAGTTAATTGGAAGGAGTCACACATCACTGACCTTGAACTGTCTGAGAAGCATGTGGGATGAGGGCCCGTGTCCTCCAAACAAGCCAACAGAACACAAGTCCTGTCTCCCTACGACTACACAGAGCTCACAGCAACCTCGGAGCGTGCACATTGCAGACTGCACACACAGCCGGAGCACGCCACCACAACGCACCGCTGCGAAATGGCAACCGCAACACACCTACCCAACTACGCCGGACAGCTCAAGCTGTACAAAACCAACCTGTTACATACATTGGGATGCGATCTCCTGTCCCTGCTGAACGTAAGTTACCGACTGACTTACCGCATCACATTGTTCAGCTGCGTCATGCCCGTCTTCTACTGTCGGAGGTGTCCCTACCAGCATCCAGTGGAGATATGCCTCTCCAACCCGGCATGTCTGAAGGCGGACCTGCTACCACTACTCCTCCCTCTGGACGCACACGACAGGGCCTGCTCTGCCTATGGGGGCATGGCGTATGTGGCCAACATCGCACCCGCACTGAAATGGGACCACTGTGCTTCCACACGACGGATCATCGAGAACAGCTACATCGAATGTCACCCAGCATGCCCCATCATGGTCCTCCAAGGGACAACTTACGAACAACACCTTGACAGCCACCATCCGCTACATTGGCTGGCAAACATGTACACCACCAATGACATGGAAGCCCTGCTGGACGGCATCGCATACCTGACAACCTGTAAATTCGTCGGACCACAACGCAGGTTCCCCGATTGACCTATGATGTCCAACCCCGCACCCATGCTTAGCTTCCGCACGGACTGGCCAGTCACCACCACAACAGCCATACCAAACGACCGGCAACTGTAACCACACCATCAACGACATCGCCATGACATCGGATATGACCGGGACATGCACACTGTTCCCCATCACATCCAGGAACACCGCATGCATCGTGGGAGGCAGTGGCATGGGGTCTGTGTATCGCACCCACATGGACGGAACTGCACGAACAACCAGGACACGACATGGATCCAGCGCCCATGGACACACACACCGCTCAGTGGACATGAATAGGTCGCCTGGAGTCTGTGGGTGCTGCACCCCTCCCACCCCCGCCCCGGGAATCCCATACCAGGACCTTTGCATGGACGACAAGTGCATACAACAACAACACGACCCCAGTGACTGTGACATGTCCAGTAACCACCACAGTGCAACAACAAGTGGCACGCCGCTGCATGCACGCAAGCACATGCCCTGATGTCATCTCACATGCACGCGTGCATGAGGAACAACCGCAGCAAACCTGTCACATGGAACTGAGATGGACTGTGCCCATGATGCCAAGCGGTCTGGTAGGCTACATGTATACCGTCTGTGTCAAAGTCCGCAGCTCCGCAGCTATACGTAAATGTACATTAGCACAGCCTTGGCCAAGCAGATGTAACTCTGAAGCCCACATCCCACATGCAACAGCCAATCACATGTAACCCCACACCCTATCCCATTTGCAATCATGCTCAGTATATCCTCAACATGTATTCCGCTGCCAGTAGTGTCCACTATACTGCATCACAGAGGACAGAAGACTCAATATAATGTTTGAAACCAAAACTGTCTCCGCTGACTCATTTCACAAGTACGAATGAGAGAGGATGAGAGTATGTGAAGTACACGGCAGTCGTGACATGACCATGTAGTCCACTGGTATTGGATGTCAACGCAAATGAGTAGCACAACTGTGGAAGACACACATGTGTCGTGTGAAGTCGTATGGACGCAGTGCTCAGGTGGGTGGGTGTGACGGGTAGATGCGCACATGCCAAGTTGGAGCACGCCGTGTTGGGAGGGGTCATGAACAGTACACCACCGCTTCCCTGGGCATTGTGAGAGGACACCTGTCGGGGGAGTGAACACGTGTGTGCACAGCAGCCGGGCACACGTACAAAGCGGTACCAGGCGCACCTCAGCCCACCCTCTGTGGACAAGCTGGATCCTGTTGTGCGCCCGCCATGCCCCTTGACAAGGCACACACAGCCCCAGTCGACCAGGTGTAACCCCAACATAGTCAATCCGCACAGGCGATACAGGGCACGGGATGGCAGTGGAGCATGCTGTGTGAGAGGTCTCCTCGCGCTCCTCCTGGTCATATCACGCAGGCAATAGAACCTCAACGTCTAGCATGGCACAAGTCAAATGGAAGTGTAGGGGGACGCACCACAGCACGAGCAGCACTGACGTCACGGGAGGTGGCTCGCACCATCCCATCCATTGCCCATTATACCAACCACGCCACATGCCATTGCGACTAAGTGCAAGCGCGTGCGCCACCACCCCGAGCCCTCCCCAGAGAGGCCAAAGAGTGAATGTGTGGGCCATCAGTCACAGACGGACGTGGCCTGGCCGCAAGGGCAGCCACAGCCACTGGGTGTCGCAGGTGGCGGATCCGGAAGGCGAAGACTGTGATGCATAGTCCATGCAGGCCGGGTCTCCATTTGGGGCACCACGCAGGTGGACGGCGTCCCGCAACACATCATACCCTGAGACAGCCCACTCGTGCAACTGGACCCACACATACACTCCTTGCCCTCTCTGGTGCGAGCTTGGGGCTGCCTGTGCAAGCGCTAGCCTCGCAGGTGCACATGCATATTGGGGGAGCGAGGGGAGGACATGAGGGCTGGGGCGAAGATGACTGTATCACTGTCAGTGAGTACAAGGGATGACCCAGATGTGGAAAGGAAGAGACGTGTCCCGTGTTACCTGCAACTAGTCGCCAATCCAACTACCCCCCCATGTCCGGAATGTAAGCCCGCACCTAGGCCCGCCCATCCGCCACATCGAACATACCACCAGCACGACAACCTTCCCATTCGAAACACTGACTGGGGGTGGCGACCAGTGAACAATCATATGTAGCCTACCCACGCGTACATGTGGGCCCTCCATGATCCATGTCACCTGCGGCAAAGTCATGACATGCGCAATGAGGGAAGTGAGGAGAGCTGTCCGCCCCACGCACAGAAGGTGCATCAGCTCCACAGACCCAGCAGCGAGTCCAGCAGGGGTCACATGTGCAGGGGCAGCTGTGCCTGGTGTGAAGGCACATGCATATAGACAGCACATCGACCAATGTGTAGTCTGCCCACATCTACAGTCCATCATCATGCGGACATAGGAATTGAACAGAGGGCAACACATCTTAGTGGGTGCACCCACCGTGACCAACAATGCGCAATCATCGACGTACCCGCCCTGTGCATGGCCCCCCACCCAACGGAGGCACATCCAGTGCCACCATCCCACACACACAAGCCTTCCACGGAACATGCTGTGTCCAATGGTCAGTACAGAGTCAGCGCCCATCTGGTGGATCCTGAACAGGAGACACATGCACACACATGCCAGCTCCCACTATGTACGTCTGCCACCTGGCACGTGCAATGTAACCTCTCACCTGTGACGTGTGACTGCAAGCACACAGCCGTCTTGGCATGGGGCTGTCAATGTGGACACCTGTCAATGTTTCGGGAGGTGTGATCCGTACAGTGCTGTACATAGGGTGCAGTGCTGACACCTACTACTGTCTCATATCCCCTCGTGCCACAGGTCCCACTTGTTTTGGCCGCTCAGCCTGTGCCCACATCGTCGTCGTCGTGTGCCATACTCATCCAGCCTCGGAAGCAGTTCCATGCTCAGCAGACATTCATGTTGCCGTGGCGTTGCCGCTTGACGAATATGCAGTCAGTCCCCATCAGCACGCCCCGCAAGTCATTGGGGCCTCGATCCCCATGTGCATGCACATGGCAGTGGTCTGTATCACTAGCCATTGCCATTGTTGGGAGACCTGTGTAAGTGTATTGTGGCTGTGCCGTCCCAGCTTGACAGCTGGGCTGTGGCTCATGTGCTTGCTCAGTCATGTCAGTGATGTGTATGCGAAATTGCTATGTGTTGTGTTGCTTTGACATGTGTCCACTGCCATATTCCCTAGGCGGAGACCGAACATTGACCGCCCATACCAATTGCTGGCGGACATGGACGATACAGAGGTCATTAGGAAGTTTCGGCTGGACAGGCCAACCCTGCATCGACTGTGTGCCATGTTGGAACCCCATCTCCGTCCCCGCAGGGTGTATCCGACAGCTGTCACCCCCACGGCTAAGGTGATGGCCACCATGCATTTCTTCGCCACTGGGTCATTCCAGCACACAGTGGGCAGTGGAGGAGGGATGTCCCAGCCCATGTTCAGCAAGGTGCTGAGGGATGTACTGGCAGCCATGATGCTGTACCGAAACAGGTACATCCGCTTCCCCAGGACTCGTGAATTGGCGGCAGTGAAGGGTGCATTCTATGCCCTTGGCAGAATCCCACACGTCGTTGGAGCCATTGACTGCACACATGTTGGCCTTGTTCCACCACAGGCCACTGAGCACCTGTACCGCAACAGGAAGCACACGCACTCCCTGAATGTGCAAGTGGTGTGCCTTGCGGACATGGTGATCACCCACGTGTGTGCAAAGTTCCCAGGCTCGGCCCATGACGCACACATAATGCGCAACAGCATCTTGCCACGACTGATGTCCAATCTGCAACAGGATCGTGGCTGTATTGTCGGTGAGTATGTGGAGTGGTGTAGCGTGCTGGTTGTGCGATGCTGTCCCCTGTCCAGTTGGAATAGCAACGGTTCTCTGTGTCCCTCACACCCAGGTGACTCTGCGTACCCGAATGGGGCATGGCTGCTCAGTCCATTGAGGAATACTCGCACCCCAGCAGACGATCGCTACAATGAGGCACATGGGAGGACCAGACGTGTGGTCGAGCGTACCTTTGGCCTCCTCAAGTCCAGGTTCAGGTGCCTGGACCGCACCGGGAGTGCGCTGGCGTACTCCCCACAGAAGGTGTGCCAGATAGTGGTGGCGTGCTGCATGCTGCACAATCTGGCCATTCGGAAGCAGATCCCCCTCATCGTGGATGACGGAGATCAACCAGGGCCCCAGCCCGCAGACCAGGACAGCTCGAGTGAGGAGGACAGCGGAGAGGAGGAAGCTGGTAATGTGCGGCAGCAGCTCATCGCCCACTACTTCACTTGACGGTGAGTGTCCATGTACGACGGCTGATGTGGCTGTATCTGTGCAGGTGTGTGTGTGCTGTGTCAGGGTGGCCGTTTGTTCACTGCGTGCTGTGTGTCAACGCTCCATGGCCAGGGTTGTATGCCACTGTTGGTGGCTGTGGCATTGTGCCCTATTGCTCTGTGCGATGTGTGTACATTGCTTGTAGTTGTTGACATGTACTGTGTGATGGGTGTGTGACACACTCATTGAATGTGCTCCTGTTCTGTCTCCCACCCCTAGGTCCCTACAGGCCCTCCGGTTCCATTGCCATGCCACGCATCAGGTGCCTTTCCGCCCAAGGTGGCCGTTGTATTCCGTACAAATAAAACACAGGGCACAAACAGCAGTTTGTGTAAGAGGTGCATTTATTTCAAACTGTGACATGTGATTGTGTGTAAGGTGATGACAAAAGTGGTGCGTGCAGTGACAATGAGCTGTCGGTCATGGCTGCGTGATGCTCAGGGTGTACCCACTGGTTCTATGTCCATAGTCCAACACACACATGCCATCCAGATGGCTGTGTGGAGTGGGATCGTAGTCCAAGTCAATGCAGTGGGTGGTCAAGGAAGGCTGGCTGGCTGCCTCACTTGCGTCTGGAGCGTGCGAAGTCCTCCCGGGAGATCTGTTTCCACTTCGGACGGCCCCTTCCACGTTTGCGAGGGGGTGCCTGCTTGCGACATGCTGGTGGTTGAGGTGTGCTCACTGGCTGTGGACGCAGGGGAACTGGACACTGCTGCTCGACCCTGCGCCCCGGCAGGTGGTGGCGGAGGGGGAGCTGCTGTCCCTGGCTGTGACCTCACCGCCACCACCAGCTGGCCCATGAGGTCCACGATTTGGCCCATACGGGCGTCCATGGACCTCAGCACCCCCAGCACCTCACGCGTGTCTGTAGCTGACCTGGCCCATTGTCCTTGGGCCTCTTCATAGGCCCCAAGGACTCTGGCCATTTGAGGCAGGGCATGGCTCCCAGGGGAGGCTGGCGTTTCCCTGACCCTGCTCCTCCTACCAGTCCTGCTGCCACCGGCCTGCCCACTAGCCACATTGCTCACCACGGTCCTCGCTGTGGCTCCCAGGGTGGATCCAGTCGGCCGGGCCACCACCTGCGCTGGGGCTGGTGCCAGCGAAGACGTGGTGGTGGTGGCGGCGGTGGTGGTCGGTGCGGCGATGGTGGCGGTTGCGGCAGTGGTAGTGGCCGCAATGACCGTGGGTGTGGCCGCAATGACCGTGGGTGTGGCCGCAACGACAGTGGCAGCAGGGGGCTGGGAATGTTCAGCAGCCCTGGATGATGGGTTGGTGGGTAGGAGGGGTCCTGGGGAGCGGCTGGGCCCTGCCACACCAGATGGGCCTGCTTGGTGGTCCGTGTCCGAAGAGGAGGACAGATCCTCCACATCCGTGTGTCCTCGTTGGGGGCTTGTAGGCTGGCTGTGCTGGCTGCTGTCTCCATCCCCAGCATCCAGCAGTTCGTCACCTGTGGAGAGAATGAGATTTGTTATTGTGTTGCACCTGGCGAAGTATGTAGTTGTCGTCTGACATTAACAGTTCGTGCAATCTCGTACATGGGTTTCCCGGAGGCGTGTGTGTGGCTGTAGCATTTGTAGTTGTGTGTGCTTGGCAATGGGACTGTGTGCTGTGCACATGTGGCATGGGACGGATTGGCCATGCCGATGGGTGTGTTGCTGTGCCCCTACTTATTGTGGCTCTGGTGTATGCGGGCTCCTGGCCCATCCTGGGTCTGGTTTGTACTTTGCTTTTGGGGTTCTAATGGGACGCTTAGGAACGCATATGGCAACATGGGGGCCATGCCCCAGATTCGCTTTTGGGAGGGAATATGCTTTTGGGGTTCAAATGGGATGCTTAGGAACGCATATGGCAACATGGGGGCCATGCCCCAGATTCGCATTTGGGAGGGAATATGCTTTTGGGGTTCAAATGGGATGCTTAGGAACGCATATGGCAACATGGGGGCCATGCCCCAGATTCGCTTTTGGGAGGGAATATGCTTTTGGGGTTCAAATGGAACGCTTAGGAACGCATATGGCAACATGGGGGCCATGCCCCAGATTCGCTTTGGGAGGGAATATGCTTTTGGGGTTCAAATGGGACGCTTAGGAACGCATATGGCAACATGGGGGCCATGCCCCAGATTCGCTTTTGGGAGGGAATATGCTTTTGGGGTTCAAATGGAACGCTTAGGAACGCATATGGCAACATGGGGGCCATGCCCCAGATTCGCTTTTGGGAGGGAATATGCTTTTGGGGTTCAAATGGAACACTTAGGAACGCATATGGCAACATGGGGGCCATGCCCCAGATTCACTTTTGGGAGGGAATATGCTTTTGGGGTTCAAATGGGACGCTTAGGAACGCATATGGCAACATGGGGGCCATGCCCCAGATTCGCATTTGGGAGGGAATATGCTTTTGGGGTTCAAATGGGACGCTTAGGAACGCATATGGCAACATGGGGGCCATGCCCCAGATTCGCATTTGGGAGGGAATATGCTTTTGGGGTACATGCTGTGAGCCATGGGTGCCGAACGTGACATGTGTTGTGGCAGCATGACAGTGCATGGTCTGAGGTGTGTGCATGCCTGACATGGCCTGCATATTTGCTGTCTGTTGTGATTACTGGACATGGCATTGGACGCATCGTTATGAGTGAGTGATGGTTGTGTGCCAGCCAACGTATTGCAGTTGTCCCATCTCCTTGGTGTGCGTGCTGCCCTGTGCCATGTGCATCACTGCAGTGCTCGTGGGGGGGTGTGGCCCATGTTGTGTGTTGTTGCTCACAGTGTGTCGTGCGCTTCATTGACTTCTGGCACATGGTTGGTCATGGGCATGTATCTTAGCGTGACTGCTGTATGTGTGGCAGCTGTGCGGATGACATGCCTTTCATGAGACTGGGGCTGACGGATGGGATGGATGGTATGTTGTATGTGCATGGTGTGTCTGTGTGTTTGATGGGTTCAGTGGTGTTCGTGTGCATTTATGTTGTTCCGCTCTGTTGCGTCTAGTGTTGTTTGTCTTACATAGGCGTAGTTGTGGGGTGTGTGGTTGACAGGCAGTAGGGGCTACATGGACAGGACTTCAATGGTGTTTCGGTTGTGTGTGATGAGTTGCACAGTGGCTGCCGTGTGGTACTATATTCAGTGTGGCTTGTGCATGCAGACGTGGCTCCTTGGGTGTTGCTGTGTCTGTGATGGGTCATGTGAGGTGTGAGTCTGTGGTTCATGTCCGTGTGCACATTGTTCACTTGTTCGTGACGGTGGGCGGTGCTGCGTGTTCGTCTGCTACGTGACATGTCCCATGTGTTGGTCGTGTTACGGTCCTCATGCCTCCAGTAATCCAGCCCTGTCCAGTTTTCTACCTGCAGGTTGTTCGGGCGTGCACTGTACTGGATGCCACACGGTTCTAAGCGGGGGTGCTCCATGTTGCAGGTCTGTGGGGGTGGGGGGTGTTGTGGGTCGTGGTGGTGGCTGGACACCCACTGACACCGATTGCTGTGGACCGTGATGTCTACCTTTCGGCTGTCGTTGTGCACTGCGGTGGCTGACACGTGGCTGTGGGGTGTGGGGATGCTCCTCCTTGCTGTGCTGTGGGACTAGGGGCCTGGTGTGTGTTGTACTTGGGCTGTCCACCCTCCCACCCACTGCACTTTGTGTTCCTGCCACTTACCTGTTACTTGTCGGTTAGTGCAGCTGTGGCGGACACATGGGTGTGGTGGGTGCTCGTTGTGGCGCTTCTGGCATATTTGGGGACCTGTTGGTGGTTACGTGGCTGGCTGAGTGTACACATGTCCCCACGCATCTTACAGTTGTTCTGTTTGGGCTGTGTGTGGTGGTGTCTGTTGCATGTGTGTGTGATGTGTTGTGTATTGTTTGCTGGACATGGGGGTGTTTGTCCCTGGGAGCTGTGGCATGGTGGTAGTGCATGTGAGTACATAGCGGTGTGCTGGTATACATTAGTTTGTACTTACCAGCCTCCACTCCCCTGCTAATCCGGCGAGGATCTCGGGATGTATGATGACTCGCACCTTCTCCTCCCACGCTTTGAAGGTCTTGAAGAGCGCGGGATTCCCTCCGCCAGTGACGGCTGCCAGCTCTCTGTTCTTGGGCTCCTTCTTCTTGACCAGGCTCTTGACGTCATTCCACCGTTTGTTGATTTCGACTCTGTTCCTGGGCAGGGTCCCGACTGCATTGACCTGGTCTACGATGCGGTTCCACATTCTGTTTCTGGTGGCTAGTGGTGTGTGCTGGACCATGTTCCCATAGATTTGTGGGTGCACCTTGATGATCTCGTCGACCATGACCGTCAGCTCAATGGGCGTGAACTTGGGCATTCTTTGTGGTGCCATGGTGTTTGTGGTGCTGGTGCGGTGTGTGTTGTGTAATGTGCAGGGGGTTTGTGGTGCCGGTGTTTGGTGGTGGTGGTGGTGGTGGTTGTGATGTGTGCGTTTCTGTGGTGTGCTGCTGTCCTTGCTGTGTCACTGTGTCCTCTCCTCTCCTCTCTAGTTTGCAATGTTGCAAGGGGTTGTGGTCTGTGGGAGTGCTGCTTTTGTACTTACCTATGTGGGTGTGTCCTCATGGTCTGTTGTTTTCAGGTGTGTTGTGTCTGGTGTTCTGGCCTTTGTAGTTTTTGTTTGTCCAGGGGGTGTTTTCGGGATGTGTACTGTGCTTGTGTATTTGTGCGTGCCTTGCTGTGTGGACTTGTTGGCCATGTTGTGTGCGATTGGTTTTGTCAGCGGATGGTTTCTGTGCAGGGACGTGGGCGCCATGGCTTCTGCCGTGTAGATTCTCATCGGCGTTGTTTGCGCTGGCGGGCGGTATATTTGTAGTTTTCCCGCGCTCATGGCGGTGCGATCGTAATCTCACGTGCGGTGTGTCGGCCGTGAGGGCGGGCGGTTTTGTGTTGTCGTGCGTGTTTCCGTCCGTGGCGGGCGGTTTGACTCCGACTCGGACGATGGCGGGCGGTATTTTGTGTGATTTTTCCGCCGATGGCGGTTTTCGGTTTGTGTAATCGTAATGGCGTGGTCGGTGTTCAGACGGTGTGTGCGGGTGGATTTTTGCCGCTTCCATGCCTGGCGGATATTTTTACGCCGGGTATCGTAATGGGCCCCTATATTTTCACAATTATAACAACCAACAAATATAATGCTATTTACAATTAAAAAGCATAACACAATTAACCCATAACATAATAAATAACACATTGTTTAAACAATAAATACATATTTTTATGTTTATGGTTATTTAAATAGCGTCCTACCCTATACCTCTACAAAGTAAACAACACACACCTAAAATGTATCTTAAAATTATAATAATTATAATAATTACACATTTTACTTAATTAATAATCAATTGAGCAATTAATAGTAATTTCCAGCAACATCTTATTGTGCTCTGCAAATCTAATAGGCTTCATACGTAAAAAGTGTTCAGTTGCTCTTATTCTATCCTGATGTCTTATACTTGTATATAGGGTTGAGTCATCAAAACCATATTCTGTTCCCACTTGACATCATAGATGTGTTTTAAAAAGTCTTCTGAATCCTTTATGTATGATGGATGAGTAGTGATAATGGGATTTAAGAAGAAATCAATATACTTGGAGACATTTTCAAAAATACTATTCTGTGCTGAAATTATAGGTCTCCCTGGTGACTTGTTCAAATCCTTATGTATTTTTGGGATCATGTAGAATACGGGCAGAACTGGACTCTCTTGTTTCAAGAAACAAAACTCATCCCAACTTAAAACATTCAGATTTTCCCATGTTATTAATCGGCTGGTAAAGCTCTCCTTGACCTCTTCGTATTCATCCATCGTTATCTTTTTGTAGCAATCCCTATTATTCAATTAGGTAAATGCCTCAGTTTTATACAGTTCTTTACCCCAGAGGACTATATTTCCTCCTTTGTCAGACGCTTTAACTATTACTCCAGACATGTTCTTAATTTTTTCTACTGTCTGGAATATCATTTTTTCTTTTGAATTTAGTTGGTTCTTTCGATTCCCAACTGTCTGATATACGTATCTTAAATCTCTTATGACATGGTCCGAGAAAGTATCCAAGTTGTCCTTTATCATTTGAGGAATATACCTCAATTTCGGTCGGAACGGGGTGATCCCTTCAGTTGCCAAGTTCAAATTCTCTTGTTCCACATTTTGAGTACTTGATGGTTCCAAATCATTCTGCGATTCCTCATTTTCCTCCTGTAATGACCACAAATCCTCTAAAATATCCAAATCTGACAGTCAGGTTCGGGGGCACATTGCTGTCAGATGTTTCCATTTCCTCCAAATTAACCGTAGTTGTATTCTTCAATTTGTGTAGTTCCGTGTGTTTTAGTTTTCTATCAAACCTAAATAAATCCATCCTGCTCTAGGCATAGTTAAAATCATTTCTGTGGCAATATGACAGTCCTAATTCTAAAGTGGCCATATCTTCTGTCTATTAAAACAAATAATAATAATATAAATATGATACCACACTATCTTTTCACAATTATAACAACTAACAAATATATTGTTATTTACAATTAAAAAGCATAACACAACTAACTCATAACATAATAAATAACACATTGTTTAACCCCTTCCGTGCTCATGACGAGCTCAGCTCGTCATGCTGCGCGGTAGTGCTGTGCGCATGATGAGCTGAGCTCGTCACGACTCCACCCGCGATCGGAATGTCCCGCATACGAGCGGAATTCCGATCGCGGTCAAGGGGTTAAACAATAAATAACAATTTTTATGTTTATTATTACTTAAATAACGCCCTGCCCTATACATCTACAAAGTAAACAACACACACCTAAAATGTATCTTAAAATTATAATAATTACACATTTTACTTAATTAAATATCACTTGAGCTATTAATAGTAATTAACTAATAGTAAATTAATTACACTTAATTAACTTCCCACATTTTATCCCTACAAACCCAACAGCGTGCACCTAATATATATATATCTTTTTAAATCTTAATTACACAATTTACATAATTAATTAGCAGTTAATTATTAATACTTAACATGAATTATTATTTATTAAACATTATTTCCTTCACACCCTTTCCCCACTAGAAAAACCACAACATACACCAACTATTTTCATAATTAAATTAATTACATAATTAATTATCAATTAAACAGTGAATAATAATAACAAAATAATTATAATTAAATTACTTCCCACCCTATACCCCTAAAAACCCCACTACTAAAATGTAACATAATTTAAAAAATAATTACACAATTAACATAATTAATTATCAATTAAATAATTTATATTAATTAATCAATAATTATAATTAATTTACTTCCCACCCTGTATCCCTATAAACCCCACAATCCGCTACAGCACCAAAAATACAAATAAACAATTAAATTAAATTTTACAAACAACTAAAAATGTGCAAACTATATTAAAAAACTTTAGCAATAATTATACAAACATTTTACAACATACACAATTAAAATATATACTAAAATACATAAGAATAATTAAAAAACGATATTATTAACAACAATATTGTTGTAAACGATATTCACAACATAGATATTTTTAACATCGATATTAACAACACAGATATTTTTAACATCAATATTACTTACCTTAAAATTAATATTCTTGTCAACGATATTTTTGCACACAATATTTGTGCATCACGATATTTAAAACACAATGTTTCTGCTCGATATGTTTTATTCAATATTCTGTATGAATACTGAACCAATTTTCATGAAATACCAAAAAAAGATCCATCCCATACCATAATCTAAATTCCTGGCAAATTTCATTAAAATGTGTTCAACTGTTTTGCCACCACATCTGTGTAAATAGTCTATGGAAAAGGGTGTTTTGGGGCCCTCTTTTTCTTTGCACCTCCTTAACTAATTGCCACAGAACTTTGCATTGTCAGCTAATATAGAAAAAGCAATAGGTCTGCAAAGTTTTGTGGAGACTTTTCAAATGGTGGCAAAGTTATTACCAGTCAAAAACTCAGATGAATTGTAATCTCTCAGAAGCCTAAGTGTAACTAAAGAGTGGCTACCACCACTCTGTAATATGTATATGTGTATGTATATATATATATATATTACCTACTGGCAGTCGCCAGTAGGTAGTTATAGTTAGGACCTAGTTTCCATAGGGAAAGCGTTTTTTCTTTTGCCAATATCTTTGGCGCCGGTAGACGAATCTTTGCGAAATTTTCAAAACTAATGGGGCGCTCCGGTCAGCTTCTGTCTTGAAAGTTTCAGGGTGATTCGTCAAGCAAGGGCCGAGAAAAAAGGGGGTCCCAAAATGCGTTTTCTCCATGTTAATTTCCATAGGAAACGTTTGTCGCGGCTACAGCCCGAACTGCTGAACGGAATTACACCAAATTTGGCAGAGAGGTAGCTCTTGGTCCAGAGTGCACTCTTTGCTTTAAATGGTGTAAATCCGTTCAGTAGTTCCTGAGAAATTTTAAAATAAAAAAATATTGATAACTGGTGACCGCGGTGGATCCGCGAACCCTCCCGATCACGAGCTTCATTTTGATTGGCTGTCAACACTTCAAACCAAGAAGTGTTGGCAGCCATCTTGTGACTCGGTAAAACCGAGTCACAAGAAAAGAGGGAAGAAAATGGTTAAAAAAAAGAAAAGGGGTCAGGGTAGAAACACCCTGACCCCCTAGGCCTGGTCAGGGGCCAAAAAATGCATTTATTTACTTTTTGGTGGGATTCGCGCTGGTTGCACGAATCCCACCGAGAAAATTAAAAAAACAAAGCGCAGGTGGGCCAGGTCCTGGGGGCAATAAGTAAAATATATGCGGGGGCCTGCGGGGGCCCACGCAGCCCTGGGGACCGCCACCTCCCTGGGGCTTGTATAAATTATGCGTGGGGGGCTCCTGCCCTAAACGCTGCCCCAGGGACCACCACCTCCCCCGGGCGTCTGTATAATTATGTGCTGGGGCTCATGGGCCCCCCCAAGCCCCAGGGACCGCCACCTCCCCAGGGCTTCAATAGAAATAAAAGTGTGGGGGGGCTTCTGCCCCCCACACTGCCCCAGGGACCACCACCTCCCCGGGGCATTGACTAAATTAAATTAAATACGGGAGTTCGTAGCGGACCCCCGGCCCTGGGGACCACCACCTCCCCGGGGCTTTAAATCTGTTGGAGGGGGGCTGCACGGCCCCCCTCGTGGAGCCCTCAATGGTGCTGGGGACCGCCACCCCCCACGGCCACCCCCGGGACATTGCAGTTTGCAATGACAGGGCGGGAGCTCTGCTCCCGCCCTGTCATTGCAAACACTGCTTCGCTTCATGCAAGCGAGAGCAGGAAACCTGCTCTTGCTTCCATGAAGCGAAGCAGAATTGCTTTTGGACAAGGGGAGCTGCATTTCACAGCTTCCCTTGTCCAAAAGCAATGCCGTCTCCCGCAGGAGGCATTGGGGCTCCCTTCGCGGTCCCCAACATGAGGCCAGGCCCCAGGGGATGGGGTCCCCGGGGCCAGAAGTGGCCCAGGGAAGGGGGGCCGCACGGCCCCCCTCCTGAGAAAAACATAAAAAAATTTTTTTTAAATGAGACAATGCCCCGGAGAATGGGATACCCGGGGCCACTAATGGCCTCAGGAGGGGGGCCGCGCGGCCCCCTCTTTAAATTTGTTTTTGTTTTAATAAAAATTGTGGCCATCCCCCGGGGCTGAAATTGGCCTCGGGAGGGGGCCGCTCTGCCCCATTCCCGTTTTTTTTTTTTGCTTTTTAAAAAAGAAATGTCGCAGGCCCTGGGGGATAGGGTCCCCAGGGCCCATAAAATATTGAGAAAAGGGGGGCCACACAGCCCCCCTTCTAACTATAAAAAAAAGCAAAAAAAAGCTGGCATCTCACTGGAGGCCCGGCCCCCTCCCTGCACCACTCTGCAAACGCGCCTCCTGGTGCGTTCTGGGTTGGGGAATTAAGTCCCCTAGATCCTTAAGGGTTCTTAGGGGCCAACTTGCCCAAAAGATACCTCCAGTAATCCCCACACAGTGTGATTGCTGAGAGGTGGTCCGAGTCCACACCCCTTTTTACACCACTCTGCAAACGCGCCTCTTGGAGCACTGCTGGTGGGGCGATGAGATCCTCTTGTGTCCTGAGGACCTCAGGACTAAAGTGGACTTCATCCCCGAGCAGAAGTGCGCCAGGAGGCGCATTTGCAGAGTGGTGTAAAAAGGGGGCATGGCCTCGGACCACTTTCAGCAATCCAGCTGTGTGGGGCTTACTAGAGATAACCGGAGGGCTAGTTGGCCCCCAGAGACTCTCAGGAGGCAAGGGGACGTCATCCCCCAACCAAGAGCGCGCCAGGAGGCGCGTTTGCAGAGTGGTGGAGAAAGTGGGCATGGCCTGTGTTCACGTCTCAGTAATCCCACTATCTGGGGTTTACTGGAGGTGTCAGGTAGGCTAGTTGGCCTCTAAGGACCCCCAGCATCGAAGGTGACTTTAATCCCCATCCAAGAGCGCACCGGGGAGCGCGTTTGCAGACTGGTGGGCAAACAGGGCGTGGGCTGCTTTAAGAACTTACCAATGCTGCTGTGTGGGACTTCCTGGAGGTAATGGGGGGGTAGTTGGCCCCCAAGGACGTCCTTGGGGGCCAAATACCCCTCCTATAACATCCAGTAAGTCCCACACAGTGGTATTGCTAATAGGTCTTCGGAGGCCACTACCCCCTTTCTCCACCACTCTGCAAACGAGCCTCCTGGCACACTACGGGTTGGGGGATGAAGTCCACTTTACTCTTGAGGGACTTTGGAGGCCAAGAAGTCCTCCTGGTACCTCCTGTAAGTCCTACGCAGCGGAATTCCTGAGCGCCGGTCGGAGGCCCAGCCCCCTTTCTGCACCACTCTGCAAACGCAACTACTACGTTATAGTTATAAATTAGCATTTAAAAAACCTTTGAAATTCACTGAAAAAAACATATGTTTCAGAGACGTTATAGTTAGTAATTAGTATTTAAAAAACCTTAGATATTTACAGAAAAAACCATAGGTTTCAGGGACGTTATATTTCGTAATTAGCATTTAAAAAACCTTAGAAATTCACTGAAAAAACCACAGGTTTCAGGGACGATATAGTTAGAAATTAGCATTTAAAAACCTTAGAAAATCACTGAAAAAACCACAGGTTTTAGGGACGTTATAGTTAGTTGGACATTTCACTCATACAAAACCAGAGAAATTCGGCCGCTATAGTTAGTTGAGCTAACTATAACTCGCGCCCCTGCAATGCACTGCTGATGACATCACATATTACATCACTCATGACATGGTCAGTGATATCACTGATGACATCACTGATGACATCTCAAATGACATCACTGATGACATCATCCACTTAATATCTGATGCACCTCCTCACACCCTAATATAACTTTTCATACACCTACTCTAAAATATAGACTACCATTCTCGAAACCATAGACACACCAATTCCAGTTAGTACATACCCACTCACTGATTCATAGGTCTACACACACATCCACTCACCCATACAGTCACTCATACACGCAGTCACTCATCAATGCAGCCACTGATATATGCACTTATACACCCATACAGACACTCACACACCGCCACTCACCCATAGTTACTCACACACCTAGTCCGTTCAAATACTTTATTCGGTCGTTACGACCATAAACGTGCAAGTGCAAACATTACAAAGGTTCAATCGATACCAATGTAGCCATTGTAAAATCATGATCTAAATTTGGGTATTATGTTACGACCAACATCGTGATGTGAATATTTAAAACAATGATTTGAAAGAAATAAAACCAAGAATAAACATTCTAGTAATGTTAGATTAAAACCCACACATGATTTCAGGGAAAGTGCAAGTGCGAAATAGTGCAAAAATACAATACAGCAAGTATAAGCATAATTCATTCATATCACTGGCTTTAAATTGATCAACAGTTTGCTCTAATTAGCTAGACAGCTAAAATCAGTTAAGATAGAAGCTATAACAGATAAGAAATGTTAAAATAATGTTAAAAATGGTGACAAATAGATCTAGGGGCCATGCTTTATCTCTTCTTTAATGCATAATGCCTAATGATCCACATTTTCCCTAGAAATGTTGCCACTGTGCAAACTATTAATGGCCTGGAATCTGTTTTTAAAATACAAAATGCTTCTTGATGGCACAGAGTTCCCATCAGCCTACATACAGGTGCTAGCCATATAAATCTCGGAATAATGTATAACGGACACGCGAAGAAGATGTGTTTAACCGTCTCGAGTGTCCCGGGGCAACCAGGACATTGCTGTCCAGCCTCTAAAGTTCGTTGCCAAGCCACTGTGAAAAAATTCACAGGGAGGCAACCGAATCTAAATTGTATGTAGTACTTCCTATCTTGTGGGGCCGAGATTACCTCCATATACTGTTCTTATACACCTAGCCACTTAAACTCCATAAACTCTAAGGCTAGACAGCCAGCAGAGGGTTGGGAAACAGTTGTCTGTACCACCCAGTTCCAATAATGGGATTTTACAACATCTCTGCTGGGTAAGAGGCTAGGATCAGAGACTTCCCACAAGGTACCCAGGCCTATAGCAGAGAGCAGTGCCTTGACTTTGGTAAACCAACCTATTTTTTTGAAGTGATCAAGTTTATAAAGATCTTCAAAGGCTATAGCATAATGACTAAGCTCAGGTGTTTGTTTAAGTCGTAACCAATAGAGAAGGGGGCGGAGCCTTGCTTTATCCACTATAGTGGATCTACCCATATCCAATCTCAGAGTAATAAGCGGAGTACTCTGGGGAAGAGAGCATAGGGATCTTAGGAACTTATTTTCTGTGTGTAAAAAGCCCTCAAGATTTTCAAAACCCCAGATTTCAGCCCCGTATAAGGCGGATGTTACTACCTTCTGATCATATATCTGGAGTGGGGCTGCTATTGGCGTGGAGTGAGAGGACCTGTGCTCTTTAATCAATGCCCCAGAGATTTTCTTCTGCTGTAGATTCCTTTTGATAATGTGGTGCTTCCATGCCATTGACTCCGAGAGAGTAACCCCCAGATAATCAAAGGTGGACCCTTTCTCCAAATGAGTCCCTCCAAACATCAGTTTACCTTTAAAAGAGAGAAGTATGTCTGTCTGTTAGCTTTAGGAGCTCCTCCCGTTGCTCACACTAATTATGGAAATTTCCAGTACTGGCAAGTAATAATTGCTTTATTGCATCACATTTGGAAGTATCTATTGCTACACGTGCCCATTTCATTCTCCTATTATCGTTTGTGGGGCAGATCATCTTAGTTGATAGTATGCTGCCGGGTGGGCTACAATGTCTTGTCCAAAGTGATGACATGGCAAGCTCAAGCGGATTGTGGTCACTATCGGTGGTCGCCCCAACTGGCATGTCCAACACACCAGGCCATAATCTTACATCAATCAGTAAGTAGTCAATGCGACTTATGTTCACAGTTCTGTTGAACGTATTTGCCTCTAACCTATCGGACTTGGTGCGTCCATTTGCTGCCCTTAGCCCATACTCGAGAGTTATTGCTTGTAGCTGCAGAACTGGTTGCGTCCATTTTTTGATTGGCGGTAGGTCAAGCGGAGGAACGAACCAAGGCTCATCTATCCGGTCAGTGCTGGTTAGATCTTCAGAGTCAAGTGGTTCGAAGGTAACATTAAAATCTCCAGCTATTATTAGGGGAGAAGGAGACTCTCTTTTCTCAAGGCAATCTTCCAGCACTTGAAGTGTTGAAGAGCTGCAACCCCCTTTGGTGCCACGAGCATAAACGCTGAATAATGCCACAGACTTGCCATTCCTGCCTTTGAGGTGTACCGCAAGAATATAGGGACTATTGGTCTTAATTTCTTTCGTGGAACATTGTAAATCAATTCTGATCCATATCAGAAGCCCTCCAACCAGCCATCCTGGTCTGTTGTTGACTGCTGGGCAACACAAAGTGATGTATCCAGGAATAAAAACAGGTGCTGTGGCCCAGGTTTCCTGCAATATGCAGATGTCGAAGAGTTCAATATATTGTAACCAGTGAGGGAGTGCTACCTCGGGTCTTAAACCAGCCACGTTCCAAGATAGTATACTTAGTTTGGTGATTAAACCTCCTGGGTCAAGGCTAGCAGGGTGTGTTCATCTATTGCTCTTCTCGTCAGTGAGCTTATAACTGCAACTTGCTGGCTAGGGCTTGCCCAGAGATTGCTGTTCATAGGCTGTGTAGAGGCAAAAGCCTCGGAACTAGGAGACTGGTGTGCATCGACTAGCGATAGGTCTTCCTGAGACTTGTCGTTGGGGGCTAAATGAGCAGTTGAGTCTGGAAGATGGAATATCGAATACCTTGATGGTGCTGAGGATACCAGTCAGTCAATATTGGCTAAAGTTGAGTCTGGATCCAACAGAGTGCCATGCCTATTACTGGCTTGGAGCTGCAGTGTACCAGTGGGATTGTATTTCAACTGGATTCTGGTGGAAGAGGGCGAACATGTCCTTGCCTCAAGAGCTATTAGATTGTGTACCAGGTTTTCATCCCTCAAGTGCAGTTCTTTGGAATCCGAGAGGCGGTGGGTTATCCTTTTTGCCCATAAAATGTCATTTCTAATGACTGATCTACACCCCCTAACCTTCCAGATCCAGTGAATCGATTTGTTTATTAAGGAGATTTTATCTTCGTATTTGGCATGCGACTGGATTTTGGGCACATTTATCATGTAGATGCTTTTAGTGGGACCATGAGCCGGCTCACGCCTATTACTTAGGTAGCGTTCGTTTCCAACTACAGATGATTAATTTCTACTCATATTTCTACCCATTAATGCTTGCGTCTCTAAAATCGGGGGTTTTGCAGGGACGCAAGTAGAGGTGGACATTAGAGGGACTATGTTGTCTTGGAGGCACCTGTACTTCTCTGAAGTATGGTAGTGTTCGTTGTGGTACCCTCTAACTGACCAGGGGTACGTGTTTTTGGTGAATCTCTATCCAGAAGGAGTTTAACTTGATCTGTAAGCACAAGAATGAGTGATTTAAGGGTAATGACTTCGGCCCTAAGCTCATTAATAGTTGTTATCGCATCCAGCTCAGATAGAGTGGACTTTGCTAGACCTTCCTCTACCCTTACCTTGGTTGAATCTTGTTCCTCCCGGGTGTTGACTAAATTTGACAAAGGGGATACCGTCTCTACTTCTGATACCATTCCCAGGAAGCTATCTGGTTGATCCTGTAGTGGTAGGAATCTATTAACCAGGGGGATGTTAGTATTACTAAGGTCAGCAGTGCTAACAGAGTCGACTTTATCCCTTAGTATTAGGTTAGACTCTACCTCTGCTGGGGAGGGGTTGAAATTCCCTTCATTGACATCATCGTTAGGAACTATAGATTGCATAAAGTTGCTATGGCTTGGTAAAAATGGAAGGAATTCGTTTGGCAATTGTGGGGTATAGGCTAGGGGGGGAGGGATCTCAACTGGGGTAGGCAGATTTCCTTGAGTGGATGTGTTAGAGTCGGGAACTAGGATACCCTAGCACTCTATCAGTAGATCATCAATGCGATCTAGGATGCAATTGTTAGCTATAGATCTAAGGACTACTTTAGATTTGCTAGCTTTAGTAACTTTCAAACGAGACCCAGCTGTCTTCCTGCCTCCGTCACTAGTGTTGGTCTTGCTTTTCCCCATCCTGTTAACAACAGTGTAGGATAAATGTTAAAATTCAATACAATTTACTTTAAAAACAATTATCGAATCTTACGGTAAGCACTTGCTAAGAAAAGAGACGCACCAAATGCTAGCTCAAAAAAGAATAAGAAGGAAGTGGAGGGACAATGTCCAGCACTCACAATTTAAGACTTTAGCAGGCAAGCAGTCCATTAAGTCCCGGTGTGCTAGCTCAAAACCAAGGGGGGTGGCCCTGCCCTGCCTCTTCCTGACAATGATGGGCAAGGACGGGCCCGCCCTTGGACCGGGCATGCCCACACGTGTCCTGTGCTGCGGGAGCTCTTCACCACTTTTCAAGCGCCTCCTGGCGTGCAACAGTGATGGCGGCGGCGGTGGCAGGCTGGGTCTTCTAGTCCCCCCAGCCGAGGCAGCAACTGTTAGTACAGGCGTCCCCCCTTGTATTTATCTGGGTATTTTTGTGCTCCAGCTGGATAACCCTGTTAATCCATTTGCTCACTTGACTCTTTCAAAATGGCAAAGTCAGTCCCTCCGGCGTGGTGTCTTCATGAGCAAGCTCCGCAAATAGAGTCAGTTTTGCTTGGTGCTTTTAAATGGACCGCGTAGCGGAACCATAACACGTAACCCCAAAGGCCCAAGCTTCCATTATCCTCTTGCAACTCCATGAGGGGGGGCCCAGCCCAGCCTCCTCCGGGCGATGATGGGCAAGGACGAGCTCCGTGTAGATTTAAGCCCCTTCGGCTGCGAAAAACACTCGTAGGTGCCTTCCTGGCGCGGTGCCTGCTGGGGGCAGTAGTCCCCCCGTCCGTCCGTCCAGCAGGGCAGAAAGCAGCAGAAGGGGCAGAAGGGGCTCACACCTGGTCAATCACACTGCCATTTACTCACCTATACAGTTATACACACACCACCTCACTTATTCATACAGATAGTAACACATACTTACTCTCCTCTACAATCACTCACACAAGCAAACACTCACCCATATAGCCACTCTCACACTCACTTACTCACACAGTCACTTATATACTCCAACACTCACATATACTGCCTTTCACATATGCAGTTACTCACCCATATACCACTGAGACATCCATACACTCACCGAAAAAGCCATACGCACACTCACTCAACCATACCATCCCTCACAGACGCAATCATGAACGCATACACCCAGGGATTCACCCACTCATACATCCATGCAGGGAGTCACACAGCCCCTGACCCACCCACACAGACACTCAGCCACCCATACAGGTACTCAGAAAACTAATCAATAACCCATATAGACACTCATGTACCTACTCACCAACCCATGCAGCCACTTACACACCAACTGACAGACTGATACTGGGTTTAGATGCATCTAATATATAATTTTTGAAACACAGAAAGCTATTAAGCAATAACAAAGTGTACATTTTCAAAATGATGTTACTGATGCATCTTGGTACTTACATGCTGAGGAGAGGTGGTCACGTGGCTGCAAGGATTTAAGGCACCTGTGTTTGGGCAGTGTTATCCTCATAAAACCTATGATGAAGGCAGTCGCCGAAACGCGTAAGGGAGAGGAGAAACTTTTGTCACTTACAGCATGGAGAATAAACGTAAAAGAAACCGTGATTGTGCCTCAGCACCCTTCTTGTTCGTGTTAAGTAACAGGATGTTCTGTTCCCGCCGCCGAGGCTGCCCTGCAGGGCTGGGGGCCCCCGACAACAGAGGATGTTTGCAGTGGTTTAAAATGGGGGGCATGGCCCGCTCGCCTTCATGCACGACATGGATTTCCGAATATTGACAAGCTTTGGAGGTGAGAAATGGAGAAGGGAGAGGTGTCCTCTCCTTGGGAATCACGAACTTTAACGATTTAAAAAGAACTTTACCGAGTGACTTAAGAACTGTGATCTGCACAGGAATTTTTACTTTTTATAATACACATGGCCACCTCGTTGGGTTTAGATGCATCTAATATATAATTTTTGAAACACCGAAAGCTATTAAGCAATAACAAAGTGTATATTTTGAAATGATGTTACTGATGCATCTTGGTACTTACATGCTGAGGAGAGGTGGTCACGTGGCTGCAAGGATTTAAGGCACCTGTGTTTGGGCAGTGTTATCCTCATAAAACCTATGATGAAGGCAGTCGTTGAAACGCATAAGGGAGAGGAGGAACTTTTGTCACTTACAGCATGGAGAATAAACGTAAAAGAAACCATGATTGTGCCTCAGCACCCTTCTTGTTTGTGTTAAGTAATGGGATGCTCTGTTCCCGCCGCTGAGGCTGCCCTGTAGGGTCGGGGGCCCCTGACAACAGAGGATGTTTGCTGTGGTTTAAAATGGGGGGCATGGCCCGCTCGCCTTCGTGCACAACATGGATTTCCGAATATTGACAAGCTTTGGAGGTGAGAAAGGGAGAAGGGAGAGGTGTCCTCTCCCTGGGAATTACGAACCTTAACGATTTGAAAAGAACTTTAGCGAGTGACTTAAGAACTGTGATCTGCCCAGGAATTTTTACTTTTTATAATACACATGGCCACTTCGTTGGGTTTAGATGAATCTAATATATAATTTTTGAAACACAGAAAGCTATTAAGCAATAACAAAGTGTATATTTTGAAATGATGTTACTTATGCATCTTGGTACTTACATGCTGAGGAGAGGTGGTCACGTGGCTGCAAGGATTTAAGGCACCTGTGTTTGGGCAGTGTTATCCTCCTAAAACCTATGATGAAGGCAGTCGCCGAAAAGCGTAAGGGAGAGGAGGAACTTTTGTCACTTACAGCATGGAGAATGAACGTAAAAGAAACCGTGATTGTGCCTCAGCACCCTTCTTGTTTAAATAAATATATATATATATATATTTCTTTTTTTTGTACATATATATATGTATATATATATATATATATGTATTGACCAAGGCTAATAATACTCTCTATCTGTCAAACTTGAATTGCAATAAACTGCTGAACACTGCATATTGCATATATATATATATGTATTACCTACTGGCGGTCGCCAGTAGGTAGTTATGGGAAACGTCCATTACAACGCAGGCATTACTTCGTAATACCTTTACATAGCAACTTTTGCAATGCAGGGGATATAATACAACGCATGCAATTACAATGCATGTGCCATTACAACGCATGCCATTACAACGCATGCCATTACAACGCATTGTAAGGTGAGCAATGGAGGTAAGTTTTTTTTGATTGTTTTTTATATTTGGGTATTATCCAAGTATTGTTTAGAAAAGGGTGGGGGTGTATTTTAATATTTTATTATTAGTTGTTTTTATTTTTATAAAATTAACATATATCAAAAAAATTAATTGAAAGGGCATTGCACCCATTCCCAGGGATACGATGCTTAGGAAACTGGGTGTGTTATAATACTCAGATATTAAATTTAATTTTTGTGAATTTATTTTAGTTTACAAGTTTGTAGTTTAAAAAAAAGATATATATCCAAAAAATGGAATTAAAAGGGATTGGTTTTGGGTGTGGTAGGGTATTAATACTCAGGTTTTATTTTTAAAACTTGAGTATTATTTAAAATTAAGATTAGTTGTTATTTTTAAATAAATAATATATATATATATATATATATATATATAAATATAATATATTTTTTTAAAAAGCAAAATGTGTGTTGCACTTATTACCTGAGACAGGATGTTTGGGAAACAGGGGTTTTGGGTGGGGGTGTATTAATACTCCGGTATTAATTTTAATGCTTGAGAATTAATTGATATCTAGTTTTTGTGATAGAATATATATTTTTTAATTATAAAAATTAATAAAAAGGCTTTGGAAACTATCCTCTGGGACGGGATGCATGGAAAACATGGGTTTTGGGTGGGGGAGTGTATTACTACTCAGGTATTAATTTTAATGCTTGAGAATTAATTGATATTTAGTTTTACTGATAGAAAATTTTAAAAATATATTTTTTTAAATTAATAAAAAAGGCTTTGGCGCCTATCCTCCGGGACAGGATGCATGGGAAACAGGGGTTTTGGGTGGGGGAGTGTATTAATACTCAGGTATTATTTTAATACTTGAGAATTATTTGATATTCAGTTTTACTGATATATAGTTTTAAAAATATATTTATCTTAAATTAATAAAAAAGGCATTGGCACCTATCCTCTGGGACAGGATGAATGGGAAACCTGGGTTTGGGGTGGAGGAGTGTATTAATCCCCTTGTATTAATTTTAATACTTGAGTATTAATTATTGCTTAATTTATAATTTATTTTATTGTAAAATAGTTAAATTAATTTTTAATATTAAACTTACTAAAAGTGATATGCAGACAAACACAGGGTGTTTCTGGGTAGGGGGAGATTTGATATCAAGTTTTAATCATAAACTTTCATTGAAAAACTAATGTATATTTTAATTTTAATTTAATAAAAATACTAAACATAAAAAAATATTAATTCAGTTTAAAAATTAAAAAAGCATATATGTACAACATGAGTTTGCATAAATAGACATTATGAAATGTTTAAAAACATATATTTAAGTAATACAAAATGTATTAGTTAACAAAACAATCAATTGACACATTTATAGTATTGTAGGTAATTTTATTACATTTATAAAAAATATAATACAGTTATAAAAAATATTCAAAACATGTTTTTAAATGACTTTAATAGTTGTATTATTTTTTTTAAATAAACATAGATTTTAAACTGTATTGTAACATATATTTTATATTTTTTTTGTAGGTTTTTTCCACGGTTTCCCATTTAAGTGAATGAGAGAAATTGTCCTTTTTTCCTTTTTACGAAAAGAGATGACGTTGCCGCTTGTACGTAAGTTTCGTCATTGCGATAATCGTCGCGGTCTGAATTAGATGGAAGAGCTGCGTCCAGGTAAGGCAAATTTAAATTATGAAAAATAGATTAAGGGTGGCATAGTTTATTGTAAGGAGAGAAGAGGGAGGTTGTAAGAACTAGGGTAGTTGTATTTTAATATTTTTGTATGTTTTAACTTAAAAAAGTTTTACTAAACAGGTAGCAGTTGTAGGCCCACGTCGGTTGATTGCTTTCTTTTTTTTATTTTTTTTATCCTCATCTCACCAATAGACATCTGCAGTTTTAACAAGCCGTCATATCTTACATTTAGGCGCCCCACAGCTAGCTGCATTCGCCTAGGTCAGCCCGACCTGCCCCGGGTAGTAGGGGCTTGGTGTAATCATAGGACCCGGAACGGGGGGGAAGACCATCACTCTTATGCATCCTGATATCAAGAAGAAACTAATCGCAAATCCCGGCCCCATCTTAACAAAGGATGCCAGATATTAATCAATGACTCCTCATTCCCCTCTTGCTCTAATTGTGTCATTGCGAATGAGGCTTTAAGCCAGTCTTCTCTATTCGGGGGGATAGAATCTTTCCACTTTATACAAATCTCCCTCCGGGCGAGCAATATGAGGTATAACAGCAGTCCCCTATGAATCTGAGATAGAACCAGGTTAATCGCATCATTACCCCCAAAAAATACCAACTGGCAGTTGATCTCAATGTTAACTTCAAAGATATTGGATAAAGAATCTCCCACATCCTTCCAGTACGATCTTAGCTCCAGACATTCAAAAAGATGTGGATATCATCCGCATTTGCTGATTTACATCTAGGACATTTAGGCGGGGGGAGCGGAGCAAACTTGGCTATCTTGGCTGGGGTGTAATAAAGCCTGTTAAGAACAAAAAAATGATTCTTTTTTAAGCTTGCTGATTTAATATATTTATAAAGTAATTTAAGAGATGGCTCAAAAAAATCTTCAATATTTAGCTCAAGTGGAGAGTGGTTCCAAACCGATGATTGTGGAGGAAGGTCTGTGTCATCAGCTTCAAGAAGCCTCGTATACCACATGGATATCTCTTTTTTTTTTGGCTGGACATTTTGCAATAGCTGCTCTAGCTCCCAATTGCCTCTTATTTCTGCCCCTTCTGCCTCATACCATGATTTAAGTTGAAAATACTTAAACTTAGAGAGTGCTGGGCCTATCTTAGCTCTTAAAACCTCCCATGGAAGAATTCCATCAACATCAATCAGATCAGACCACTTAGCCACACCTGCTCTCTTGATTGGTAATGCCAGGCTATCTCTAAGGCAGAGAGGGTCCCAGGAGAGTCCCATATGGGAGCAAAGTCAGAGAAGTATCCAATACCCCATCGGCGTCTCACTTTATGCCATGTCTCCAAGGCGGCCTTAAGAACCTTGAGGCGCACACGTTTAAAAAATCTTGGGGCCCCGAACTTATATAAAAAACCTTCTCTTACGCATCTAAAACCCAAGGGGCTGAGCAACCTTTTTACAGTGGAGCGGGCGCATAGAGTCCCGGGAGGGCGCCCTAAGCCTGGGTCCCCCCCGCGTCCGATGATCGCCAGGGTGTTGAACTTTAGAGACAGGGACGCAATCCTGCAGGACCCCCCCTGAGGTATGAGAACGCCACCCTCTCCTTCTTCCCGGACTTCACGCAAACAGTGCAGAAAAAACGCCGGAGCTTTCTCGGCGTAAAAGAAAAGCTAAGGGGCAAGGGATTGAAATACGCCATGATGTTCCCGGCGCGGCTGAGGGTGGAGGCCGGGGGAGGGCCTGGTTCTTCGATGATCCGGAGGCAGCGGCGGAATGGATCGACAGTCGACCCCCTGGTGGGTCGGGGGAGCGGGACCGGAGCGGAGGAGACACGCAGCGGGCGGAGGAATGAAAGCGGAGGCACAAACTCGGGACTAACGTTCATTGTCAGGTATTGGGGGTTTCGGCCCACGGATGGGAGGCCGCGCAACCCCAGTGACTACTGAGACCTGAATGGAGGGGGTGGACTTCGGTGAAGATCACCTGAACTGAGTCTGGGGGGACGGGGCACCGGCCTTCCTCCTCTTTACTACCTTTAGTTAAATAGTAAGGTTAGTGTGTGGGGTGACAGGCACTCTGCCAGTTGGGGATGGGCAAACGCCACGAGCAGGGGTGCAGGGAGGGGGGTGGAGGGGGATATGTCATGAATATAATTTTTAGTGTTAATTTGTTTGTAAGTAGTTTTGTAGGGTTAATTGTTTCGACAACATTGAATGAAAATGTACAGCAGGCGACGTTTCTACACCAGTTTTATGGCAAATGTTAACCGAAGATCGGGGTTTAGCGTGATGAGCTGGAACGTCCAACGGACTGGGAGACAAAATAAAGAGAGGGATGGTAGCTCAGTTTATCAGACGACACGCCCCGGACGTGGTACTCCTGCAGGAAACACATTTAATCAGGAATAAGTGCATGGCCCTGCATAAAGGAGGCTACAGACTCGTGGCGCACGCGGGATTTACCACGGGGTCAGGGGGTTGGTATATTGGTTAAAAACTCATTCCCCTTCTAATACAGGCCACATGGTCCGACAAGCGGGGCAGATATGTCGGGATATCGGGGCAATGGGAGGGAAAGTAGCTACATTCGTCTCAATATATGTGCCACCGGGCTTGCAGTCCGACACATTTCAGGACTTGGGCTCCATTTACCTGACGCTACCTTTAGGCCACATGGTGTTGGGAGGAGATTTTAACGCGGTTATAGACGGGGACATAGACAGGTTTCCAGCCCGCACATTAAGACCCACACAAAGGTGGCTACCCGACTTTATGGACACAATGGGGCTAGTAGATGGCTGGCGGATACGTAACCCAGGCAAAGCGCAATATACACACGTGTCATGTGCACACCAAAGCTTGTCACGACTAGACTACTAGGCTTGTGCTCTCCGGGAGATTCGACATCTGGGTAGAGGCATCTCGGATCACTCCCCGGTATGGCTAAGTATGGGCTTTGACCAGATGAATGCAGGGAGGATAGCCCCCATCAGTCCGTGGCACTTGAGAGACCCCTCCACAAAGAAGAGCATTATCACGGCAACCGACAGGTACTTCCAGGAGAACCAGGGTAGGGTGGAATCAGCACAGACACTGTGGGAGGCATATAAAGCTGTTATCCGGGGGAGACGGTCTCTCTGATTGCGGGGAGGAAAAAGGAAAGGCAGGCTGAACTGGAAAAGGCGGAAGAGAAAGTGTTAAAACTAGAAGAGGTAATGGCTCGGGAAGTGACCCCCGAGGGTCTACACCATCTGAAACTACGGCAAGATGAGTTTAATAGTATTGCCAGAGATAAAGCCAGAATGCAGAGCAGAGAGGTCCAGAGCAGAATATACGAGCATGGCGACAAAGCGGGGAAGCTGATTGCTAGGTTGGAAAGAAGGGAGTGGGCGTCGAGGGTGGTACCTGAAATACGGGGGAAGATTCCAGCACACACACAGACCCGTAAGCTATAGCAGATGCGTTCGCACAACACTATCGCACAGTATATAGCACGGCAGGCAAATTTACAGAAATGGACAACAGGGAGATGATTAGAGACATCCAGCTGCCAGTCCTAACAGACGACAACCGAGCCTATCTTGAGTCCCCACTAACGGACGACGAGGTGGCGCAGGCTATCAGGGGAGTACACTCTGGGAGGGCCTCGGGGCCCAATGGTATCCCAGTCGAGCTTTACAAACTACGGCCCGATAGAATCGCCCCATATATCCGGTCCATGTTCAAGGACAGTAGAGAAAAGGGGCAACTCCCATATGACCAACGAGTAGCCAACATCGTGGTCATATATAAGGAAGGTAAACCTAGAACAAGCTGCGCATCCTACAGGCCTATTTCATTGCTAAACGCAGAACCCAAAATCCTTGCGAAACTACTGGCGACCCGACTGACGAAAGTCATCACCACCCTGATCCACCCGGATCAATCGGGATTCATGCCACATCGCAACACCGCCCTTAACTTGAGACGGTTGCATGGAGTGCTGGGTAGAGCCCCTACCATTATGGAACCGGCGGCAATTGTGTCACTAGATGCCACCATGGCATTTGATATGGTTGAATGGCCTTATTTATTTGCAGTATTGGATAAACTGGGTTTCGGCCCGGAATTTACGGGTTGGATACGCCTCCTATACTCCGATCCGCTGGCCAGAGTGGTAGTAAACAATCGCAAATCCCCCGACTTCGGCCTGAGTAGGGGCACTAGACAGGGCTGTCCCCTGTCGCCGCTCCTTTTTGCACTGGCCCTGGAGCCGCTCGCGGCCTGGGTCAGACAGGACCGGTCCATACGTGGACTGCAATGGTCGCCAGAATGGGAAGACAAAATCTCTCTGTACGCAGACGACGTCTTACTCTATCTCGCCAACCCAAGAGGGTCGCTGAGCCGGTTTTTAGATGTGTTGGCAATCTTTAGCAGATACTCAGGCTTCGCGATAAACTGGTCCAAATCGGTGCTATATGTCCTGGGAGGTGACCCGCCGGTTATTCCAGGCAATTGCCTGATTCAAATAGCTCAGGAAGGCTTTAAATATCTTGGCATTTACATAACATTAGACTCGAGACTTCGTTACTCCAATAATCTGAGCCCTCTCCTAATGCGCCTTAAAAATGACGTGATGCGCTGGAAGGCCCTCCCGCTCTCTCTGTTGGGAAGGGCGGTACTTTTAAAATGATGGCACTGCCACGGTTCTTGTACGTACTCCAAAACACGATGGATCCGGTCCCAGCGTCTTATTTCAGGGAGATCGAATCTCTCCAGAGACAGCTCCTCTGGGATGGTAAACCCCGAATAGCGTTTTCCAAGCTCACGCTAAATTGGTATGACGGAGGAATTGGGTTGCCAGACTTACGAAAATACTACAGGGCATCCCAGTTGGCGGCAGTCAATCATGGGATTTATGGACAGCCAAACGACCCCGGGTATGCGATGGATAGGTGGCAACTCCCCGGGGGAGACTATACAAGAGCGCTCTATGCTAGGCCTCGCAGATTCCACCTTACTGGGCCCACGGCGCACGCCGTCCAGGTATGGCACGCGGCCAACAGACACCTCAAATGGGAAGGCAAATTTACACTAGCCACCCCGCTGTGGAATTCGGAGAAATTGGGAGGCCTCTGGAAGTCCAAGGGATTTGACAAATGGGACCTAATTGGGATCTCACAAATAAAAGACATCTGGGGCGAGGGTACAATACAGACATTTGATTCACTCAAGCTGCAGTACAACTTGAACGATCGCGAGCACTTCCGCTACCTCCAGGTGCGGCATGCGCTACTTACCCAGGTCCCGAGGGGTACCGCCCTCCCGGACGCCTCCCCTAGAGGATAGGGTGCTCGATGGACATCTACCGGAGAAGACCATTTCACTGATCTATCGGAAACTAATTAATAATATGGACGATCCATTGCTTAAAATAAAAAGTTACTGGAACGAGGATGGCCTCGAACTGGACGAAGAGGACTGGCGAGAGGCGGTCTCCTCCCACGGGTGGTGGCGATACAGACGAGGTTGAGGCTGGTGCAGTTAAAGATATTGCATAGAATATATATCACAGGACCCCGTCTGGTTCAAATGGGTCGCTCAGACAGTGGAGAGTGTAGAAGGGGCTGCGGGGAGCCGGGGACATTTATGCATATACTGTGGAACTGCCAAAGCATACAAACATATTGGGGGAAGATCCACCACACGCTGAGGGCGGTCCTAGGGATAGACCTACAGCCAGAGGCCCGTAGATGCCTCCTAAACATTTGGGAACCAACAGACCTTACTACCTACACAACACAATGGGCTACGCTGGCATATATGGTGGCGAAGCGAAACATCGCCCAACTATGGGGGGCTAGCCAGCCACCACGGGCCGAGAAGTGGGAAGAGGATCTAGATTGGTGTATGTTTAGGGAGAAATCGGTATACATTGCAAGGGGATGCCCCGGGAAGTGGAGCAGGATATGGGACGCCTGGAACCATCATAGGGGGGACATTTGTGACCCACCGGACCGCCCGAGAGAAACTGACACACACGCTTCCCCTTGATCTATCGAGTGTTTAACTGTGTATTATTTTGAATTGTATGAAATGTCGTTGAGGAAAGACGGAATTACCTGCCTGTTAAACTTGATGTGCATTTGGTCGAGTTGTTAATAAAAAGAATAAAAAAAAAAAAAAAAAACCTTCTCCTCCACTTCCCCCCTCAGCCATTGCCATTTCACCAAGGAGCCTACCCCATGTTGAGTCGTCTGGAAATGAAAGCAGCATCCTAATACCTTTAAATTGAAAAGCAATTAAGTACCATCTGATGTCGGGGAGGGCTAAACCACCTTTCAAGAGCCTCCTCCTCAGCTTTTTCCAGGACATCCTAGCGCTTTTATCCCCCAAATAAAACTCCCAATTTTCCCCTGGATCTTACTAATACTTTTACTGGGGAAGGCTAAAGGGACTGCATTGAACAAATAGGTCAACTTAGGAAGAATACTCATCTTCACCAAATTGACCCTCCCATAGATCGTCAAGGGAAGATTCCTCCAACTGACGAGGAGTTTATCGATTTCCTTAGTGACTTTCTCCAAATTAATCATGGGAATTTTATTAAGATCTTTGACAATTTTAATACCCAGGTACTTAAATTCGTTGCTGATGAGGCCTCCCCTGTAGTCGATGTTCCAACACATCACTTCCGTTTTAGAGGAATTGGCAAGATAGCCAGAGATGGAGCCAAATTCCTGCAACAGGTTTTCAAGCCGTGAAATAGTTGTCTCCGGATCACTAGTATATATAATGATATCATCAGCATACAGTGCTATTTTACAATGATAGTTTAGTGATTTAAAAGGACAAATTAAATCATCTAACCTAACAGCTTGTGCCAAGGGCTCAATATAAATGTCAAATAAAAGAGGGGATAAAGGGCACCCCTGCCTAGTCCCTCTCTGAATGTCAAAACTAGAAGTCAGGGTGCCGTTCAACAGGATCCTTGCGGAGGCTCCCCGGTAACAATTCCTCAAGGTCTGGACAAAGACGGGGCCCATGCCCAGGCCCTCGAGAACCCCCAGAGATACCTCCAACAGACCCTGTCGAAGGCCTTGGCTGCGTCCAAAGCCACCACTGCCAAAGGGTCAGATCTCACCACAGCCAAATCAATATTCCCAATCAACAATTGGGTCTGTTCCTGAATGTACCTCCCTACAATAAAGCCTTTCTGATCAATATTAATCAGACTAGGAACCAATTTAGCCATCCTCCCTGCCAAAATGCCCATAAAGATCTTATAATCGGCATTTAGCAGGGAGATCGGACGATAGGAATCAGCCTTTAGTGGATCTTTCCTGGCTTCAATATTAAAACAATGGTAGCTTCCTTCCAGGATCTAGGGACCACACTCATTGTACTATAAACTGAGTTAAAAAGAGTAGTTTGTAAACCTCATTCGGAAGAGCATCTAAACCGGAGGCTTTGCTATTTTTAGACCTCTTTATTTGGTCCCTGATCTCTTCTATGGTAATAGGGGCATCAAGAGAGACCCGACTAGCTTCAGTTAGAGTGGGCAGGGATTTACTTTTTATCCAGGAATGTATTGTATCCTGGGAATGAGCCAAATTTTCTTTATACAGATCTGAAAAGAGAGAGAGAAGACAGTTTTGCAAGTCTTCCACCTTACTAGATTTATCTCCATTACTATTGACTATCAGTTCATTGATGTTGTTTTTTGAACGATCAGTCCTGGCTTTCCATGCTAAAAGAGCACCTGCTTTTTCACCATATTCGAAATTTTCCATATTTTTCACAAGCCATTGTGCCCTACATTTCTGGTCTAACAGACTCCTAAGCTCCTGCCTAGCCCCCTCCAGATCATCCTGAACCTGTGCTAATCTATCTAAGCTTCCCTGATGGAGAGAGTTCCTCTCAGCCTCTAATTCTTTAATCTTCCCCTCAATAGAATGTAATTCCAAAGTCCTGGCTCGATTTTTGGAGCTTATTAGACCATGCAGCATGCCTCTCAGACTAGCTTTATATGCATCCCATACATAATCTATAGTCGTGGAACCCAAATTTAATGAAAAATATTCTAAAGAGGATGTTCTGATGGACTGAACAATTCCGAGATCTGACAACATAGATCTATTCAACGTCCATCTAGTTTGTAGAATGTTACCTTCCTTAGAGTACGAAAATAAAATAGGAGCATGATCCGAGAGGTGACTAGGTAGAACAGATATCTCACATAGGTTATCTAACACTTCCCTATTAGCTAAGATATAATCTATTCTAGACGCATGATGATATTTTTTACTATAGAATGTGAACCCCTGGAGATCTCCCTTCTTAGCCTTCCAGACATCTACCAGGCCCATGTCATGTAGCAGATTTTTCATGGCCCGGCGAGATCGCGGGGCCCCTATTGCACGGCTCAAATTGGACCTGTCTTTAAATGGATCGAGGAGGATATTAAAATCGCCTCCTATTATTAAGGGGGGTCACCTGCATCAATTTATCTTGCAATTTACTAAGGTAAGAAGGATCATCAACATTGGGGCCATAATAGGAAGAACAAGCTAACTCTACGCCCCAAAATCCATCTGAGCCAATATCCATCTTCCTGTTTGATCTGTCTGTACAGATTTAACTACACATGGGGTCCCTCTCTTCACCAAGATTGCAACACCTCTGCTATTAATTGATTGCTGTGAAAAGCAAAAACAATTTATCCAGGAGATTTTTGAGAAAATCAAACGTGATTCTATGAAAGTCAGATGTGTCTCTTGTAAAAGAAAAACCTGGGCCGGGCAGAGTTCTAGGTACTTAAATATCAGCCTCTGCCAACGTGGGCATCTTAAGCCATTCACATTCCACGAAATAAAACAGATTTTATTATCCCTTTTAGTATTGCCTGCCATCAGCTAGTACACCCCGTCCTTGAATTAAACAACATTTCTTAAAATACAGATAAGATGAGAGATATTTTTTTTATTTTCTCCCACTGCTCCCCACCCAGTGAACCCCACCAACCTCCCCCCTCCCCCCGTGACCCCCTGTACCCTGAGGAACCCTCCCTTCCAATAGGCTAAGCCTATTCGGTCGCCTCTCCCTCGGGTAACATTTTTAACTAATTCTTAACTCTAAAAACTTGGGACCTTACAGCCGAGCCCTCCTTATACTCTGATCCCTCCTTCATTTCCCTCCCTCTTTATCTTTTTGAATCTTAACAATAAGGGCGTCTACCTCATCAGTTGTACGAATTATTTGCATGTGATTATTCCACATCACACGTAGTGTGGCAGGAAACCTCAGTTGAGCCTTTGCCCCCAAACTGTTTAACTCCGCTAACCTCTTCTCCAACTCCCACTGTCTCGTAGCACTTATGTGAGAGATATCAGATCTAATGGAGAAGGAAAAAGGGGACACGTCTGAAAGTGGAGAAGAAATCACTCCTTCCTTTAGTGCGGCAGTCAAAATCATCTCCTTGACTGAATAGGACAAGAAATTCACCAGAATTTTCCTGGGTTTCTGTCTTCCAGGGTTTCTCTTAAAAGGATCCTGATGCACTCTTTGAATTTCATGTACCAGATCAATATTTGGAAAGATTTTCAAAACTGAGCCTTTTAATAGGGAAATCACAAACCTCTTAATGTCCTCCCCTCAAGAGCTTCCGGGATATTTAAAAACTTCAGGTTGTTTTTCCTTGAGTGGTTTTCCAGTCTCTCGAGATCGTCCTTCAGTTCCTTATTCTGAGTTGATAACTTTGCCAAGTCAGCAGAGGTCATTTGGATCGCTTCTCTTAATTTAGGAATCTCAGACTCAATTGTGTCGGTCCTCAGAGTGACTTCCTCCAATTTCTGAGCCAGTACCTCGCATGACGAACGAATCGCAGCTTGATTTGCTTCAGATACAGAGAACCTGCTGGCTAACTCTGCTTGATTCATCTCTGAGACTATGAACCTACTGGTCATCTCTTCTTTCATAGCCAAAAGTAAATCAGCTAATGAGTGCGTACTAGAGACTGGGACTGTATGCTCCTCGGAGACAGGAGTAACAAGACTTCTGTTAATGCTCTTGCGGGCCAATGCCAGCCCCTGTGCCAGTACCTGCTCGTCTTGTGAAGCCAAAACTGAATATCTATTAGAAAGGTTCACCATAGGGTGGACCACGGAATCCGTTACAGTTTCGGGCACTCCACCAACGGCAGCAGCAGGAGGGACCTGAGATTCAGCTCCCCCTAAGCTGGGCTGCGTAATACTGCTCGTGGTTATAATTTCACTGCTGATTGAAATTGGTGCCTTCATGGTTGGACACACCGGGATCATGGACGTGAGTGTGGACATGGGTGTAGATGTGGACTTGGACATAACTTGATAATAGGTTTTTAAAGATGGAGTAATTTTTAAATTCACAGAAGGAGTTTTCTTGCCCCTGCCTCTTCCTTTGCCCTTATTAGCCACTTTCCCTTTAACTGGGGTCCCACTATCGATAATATTTCCGCCCTGCTTACGTTGTTTAATTAAACTTCTAACCTCAGAAATGGGGGGGGAAACCCGAGAGGGCAAAGTCGACTGAGTGATGGCAGTATTTGCAGATAAATGGGCTGCTCTAGCTCGTAAAGTGTACCTGCTTATTTTGGGCAAAGAAATATCCGCTTTATTCCCATCACTTTTCTCCATGCAATAAAGAGATGTCTTCCCCTTCTGAGGCAATGAGGCATCTACTTGACAATGTAGAGGGAAACCACCAGTGCCAGTATGGCTCTCTCTCCCAAAAACACCTTCTAATTCTGGCTTACCGTTAAGTGGGTAGATTAAACCAAACCTACTGTCCTTGGCGCTTTCCTGGAGAGCCGGTCGCTGTGACCCTTCCACCCGCTTGCTGTCCACCTCAAAAGAATTCCCAAACTGGAGACCCGAGTATACACCAGAACCGGTGCTGACCCTGCCTCCACCGAACCGGAGCAGCAAACAGGCGATATCCCGACGTCTCCGCTCATGCGCGGCTTCTCCCCATCTCCAGCGCCGACCTCCTGCCTCGACACCACAAACGCCACAGACGCCCGAGGCTGCTTCACCGTCTTGACCGGGGAGGAATGGGAGCCCCCGCATATCACCCAACCGGTGAGGGAAACTCCGGAGGGGGGTTTAAGTTAAATCCGGGCTTCAGGGCTTCAGCGTCGGTCCCAACGAGAGACCCGAGGGAGCGTGACCGCGGCCGTTAGCTAGCGGCCGCCATGTTCCTCCCTACTACAGGTTGATTGCTTTCTTAACACTTTTTGTTTAATAGAATAATTTTAAAAGAATGATTACTTTTTCTATTAAACAATAGTGTTATGAAAGCAATATTTTTCGATTTTAAGTTATTGCGTTGTCGCAGTTTTACAGATAGGTCAAAAGAACATGGACACAGACTTCATGGATTGCAGAAATACTTTTTGGGACATTTTTAAAAAATGGATATATGGTTTTTGGGACTTATGCTGGATTTCAGTCGAGAGAGGATTTCATTGATGGATTTTTTCTAGCGATTTTTTCGAAACGTTTTTACTTTTTCATGTTCTTTTAACCTGAATTCAATCGAGAAAGGATTGCAACGATGGATTTCTTGTTGTGTTTTTGCCAAACAAGTATTCTTTTTCGGGATTTTATTTTTGCGAGGCGTTTTTTGTAGGTGAGCACAGTACAGTTTTCAGCACAATTTTTGCTGTAAAAAATGGCTTTGCCAAACTGTGTCCATTTTGGTTAGTTTAACTCGGGTCATGGCTTACATCACGGATTAAGGATTATTTACTATGGATTAAAGCACTGCTCAAGACTCTTGGTGAAATGTGGGATTGTACGCAAGTCCAAGAGTTGAAAAAAGAAGACAACTGAAGGTAAGAAACCCGACTTTTAATTTATAATTACTTTTTTTTTAGAAAAATGCCAATTGAATTAGGGAAATTCACTGTCAAAACAGGCAAGTAAGGTGGTTTAGGAGTTAGTATAGATTAGAAATGTAGGATGTGTGCAAAATTATCTAGGTAATCTGAAGCCACCATCAACGAAAATTGTTGAATTGCACCCAATAGTTGCTCGGACATTTCTTTTGTTCTTTTAGAAATTTGTGGGTTCAGACTACCAGTTAATGATTGCGCAATTCCCATTTCTTGGAAACTTTGCTCCTTCTTCACAATTTCCAAAAAATTATAGCAGTTAGGATGTGGTTTACCTATAGATTTGTTGAAGGAGTTGTGCCATCCCTCTATTTCATTATTTGTTTTTGCTCCTCCCTCTAAGCAGGTTAAGTAGCAGTTCCACGACTTCACATGGAAACGTGGCTTCCTCCTGCGACCTGACCTGCTTAGTTGGCCAATCCATGTGTCTTCAAAGTGATTTAGAAGGGGTGCCAATTTGTCCTCGTTTGCAGTAAAATAGTCAGATTCAGTAATAGATGTGTAGTATTCATCTACACGGTCAGGAGGAACAAAGCAGAGTGCTGTTAGTTTCTTCAATTCAAATTGCAGGATGTTTTTTGAATTTTTCTCCAATAAGCCTGTGAAAAGTGAAAAAACATCCTTGAATTTGGGTATCCGTTTACATTTTGGTCATTGTGTTAATCATAGGTAATTCAAAGTTAATTAACACTTTTCTAGGACTTTTGTTCATGGTTTTAGCTTTTATCACTGACAAACATTCAGTGTATGTTGAGGTTTGTTTATCAGGGAGTAAACTGTATCCTAAGGGCAGTACTGTATGATTAATGTAGCTGTGAATAGTGTATATTTGGGTGAATGGATGGGGTGTGGATTTAAACGTCCCATCCATCATCCAAATATCACTACTCTCTAACTTAACAAGATTATGGGGTGTGCTAAAGATTAGAATTCTTTTAAGAGGGTTTTTGTTGTAATGCAAAAGAAAGGTTTCATTAGTAGCCGTTACAGAAAGTTCATGAGGAATGTTAATATCAGAGAAGGTTTGGAGTGTTACACGTAGGGGGTTACTTGCCTGTTTTTTACGCTGAATAATTCTGCATAGGTTGGGAATTGTGGGCATACAACTTGCTACATGTGTAGGAATGTTTTGTGATACCTCCCTCAAAACTGAGCCAGAGGGTTCATTGGAGGTGGATGCCAGGGCTTTCATTTTATTTATATTTTCTCTTACCTCTATCTCCATTGCAGAGGCAGAGTGGTTATGCTTGGTGGTCCTTTCAACAGTGTCACCAAGAGTAACCGCTCTGCCTGTGCAATGGGATGAGTAATAATGCACACACCTCCAATGACACCTGGGCTCAGTTGATCTCTCCTTACAATACACGTAGCCACTGTAACTTAACAGTCTATTTCCCCTGCTTGATTGCAAATATTTGGCTTGTTTTCTTGCTGCCATTCTCTGTAGAAAGAAGAAAAAGAGAAAAAAATGGTTTTAGTGATTTTGTGTATGGTTGCTTTTAAAAATATTTTGCCTACAAGTGAAAAGTTAGTGTACATTAATTATGTAACATCTTTTTTTAACAAAATTGTACCAGGATTTAAGTGCATTGGCTTGATAATGTTGGTGTGGAATTGTTTGCTGCTTTGATACCTTTGATGAAAAAAAGGTTAATTTTGGATAGACTTGAGAGAATGAAAAGGTTACCTTTTTTAGGTTTTTCTATTGTGTGGTTGGAAAGTCCTGGTGTAGATGCTGGTTTTCGTTGGATTTTTCTTTCAGTTGTTCTTTATGTGGTATTTGGAGCTTTTGATTCTTTGGTTCTGAAAAAAGTGAAGAAATGTTATAAGTTTTTTGCTTGGAAAATCTTAGTTTTGCAAATATGTACTAGAAAAAAAGTCATTTTGCTTTTGTTTGTGAGACTCAAATTTTTAATGCAATGATACATTTTCAAACAAAATGCTTCTTTACTTGAAACCTGCAAAAAAAAAAAAGAATTGTGGTTTTGGATCACTTTTACCTTGTATAGTTTGGCTTCTTCAGTGTTGATGGGCTTGTTTTGATTATTGTGGTTGAGGAGGTGTTACTCTACTCTGGTTGGTTTATATGATTTAATCTGTTGAGAATTGTAAAGAAAAAAACTGTTTTATTGCATGCTTGACAAAGAACACAAATGAAAATGTGAAATTTACAGTTTAACTTTCTATTTTTTAATTTAAGTACAATCAATTTGCCCCCACCTCCATCCAGCACTTTCCATGAGGCAAGCACCGGTCAGATTAGGAATAGTAATTATGCCCCCACCACCATCCAACACTTTCCCTGAGGCGAACACCTGTCAGAGTAGGAATAGTAACTTTGCCCCCACCACCATCCAGAACTTTCCCTAAGGCGAGCACCTGTCGGAGTAGGAATAGTAAATTTGCCCCCACCACAATCCAGCACTTTCCCTGAGGCGAGCACCTGTCGGAGTAGGAATAGTAAATTTGCCCTCACCACCATCCAGCACTTTCTCTGAGGCAAGCACCTGTCGGAGTAGGAATAGTACATTTGCCCCCACCACCATCCAGCTCTCTCCCTGAGGCATGCACCTGTCAGAGTAGGAATAGTAAGTTTGCCCCATCACCATCCAGCTCTTTCCCTGAGGCAAGCACCTGTCGGAGTAGGAATAGGAAATTTGCCCCCACCACCATCCAGCACTTTCCCTGAGGCAAGCACCTGTCAGAGTAGGAATAGGAACTTTTCCCCCAGCACCATCCAGCACTTTCCCTGAGGCAAGCACCTGTAGGAGTAGGAATAGTAAATTTGCCCCCACCACCATCCAGCACTTTCCCTGAGCATGTTCCCTGAGGCAAAGTCATGAAGGTGAAAAAATAGTAATTTTAAAACATATCACTGATCAGTGTCTGCTAATATATTATTTCTGATATCAATGAAGGGGCTAATTATGATGGCGGGCGGAAAAGCATTCCGACCGCCGTGCGAGCGAGAAACTTCCGCCCGCAGGTACCGCGGCAAAACCGCCGGCCAGATTAGGATGCACCGCCAGAAACTCCCTACTGCGGCGGTCGGATTCCAGAATTCAGCGCCGGAAAAGCTGAAATTCCGTCCGCAGTGGTCGGAATTGCTGCGGAAGGGCCAAAGACCGCCGTTTCCCCAGCGGTATGGAACACATTGAGCTGTCCGCAGTATTGCCACCGCCATCCTCGAATGGCCGGATTCTCCGCAGCGGTGTGGTGGGCTGTATGAGGCATCGTGATTTGACCGGCGGTCCTGACCACATTCCGCACGGCGGTACCACTCTTGTGGCTGCGTCCGCTACCGGTTCGGACGTAGATTTTCGGCAGAACCCGGAACACCGCAGCAGACGGGAAATGTCACGTGCTATTGATGCCCATCATAATACGGCGGTCGCAAAGACCGCCGATGGAGTGCGGAAAAAGTCATTTTCCGCCAGCACTGTGGTGGTGCCTCCGCCTGCCATCGTAATAGGCCCCAAAGTTGTTTTTTTTTTTTGGTTCAGTTCATTTTTTCACAGCTTACTTACATTTGATTCTGTAAAGGTTTGTTTGTTCTAGTAGGTATTTGGTGTTGCTGTATGTCCAATCTCTGTTAAAATCAAAAGGAAAATTTTAATAATCTTTTTTATTTTGCTTATTGGCTTTTACTTTTAAATACATTTTGTTCTTTTATTTACTTACTTTTCAAAGGAAAGATAATTTCATGAGTATCTGCTGTAGATTAGGGGCTGATTTTCAAAATCAGTAAATGCTGTGAATAAGTTAAAAAAATATTGTAAGTACTTGAGAATTAGGTGTAATTATTTGGAAGCTGTTTACTTATAAATGTACACTTACTTCGGTCTGTAGATGGCAGTGTTCAACTGGAAAGTCAACAAAATTATCCTGCTACTCCTGCTGTGTGCGGTCACCATGGAAGTCAGTTTACCACTGAGCACAAAATGGTGGACGGCTTCTTTTATACGTTTTTTGGGGGTAAATGAGAATTTAAAAGAAAATATGTTTTGGAAACCGTTTTTTCTCGTGATTCACAACCTGACAGAATGTATATTTATTTTATCATGGGTAAACATTTTCTTTTAGACGTTCCTTCTTGGAATGTCAGCCATTTTGAGTAGATGCTGGCTCAGGGGCTGTAATAAAAATAGTTGAATTACTGCCGTTTTATGTGCTTCTAATTGATTGTATGTATAATCTGTTTTTGACTCTGACATTACTGTCTATTTTTGGAAAAATGCTGAATATATATGTGTAATTTTTGCCATTTTTACAAACATATTTTTAGATTTTATTATTAGTGCCCAGGTATTTTAATGGATAAGTACTTTAAAAATACACGAGTATTAAAATTAATATCTGGGTATTAATAATCTCCCCCACCCAAAACCCCTATTTCCCTTGCAACCCGTCCCAGGTGATGGATGCAAAAAAATTAACTAACTGAAAATTAAATATTAAACAATGAAAACATATTATGCATTGTAATGGTATGTGTTGTATTAGTATGCATTGTAATGGAATGCGTTATAATGGTAGTTTTAATATATCTCAATGAACATGGGCTGTAATGGTATGTGTTGTAAATACATGCGTTGTAATGGTATTTGCGTTGTAAAAACTGCAATGTAAAAGTATGCGTTGTAATGGTATGCGTTGTAACGTCATATATTCGGTAGTTATAGTTAGGACCTAATTTTCACAGGAAAATATATGTTTTTAACTTGGCTATAACTTTGGTGTTGTTTGACCAATCTGCATGAAATTTTGCCAAAAAAGTGTCATGTGGGTAATATTGATTGGGAAGGTTTGGGGGTGATCTGTGCAGTGGGACTGAGAATTTGGGGTGCGAAATAAGGTTGCGTTTGTAATGTTAATTCCCATATGAACCTTTAGCCACACCTACAGCCTGAACAGCTGAACGGATTTACACCAAATTTGGCAGGGAGGTAGATGTCTGTTCAAGGAAGCGCCTTTTGCTTATTTGGTGTAAATCCATTCAGTAGTTTTGGAGTAATTTAAGCCGAAAATGATAGTGATATCTCTGGCCTTGAAGCCTTTGCAAACAAAGATGAGCTCATGCAAGGAAATGCACTGCTCTGATTGGCTGCCAACACTTCAACCAGGAAGTGTTGGCAGCCATCCTGGGACTCGACTTGCAGCCGAGTCCCAGTAAAAAATAAAGAAAAGGGGGCAGAGTAGGAATACCATGAGTCTCCAGATACGATTTAAAAGTATTTTTTTTAATTTTGCTGCAGAGTCGCGGTGGATCCGCGTTTCCAGGGCAACATTATTAAAAAAAGACATGCAGTCTCTCAGGCATCTTTTTTTAAAGCCCCCTGGTGGGCCAAATCCCAGGGGCATGAAGGAGGGGGGCTCATGGGGCCCCTCTCTTGGGCTTATTGGAAGCCCCGTGGACCAACACCTCCCCAGGGCTGTAACAATAAAAATGCAGGGAGTCCGCTTGGCCCCCCACAGCCCCGTGGATCACCACCACCCCAGGGCACTTTTACTTACAAATGCGGAGGGGCCCGCTTAGCCCCCCACTGCCCCGGTGACCGCCACCTCCCCGGGGAACACTGTATTTTTTTTTAAATGCAGGGGAGCCCACTACCCCGGGGACCGCCACCTCTCCGGGGCACAACCACTTATAATTTTTTTTTTTTAAATACAGGGAAGGCCCTATGGCCCCCCACACAGCCCTGGGGACCGCCACCTCCCAGGGGCACAAATGAAGTAATGAAGAGGGGTCATTGAGGACACCCTGCCCCAGGGACCACCACCTCCTCGGGACTATCTACAAGATCGGAGGGGGGACGCGAGGCCACCCTCCAGGAGCCTTGCATGTCCCTGGGGAATGCCACCCCCCAGGGACAGCTCCAGCAATGTCCGGGGTGCCCACCCCCGGGACAGTGCAGTTTGCCATGGCTTGCTCCCACCATGCCATAGCAAACTCTGGTCCGCTTCATGGAAGCAGAGCAGAATTTCTTTTGGACAGAGGGAGCTGCATGTTAGCAGCTCCCGCTGTCCAAAAGCAATGGCGGCTCCTGCAGGAGGCGGGGAGCTGGCAGGCATCGCGGGCGGCTTAAGGCTCCCCCACAGTCCCCAAGGAGCTGGCCATGCCCCGGTGGATGGGGTCCCCAGGGCAATATCGGCATAGGGAGGGGGCTGTGCTGGCCCCCTCCCCATTTAAAAAAAAAATGAAGGCCTGCCCCGGGGTATGGGGTCCCTGGGCCCAAAATAGGCCTCAGAGGGGGGCCACGTGCCCCCCTTCCCATTATTTAAAAAAAAATATATATATATATATATATATTAAAATGGGCATGTCCCGGTGTATGGGGTCCCAAGGGCCGAAATCGGCCAGGGGGCGCCCCATCCTAAAAAAAATAAAAAATAAAAATGCTGCAACTCACCAGAGACACGCCCCCTTTCCCCACTACTCTGCAAATGCACCTCCTGGCGTACTCCTGGTTGGGGGATGAAGCCCCCTTGACTGCTGAGGGTCTTTAAGGGCCAAAAAGACCTCCTGTTACCTCCAGTAAGCCCCACACAGCGGGATTGTTGAGAAGTGGTCAGAGGCCACGCTCCTTTCTCCACCACTCTACAAACGCGCATCTCGGTGCACTGCTGGTGAGGGGATGATGTCCCCTTGCCTCCTGAGGGCCCCAGGACTAAAGTGGACTTCTTCCCCCAAGCAGCAGTGCACCTGGAGGTGCATCTGCAGAGTGGTGGACAAAGGGGGTTGCACCTCCATGAAAAGTGTGGTGGTGAAAAGTGTGACGGAGAGGAAACTTGTAATATGCTTGGCGGGGCCGCAGCAGCCCCGCCAAGCATATTGCAGCCTCAATACCACCACGCCACCATCCAAGATCTCTGATCCCTGGCTGCTGCGGTGGTCTGAAAAACTCCGCTCCGCTTAGCAGAGCAGAGTTTTTTCCTCGCTCGCGCTCGTCGATATCAAGTTGGCGAGCGCGAGGGAGGAAAATCCACCTCCCGGCGAGATTTTTCCTCATTCAGGCTCATCAACGTCAAGTTGGCGAGCACGAGCGAGGGAAATCAACCTCCCGGTGAAATTTCTAAACGCGGGCATTCGGATTTCTCAATGCGAGTGGCCACGTATGCTCGCAACTGCTCGTGTTGAGAAACCGTCCGTTCGTGTTGAGAAAGCTGCCGCTCAAGTAGAAAATCTACTTGAGTGGCAAAAAGGAAGCAGCGTCCGCTTGCGCTGTACATGGTGCCGTTCGCAATAATTTCACAGCGTGGACAAACACCCGGCGCTGAAAATTACCATGAACTGCATTTTTTATAACACACTCCGCCGCTCGCAGAGCTCCACTTAGCGCGGCAGAGTTTTTTTTACATGGAAATACCCAGGCTTATTCATAAATCTGATTCAGAGCCCTGTGTCACACATGTACCACTTTACAAGGTGCAAAAGTGATGCAAGGCTCTCATAAATAACCCCCTTAGTCCCCTGTCCTGAAGTTAAAAAATAAATAAATAACATAAGGTGGGATGTTAGGGATACCCTGCCCCTATAGGCCCCATGGGGGTGACCCAGAGTCTAGTGACAAGTATTCGGCAGTTCCACCCACCATATTATGATGAGACCACAGGGTAGGCAGTCGGACACATGCCTTTTACTATTTTACTATTGTGGCTTGTGCTGGGTCCCTTTAATGGGCCGCTGTAGTAAAAGGCATGTTTGCAAACATCCATGCACCGTGTGCCAGGCACCATGTGGTGCCTGGCACAAGGTGCTTGGATGTTTTGGGGGGCACCACATGTGCCCCCATGGCCTCATAGTGGTGTGCCACAGGTGACGGGGGCCCTGATAGGGGTCCCCAAAGTCCCCTTCAGGCCGCCATGAAAAGGCTGTGGGAAACTGACATATTATCCCTACGGCAGTGCTTGCGCAGGCACCACCTTCATTGTAGGGATTACTGTCCAACCACTGCCCCAACGGGCTCCTTAAGCTTGTCGGAGGCGGTTGTCTTTATCCCGCCCTCTGCGCTCTGACCACCTGTATTGTAATCCAGCAGTCGGACCGCTGCCCTAGATGTTGGGTGGACCGCCACCGACAGCCTGTCAATAGTGGTCCATGAGGGCTAAAGTCTGCTCCCAATTGGCAGAAGCTTTAAAAATGCTCCCGCCAACTGGGAGCAGATTTGAAGTCTGTTTCCCTGCCCACACTGATGTGGGTGGGGACAGAGATCAAGATATTGCTCCCACCCAGAGGGAGCAGCATAAATAGCTGCTCCCTCTGAGAGGGAGAAATTCTGGCTCCGCAGAATGCAGGGAGCTGGCTGTGGCCACAAGGGTCCTGCTCCCCCGTATCCCCCAATGTGGTGCATGGTGGGTGCCTGGGGTGGGCACCAGGGCACCCACTTATATAAAACTAAAGCCCCAGGGGACAGGGTCCGCCAGGCCAAAATACGCTTGGAAAGGGGGCCGCAAGGCTCCTCTCCCCTTTAAAAATACAAGGCACCAAATCACCTACAAGCTCTGCCCATTTGGCCCTGCCCCTTCCACGTTAGTAGTATGCAACGGTGTTCCCGCCATTTGCCAGGCTGATGGACAATGTGTTTTCTCTCTGCAATTGAACATTGAAAACAGGGTCAGGATACAGATATCCTAACCCTATAGGACACATGGAGGGGTCCCTGAGTGACCCTTTATGGGCAAGAAATTGCCCCAAAACTTGTTTGGGCGAATCAAGAATCAACGGATCCGAGGACCAATTGGAAAAAAAAAAACACACACGATGCTCCCGCCGCGCAGGATAAAAAGCTGTGTGCAGTGTGGGTTTGGTTGCATGCGGGGACGTTGGCTGCAGGGCCTGGCTGCAGGGCAGGCCCTCCAACAACCCCCACCGTGCAAGGCCCAACGCCATGCACGGCAGTGGTTGTATTAAAGTATGATAATATATGTTACTTTATGTTAAAAAAACATAGACATTCACTGAAAAAACCAAAGGTTACAGGGACGTTATAGTTAGGATCACGGTTTACCCACACAAAACCATAGAAATTTGGCAGTTATAGTTATACTTATAGTTATGCTTATCTGAAGAAACTATAACTCATGCCGTTAAGTAACTTTAGGCTATGAGGTATAGTTTCTTAACATAAGTATAACTAGTAGTATAACTTTAACTGTCGAATTTCTATGGTTTTGTGTGGGTAAAACGTGACCCTAACTATAACGTCCCTGTAACCTTTGGGTTTCTCAGTGAATAACCATTCAATATATTAACCAGTATATATATTACAGAGTGGCAGAGTGGCAGTAGCCACTCTGTAGTTATAGAGAGGGTCACCAGAGAAAGGGATTTTTTAGGATTTGGATTTTTGTCCCTTAATAACTTTGCACCCATTTGACAAATGTCTGTTAAACCTTGCAAACATGGTGCACCCATTTCGTTGTTGAAATAATGAAAGTTTCGCAGTGTTTGGTTAAGGGGTGGAGAGAAAAAAGTGAGGTCCCAAAACGGGGGTAAAATCCAATACATTTTATAGACTTTTGCATTTCACATAGCGCGAAAACCATCAGTCGGATTTTGACAAAATTTGGCAGGAATATAGATTATGGTGCACAGATGATTCTGTGGGGCTAGTGCAGGTAAGTATTTATAAGGGTTAAGTGTTTTTAACTTAGTGATGTCTGTAGTACCGCGGTACTATCGAGGTGTATATAGCGATGATAAGTTATTACTTGATTGGCTAATGACTGCCTTTACAAAAGTTAAAGGCAGCCATGTTGTATTCAGCTCGAGTTTCCCTGTGTTCTGTGTTACAACTTGCAATCTAGTAAGTATTAGGTGTGGTATTTTTCCCATCCCTATTACCACTTTGCTAAAGTGGTAATAGGTAGTGAAATTTATTATTAGTTTATATATATATTTTAAAAAATACGGACTACCAATTTTTTTATTTTAACAACATTTTTTAAGAAAACTTAGAAATACACCATAAGACACTATATTTGATAAATATGCTAAAAATAGTGTATGGAGTAGCTCGTTAATTACTAAAAAATTACTGTGCTACTTAAAAAAAAAACACAGTTCACCGTAGAGTGCTTCAAAAATATATAGAAATGTATAAACAAACTTGGCAGCCATAGAAATGTTTTGGGGGTACAGCGGTAGTACCACACTACTTCGTATTTTTTAAAACAAATATATAGAAGCTTCTATATATGTTTCACTACCTATTACCACTTTAGCAAAGTGGTAATAGGTAGTGCAAAATACCAAACCTAGGGGCCTATAATGATCACGGGCGGATCGCCACCGCCAGGCCGGCGGTGGTCACCGCCGGTCCGGCAGTGGCGATCTGCCCGCCAAATGACCCATTTTCACCCCCCCGCCACATTAGTATGGCGAGGGGCACCGTGGCAGACGGAAAGACCGTCCGCCGCTTTTCTGCCAGTCGGATTGCCGGCCGGGGGGAAAAGGCACAGGTTATGGTGGCGGTGCCTTGCAGACACCGCCATCTATATTAGGATGCATGCCTTTCCATGGCGGAGACTCCGCCATGGAAAGGCATGCAGGAAATCACCGTGGAGGCCCATTGCGGGCCCCTGGCGGGTGGGAGGTGTGGGTGGCTGCACTGGGGGGTACCCATGGTACCCCCATCATTGCCATGCACAAGGTGGCAGGCACCACACGGTGCCTGTCATGTTATGCATGGCAATGCACAACATGGGCTTTAACATTGCGGCGGGTGCTGCTTACAGCACCGCCCGCCGCAATGTTAAAGTCCAGGATGCGCCCGCCAGTGTGGCGGGCGCATCCTAATTGGCCTGGCAGGACCGCCGCAACTTTGGCGGTCGGTCCCGTGCTCCATTGCGGTGGCAGGCGGACAAAGTCCGCCCGCCATCGTAATAGGCCCCCTAGTGCTTACCTACATTGGAAGGCATAACACAGAACACAGGCAAAGTAAACCTAAAAACAACATTCCTGTATTTAACTTTTGTAAAGGCAGTCATTAGCCAATCAGCTAATTTCTTGTCATCCGTGTGTACGGTGGTAGTACAACGAAACACCCCCACATTTCACTACAAAACCGCAGAAACAGATCCCACAAAGTTTAAATACATTAAAAATGATACTATATTTATACTACTTGCCTGCACTACCCAAATAATCATCTGTGTACCAAAACATGTAATCCTGCCAAATTTTAACCAAATCAAATTGACGATTTTCTTGATACGCAAACTACAAAAGCACATGTAAAATACATTGGATTTAAGAGCCTTTTGGTAACCCAGCATTTTCATATATTTTGGAGATATAACATTGGCATGTTTTCACACACTTTAATGGTACATTTCCTTTAATTTATACTCTCCACTTTACCCCACTGCACTGTGTAACTGTTGAATTTACACCACTCCACTGTACGCTATTTAGATTATGCTGTTCCAGTTTATAACACTACAGTATACACCACTATATTGTATGCTAATCCACTGTATGTTACTCCACTCTACTCCACCCATCTCCACTGTTCACCACTTCAATCTAAACCACTATACTCTACGCTATTATACTGTTCCCTATTGTATTCTATTACACTTTCATGTATGCCAGTTTACTGGATGCCCCTAAACTATACTGCTTGCAACTGTACGCTATTCCACTGTACTCAGCTCCACTTTACGCTATTCCACTATATACTATTGCACTATGGCCCACTTGATAGTACACTATTAGAGTGTATGCTCTTTCAGTGTACGCTACTCCCCTCAAGGGCACTCCATTGTACTGAAATGCAGTACACTGCTCCTCTCCACTAAACCACAGTTCACGGTATAATTAACCCTATTGAATTGTACGACACTCTACTTTACTCTACTCCACTATATGGCACTCCAATGTATGTCTGAACACTTAACATTACTAAACTCAACGTTATTACACTGAACATTTCTCAATTCTACGCTACTCCACTGTATCTTCACTACACTTTATGCTACTCCACTATACACTATTCAACTGTACCCTGTCATACTGTACCCTACTGTAGAGTACGCTATTCTGCTCTGCACCACTGCACTGTACGGCACTCCAATATACACCACTCCACTTTACGTAATTTTACTTTACAACACTACATTGTACCACACTCCACTTTATGTACGCCCACTATATCCCACTCCAGTGTACACTATTCCAGTTCACGCCACTCCTCTGTATGCTCTTTCAGTATACAATATTCCAATATATGCCCCTAAACCGTACAACACTCCAGTGTATATAACTCCACTGTACGCAAGTATAGAGTACGCAAATACACTCTACAATATTTAGAGGATGTAACTCCACTTTACCACACTCCACTCTATGCAATTCCATTGTATACCACTGCACTGCGTGCCACTACACTCTATATCACTCCAATCAACGCCACGCCAGTCAACTCCACTGTATGCCATTCCAGAATACGACATTCCAGTATACCTCATTCTACTTTACTCCACTCCACTATACCACAATATACTCTACCACAGTAAACTTTACAAAATGGTCTGCCACTATATTGTACCACACTCCACTTAATAACACTCCACTCCAAGAGACTAAACTGGACGAATATTACAAAATTGTTACTAACGTTATAAAAAACATTGAAATTCAGACACAAAAAATCAAAGGCTAAAGATATGTTATAGTCAGGAAAACTTAATTTATGTTTGGTATGGAAACCCAACTTAAGCTACACAAGCATTAGATATTCTAAAGTAATTGTTATCTCTTAAATGTATGATTTATGCACCACTTACGCCCTTATTTATATCTTATTTGTGACGAACACAACTTAAACTACACAACCACAACAAATTCAAAAGTTATACTTTTGTGTTCGAATTTATTATCAATTATCCCCCACTTTTAAATTTCTATAGGTCATACTTATAACTCACATTTATACTTAAGCATCATCCTTAAATTCATATCACTTGCGCACCTCCGTTTACAGTCTTGTCATCTCACTTGCCTCAGTACATTAACTATGACTCACCTCTTCTCCATGCACTAGCTACACCTGTACCCTTGGATATTACATAAGTTATACCATGTGAAATCATTGCATTAATTAAAACACTTATGGCATCTGAAATTATATTATTTGCCAGAACACAGTGCATCATACAGTGACGAGTTATAGTTAATGTAGTGTGGCGAGTGAGGTGACAAAACTATGTATGGAGGTGCACGAGTGACATGAATGTAAAGGAATTTAAATCTGGGACTGCGTCACAGTCTATGGGTGGATGCCCATGCTCCACCCATGGAATGCCCACCACAATGAAATGTAACACAAGCTACTGCCTTGTGTTATATTTCTTTACAAAGTCATGCACAGCATAGCAAATAGCCCCTTGCGTGGCTTTGTAAATCCCACTTAAGGACTTGCAATGACTTGCGTCACGCAAGAACAATGCAAGTCCTTAGTAAATCTGCCCCTTGATGTAAAGCAGGTCCAAACAGCTGTAGAGACAAAGGGTACAAATGAGACTATGGTTCCCTCTCTCATTTGGGATGCTGCCCATTATATTAAAAATCCAATGCTAGGAGGACAGACTGTGACCATTTGCCTCAAATTCATGGCCAGACCCTGGTAGCACTATCGCTTCAGAGGTGAGAACTGGCAACTTTTTACAACATTGTAAGCAGCTATTCTTCGTTAGATGCTATGATTAGAGTTCTAGGCAGGCAACCCAATAAAATAAAAATTCAGTGGGAACTGTTCTAGAATTTTGCGATCCAGGTTGCCTCTATTAAGGAGAAACTGAGCTGTTTAATTTAGAAGATTGGAGGTACAAAGGAGAAATTGCCCTGGCATAAGGGTATTTCTTAATGTGAACCAGCCAAGCTAGTTATCCTTCCAGAGATACTGTAGTGTGGATTGTGGCCTCATTGTCGACATTGCTAAGTTAGCTTAGGCCTAGCTGCCATGATGCCTTCTTTGCACACGTTACTCTGTGACTTTGTTTTTCCAGACTCTGCTTGTGCCCATTCAGCATTAGAACTGTCTGCCTTTTTGCCTTTCACCTTTTCTCATGTCCTCTGTGGGGTTCATCTGCACACAATGTACAAGGTCGAAAAACAACGTCCCTTGTTATTGCTGTTCTGGTCAGCCCCTTGCACTTAGACATAACATGGACTACAGCTGCACCGGGAGAAATTCATGTGCTTTTAATATTGTGATCTCCCTGTTTGTGGCACTTGGAGAACAACCTTTCCAGGGAGAAGAGCTGTGCTTGTCTGATGATGTAAACCTTGCATCTAGATCTAGAGGTATGGGGGTCCCCCGGACAAAGCCCAGAGGTCTTCTATTTTTATAATAAACTAGTTCCTAGCACAGGGAGGGTGGCAAGGCCTTTTAGTCCTATATCCACTGCCTTTATAAAATGCTGTCCCCGTTTGTATTCTATGGAATTGTAACCATGCTTACTGTTTTAACTTTATGCATTATGCTGCTAGTACTGGCACGTGTACTGTGTCTTAGAGCACGTTAGTTGAAATAAACATTTTAAACTATACTGTGTCTCTTAATACGCACGTTGTGGACAAGTATGAGTGAATTATGAAAGAGTGTTCTTGCTCCCGCGATTCCTGAAAGAGTCCGTGTTTTGGGATGTCTAATCATTGGAGGCTTCGCTGTAGTACGGAGAACGAATGTGACACTATAGCTAGTCGGATTGGGATTTTGGGTACTAAGGGGTATGGTTGGTACACCACTATACACCGAGGTCCTTTTTTCCTGCGCATAGTTCTGTATATGTGCAGAATCCCTGCAACATGGCGCCACCAACGTGGTGGGCTTCTTATCTGCGAGACGCTTGAGTAGTACTTGTGCTTGTCCACAATTCCCTTCACTTATGTTTCCGGAAACATATATGAGGGTGTACCTCCTATATTGATGTTTTTATAGGTTCATTCAAGCTTGAAGTTATTAAAAGGTGTTCTCTTTTATGTTAACCCTATATTGCGCTGCCACGCACTAGGTTGTTGTTCATTCCTGGTCTTAATGGCTGCGAATGTAAATATACCGGCACATAGCCGCGCTGCGCTCCGAGCTCATTTAGCAGCTTATGGAGTGCCTGACGCGGGTGTCGCTCTCATCTTTGTGGTTCAGGCTGATCCGGCTTACCACTTTGAGGTGTTTTACTCATGGGTCACTTTCCCGGCGGTAGAAGGAGCTGACAATTTGTTTCACGCTTATACCCACACCGCCCTACCCAACGTTTATCGGCCTTATCAGGCTCTTGAAGTACCGCTCACGGCATGGCAACACCGTGTTTGGTTTAATGGCGCCCTCCCACATCCGGTCACACCGATTCGTTTAGGCCCCTTATCGATAGATGTGGCCACTTGGCCTGTTTTGGCCGGGTATACCCCGCATCCACGACATTTAGCGGTTCCAGTAGATGAACTGCGCATTTTGCATGCGTCTTTAATCCGCGTGCACAGGGCTTTGGTACAATATGTTACAGGCAACGTCCAGATGGCCCCTCCTGGAGTTGCGGCGCATCCAGCTGGACCGGGCGGTGTTACCATAAGTCCCGTCATGGTTAATTCGGTGATGGGCAAGCGCCCACAGAATAAGGATGATTTGCCTTATTGGCTTGCGGAAAAATGTGACCAGCTGGAGGCTGTATTTCCAAATACCTCTCCTGTGGAAAAACAAAGGATTTTGACTATTAGTTTGCCAAAAGACTTAATTCCCGCATTAACAGAATGTAACAACTGGGGAAAGGTATTCGCAGCAGTGTATGCGAAGTGTTTCGGCACTCCTTCCATGATGGTCCTCCCCTCTGTGATTAAACGGGTGCAGGATGAACATGGCCCTGAACCGGCTGTGGAATTGGGGATGAGACTGGTGGAAGTATTCGATGTTGTGGCTGATCTAATTCTTGCGAACGTCAAGGGTGATGCAGTCAACTTTCAAGTAGCTAATGCTTTGGCTTTAGTCCCGGAGCTGGACAAGCCACGCGAATTACCAAAAATTATTGCCCAGGCTTATAAAACCATTGGCCGCAATAGTTTGGGGGTTAAGCCTTTTGTTAAAACGCATACTCAAACACAACCTCAACAAAAAACTCAGTCTGATAAAGACGAGAGGCCGGTCTTTTCTAAAAAGAGCTGGAAGTTGAAGAAACAGGGAAAGCAACAAGCGAAACCAGGGTCGCGTGCTGTGTCCCCGGTTTCAGTATCTTCTGAACGCACTTATGATTTGCGCGACCGCGCGAGAATTAGGTCTCCTGATAGATTTCAGGTTCCTGACCAGCGTTCTCCTCGTTCTTCACAGGCACCATCGACCTCACAGGCTGGTGGAGGAGACCGCCAGGATAGAGGCAGGGGTCATGATGCCCCACAGGGACGTGACCAACCTCGACAACCTGGCAGAGGGAAACAAGAAGAATTTCCCCATTCTCGCCCGCAATTTCAGAAGAAAAAAGTTGCCGCTTTAACAGCGAGATATGCCACAGACGGTGAGAACGAGACTCCTGAATTGGACGTGGGCAGTGACACTGCTAGACAGCGCCGCGGAAGTTACCATAGTGTGGGAGGCACTACGTCCTCATCTGGAGGCGACAGCAACTGACACATACATTACTGTCGAGACTGCTGACACCCCGAGTTGCACCCCCTGACAGACTATTTAATATAGTCCTGCAAATTGAAGGTGACATTGAGCGTGTTATTAAAGGGATTTTTGGGGAAAATCTGACCTCTTCTTATGACATTTTGCTGGCGGAGGCAGATTGGCCGCCCCCATTCGTACTTGCTGCACATAGAGGGGAGGAGGTAATCCTTCCGAGCTTTTCTCGTTATGTCCCCAAGGACAAGGCGGAGGCTCTTGCAGCTGAATGGGCTGTGGCCCAGGCCCTGGCACTGTACCGTAATCACGTGGGCTGGGATGAAGATTCTCCACCTCATGATATACCATTGCGGTCTTTGCCACAGCCTCAACCCCAATATCCCCTCCGGCGGGAAGCTAAGGGTCCCGTTTCCGACATTCTGACCCAGATAGAATATCAAGGAGTAATTGAAACATGCGTGTCACCAATGAATAATCCCCTTTCCGCGGTTTCTAAACCCGATGGGTCGTACCGCTTGGTATTAGACTACCGGCATTTGAACTCCCATTGTCGTACTTTTGCGGTACAGAATACCCATAGTTCTGCGCTAGTAGACAGTCTTGTTCATAAAAAATACAAAACGACTCTAGACCTTTCCAATGGTTTTTACACTCACAATTTGTCCCCGGACTGCGGCCAATGGACCGCGTTCACTTCCGGTGGAAAACAATTCAAATTTCGGCGTTTGACTATGGGCTACAAGAACAGCCCAGGGGTCTTCGCCGCCCGTGTTGTCTCTTTGTTGGACATCATAGACCCAGATGCGTATTCGTACGTGGATGATATATATCTGACAGACGACGAACTAGGGCCGCATCTTTCTCGAGTAGACCGCATTATTCTTGAGTTTGCGGTCTTAGGATACAAATTTAATTTTGCCAAATCTCACATTGCAGAATATACTGTGCTATTTTTGGGCTATGAGCTCAACAATGAAGGTAGGGGCTTAGCTCCCCACTTCCTGGAGAAGTGCGCACTTCTGCGCCCTCCAACAACCCTGAAAAAACTTCAGTCTTTGCTGGGATTTTTGAACTTCGGGCGTTCTTACATTCCCGAATATGCCAAGCGTATCAAACCTCTTTATGCCTTGATACAACCAACCTTTTCGAAGTCATGCTGGCTTCCGGAACATTCACTTATTCTGCAATCTTTGCAGACTGATTTACTTGAATCTAAGTTCTTATTGACACTTGATAACCACACGAACCTGGTGATCAGAATTGTGCCAGGGGCCGTAGGTTTCACATACTTGACGTTTAACGAAGGCGATACAGTACCTATTGCCTATAAGTCACATCTGTACACTTCGGCCGAGTTGCACTTTTCCAGTGTAGAGAAAGTTTTGACTGCAGTGCAAATGGCGATTCTTAAGGAACGCGCACTGGCACAGGGAAAACGCATCTTGGTTGTCACCCCCTATCCTGCCCTTGAGGCAGTGACAAAAGCAAGTGTACCAAACTCTAAGGCTTTGCACCCCCGTTGGATACAATGGGCTACTTCTTTGACATCTCCAGATGTCACTTTCATCTTTGATTCCTCTCTTCAGACACAGGAGTTCTTACAGTATGAATTTGTTCATCCTCCTCCTCTGTCTTTGCTGCCGCTTGAGGAGTACAAATGTATCATTTACACCGATGGTTCGGCGCAACCGGCCACGGGTTCTAAGCATGCGTACTCAGCAGCATGTGCTATTGTGGCCGGTCACATGGTGAACGGTGAGTTCAAATCGAGTGTTGTGCACACGCAGGCACTGGGAGACAGTACCGCACAATTGGCCGAGCTGCGTGCTTTGGTGCTCGCCCTTGAGTTTGCAGACCCGCAAGTGACTACACTTATTGTATGCGATTCTTACTACTGTGTCCAGGCTTTTAATGACAACTTATTCTTTTGGTCGCAAAACAACTATAGAGATTCTAAAGGCAGCACAATTAAGCATAAAATGCTTTGGGTTCGAGTGGTGGATCTTAAACAACGTCTGCCTCTCGCACAGGTGATTCACACTCTTGGCCACCAGCGTGTGGGCGCACACGCGGTCGGTAACAGTTTGGCAGATGAAGCTGCCAAATCAGCAGTAGCCACGTGCTCAGTAGCAGCCGTTACAAGATCCATGACAAAAATAGATAATGAGATTTTGGCAGCTGTTGCTGCAACAAAGGAAGGTACTAATTACCCACGGGGATTCCCTTCCAAGTACTCTTATCACTTAAGTCCCAACCAGGTTCCTTATGTAAGAATTCCAGACGTTGGTGATCGACTGATCCCCAACGCGGACCGCAGAAATTCTTTGATAACTGCCGCACACGAAGGCTTGGCTTTGGCCCATGCTGGTGTGTCTGCAACTGTTTCAATCTTGCAGCAGCGTTACTGGTGGCGTGGTTTATATAAACAAACCCGTACTTATGTCCTTTCTTGTGACATTTGTCAACAGATTAAGCCCTCTACGGTTACACGTCTGCCACAAACACAGCTCTGCATTTCTAATAAACCTTTTGGTTGTATATACCTTGATCACTGCGGTCCATTTTCTTCTGACACTGCATATAAATATATCTTAGTTGCAGTTGATTCGTGCACACGTTTCATCAGGGTGTGGCCACAACGCAGTGCTGATGCTCGAAATGTCATCAGGGATTTGCGTGTCTTTGTGGGAATTTTTGCCTGTGGCACCTTCCATTCCGACCAAGGTCCAGCGTTCGCCTCTAAGGCGTACAAGGACGCCATGAGGTCTATCGGGGTGCTGGTGCAATTTTCGTCTCCATATAGGCCTGAGGGCAACTCAATTGTGGAGCGAATGAACCGTGACTTAAAGCAATCCTTGACAGCTAGAGTCTTAGGTACTGGCAGGAACTGGCTTGCCCACTTGTATGGCGCGCAACGTGCACTTAATAATCTCCCTAGAAGATCTCTGGGTGGGCGGACCCCATACGAAATGCTCTTTGGCATACAGATGTTTGTGCCAGACCTTGATGGTCTAGACTTGGCGGCGACTGCCGCAATCTTTGACGTAGATAATCATTCTACTGTGTTGCAGGACTTACAAGAGACCCATGACAGACTTGCACACGAACACTTACCTTCAGCCACTGACGCTGCTTTGCAGATTCCGGTTGCCGGCTGGCTTCCAAAGATTGGAGATCTGGTCCGAGAGAAGGTGGAGAACAAAAAAGAATTTGGCCCCTCTTATCGTGCACCGGTTCCAGTTCTTGGCTTGAAGGGTACTCGTACAGTCATCTTACCACCGCTTCCTGGTCGCAAGGACAACAGATACATCTCAGTGGACAATGTCAAGCTACAACATCTGGCTGATCCTGAATAGTGTAACACCGGCGGTATCATGTCCGGCAATTTCAAGAAATCGTGGCCCTCCTGTCTCCACAGACGCTGATGTTTCCATTGGGATGGTAGCTTTGCCAGTTCGCCTGCTCAATCTCCCGGCTTCCTCCTGCAACGAGGAAACCGAGTATGTATACCCCGCAAGTGAGTCAGTGGCTCATTTACCTACAACTCCACTGAGCCCAACGCGTTTTTCTTTTGATTCATCTTCCACCGCATCACTTATCCCGACCAAATTCAGTATTTTTGTATCCTGGTTCAGAGACAATTTTTGGTCCCTCCGTGGACATACATCTGGTTGGTGCTATTCCTGATTTTTGTATTCATGTCCATTGGCTTTGTGACAGTTTTTTTCTTGCTCATCAATGGTCACTACTTGCCAGAACGCTCTGCGGTGAACTCTGTTGCTGGAACTTTGGCTCCGCATTCTTCTTCACACATCATGAAGCGTGATCACACATTTGTGAACATTTCCGCCTTTCCAGTTGCAGATGGCATCGTGTGGGATGCAGTGAATTTCCAAATCCATGGACCTACAGAGATTATTAATGTACCAAGTGTGCTTCGTGTTTCCATGGGTGATGTGGTACAAAGGAATATTCATTCAGATGATTGGGATGTGCATGCCGTTGAATCGTTATTTTCTGATTTAAAATATTATGCTGCTTTTAATGCTTTTGGATTGGTACTTGAGTTCTGCTAATTATGCCGATTTATATTGTTACCAGCATTACGGTAACCATTTTCTGCATAAACCCAGTACACTTCGAGGTAGTTTCAATTATACCCAGTGGGAACATTGCCCGACCCCTCTGCAAGGTAGCTCCCAAACACTTAAAAATAAATGTACTTACTTTACAGACTTTGATAGATCAAACCCAGGGTCCTATTATTTTAAATTGAACGTTTCTTCGAATCAAAAAGTTATGTTGACCCACACCAAATTGCTGTATTCCAGTTCCTTTATGGACGCATTAGCTGTGGGTGGCTATGAGCACTGGAAGAACACCATTGACTTAAAATCTATTTGGGGCACTAAATCTTGGCAGGTACGCGGTTCAGAAGCTTTGCACCGTGCTTGCCTTATCCCCACCCAAATATTGTTTTTAAATAGTACTATATATCAAACAACTTGTTTGGGTTTGGCTACTTCCAAACAATTGAATGCACCTTCCATTCCTGTGTTGTCTTCCTGGCCAAATAGAAGCTTGCATTTAAATATCTCCCTTGAAAGTTTGCAAGCTTTGTTCCAAAATAATTCCTTTAATTTCTCTGCTATTGATCAGTCAGCCTGGTTGGCGTGGCCCATGGCATCTAACGCCTGCCAACTGCGTTTTTATAACTCTACTCCTGGTTACAAACAGGATAGGCCAGACCCAAGGTTTTCTGACTCGCGTACAGTTACTACATATTCTGTTGGTAAATTATGTAAACAGTGGTTGCAGCACTCTACGTTAGATTCCGTAAAACAACATTTATCCCTCCTATCAGGCAACATTGATCTGTTCGACTTTGTTCTAGGGCCTCGCGGTCCAAGACCTAAAAGATTTGTGTATGCGACCTACAATGAAATCTGGAAGCTTTCACAAATAGAAGCTGCTTCCCGTTTACGGGAAATAGATCAAGCAAATCTAGAAAAAGTGCTTGCTGTTGTCGACAATAGTATTAACACCCTGTCTTCCCGCATTTACACATTGGAGAATATTGTTTCATCTGTTGTTGATATTGTACAAGATGATGTTTCTGTGTGATATCATGGGCAGAATCAATTGCGTTCAGTGATGCAGTTTGCATGGACTTTGCAAACACTGAAAATAGGTAAAGTTCCATGGCATTTTTTGAACACATCTGCCTTGTTCTTGCCATTTAATTTAACTAAGAAACAGCAATTTATGTCCATGAAAGATGCAACATACACTCTCTTACATATCGAAAAAATAGAGCCTTTACCATTCTCTGTGATACAAAAGGGGATGATGGACGGAACGTTTGAGCCAATCAAACACTCACCCCCAGTCAACTGATCTGGGTTTAATCCATCATCATTCTTTAGCTCACTCCACCACCCCAGTTCAGACATGGCCATATGCAAATCAGTCTGACCCTGTGCCTCATGGGAACAGTCCAGCACGAACTGCCAAGCCATGTCTTCCCTGGACCGGAAACAAGCATCCTAGGACCGGTTTCTGGCATTCCAGCTGTCATCAGCCAGGCTTGCTTGAATCCAGTGGCAAAGTGAGCAAGGGACCCACGTCTGGGCATACCCCCGCCAACTTAGGGCGAACAAAGCGATACAAAAGGGGATGATGGACGGAACGTTTGAGCCAATCAAACACTCACCCCCAGTCAACTGATCTGGGTTTAATCCATCATCATTCTTTAGCTCACTCCACCACCCCAGTTCAGACATGGCCATATGCAAATCAGTCTGACCCTGTGCCTCATGGGAACAGTCCAGCACGAACTGCCAAGCCATGTCTTCCCTGGACCGGAAACAAGCATCCTAGGACCGGTTTCTGGCATTCCAGCCGTCATCAGCCAGGCTTGCTTGAATCCAGTGGCAAAGTGAGCAAGGGACCCACGTCTGGGCATACCCCCGCCAACTTAGGGCGAACAAAGCGATACAGAAGGGGATGATGGACGGAACGTTTGAGCCAATCAAACACTCACCCCCAGTCAACTGATCTGGGTTTAATCCATCATCATTCTTTAGCTCACTCCACCACCCCAGTTCAGACATGGCCATATGCAAATCAGTCTGACCCTGTGCCTCATGGGAACAGTCCAGCACGAACTGCCAAGCCATGTCTTCCCTGGACCGGAAACAAGCATCCTAGGACCGGTATCTGGCATTCCAGCCGTCATCAGCCAGGCTTGCTTGAATCCAGTGGCAAAGTGAGCAAGGGACCCACGTCTGGGCATACCCCCGCCAACTTAGGGCGAACAAAGCGATACAAAAGGGGATGATGGACGGAACGCTTGAGCCAATCAAACACTCACCCCCAGTCAACTGATCTGGGTTTAATCCATCATCATTCTTTAGCTCACTTCACCACCCCAGTTCAGACATGGCCATATGCAAATCAGTCTGACCCTGTGCCTCATGGGAACAGTCCAGCACGAACTGCCAAGCCATGTCTTCCCTGGACCGGAAACAAGCATCCTAGGACCGGTTTCTGGCATTCCAGCCGTCATCAGCCAGGCTTGCTTGAATCCAGTGGCAAAGTGAGCAAGGGACCCACGTCTGGGCATACCCCCGCCAACTTAGGGCGAACAAAGCGATACAAAAGGGGATGATGGACGGAACGTTTGAGCCAATCAAACACTCACCCCCAGTCAACTGATCTGGGTTTAATCCATCATCATTCTTTAGCTCACTCCACCACCCCAGTTCAGACATGGCCATATGCAAATCAGTCTGACCCTGTGCCTCATGGGAACAGTCCAGCACGAACTGCCAAGCCATGTCTTCCCTGGACCGGAAACAAGCATCCTAGGACCGGTTTCTGGCATTCCAGCCGTCATCAGCCAGGCTTGCTTGAATCCAGTGGCAAAGTGAGCAAGGGACCCACGTCTGGGCATACCCCCGCCAACTTAGGGCGAACAAAGCGATACAAAAGGGGATGATGGACGGAACGTTTGAGCCAATCAAACACTCACCCCCAGTCAACTGATCTGGGTTTAATCCATCATCATTCTTTAGCTCACTCCACCACCCCAGTTCAGACATGGCCATATGCAAATCAGTCCAGCACGAACTGCCAAGCCATGTCTTCCCTGGACCGGAAACAAGCATCCTAGGACCGGTTTCTGGCATTCTAGCCGTCATCAGCCAGGCTTGCTTGAATCCAGTGGCAAAGTGAGCAAGGGACCCACGTCTGGGCATACCCCCGCCAACTTAGGGCGAACAAAGCGATACAAAAGGGGATGATGGACGGAACGTTTGAGCCAATCAAACACTCACCCCCAATCAACTGATCTGGGTTTAATCCATCATCATTCTTTAGCTCACTCCACCACCCCAGATCAGACATGGCCATATGCAAATCAGTCTGACCCTGTGCCTCATGGGAACAGTCCAGCACGAACTGCCAAGCCATGTCTTCCCTGGACCGGAAACAAGCATCCTAGGACCGGTTTCTGGCATTCCAGCCGTCATCAGCCAGGCTTGCTTGAATCCAGTGGCAAAGTGAGCAAGGGACCCACGTCTGGGCATACCCCCGCCAACTTAGGGCGAACAAAGCGATACAAAAGGGGATGATGGACGGAACGTTTGAGCCAATCAAACACTCACCCCCAGTCAACTGATCTGGGTTTAATCCATCATCATTCTTTAGCTCACTCCACCACCCCAGTTCAGACATGGCCATATGCAAATCAGTCTGACCCTGTGCCTCATGGGAACAGTCCAGCACGAACTGCCAAGCCATGTCTTCCCTGGACCGGAAACAAGCATCCTAGGACCGGTTTCTGGCATTCCAGCCGTCATCAGCCAGGCTTGCTTGAATCCAGTGGCAAAGTGAGCAAGGGACCCACGTCTGGGCATACCCCGCCAACTTAGGGCGAACAAAGCGATAAAAAGGGATGATGGACGGAACGTTTGAGCCAATCAAACACTCACCCCCAGTCAACTGATCTGGGTTTAATCCATCATCATTCTTTAGCTCACTCCACCACCCCAGTTCAGACATGGCCATATGCAAATCAGTCTGACCCTGTGCCTCATGGGAACAGTCCAGCACGAACTGCCAAGCCATGTCTTCCCTGGACCGGAAACAAGCATCCTAGGACCGGTTTCTGGCATTCCAGCCGTCATCAGCCAGGCTTGCTTGAATCCAGTGGCAAAGTGAGCAAGGGACCCACGTCTGGGCATACCCCCGCCAACTTAGGGCGAACAAAGCGATACAAAGGGGATGATGGACGGAGCGTTTGAGCCAATCAAACACTCACCCCCAGTCAACTGATCTGGGTTTAATCCATCATCATTCTTTAGCTCACTCCACCACCCCAGTTCAGACATGGCCATATGCAAATCAGTCTGACCCTGTGCCTCATGGGAACAGTCCAGCACGAACTGCCAAGCCATGTCTTCCCTGGACCGGAAACAAGCATCCTAGGACCGGTTTCTGGCATTCCAGCCGTCATCAGCCAGGCTTGCTTGAATCCAGTGGCAAAGTGAGCAAGGGACCCACGTCTGGGCATACCCCCGCCAACTTAGGGCGAACAAAGCGATACAAAAGGGGATGATGGACGGAACGTTTGAGCCAATCAAACACTCACCCCCAGTCAACTGATCTGGGTTTAATCCATCATCATTCTTTAGCTCACTCCACCACCCCAGTTCAGACATGGCCATATGCAAATCAGTCTGACCCTGTGCCTCATGGGAACAGTCTAGCACAAACTGCCAAGCCATGTCTTCCCTGGACCGGAAACAAGCATCCTAGGACCGGTTTCTGGCATTCCAGCCGTCATCAGCCAGGCTTGCTTGAATCCAGTGGCAAAGTGAGCAAGGGACCCACGTCTGGGAATACCCCGCCAACTTAGGGCGAACAAAGCGATACAAAAGGGGATGATGGACGGAACGTTTGAGCCAATCAAACACTCACCCCCAGTCAACTGATCTGGGTTTAATCCATCATCATTCTTTAGCTCACTCCACCACCCCAGTTCAGACATGGCCATATGCAAATCAGTCTGACCCTGTGCCTCATGGGAACAGTCCAGCACGAACTGCCAAGCCATGTCTTCCCTGGACCGGAAACAAGCATCCTAGGACCGGTTTCTGGCATTCCAGCCGTCATCAGCCAGGCTTGTTTGAATCCAGTGGCAAAGTGAGCAAGGGACCCACGTCTGGGCATACCCCGCCAACTTAGGGCGAACAAAGCGATACAAAAGGGGATGATGGACGGAACGTTTGAGCCAATCAAAAACTCACCCCCAGTCAACTGATCTGGGTTTAATCCATCATCATTCTTTAGCTCACTCCACCACCCCAGTTCAGACATGGCCATATGCAAATCAGTCTGACCCTGTGCCTCATGGGAACAGTCCAGCACGAACTGCCAAGCCATGTCTTCCCTGGACCGGAAACAAGCATCCTAGGACCGGTTTCTGGCATTCCAGCCTTCATCAGCCAGGCTTGCTTGAATCCAGTGGCAAAGTGAGCAAGGGACCCACGTCTGGGCATACCCCCGCCAACTTAGGGCGAACAAAGCGATACAAAAGGGGATGATGGACGGAACTTTTGAGCCAATCAAACACTCACCCCCAGTCAACTGATCTGGGTTTAATCCATCATCATTCTTTAGCTCACTCCACCACCCCAGTTCAGACATGGCCATATGCAAATCAGTCTGACCCTGTGCCTCATGGGAACAGTCCAGCACGAACTGCCAAGCCATGTCTTCCCTGGACCGGAAACAGGCATCCTAGGACCGGTTTCTGGCATTCCAGCCGTCATCAGCCAGGCTTGCTTGAATCCAGTGGCAAAGTGAGCAAGGGACCCACGTCTGGGCATACCCCCGCCAACTTAGGGTGAACAAAGCGATACAAAAGGGGATGATGGACGGAACGTTTGAGCCAATCAAACACTCACCTCAAGTCAACTGATCTGGGTTTAATCCATCATCATTCTTTAGCTCACTCCACCACCCCAGTTCAGACATGGCCATATGCAAATCAGTCTGACCCTGTGCCTCATGGGAACAGTCCAGCACGAACTGCCAAGCCATGTCTTCCCTGGACCGGAAACAAGCATCCTAGGACCGGTTTCTGGCATTCCAGCCGTCATCAGCCAGGCTTGCTTGAATCCAGTGGCAAAGTGAGCAAGGGACCCACGTCTGGGCATACCCCCGCCAACTTAGGGCGAACAAAGCGATACAAAAGGGGATGATGGACGGAACGTTTGAGCCAATCAAACACTCACCCCCAGTCAACTGATCTGGGTTTAATCCATCATCATTCTTTAGCTCACTCCACCACCCCAGTTCAGACATGGCCATATGCAAATCAGTCTGACCCTGTGCCTCATGGGAACAGTCCAGCACGAACTGCCAAGCCATGTCTTCCCTGGACCGGAAACAAGCATCCTAGGACCGGTTTCTGGCATTCCAGCCGTCATCAGCCAGGCTTGCTTGAATCCAGTGGCAAAGTGAGCAAGGGACCCACGTCTGGGCATACCCCCGCCAACTTAGGGCGAACAAAGCGATACAAAAGGGGATGATGGACGGAACGTTTGAGCCAATCAAACACTCACCCCCAGTCAACTGATCTGGGTTTAATCCATCATCATTCTTTAGCTCACTCCACCACCCCAGTTCAGACATGGCCATATGCAAATCAGTCTGACCCTGTGCCTCATGTGAACAGTCCAACACGAACTGCCAAGCCATGTCTTCCCTGGACCGTAAACAAGCATCCTAGGACCGGTTTCTGGCATTCCAGCCGTCATCAGCCAGGCTTGCTTGAATCCAGTGGCAAAGTGAGCAAGGGACCCACGTCTGGGCATACCCCCGCCAACTTAGGGCGAACAAAGCGATACAAAAGGGGATGATGGACGGAACGTTTGAGCCAATCAAACACTCACCCCCAGTCAACTGATCTGGGTTTAATCCATCATCATTCTTTAGCTCACTCCACCACCCCAGTTCAGACATGGCCATATGCAAATCAGTCTGACCCTGTGCCTCATGGGAACAGTCCAGCACGAACTGCCAAGCCATGTCTTCCCTGGACCGGAAACAAGCATCCTAGGACCGGTTTCTGGCATTCCAGCCTTCATCAGCCAGGCTTGCTTGAATCCAGTGGCAAAGTGAGCAAGGGACCCACGTCTGGGCATACCCCCGCCAACTTAGGGCGAACAAAGCGATACAAAAGGGGATGATGGACGGAACTTTTGAGCCAATCAAACACTCACCCCCAGTCAACTGATCTGGGTTTAATCCATCATCATTCTTTAGCTCACTCCACCACCCCAGTTCAGACATGGCCATATGCAAATCAGTCTGACCCTGTGCCTCATGGGAACAGTCCAGCACGAACTGCCAAGCCATGTCTTCCCTAGACCGGAAACAGGCATCCTAGGACCGGTTTCTGGCATTCCAGCCGTCATCAGCCAGGCTTGCTTGAATCCAGTGGCAAAGTGAGCAAGGGACCCACGTCTGGGCATACCCCGCCAACTTAGGGTGAACAAAGCGATACAAAAGGGGATGATGGACGGAACGTTTGAGCCAATCAAACACTCACCTCAAGTCAACTGATCTGGGTTTAATCCATCATCATTCTTTAGCTCACTCCACCACCCCAGTTCAGACATGGCCATATGCAAATCAGTCTGACCCTGTGCCTCATGGGAACAGTCCAGCACGAACTGCCAAGCCATGTCTTCCCTGGACCGGAAACAAGCATCCTAGGACCGGTTTCTGGCATTCCAGCCGTCATCAGCCAGGCTTGCTTGAATCCAGTGGCAAAGGGAGCAAGGGACCCACGTCTGGGCATACCCCGCCAACTTAGGGCGAACAAAGCGATACAAAGGGGATGATGGACGGAACGTTTGAGCCAATCAAACACTCACCCCCAGTCAACTGATCTGGGTTTAATCCATCATCATTCTTTAGCTCACTCCACCACCCCAGTTCAGACATGGCCATATGCAAATCAGTCTGACCCTGTGCCTCATGGGAACAGTCCAGCACGAACTGCCAAGCCATGTCTTCCCTGGACCGGTTTCTGGCATTCCAGCCGTCATCAGCCAGGCTTGCTTGAATCCAGTGGCAAAGTGAGCAAGGGACCCACGTCTGGGCATACCCCGCCAACTTAGGGCGAACAAAGCGATACAAAAGGGGATGATGGACGGAACGTTTGAGCCAATCAAACACTCACCCCCAGTCAACTGATCTGGGTTTAATCCATCATCATTCTTTAGCTCACTCCACCACCCCAGTTCAGACATGGCCATATGCAAATCAGTCTGACCCTGTGCCTCATGTGAACAGTCCAACACGAACTGCCAAGCCATGTCTTCCCTGGACCGTAAACAAGCATCCTAGGACCGGTTTCTGGCATTCCAGCCGTCATCAGCCAGGCTTGCTTGAATCCAGTGGCAAAGTGAGCAAGGGAACCACGTCTGGGCATACCCCCGCCAACTTAGGGCGAACAAAGCGATACAAAAGGGGATGATGGACGGAACTCTTTGAGCCAATCAAACACTCACCCCCAGTCAACTGATCTGGGTTTAATCCATCATCATTCTTTAGCTCACTCCACCACCCCAGTTCAGACATGGCCATATGCAAATCAGTCTGACCCTGTGCCTCATGGGAACAGTCCAGCACGAACTGCCAAGCCATGTCTTCCCTGGACCGGAAACAAGCATCCTAGGACCGGTTTCTGGCATTCCAGCCGTCATCAGCCAGGCTTGCTTGAATCCAGTGGCAAAGTGAGCAAGGGACCCACGTCTGGGCATACCCCGCCAACTTAGGGCGAACAAAGCGATACAAAAGGGGATGATGGACGGAAGGTTTGAGCCAATCAAACACTCACCCCCAGTCAACTGATCTGGGTTTAATCCATCATCATTCTTTAGCTCACTCCACCACCCCAGTTCAGACATGGCCATATGCAAATCAGTCTGACCCTGTGCCTCATGGGAACAGTCCAGCACGAACTGCCAAGCCATGTCTTCCCTGGACCGGAAACAAGCATCCTAGGACCGGTTTCTGGCATTCCAGCCGTCATCAGCCAGGCTTGCTTGAATCCAGTGGCAAAGTGAGCAAGGGACCCACGTCTGGGCATACCCCCGCCAACTTAGGGCGAACAAAGCGATACAAAAGGGGATGATGGACGGAACGTTTGAGCCAATCAAACACTCACCCCCAGTCAACTGATCTGGGTTTAATCCATCATCATTCTTTAGCTCACTCCACCACCCCAGTTCAGACATGGCCATATGCAAATCAGTCTGACCCTGTGCCTCATGGGAACAGTCCAGCACGAACTGCCAAGCCATGTCTTCCCTGGACCGGAAACAAGCATCCTAGGACCGGTTTCTGGCATTCCAGCCGTCATCAGCCAGGCTTGCTTGAATCCAGTGGCAAAGTGAGCAAGGGACCCACGTCTGGGCATACCCCGCCAACTTAGGGCGAACAAAGCGATACAAAAGGGGATGATGGACGGAACGTTTGAGCCAATCAAACACTCACCCCCAGTCAACTGATCTGGGTTTAATCCATCATCATTCTTTAGCTCACTCCACCACCCCAGTTCAGACATGGCCATATGCAAATCAGTCTGACCCTGTGCCTCATGGGAACAGTCCAGCACGAACTGCCAAGCCATGTCTTCCCTGGACCGGAAACAAGCATCCTAGGACCGGTTTCTGGCATTCCAGCCGTCATCAGCCAGGCTTGCTTGAATCCAGTGGCAAAGTGAGCAAGGGACCCACGTCTGGGCATACCCCCGCCAACTTAGGGCGAACAAAGCGATACAAAAGGGGATGATGGACGGAACGTTTGAGCCAATCAAACACTCACCCCCAGTCAACTGATCTGGGTTTAATCCATCATCATTCTTTAGCTCACTCCACCACCCCAGTTCAGACATGGCCATATGCAAATTAGTCTGACCCTGTGCCTCATGGGAACAGTCCAGCACGAACTGCCAAGCCATGTCTTCCCTGGACCGGAAACAAGCATCCTAGGACCGGTTTCTGGCATTCCAGCCGTCATCAGCCAGGCTTGCTTGAATCCAGTGGCAAAGCGAGCAAGGGACCCACGTCTGGGCATACCCCCGCCAACTTAGGGCGAACAAAGCGATACAAAGGGGATGATGGACGGAACGTTTGAGCCAATCAAACACTCACCCCCAGTCAACTGATCCGGGTTTAATCCATCATCATTCTTTAGCTCACTCCACCACCCCAGTTCAGACATGGCCATATGCAAATCAGTCTGACCCTGTGCCTCATGGGAACAGTCCAGCACGAACTGCCAAGCCATGTCTTCCCTGGACCGGAAACAAGCATCCTAGGACCGGTTTCTGGCATTCCAGCTGTCATCAGCCAGGCTTGAATCCAGTGGCAAAGTGAGCAAGGGACCCACGTCTGGGCATACCCCCGCCAACTTAGGGCGAACAAAGCGATACAAAAGGGGATGATGGACGGAACGTTTGAGCCAATCAAACACTCACCCCCAGTCAACTGATCTGGGTTTAATCCATCATCATTCTTTAGCTCACTCCACCACCCCAGTTCAGACATGGCCATATGCAAATCAGTCTGACCCTGTGCCTCATGGGAACAGTCCAGCACGAACTGCCAAGCCATGTCTTCCCTGGACCGGAAACAAGCATCCTAGGACCGGTTTCTGGCATTCCAGCCGTCATCAGCCAGGCTTGCTTGAATCCAGTGGCAAAGTGAGCAAGGGACCCACGTCTGGGCATACCCCCGCCAACTTAGGGCGAACAAAGCGATACAAAAGGGGATGATGGACGGAACGTTTGAGCCAATCAAACACTCACCCCCCAGTCAACTGATCTGGGTTGACTGGGGGTGAGACTGACTCTGCAGTGTGGCTGATTCACGGGGTTATTACTTTGCCTTTTTCTTTATTTGAATTCAGTTCATGCATGAAACATTATCCTGTAGGCCATTTTCAGCCTTTGGGCAGTGCCTTTTTACATGAACTTTGGTCCCTACCTTTCGCATACAGATGCCTTAGGGATGACAAGGAGGTATTTCTCACAGGGGAGTCTTGCAATTCTACAGTGGGTCATTCCCTGATTTGTAAAAACATTAAATTGCACGGGGCTTGTAAAGGTTCTGCCCCGAATCTTGCTTGTGTTTTAAAGGGCGTTACAGCTCCTGTTATATCACCTACTTTCACTGTGCTTGCTAATGGTAGCTTTCTGCTTTTAAATAATCAGGACTGCTGTGTGATGCAGGCAGGCATCCCCTACATTGTAACAGTTTCTCACTGCGTTGTGTGCTGCAAAAATGTGCTTTTTCCACCCCTGCGTGGGATGGTAGATAGTTCAGTTTGGCCTTACATACCTACTCTGAAGGCGGATTTCAATAAATTGAGCAGAATAAAGGCACTATTATTAAACCAGGAGGTTATGCTCACTTCCGCACGGGAGACCTTCGTCCTCAAGGTGGCTAGTACCCACAGTGAGATACAGGCCCTTTTGAACACAAACCTCCCCCAACATTTCGGTGAACTGATTCACCGTATATTTAATGCATCTAATACCGAAGGTCTTGTGCACTTCTTTAAAGTTGTGGGCTCCGGCCTTTTGACCTCCTTTCAGACTATATTTGGTGTAATTCCGGCTTTTATTCATTCTATTTTTTCCAGCGTCTTTGGAGGCTTCCCATTGATCCTAGCCTTAGCTGCTGGAATATTGCTTATATTTTGCCTGTTGCGCAATGGCTGCACTTCCTGGGGGTCTATACGACCCAGCGCAGCTACGGATGCTCCGTGAACGCATGATTGACAGCTTCGGCATCCTACCACTGGCGACACTCAGCGTGTCTTATGGACTTTCTTATCGCTTTGCGTATTTCACTTGCGTGCAACCTGTGATGTCCTGCTTACGATGTCCATTCTCTTGGTCCTTGGATATTTTCCTCTCCAATACGTCTTGTTCGGACCCGGATTTCGACCAGTTGATGGGCCCCTTAGTGGCCCATGAACGGGAATGTTCCGGGACTGGATTAATGGCGCGTGCGGCTGCACTTGGGGTCTTGGCGCAATGGGATATCTGGGCGGTTGCTCAGCATCTCCTACAACGAAGTTATATTGAGTATCACGCAAGTTGTCCCGCAATGCTGATCGCTGCTCCCTATTGTGAGGAACATGAATGCAGTTTTGATTTGTTGAACTGGATGGCATCTCATTTTTCAAACGATGACAATGATGTCTTTCTGGAAGGTGTTGCAGTTTTCTGCGCATACACGCTGATGGATTAAGGACATTGACTTTCAACGAACTGCATTGCTGGATTTTTTTATTCTCTTTGAGTGCCCTATTTTCTGGCCCTATCTAGAATTTTTTTATCCCAAAATTTGTTCCCATTCCCTATCCTTCAAAGGGACATTTCCCACAAATAGACGCTTACATTCTGCTCCATCTATTCGAATTCTGTTTTCGTCCTATGTCTTGCCCTATGGACTGACCAGGGAGGGTGTAGTGTGGATTGTGGCCTCATTGTCGACATTGCTAAGTTAGCTTAGGCCTAGCTGCCATGATGCCTTCTTTGCACACGTTACTCTGTGACTTTGTTTTTCCAGACTCTGCTTGTGCCCATTCAGCATTAGAACTGTCTGCCTTTTTGCCTTTCACCTTTTCTCATGTCCTCTGTGGGGTTCGTCTGCACACAATGTACAAGGTCGAAAAACAACGTCCCTTGTTATTGCTGTTCTGGTCAGCCCTCGCACTTAGACATAACATGGACTACAGCTGCACCGGGAGAAATTCATGTGCTTTTAATATTGTGATCTCCCTGTTTGTGGCACTTGGAGAACAACCTTTCCAGGGAGAAGAGCTGTGCTTGTCTGATGATGTAAAGCTTGCATCTAGATCTAGAGGTATGGGGGTCCCCCGGACAAAGCCCAGAGGTCTTCTATTTTTATAATAAACTAGTTCCTAGCACGGGGAGGGTGGCAAGGCCTTTTAGTCCTATATCCACTGCCTTTATAAAATGCTGTCCCCGTTTGTATTCTATGGAATTGTAACCATGCTTACTGTTTTAACTTTATGCATTATGCTGCTAGTACTGGCACGTGTACTGTGTCTTAGAGCACGTTAGTTGAAATAAACATTTTAAACTATACTGTGTCTCTTAATACGCACGTTGTGGACAAGTATGAGTGAATTATGAAAGAGTGTTCTTGCTCCTGCGATTCCTGAAAGAGTCCGTGTTCTGGGATGTCTAATCATTGGTAGCTTCGCTGTAGTACGGAGAACGAATGTGACACTATAGCTAGTCGGATTGGGATTTTGGGTACTAAGGGGTATGGTTGGTACACCACTATACAACGAGGTCCTTTTTTCCTGCACATAGTTCTGTATATGTGCAGAATCCCCGCAACAATACTAAAATCCCTTGTCACTAATTTAAACAGTGTGGTAATAAATCTAGGTCTGGGCAGTCCCTATAGAATAAAATCCACCCTCTGGAGATGTATTTCAAGGGGCAGCCACATTGTGTACAGGAAAGATCCATGTTTTCAGCATTAAACAGAATACAGAAAGATTGGGATTCAAGCTGCATAATTACTATTATGGTTGCTCTAGAAATAATGACTTACAGAATCAGAATTGAATTCTCGAAAAACAGATATTTAGGTCCCATCAGGCTCAGCCTGGGAAATTGTAATATTAGCAATCATGACCAACATAAGGTACAGAATAGCATAGCTTGCGTTAAACCTATATATTGTTACGAGTAAAATGCACAAGGAGCACCTGTAGAGCCTCCCAAGAAATGAAAAACAAAAATGTTCCCATTACACATAGTCTTAAAGTGTATATAAAGGAAATAAGGTAGAAGGTAAAAACCTAAAAGAGTCAGAGAATTCACTCCGGAAAAAGCTGAAATCGCGAATAGGATGCGCACTGGTATGTATAATGTACAGAGGATGTGTGCCACGTGTAGGATGAGAAAAGAGAGCGAATCACATCCAAGATTGCAGCCACTTCAGCATCCACAAGGACCAGCTCCAGGAGGGAAATCCAGAAATGTATTTAAAGGCGGAATTAATTTCTTTAAAAGTGTTTACATTTGTATTAGGAGCATTATAAAATTGTCGAGTGAAAAACGGAAATAAAAAAATTCTCCAAAATAGCCCAGGTTAGTTTGTTCCAAGAAAGGAGCGAATGGCTTCGGCTCCCGCAGTGTTGTTAACATGAGGAGTCCCGAATGAGAGGACGAATGTTTACACGTTATCTATTAAGGATTTTAGATAGTTGCAAAGAAAATGATAGCAAGAGTCAGACATATCTGAGAGTGTCGTGTGGTTTGTGGACTCGTGACTTGCATTACTAAGTTAGCTTAGGCTTGGCTGCCATGATGCCTCTTTGCACACGTTACTTTGTGCCCCCCAGCCTCTGCTATTTTGGGACTATCTGCCTTTCACCTTCTTTCCTGTTGCTTTTGGGTTGAGTCTGCACATTGTGTACAAGGTCGGAATACAATGTGCCTTGTTCTTGCTGATATGGTCAGCCCCTCGCAATTAGACATAACACTGAATGCCACTGCACTGAAGGAATTCGGGGGCCTTTAAAATTGTGATTTTTCACTGTTAGAGACACTTGGAGAAAAACCTTTCCAGGAAGAAGAGCTGTGCTTGTCTGATGATGTAAACCTTGCATCTAGATATTGAGGTATGAGGGTCTGCCAGTCAATGCCCAGAGGTCTTCTGTTTTTATAATTAACTAACTACTAGCACGGGGAGGGTGGTGTACTCATTTAGCGCTATATTTACAGCTTTATGAAATGCTTTCCCCGTTTATATTCTATGGAATCGTAACTATGCTTATTGTTTTATTCTTATGCATTATGCTGATAGTACTGACACGTGTACTATACCTTAGAGCACGTTAGTTAAAATAAACATTTTAAACTATACAGTATCTCTTATTACGCACGTTGTGGACAAGTATGAGTGAGTAATGAAAGGGTGTTCTTGTTTCTGCGAGTCCTGAGAGAGAGAGATACCGTGTTCTGGGTTGTCTAATAATTAGCAGCATTGTTGCTAAGGAGACGCTAAAGCTAGTCGGATTGGGGTGTTAGGTGCTAAGGTATATGGTTGGCTCACCACTATATTCCGAGGTCCTATTATCCTGTGCATAGCTCTGTGTATGTGCAGAATCCCTACAACATGGCGCAACCAACGAGTGGGCTGCTTAGCTGCGAGACGCTTGAGTAGTTCTTGTGCTTGTCCACAATTCCCTTCACGGACGCTTCCGGAAGCGTGTGTGATGGTGATACCTCCTATATTGACGTTTTTATAGGTTCTTTCAAGCTTGAAGTTAGTAAAAGGTTTCTTAAATAATACCCTTTATTGTGCTGCCTCACATTAGGTTGTCGAGAATTTTTACCCTTATAATGGCTGTACAAATTGCGGCACATAGTCGCGCAGCTCTCCGAGCACACTTAACAGTGTATGGAGTGCCTGACGCGGGTGTCGATCTGATCTTTGTGGTGCAAGCAGATCCAGCTTACCACTTTGAGGTGTTTTACTCTTGGGTCACTTTTCCTGCGGTCGACGGGGCTGATAATTTGTTCCATGAATATGAAGCCACCGTTGTTCCTAATACCTATAGACCGTATAGGAATCTTGAAGTACCTCTCACGGCGTGGCAACACCGTGTTTGGTTTGATGGCGTCCTCCCCCAACCGGTGACCGCGGTTCGTTTAGGCCCCTTATCAATTGATGGGGCCACTTGGCCTGTTTTGGCCGGGTATACTCCACATCCGCGTTATATGACAGTGGCAGTCGGTGAACTGCGACTTATGCATTCGTCTTTAATACGAGTGCACAGAGCTTTAGTGCAATATGTTACAGGCAACATCCAGGGAGTCCAGCCTGGAGTTGCAGCCCATCCAGCTGGTGCAGGTGGAGTGACCATAAGTCCTGTCATGGTTAATTCGGTGATGGGCAAGCGCCCACAAAATAAGGATGATTTTCCTTATTGGCTTGCAGAGAAATTTGACCAGCTGGAGGCAGTTTTTCCAAATACATCACCCGTTGATAAACACAGGATTCTGACGATTAGTTTGCCAAAAGACTTAGTACCCGAGTTGGCTGACTGCAACAACTGGGGTAGGGTATTCGCTGCAGTATATGCGAAGTGTTTCGGCACTCCTTCTATGACAGTTCTTCCCTCTGTAATTAAACGTGTACAGGATGAACATGGCCCTGAAGCGGCTGTGGAATTAGGGATGAGACTGGTGGGAGTGTTCGACGTAGTAGCTGAGTTGATCCTTGCAAATGTCAAGGGCGATGCAGTTAACTTTCAAGTAGCTAATGCTTTGGCTTTAGTCCCAGAATTGGACAGGCCACGCGAATTGCCAAAAATTATTGCCCAGGCTTACAAAACAATTGGGAGAAATAGCCTGGGCGTTAAGCCTTTGCTAAAACGCAGACACAATCGCAACAACAACCAAAATCTCAGTCTGAAAAGGATGAGAAACCAATTTTTAATAAAAAGAGCTGGAGGTTGAAAAAACAAGGTAAGCAACAGACGAAGTCGGGGTCGCGAGGCGCATCCCCGGTTTCTGTCTCTTCTGAACGCACATATGATTTGCGTGATAGGGCGAGAATTAAGTCTCCAGAGAGATTTCACGTCCCTGATTCGCGTTCTCCTCGTTCTTTACAGGAACCGACGCCTTCGCAGGCTGGTGGAGGAGATCGCCAGGATAGAGGAAGGGGCCGAGAGGCTCCACAAGGGCGAGACCAACCTCGACAACAAGTCAGAGGAAAAACAGAAGTTTTCCACGTTCTCGCCCACAGTTTCAGAAGAAGAAAGTTGCCGCTGTTACAGCAAAATATGCCACAGACGGTGAGAACGAGACTCCTGAATTGGACGTGGGCAGTGACGCTCCTAGACAGCGCCGCGGAAGTTACCATAGTGCGAGAGGCACTACGTCCTCATGTGGAGGCGACAGCAACTGAAACATTCGTTACAGTCGAGACAGCAGATACCAGAGTGGCACCCCCTGACAGACTATATAATATTGTCATTCAAATCGAAGGAGACATACAGCGTGTTATTAAAGGGATTTTTGGGAGAATCTGACCTCTTCTTACGATATTTTGTTGGGCAGAGGCGGATTGGCCGCCCCCATTCGTACTTGCTGCGCATAGAGGGGAGGAGGTAATCCTTCCGAGCTTTTCTCGACATGTCCCAAAGGACAAAGCGGAGGCTCTAGCAGCTGAATGGGCTGTGTCCCTGGCTCCAGCATTATACCGCAACCATGTGGGCTGGGATGAAGAATCACCACCCCATGAAATACCTTTGCGGTCGCTGCCACAGCCACAACCCCAATATCCCATTAAACGGGATGCAAAAGGCCCCGTTTCCGAAATTCTGACTCAGTTAGAATATCAGGGAGTCATTGAAACATGCATATCACCAATGAATAATCCCCTTTTCGCGGTTTCTAAACCCGATGGATCGTACCGCTTAGTTTTAGATTACCGGCATTTGAACTCTCATTGTCGGACCTTTGCGGTGCAAAATACACATAGTTCTGCGCTAGTAGACAGTCTTGTTCGTAAGAAATACAAAACTACACTTGACCTATCCAATGGATTCTACACGCACAACTTGGCCTCGGAGAGTAGCCAATGGAGCGCTTTTACATCCGGTGGCAAATTATTCAAATTCCGGCGTTTACCTATGGGCTACAAAACAGTCCCGGTGTATTCGCTGCCCGTGTCGTCTCTTTGTTGGACGGCATAGACCCAGATGCATGTTCGTACGTCGATGATATCTATCTGACAGACGACGAATTATTACAGCATCTTACACGAGTAGACCGCATTATTCTCGAGTTTGCGGTTTTAGGTTACAAGTTTAACTTTGCCAAATCTCATATTGCTGAATTTACCGTTTTGTTTTTGGGCTATGAGCTCAACAATGAAGGTAAGGGCTTAGCCCCCATTTCTTGGAGAAATGCGCACTTTTGTGCCCTCCAACCAATCTGAAGAAGCTTCAGTCTTTGCTGGGTTTTCTAAACTTCGGGCATACTTACATTCCCGAATATGCCCAGCGTATCAAGCCTCTTTATGCTTTGATACAACCTAACTTTTCGAAGTCTTGCTGGCTTCCTGAGCATAACTCAATACTACAGTCCTTGCAGTCTGATATACTTGAATCTAAATTCTTGTTGACTCGTGACAACCACACAAACCTGGTGATTAGAATCATTCCAGGGGCAGTGGGTTTCACGTACTTAACCTTTAACGAAGGTGACACAGTACCGATTGCATACAAGTCACATCTATACACCTCTGCAGAAATGCGGTTTTCCTCTGTGGAGAAAGTTTTGACTGCGGTGCAAATGGCGATTCTAAAAGAACGCGCACTGGCACAGGGAAAACGCATTTTGGTGGTAACACCCTATCCTGCCCTTGAGGCAGTGACGAAAGCAAGTGTTCCTAACTCTAAAGCTTTGCACCCCGTTGGATACAATGGGCAACATCTTTGACATCTCCGGATGTCACCTTTATCTTTGATTCTTCGCTACAGACTCAGGAGTTTTTGCAGTATGAATTCGTTCATCCTCCTCCTCTGTCTTTGCTACCGCTTGAGGATTACGAATGTATTATCTATACCGATGGTTCGGCACAGTCGGCCACAGGTTCCAAGCATGCTTATTCAGCAGCATGTGCTATTGTTGCAGGTTCCTTTGTGGACGGAAAGTTCAAATCCACTGTAGTGCATACTCAGGCACTGGGAGACAGTACTGCACAGTTGGCCGAGCTGCGTGCATTGGTGCTAGCACTAGAGTTTGCAAATCCAGATGTGACTACTCTTATTGTATGTGATTCTTACTACTGTGTTCAGTCCTATAATGACAATCTATTCTTTTGGTCACAAAATGACTATAGAGATGCAAAAGGCAGCACAATTAAGCATAAAATGCTTTGGGTTCGGGTGGCAGATTTACAACAACGTCTGCCTCTCACACAGGTTTTACACACTCTTGGCCATCAACGTGTGGGCGCACACGCTGTCGGTAACGGTTTGGCAGACGAAGCTGCCAAATCCGCAGTAGCCACGTGTTCAGTCGCAGCAGTTACAAGATCCATGTCTAAAATAGACACTGATATTTTAGCAGCTATTGCTGCAACAAAAGAAGGTGCTAATTACCCTAGGGGTTTCCCTTCAAAATACTTTTATCAATTTGGTCCCGAACAGGCTCCTTACGTAAGAATTCCAGACGTTGGTGATCGGCTGATCCCCAACGCGGACCGCAGACTTTCCTTGATCACTGCCGCACACGAAGGTATGGCGTCAGCCCATGCTGGAGTGTCTGCGACAGTGTCCATCTTGCAGCAGCGTTACTGGTGGCGTGGTTTGTACAAACAAACCCGTACTTATGTGCTTTCTTGTGACGTTTGTCAACAAATTAAGCCTTCCTCAGTTACGAGGCCACCACAGAAACCGCTCTGCATTTCTAACAGACCCTTTGGGTGTGTTTACCTGGATCACTGCGGTCCATTTTCTTCTGACACTGCATATAAGTACATCTTGGTTGCAGTGGATTCGTGCACACGTTTCATCTGGGTCTGGCCACAACGGAGTGCTGACGCTCGAAATGTCATCAGGGATTTGCGTGTCTTTGTGGGAATTTTCGCCTGTGGCACCTTCCATTCTGACCAAGGTCCAGCGTTCGCCTCTAAGGCTTACAAGGACGCAATGGGTTCACTGGGGGTGCGGGTGAAATTTTCGTCTCCATATAGACCTGAGGGTAATTCGATTGTGGAGCGGATGAACCGTGACTTAAAGCAATCCTTGACAGCTAGGGTCTTAGGTACTGGCAGGAACTGGCTGGCCCACTTGTATACCGTACAACGTGCACTTAATAATCTCCCTAGAAGACCTCTGGGTGGGTGGCGGACCCCATACGAAATGCTCTTTGGCATAAGAATGTTTGTGCCTGACCTTGATGGTCTAGACATGGCGGCGCAATCCGCCATTTTTGATGTAGATAATCATTCTACTATGTTACAGGACTTACAAGAAGCCCGAGATAAACTTGCAATTGCACAGTCACCTTCAGCCACAGACGCTGCACTGCAGATTCCGGTTGCCGGCTGGCTTCCGAAGATTGGAGAATTGGTTCGAGAGAAGGTGGAGAACAAGAAAGAATTCGGACCCTCTTATCGTGTGCCAGTTCCGGTCCTTGGCTTGAAGGGAACTCGTACAGTCATCTTACCACCGCTTTCTGGTCGCAAAGAGAACAGATACATCTCAGTGGAAAATGTCAAGCTACAACATCTGGCCGATCCTGAATAGTGTTACACCAGCGGTCTCTTGTCCTGTCATTTACCGGACAAATGTTCGTGGCCCTCTTGCCAGAACGGTCACTGATGTTGCTCTTGAGATGGTCGATTTGCCTGATCCCCTACAAGACTGCTCGTATTCCCCCTGCAACGAGGATGCTGAGTATACCTACCCCGCAACCGAGTCCGTGGCTCATTTACCAACAACGCCACTGAGTCCAACACGTTTTTCTTTTGACTCGGATTCCTCTTTATCACTTGTCCCATCCAAATTTAGTATTTTTGTATCCTGGTTCAGAGACAATTTTTTAGTCCCCCCATGGACATACATCTGGTTGGTACTTTTCCTGATATTTTTGTTCATGTCCATTGGCTTTGTCACCGTGTTTTTTCTGCTCATCAATGGACACTATTTGCCAGAACGCTCTGTTGTGAATTGTGTCGCTGGAACTTTGGCTCCGCATTCTTCCTCTCACATCATGAAGCGTGACCACACATTTGTGAACATTTCAGCTTTTCCAGTTGCTGATGGCATCGTATGGGATGCTGTGAACTTCCAAATTCATGGACCAACAGAAATTATTAATGTACCAAATGTCCTTCGTGTTTCAATGGGTGATATCGTAAAAAGTAATATTCATTCTGATGATTGGGATTTGCATGCAGTTGAATCTTTATTTACTGATTTAAAATATTATGCTTCTTTTAATGCCGAAGATTTGTACATGAATTCTGCAAATTATGCCGAGTTATATTGTTACCAACATTGGGGCAACCATTTTCTCCACAAACCAAGTACCCTTCGGGGTCCTTTTAATTACACCCAGTGGGAACATTGTCCTACCCCTGTGCCAGGTAGCTCCCAAACTCTACGAAATAAGTTTACTTATTTTACAGATTATAATAGATCTAATCCTGGTTCCTATTATTTTAAATTGAACTCTTCATCTACTCAGAAAATCATGTTGACCCACACCAAATTGCTGTATTCGGGTTCATTTTTGAACGCCTTAGCCGTGGGTGGATATGAATATTGGCGGGACACCATTGACTTGAAATCTATTTGGGGTTCCAAAGCATGGCAGGTACAGGGCATAGAAGCCTTGCACCGTGCTTGCCTCATCCCGGCCCAAATTTTGTTTTTAAATCGCTCCATATTTCAAACAACATGTTGGGGTTTGGCTACCTCCAAACAATTAAATGCCCCGTCCTTTCCTGTATTATCTTCCACTCCCAACGAAAGCCTACGCTTTAACATGTCCCTTACAGATTTGCAGGTATTATTTCAAAATAATTCGTTTAATGTTTCTGGGTTTGTTCAATCGTCCTGGTTGTCCTGGCCTATAGCCTCTGATGCCTGTCAAATGCGTTTTCATGACACGGATCATGGTTACAAACAGGATAGGCCGGACCCCAGGTTTTCAGACTCTCGTACTGTTACTACCTATTCTGTTGGTAAGTTGTGTAAACAGTGGTTGCAGCACTCTTCCTGAGATTCTGTTAAACAACATTTGTCACTCCTATCAGGCAATATTGATCTGTCCGACTTTGTTCTGGGGCCTCGTGGCCCTCGACCTAAGAGATTCATTTATGAAACTTATAATGAACTCTGGAAGCTTTCGCAGATTGAAGCTGCTTTCCGTCTTCGGGAAATAGACCAAGCAAATTTAGAAAAGGTGCTTGCTGTTGTTGATAATAGTATTAATACCCTGTCTTCCCGCATTTACACATTAGAGAATATTATTTCCTCTGTTGTTGATATTGTACAAGATGATGTTTCTGTGTTGTATCATGGTCAAAATCAATTACGTTCAGTAATGCAGTTTGCATGGACTTTGCAAACACTTAAAATGGGGAAGGTTCCTTGGCATTTTTTGAACACGTCTGCCTTATTCTTGCCTTTTAATTTAACTGAGAAACAGCAGTTCATGTCCATGAAAGATGCAGCATACACTCTGTTACATATTGAAAAGATAGAGCCTTTACCGTTCTCTGTGGCGGAACTAGATTCTGCTGTGTGGCTAGTACACGGGGTTATCGCTTTGCCTTTTTCTTTATTTGAATTCAGTTCGTGCATGAAACATTATCCTGTTGGCCGCTTTCAACCTCTAGGCAGTGCTTTCCTGCATGAACTTTGGTCTCTGCCTTTCATTTATAAATGCCTTAAGGACGGGAGGGAAGTTTTTCTCACGGGGGAGTTGTGTGATTCTACCGTGGGTCATTCTCTTGTTTGTAAACACATTACATTGCACGGAGCTTGCAACGTTTCGGCTCCAAATCTTGCTTGTGTTTTGAAAGGCATTCCTGCTCCTGCTATTTCTCCTACTTTCACTGTGCTTGCAAATGGTAGCTATCTCCTTCTGAATAATCAGGACTGCTGTGGCATGCTGGCCGGCATACCCTATATTGTAACAGTTTCTCACAGGGTTGTCTGCTGCAAAAATGTGCTTTTTCCTCCCCCGCACGGCATCGTAGATAGTTCCATTTGGCCTTCCATTCCGACTTTGAAAGCAGATTTCAATAAATTGAGCAGAATAAAGGCGCTATTATTGAATCAGGAGGTTATGCTCACATCCGCCCGGGAGACGTACATGCTCCAGGTGGCGAGTACTCACAGTGAAATTCAGGCGCTTCTTAACACAAACCTCCCACAACATTTCGGGGAACTAATTCACCGTGTTTTTAATGCTTCACGCACGGAAGGCCTTGTGCACTTTTATAAAGTTGTGGGCTCTGGCCTTGTCACCTCTTTTCAAACTATCTTTGGTGTAATACCAGCTTTTATTCATTCCATTTTTTCCAGCGTCTTTGGTGGCTTTCCATTGATCATCGCCTTAGCGGCTGGTGTTTTGCTTTTGGTCTGTGTGCTACGCAATGGCTGCACTTCCTGGGGCCCTCCTCGACCACGGTCGACTCCGGACGCTCCGTGAGCGCATCCTCGAAGCCTTCGGCGTCCTGCCATTGGCGACTCTTGGTGTGCCATATAGACTTTCTTTTCGCTTTGCGTATTTCACTTGCGTGCAACCTGTGATGTCTTGCATCCGCTGTCCTTTCTCATGGACCTTGGATTACTGCCTCTCCAATACGTCTCTGTCTCGTCCGGATTTTGTCCAGTTGGTGGGTCCCTTAGAGGCCCATGAGCGTGACTGTTCCGGTCCTGGCTACATGGCGCGTGCGGCTGCACTTGGAATTTTGGCACAATGGGATATCTGGGCGGCTGCTCAGACTCTCCTACAACAAAGTTATATTGAGTATCACGCAAGTTGTCCCGCATTGCTTTTCGCTGCTCCCTCTTACGAGGAACATGAATGCAGTTTTGATTTGCTGGACTGGATGGCATCTCTTTTTTTCTGACGATTCCAACGATATCCTATTGGAAGGTGTGGCGTTTTTCTGCACTTACACTTTTTTGGATTAGGGGGTCTCCGCTTTCGGAGTCCTCCCTCCCTGGGCCTTTCTGGCTCTATATCAATTTTTTTCTCCCTATTGCTTGACTTTCGATTAGACCACTTCAGTCACGGACGTTGCAATTCTGCTCCATCTATTTGAACTCTGTCATTGTCCTATGTCTTCACCGATGGACTGACCAGGGGAGGGTGTCGTGTGGTTTGTGGACTCGTGACTTGCATTACTAAGTTAGCTTAGGCTTGGCTGCCATGATGCCTCTTTGCACATGTTACTTTGTGCCCCCAGCCTCTGCTATTTTGGGACTATCTGCCTATCACCTTCTTTCCTGTTGCTTTTGGGTTGAGTCTGCACATTGTGTACAAGGTCGGAATACAATGTGCCTTGTTCTTGCTGATATGGTCAGCCCCTCGCAATTAGACATAACACTGAATGCCACTGCACTGAAGGAATTCAGGTGCCTTTAATATTGTGATTTTTCACTGTTAGAGACACTTGGAGAAAAACCTTTCCAGGAAGAAGAGCTGTGCTTGTCTGATGATGTAAACCTTGCATCTAGATATTGAGGTATGAGGGTCTGCCAGTCAATGCCCAGAGGTCTTCTGTTTTTATAATAAACTAACTACTAGCACGGGGAGGGTGGTGTACTCATTTAGCTCTATATTTACAGCTTTATGAAATGCTTTCCCCGTTTATATTCTATGGAATCGTAACTATGCTTATTGTTTTATTCTTAGGCATTATGCTGATAGTACTGACACGTGTACTGTACCTTAGAGCACGTTAGTTAAAATAAACATTTTAAACTATACAGTGTCTCTTATTACGCACGTTGTGGACAAGTATGAGTGAGTAATGAAAGGGTGTTCTTGTTTCTGCGAGTCCTGAGAGAGAGAGAGATACCGTGTTCTGGGTTGTCTAATAATTAGCAGCATTGTTGCTAAGGAGACGCTAAAGCTAGTCGGATTGGGGTGTTAGGTGCTAAGGTATATGGTTGGCTCACCACTATATTCCGAGGTCCTATTATCCTGTGCATAGCTCTGTGTATGTGCAGAATCCCTACAACAAGAGATAATACTGCTACTTTTTAAAAAAGGGAAAGGGTGCTGCCCAAGCACAAATGAGAGGTATTATGAACTTGATGGGCCGTTGAGAGTAGTCAAAACGTAGGTTTTGTACCACTGGAGCCTTAAGCACAGTGCTAAATTTGAGCCAGTGGTTTCGGGTGCTCGGCCTCGCCTTTTAATGGCTGGAACCTGCACTTATGACAGCTGCCACATCGTGGCGCTGTTTGTGCAATTTAAAGATGAGCAGAAAAACATCTGTTAGTTCAATATACATTAAAGACAACTAATACCTGCCACCCAAGCTATTCTTAAAGCTTTGGCTGCCTCGAACACTCTAAATTGTCACACTTGTAGCAGTGTGATGGTTAGTAGTTGTGTTAGTGCAGTGGGATTGTGTGGTGAAACTGAAGTGGCCTCCTGACAAGTGCCCCGGCATTTATTTTTTTACAAATTAAGCACTGCTTAAACAGAGAAGCAAGAAAAATATGGCCGGCCATTGCTCGCCACAGCTTTGGGCTCGAATCACAAACTACAGCTTGGTAACCTAGATATGCCCCATATAGTTTATGAAAAGCAATTTCTATAATATGCATAGGATAATAATTTGGAAGTTTTCGGAACGGGTGCTGTGCATACAGTTTGCCTTGATAAACTGGGGCATACCACAGCAGGCAGAAAGTTTATAGTCACCATGATTTACCAGGAGGTACAACCAATGCACTAGTGGTAAGGCTAGAAAAATAAAAAGATAATACTTTGAACTTTAATGATTTCTGTAATTAAATGCATAGATTAATCGTAGCAACCAGGTTAAAAAGGCATTGCTGTTGAAAGACACTCAGAGAACTTTGATAATTAAATGTAGATATGATATCATTCTCTTGACAGAGGATTTTTATCCAAAGTTAGCTAAACTAATGAACGAGAAATTCATACCTGCCAACTTACAAAATAACTTCACTGTGTGAGGAGGGGGCAGGGCCTTGGAGGGAACGAGGCCCGATGCTGAGAGCTACCTAAGAGGAACTCTGGCTCTCACCAAGCCCCCAACCCCTCCCAAAAAAAACAAAATAAAGGGTCATCAGGCTGTTGCTGATGTCCTGGGGTGTTTTCACACTTTTTGATGGACATCGGCTACTGTCTGCCTCAGAAAACAAGCTGGAAATCCACTGTTTACAGTATTTTTGAGCTTGTTTTCCCTGCCACTGTGTGATTTCGGCTCCTCACCGGGAGACCGTGTGAAGGTAGCCGAAATCGCGTGACACACGGTGGTACCATGTGAGTTGGCAGGTATGGAAATTGCTACTTAACTATAGTTAGGATTTTAAAATCTTAAGTGAAACCTCCCCGCTTCAAAAGAAAGGCATGTTGGGGGTAGCGGTAGCAGAGGGCTTATGGATTTACAGCTTGCTACATTGAACGGAAGATTTCCCTCAAATTCCCCCATAAAATGCACGCATACTTCGATCTTCAGGCACTCAGGCCCATATTTATCATACTCATATGCCCTGAGTGAAAGGGAAACGGCAGAAATGCACCGTATTTAACATTATACAGCCCATTCCTGTCCTTTCCTTGCGCTGGTGCACAATGTGCTACCTTGTGCCAATGCAGGCACCCGTGCGCTGTGGTGCAACAGTGATTTTGTTGTAGGCAGGATTGTTTTACAACAATTATCCTCAGAGGCATTTTCCTCTTACTATACGTAAAAAGCAGCACACATGGAAAGAGGAAAAAACTAGGAGAAATAAAGATATTTCTCCTCATTGCGCAAGGGCGAAGCAACACAGTGATAAATATAGGCTTAACTGTTACATCATACCTAGATTATTCATGACTCAACTTTCAGATCAAACTTTAACCTTTAGGTCCATATTTATCTTTTTTTCACGCACCTCAACACAGCAAACCACATTGCTGCACTGCACTGCTCTGTGCTATGTGAAAGGGGAAGGGCAGAAATGACAGTTAGAAGCAAGTGCTCCTGCCATTTTGCATAAGCGGCAGAAGCGCTGAGTCAGGCCACTCATGTAGGGGCACATTTATCAAAAAATCATGCAGCACAGCAAGTCACCTTACTGCGTTCGTGATAGGGGAAGGGCAGGAATGTGCCATATTTAACATTATTCAGCACATTCTTGTCCTTTCCTAGCACGGGCGCACTTTTGGCTGCCTAGCACCAACACGGTCACCCTTGCGGCATGGTGCAAGGTTGTCTGTGTTGTCGGCAGGATTGTTTTTCTGCAAGAAGGGACACCTTCCTGCAAAAAAAACAATCCTCAGAGGCATTTTCCTTTTTCCATTTGTGCTGCAGAATGCATCACATGTAGAAAGAGGAAAAGACTAGGAGAAATAAAGAGATTTTTGAAATTGAAATTGTAAAATCTTTTATTGACCCCAAAGCTTTACACTTAGAAGTTCCTCCCTCTCAAACGCTTTGCAATAATATTGCAACATATTTCCAGGACAAAATCAAGAACATTCAAAAAGATTTTGGAACTCCAAGCTTACCAGAATCTGTCAAAGAACATGAGCTGGTTCATAGGCATGATAGTCCTTCACGCCTTTCAAACTGTTACTTTACCCCAGACCCACGAAGCCATTTTAGCATGCAAATCAGGTTCGCCATTGGATGCATGCCCCCCAACGATACTACATCATATCATTGACATAGTGAATCCGGTGATTAATGATATTGTGAATTCCTCTCTATCCTCCGGCATAGTGCCCGATGAGTGGAAATTTGCCATTGTAAAGCCATTAAAGAAAAAACAAAATATAGACCTGTCTAACCTTTCCAATTATAGGCCCATATCCTTACTACCCATTTTAGGTAAGATCACGAGAGAATGGTCTATAAGGAACTTTCCACTTTTTCTGAATCAGCTCAAATTTTCCACCCTCGTCAATCTGGCTTTCGCCCGAAACATTCCACGGAATCCGCGCTACTGGAGATATCGGACACCCTAAAATTCATTACAGACAATGGCAAGAAGGCAGTGCTGATCCTTTTGGATCTGTCTGCCGCTTTTGATACCATCTCTCATAACATTCTGCTAGCCAGACTAGAATCTTGCGGCATCTCCAACAATGCACTGGCCTGGATCACGTCCTTTCTGTCTCATCGGAGGCAAGCAGTCTCCCTGGGCACCTTTCTCTCCTCAGAAAGCACCATCACCACGGGAGTCCCACAGGGTGCCTCACTAAGTCCACTCCTCTTTAATATATACATGGCCCCGCTTATCTCCCTCATTTCGGCTTATGGGATTGAAACAACATCCTATGCTGATGATACTCAGCTGATCCTGTCCCTTGAGAAAAACTCCACGGAAGCTGAAGAAAACTTCAAAGCCTGTCTTACGGCGGTCATCAAATGGATGAAAAACAATCATCTCCGTTGTAACACGGATAAGACAGAAATCTTGCTGATAGGGAAAAATAACCCCTTTCAACCCAAGGACTGGTGGCCGGAAGAAGCAGCAGCCCCTCCATCCACTGTTGAGGTGGCTAAAAACCTGGGGGTGTGGTTTGACTCCTCCCTCTCCTTCAAACCCCATGCACTTAAGGTGGTGGGTACATGCTTTGGCCTAATTAATACCATGAAAAAATTCTTTGATTTGATTCCGCTTGATGCAAGGAAAACAGTGGCAGTGGCCCTAATACTCTCACGTTTAGACTACTGTAATAGCCTCCTGGCAGGGGTCAATAAATCAACCCTGAGGAGGCTACAGGTAGTGCAACATGCAGCAGCCAGATTGGTCTTAAAACTTCCCCGTAGGGCGTAAGCCTCAGGGGCTCTGAAAACCCTTCATTGGCTCCCGGTACACAAGAGAATTTTATTCAAACTTCTCCTCACGACCTTCAGAGCAACTCGCCGACTAGGGCCAGTATATCTCTCCACAAGATTTACACCATACACCACAATGAGGACACTCAGATCCACTTCTGCAAACCTACTTAAATTGCCCGGCTTTAAACTTAAAACCAGGGGAGGGAAGTCGGCTACTGTGTTAGGGGCAAAGGCTTGGAATTTCATGCCAAACAAATTAAGATCAATGGAATCTGAAAAGCAGTTTAGGAAGGCCCTAAAGACATGGATCTATGGAACATCTGATGAATCTTGCCTTGCCCTCATCTCGATCTTAACTCTTCACTGCTGAAGTTCGTTATCTTATAGCGCCAGGAGGCTCCTTTGGGAGTGACAGTTTGCGCTTTATAAATGCCACATTTCATTTCATTATCCCTACGTAGCATGTTGACGTATTTCCAGGTCCACCACTAATGGTAAAGCTGGGAGTGCGCCAAAATCCATGGGTGGATGCTTGGGTAACACCCATGCTCCACCCATGGAACACCTCCCTGGGGCAGAGTGACGCAAGGCAGTGAATTGCACTGTCTTGCATTACTCCAGATTTGTCAAGCTATGCAGGGCCACGCAAGGTGGTCTTGCGAGGCTTTATAAATATCATTTAGGTTTTGTGTCACCCTTGAGTCCCCTAGCGTGGATCAAGGGCAACGCAAAACCTTGATAAATCTGGCACTAAATCTATAGCAAACCCTTTTCACAACTGGTAATATTAACATCATTTATTGGAAGCTTTCTAACTAGGAGACGCTATTGCATGGAACAACGTAAGTGGGTTAAGTGAGTAGCATGGCGAACAAAAGTATTGAAGTTAGAGGAAGAACCATGAGGACCCGTGTCTCGATTAGTGAAACAAACAAAATCAACTCTTAGTGCTGAGATTTGGGAAAGTGACACTCAGGTACTTTGAAACTGTTACATACAACGAAAAAGTCTGAAAGGGTAGAAGGGTCTGGATCCCAGAAAGCCCAGCCTGGTTTACTATTGCCATAAAGAAAGCAAAGCAATGAACAAATCTCTGAGAGCCCTTGTAAAAACACTACATTTCCTGTCAATAACATTGGAAACTTTCAGGGTCAAAGAACAATGTGGGGCTCTAAAAGACAATATGGCGAGTGACAATGGGCTAAAATTTGCTTTATAAACCAAAGGTGAACTATGCATGTGGACAGACTTACCTGTGATTGGCTTTGGTGATTTGGGAACTAACAACAGCCCTGGAAAAGGTGTTCACGCCAGCAGCCTACTACACAGGGAGAGTATAGCAAGTCCAACTGTCTCCAGAAGGATTTTGTAGGCGGGGGTCAGGGTGGATGGGGTGAACACATTATGCACATGATCACCGTGTGTCTTCTCTCAGGGTTCTTTGCCAGGCTGCATTGACAAGCTCTTTGCATACTTTAAAGCAGCCCCCTGGTCTTCAGCCTCCCAGGGTGTTTTCCCAGTGCACCATATTGCCTTTGTGAGAGAAAATGTATCTAAACCTGCAGCGGAACTGGGAACCGCTGACAGAGGCAGCACAGCAAGAGGCTGGTGTTGTACAATAATCTGTGTCTCTACTAATGTTTGTGTCCCTGCTTTTCACCAGTTTTCACAAAAAAACGTCTTGCTCAAGCTGCTGTAATGCTCAACAGTTAGTTAGGCAAGATCCCAAAACACTTATGCCACTCACACAAGCCACATACTCACCTGTGACTACAAAAGTTGTTCACAGCTTCCACAATAATGCATCCCTCACTTTTGACCTCATTGCGGCCACATAGAGCACACACATCCCAAAAATTATCTACTGACATGTGACTGTCAAAATAGCATACACTAACATAGCTCCTTGATGGAAAGGGCTGGCTGTCAGAATCTAGTATAAAGATGTCAAGCTATAAAAAATATTGTAACCAGAATATTCACTGATTTTGCTTTTCCCTCTAAATGTTGCATGGTTTGCAGACAATGTCGCCTGAACCCACATGTTTTAAAACATATAAGCCCTGTACCCGCCAGATGTCTTTGTTGCAATGGCTCCAGTCATGATTCGAAGCCGTGTTCGTCGTGTGCCAAGAAGAACAAAGCAGTCCACGACTGCCAGGCAAAGCTCGTTGTCACTGAGTAGAGGAAGTCAAAGGCCGTTTGCATCCAAGTCTAGGGCGCAGGGCTCCCCATTGAAGTTGAGGGCACAGATGTATTCTCCATCCTGACGTCACTCTCGTGACAAAGTTAAAGCTTCTTTAGGGCCTGGAACTTTGGGGTCCCTTGTTAGTGCGTTTACAACTCAGACTTTGGCCATTATCCGATGGGTTCATTGTGAGCTCAATCAGCCTCCAAATGTCGCTGGACATAGAACTTTAATGTGTGGAAGACCGGGTTTCTTTGGGAATCTTTGGCTTCTGGCAGCACAGTGATGGGCCCTTCACTCCAGAGAGAACATCCTATGCCCCTCTACTCTGTCAGGAGAAAGGTGGTGGGGTGTTCCCCAGTTGAACGCTCTCATATACCTGCCTACCCCCTCGGTTCATTTGATGACCACAACAATCAAGAACATAAGGCCCAAGCAGACTGATGTGCTCCTGAAAGTCTTGATTCCAGGCCCTCTAGTCTGGTATCCATAACTGCACTACATATCCACTTTAGAGAGTCTTGTATCCAAATTAGTGTATAGATTGTTCTGTATCCCTTACCAGCATTTTCTGAAGTTGTGGGCCTCGTCTCCTGGGGTTTACAGACTGAAAATCTGTGGGGCATATTTACAAGACTGGAAGTGACGTTGTGGTGGCAATAGGGGCTTTGCCTTATTTACAAGGCAGCGTTGTCACTTAACGTGGCTTAACGCTGCCTTGTAAATAAGGCACCCTTTCACGCTGGAGGGCAATGGGTGTTGTGGGTGGCTTCACGGCTACCTGTCCGTAGAAGATGGGCTTGGCAGGGATGGGGGTCGCTCTTTCTCCCATCTTGCCCCTGTCCATTGGAATCAATTCCCACTCCCCTTTCGCACCTGCAAAAATCTTACAGCTTTTAGAAAGTGCACTGAAAACATGGCAATTTTAATGACTCTCCACTCTCACTATACCCGGATTCTATCAGTCATGACTAGCACGGGATACTCCATTAGGAGCTAGCATTCGCGCTCTATAAGACCCTATAACATAATATAGCATAACATACCATAGCATAACACAGCATAGCATAACATAACAAAACACACTAAATGCTGTAAAGATAAGTATCTAGGTAAGGATAGATTTACTATTCTTAACTTCATACATATGTACGTTGAAAGTGTATGAATCATCAAGTTATATATATGCAGAGAATTTTGTGGCAATCCTCTCGCGGGCGCGAGTGTGCTGTGCAGTTAGTTTAGGCACATATTAGTGATTTTGTTCATTCTGGTTACTTGGAAAGTAGCATTTTTGTCATTTTTCATACTAAGGCCATAATGTTTAATGAGTTACTTGCATTATACTGGGTGTTTATTGGAATACTTTATGAACAAGGGGTGTAAAGCTGTATCCACAGAGCCACAGCACCGGTGAGGAGTTGACTGTTAAGACGTTGTGCACGAACATGGTTGTTTTAGACAGGGGCGTAGCTTGGTCAGTAAGATTGGAGGGGGAGGTGTAAGCTTCAGATTTTCCGACAATAATGTGGACATATAATGTTTCAATACATTATACAACGAGCAGGGTACATGAGAGGGGCCTAAGGGGCAGCGGAAAGGAATGCGGATTGGTAGGAGTACTAAGAGAGAAAACACAATGAGAGAGAGTGTGTGTGTTTTTGTCTGTGTATATGTAAATATTCCTGCTGAAATCCGACTGACCACACAATACTCACCTGAAAGCACCTGTACCCAACTACTTATCAGAAAATACATTTATTAGGAGGGTTGTAACATCCCAAACACCACCCCCACTCCCTCTTTCACCCTGAAGCTACGCCCCTGGTTTTAGATGAACAAACTTCCTCTAAACATCAGCTGTTTTTTTAAAGCAAACATCTCATGATGATCCATCTTATGGTAACCATATGCTTTGGCCACTAGATGGCAATAGTATAACATCTATGTTATTTTATTTCCTCGACGCCGTACATCAGCAATAAAGTAATCAATTAATGGGGGGGAAAACGCCCAGTCCTCTATTTTGATACAAAACAGTGCAATACACTGTATTAGAATGACAGCAGTCCTTTCAGTTTCCAGGATATTTTGAAGAACTTGTTTATGTACAGTTTCGGTTTTTGGGTGACTGACAGGCACAGATGTATTTTGTTGCTCGCTCCGATATTTCTGGCAGGTCTTCCACAAGATGCAAGATTGTTTTACTTTACTAGTTAAGAAATCTATTTCTTTGCAATATTGTTAGAAGTAGTTACTTTCGTTTACAGCAGAAGTTAAAACAATTTCTTTCCACAGGTTGCACGGTGTTGCAAAAGACCTTCCTGCTAAATTCCTTAAAATCCTGCATGACCTTGAATTACTATTTCCTCCTTTATTTTGAATGCACCTCTGCTTCCCTTATATGCCTCTTCTATGTAAAAACTATCTTAAATCTCAAGGCTGTCTGTCTTAAATGCTTCTCACATACCTCCCTCCCCTCTAATGATCACGCCTAAGTCGTTAATGTACCGCAAAGAAACGAAAGCATGGAATGGGTTCCTTTAGCATGCAAGACTCCAACAACCAATGGGCTGACCACTAACTTTGGGCTCCCGGGTGGCGTGCTACTTGCCGCAAAGCGCTTCAACGCCTCGTCAGGGATAGTAAGTGCTTTATAAATCCAATGTTAATGTCATTTCAATAAGTATTTCATCTGTAAGTGTATGTGAGACACAATCTCACGTCCACCCTATTCAAGGATATATCTATTTATGCACTCTAAATATGGTGGACAGGACATCCACCATTGTTTGGCCGGTGTCCCACGTTCACCAAACTCTAAATAAAACCCTGTGGTGCTGAATATATGTCAGATATCATCAGATAGGATGTTCCAGGTGTGGAAGCACCAGGCCTAATTTACCTGCCAGAAAATCTAGCCAGTAAAATCATATGCAGGTCAGGGTGCGAGTGTAGCACAGCCCCCGCCTCTGGCTTGCAACCAATCCCCTCCTACAGTATGGGGGTAGTGTGCAATGCTCCCCCTTCTAGCCCCATTGCACTCCTGTCCCTCAACACATCCACCCCCTCTGCCTGCAGATGCCCCTACTCCCATTTTCCGCCTGCTGAGAGCCACACAGTATCCCAGCACCAAACTGTGCCCACTCATAATCTGGCTCTCTGTCTCTACTTGTCCCAAGTTACAATGTTGGCGAAGTCTATCCTCTTTGAGACTTGAATCTCTACTAGGCGAGCATTTATTTGTGTATCTGTGTTTTGGATTTTTCTCCACAGAGAGGAATTCTGCAAGATTATAGTTTGTTCACAGTGATCTATTGCATGCCTGCTTGTTGTGTTGCATCAGGAGCGCCTCCCACTATGCAATGCTATTTTTGGGCACGTTCTAATTCTCTAAAACATGCTGTTTCTTGCTTTTTGGCTCCTACATTAGGATTCTAGTGGGGCGACTAGAAAGGAGTTTAGGCCTATGAAAGAGTATCCTATGGATTCTCTGACGGGTTTGGCTACTCGGACCCTCTTTATAAATGACTTGAAATTCCAAATGTGACTGGTTGTTGTTGTGGTATTACAAGGACTTGCACGTTTTTCACCTGGATCTCTCACCGGTTGAAAGCAGACAAAATGCCCAGGCAAAATGGCCCGAAATTAGAAATAACCAGAGGGCAATATTCCGGAAACACCCATTCACACTTTATGTCTCCATTTCTCAAGGCTATCATGTAATGTATGTATGTATGTATGTATGTATGTATAAGGGATTTCCACAGGGGTATCTCCGCGCTACCATAGAGAGGGTGCAAGACAGACACAGATCAGTCCCAAAATAATTCCGTCTTCAGGAGTTTCCTGAAGCGAAAAAGACTGGGGCATTTGCGCAAGTCCTCCGACCAGTATTCTACTATCCTGGAGTACAGATGCCTCCGTTTAATGATGCGTCACCAGTGCTTTAAATGGGCCGGTACTCACCGGTACTGAGTACCGGCACTTCCGAATTTTCTTGCCGTCAGTACCGGCACTTCTCTTTAGCCAGAGAGAGTACCGGTACCCTCATCAGCGGCACGGCAGGTGCAGGTTAGGCATCTCCTCCAGCTAAGGGCAGTCGCTGCTGAAGACTCCAGCAGAGCCCACTTTAATGTCCAAAGACTGCAGGGTGTTGAGAGGGCTTACATCACGCTGTGATTAACAGTGCAGGGTCTAGACAGACCCTGCACTGTTGATCAGATGCGCAAAGACAATTCGGCTGAAAGTGATTTCGCCGCGCCCCCCCCCCCACACTCTCCATTAGGTGAGTGAAATGAGCTGGGACTGCCAGACAGTCATCCAGTCCCATTTAGTGTATTGCACTGGCCCTACTAAAGCATGTGGCAGCGCAATACAATACTCGACCTTCATCTAAGACGTTTTTCTTTTCCTCTTTGTTTAGCACAGGAGCTGCTTCCCTTTGTGTGCCCCGCGAACACTAATTGCTGCATTTACAAGATAACAGGGACTGACTAGGGTACTGGGACAATGGGTGTGAATTTAGCCCTGCCCATAGGGCAATGCACATCAGGGAATGTTGGAACACTCTAGGAATTAGCTCCCATGACAACTGTTGATGCATTTGGTTGGGGGAAAGACGAGACGAACATAGAAGGACGAGGGAGGGAGGAATGTAAAGTGAGGTGACAGGTGAAGTTAGGATTTACCGCTTTTTCAGATAAAAATGCCAGATATTTTTGGGGGAGAGTTTTATATAGCGCAAACTTATTTGCTGAGTTCTGAAATCATTAATGGACTTAAGTGTGAGTGTTTGCTTATGTCTGTGTGCTTGCCTGCTTGTGTGTGCCTGTTTTTGAGTAAGAAAGAGGGAGAGTATCAGGACACTCTCAGGAGATATATTAGAGGGAATGTGAATGCTTTTGTGTACATGTCTGCTTGTTTCTTTCTGTGTGCGAGCTTGAGAATATATAGTATTATGCCAAACAACAATAAATAACAGTAGGGCATTAAGAAACAGCAAATATTACAAAACAATGATATGTTAACATCTCCTGTTTGGCTTTCATTTTGTGTAATGAGTTAACCTGTTTCGTTTACATAAACGCATTTCATGTGTTTTGATATGTGCTGCAACTGGTACAGAAGCCATTATGTACCATCATATATTGCCTTTAGCCCCGCCCCTAGCTCCGCCCACTTGCCACACCTCTAGCTTATTTTAATGAGTACCTGCACTTATTTTTTCCCATTTAAAGCACTGTGCGTCACCTAAACACTGGCATAGCACTAGATGGCAAGAGATGCTGGAGCTGCTGCGTTTTTTCTCTTTCCTGGATGAGGCAGTCTTTTACAGCTAGAATCAAGTGCTCCTGCCACTTGGCATAAACAGCAGAAGTGCTAAGTCAGGCCCCACGATAGGTTTTTTGGCCCTCACATGGCAAAGACTTCTAAAAGACCTTCTGAAGGGAGGTTAAAGGAAAGAGCCTGACTGAATGCAGGAGACAGAATGAGAGAGAAAGAGAGAGCGAGTGAGAAAATATGTTTGGATGTGTATGTCTGTCTGTTTCCTCTCCAAAGTTTGAAAGGGAATTGTCCAAATCCTGTATCTCATGTTCTTTGTGAATGTTAGAAATATGCGACTGATTGTGTTGTGCCTACGAAAGGGCTTTGTTTACAAATAATTTAGAATTATGCGCTATGTGGAATTTCAGTTTGGCAATGTTGTTTGAGAGCCAAGCAGTCAAGAAGTCAACAAGCTCAAAACAAGATTGTAGTTACTCCATGACCAAAGCCGAAGAAGAATATGGACTTTCAATGTTACATCTTTCCACTTCCTGAAAAAATCAAAGGGAGTTCATGGACAGCTTTGTGACACTCCTGAAGGAACAAATGAAAGGCTATGTGGCTGAAGATTACTCAGCTGAGGATTTGAAAAGCAGTTGACTGCTGTCTGCTAGTGATCTTCCCTCCATCAAAAGGTGGTCCAAAAACTAAAAAACTGGAATAAATCTCGTCCATGGCAGCCCAGAGTGGAGAGACATATGTTAGATTCCCAAGTCAATACCCAACACTGGTCCTGCACATGGCATGTGGGTTTCTGCTACCTAATAACGAGCAACAGTTCGAAAACATCTGCAAGTCATCAAAAACTGGAAAGTACAACACCACTAACCATCACACAGCAAGAAATGAAGTTGATGGACTCTCACTAAATCCAGTCCCCTAAAATCAGTACAACCCTAGGTACAGAGTGAAGAAGATTGAAACTAGGAGATGCTTCCCTCCAACCCAAGTGAGCCCACAACTAGGTACATTTTATCAAAAGTGTCAAATCTTTGGTAGGCACTGCGTGTGAGGATCCTAATCTTAGCACCAAACTCAATGATCTCTCTGTTTTGCTCCTCAATGCTATTCAGTTGCCTGTAAACATCATAACAGAAAAGAAGCGTAGAATACTGCCCATCCTCTGCCACCTCTTCGCCAGACCAGGTCAATAGCAGAATTGTTCTCAGTGGCTCAAGTATGCCCATAGCGTGCATAAGCTGTCTTCGTGTCACTCTCATTACAAAGACTCGACAATGACTGCATGCTCAGCTTCAGATCTAAAGTACAGAATAACGTCTCACAATGTTTGCCACCTATCTCACTGGTGGCTGGCTGTGATGGTCTTCACAAAGCTCTTCCTAGACCTTTAAATGCATAGCGACAATCAAATAACATCTTATGGTGAGTGCATCAGGTCCATAGCTCAGAACTGAGATGTCTTTCAATGTTGAAAAGCATGCGGAGGAGATAAATTCTCAGGACATGATAGAGACAGTGGCTGGAAAAACGCCATCTGCCTACCACCATGCCTGTTCCCAAATAAATGTGAAAAGAACATGTTTGCATATGTGTTAACATACGACAAGCAAACATGGCTATCCAAAGAGAACATCACATGGTATCTCATATGACTGATATAATGGTCCTGGTTCAGGACCTAGAAATAGGGTGGTGTATTGTGAGATGACTTAGCTGCTGAATGAAGGAAATGTTGTTTGATGTAGGTCTCAGCAGGTTGTCATAGTTGTGGCCACCAGAAGTAGCAAGTTAGAAGTTCACTGGGCTGACTTATGCCAGGAGGTCCAGTCAAAAGGCAATTGTGAAACGATACAAGAATATGTTGTTGTGGAGACCTGGTGACAAGGTTCATCTTGCCCCGATGGCAGAGGAGACTGGCAAGAAAATCTGGCTAGATATCCTGTAACCAAGTGTTGTTCTTTCTTTGCATCACCTTGGAAGTAACACATCACAGATGTATTGATAACACTGAGTATCAGTGTAAACTAGAAAGGAGAAAAGAACAGAACCTGTTGTGCAAGGCAGTGGTTCAAGCATTTCATAGATGTTGATGGCAAGAAGCTCCAGATTGTAAATGGGGTAATGCTATCTGTCATTGCAAGAACACATGAATGATCAGCCACTGGGGATAAGGTGTTAGTGTTGCCTTCTCTCTGCAGAATGATGCCTTTAACTTCTCCAGATGTATTTCTGTTTTTAAATAATCCTGTATAAAGTGTTCATGAAGATTGGAACAATAACAAAATCCATGTAAATCTTTTACTGTTTTGGGACCGGGCCACTATACGAGTGACTGCTCCTTCCTGTTCAATGTGTACCCGGTTGGCATAAATGAGGTGCTGATACACCTGAGGGGAATTACAGAGTTCAAAGGGCATTACAAGATATTCAATATACCCCTATTTCATAATAAATGCTGTCTCCCATTCATTCAGTGCTTTAATGTGGATTAAGTTGTACCTTCGCTCAGACCTAATATTTTGTGAATATTTTAGCTTGGTGCCATTAAACCACCAATCCATAAAAGAAATTGAAGGAATGGATATTGTTTTTTTTTTTTTTTGGCGGTTTTGAACTCTACTTTCTCGGAGGTCATACACAGTCAATGTTTCCCATGTGGTTTGTGAACAAAAATGATCAAAGCCTTGATAAGAGTGATCAGGAGTGATAAGTCCTTTTAATAAATTCTCCACAATGTTATTTCTTAATTCTGCATCCTCTTTTAGCGAAAAATATATATATTCAGGTGTGTGGCACCTATGCTTTGGACTGCAGATCTGGTGGGCAATCGTAAACCTTAAAGCCCAAAGAGGTCTGGACGCTTTTTCATGCTGCTTTGGGGCCCCTTAAGGTCTTGTGAAGCATGGGTTACTTAAGAATCAACTTAAGGTAACCATTGCACATGGACCATTTGTTGATGCTGCCAACGCTTGATTTAAAATTCAAAGAAATCAAGTGAGCACCCCCTTGCCAAATCTAAAGCAGGAATATGAAGACTGCACTGTGATGTTCCTACTATTAAAGGAAAGTCTGGGAAATTTGTACTGATAAGTAATATTTGTCCCTATGGCTGCACTGTGCTTCCATAGCTAAGAAAATGGTTTCTTGCACCAATTCCACAGGCTTGAGAGACGTACTATCTCTAGTGGGTTCAGCTTGAGGTTCATGACAAAAAGATTGTTTTTCAAAGGCATATATTTGCTTGCTGCCCCTTTTTCCAGTAAACATCTCCAAAGGCTTAGGGACATATAACAAAAACACTTTTAGGAAGAAGTGAGATTTGCAGTTGTTTTAATACCTTTCGGGCTCTGTTTGTACCTCAGAGCAGAGCCCATCCTTTTAACATTAGGGATGAGAGAGATGAAATAGTGCCATACAGAGTTCTCCGCATGTCTTATGACTTGGTGTTTAGTAATGGAGATGGAAGGATTCAGTCTCAAAGTGCAAGTCAGTGAACATGCCAAACCACACAGCAAAGCTGCGATTGTCTACAGAATTTTCAAATCAACCATCAGAGGGAGGATGAGGGCTGGGAGACATTCCATAGGGATCATTAAGAGCACAATATCACTCAGAGATCTCATGGTTCGCCAATGTATTGGCATAAATTACAAAAAGAGATTGTGAATTTCCCTCTTCTGTTCTCTCTATTCATCTAAGCCTAGAGGAAGAACAGGTCCTCTGCTGTGGCTGGCTCACCACTACACTTAGCATTGTTCCATTCTTCAGAAAGCAGAAGGTGAACAAGAATTCTAATAGTTCATCTTTCATGCAATCTAAGCTTCCATTTGGCATGAGTCTGCCGCATCTCACCGTTTACAGAATTCCTTCCTTGAATTATCTACTCTTTTCCCAGCTGTATGGACACACAGATGTTACATCTAAGCCTTATGTCTATTTAAAATTAAGCTGATGAATTCTTCCATTTCATAGTATCTGCCAGCAACTTTAATGATTTCTAACTCTTTTTCAACACAGTGATCAACTTTTCTTCACTTTAACCCAATCCAGACACTGAATTTTCCTAACATCTCTACTGCACAATCATAGTGCTTCTAAAGTCAATATACACTCCCCGGATAAGCTCTACATACATGCTATCACTTTCTTCACCCTCATGGTTATTTAATAATTTTCATATGACTAATATGGTTCAGTGTTCCTTTAAATGTTCTAATTTTGGCTAAATAAACTGCTACTAACCCTTCTCACTCATCTAACCTCCATGTTACACCTCTTCTACTTCATCTCATAAAACCAGAGATAATTATATAGTTTCAGCTCTCTACATTTCTACTTTACAACAATACACTCTCAACTCGTCAATAAGGTACTTTCACCTCTTCATTTCATTACCATGTGGGTCACACAACTGCAATTGAACTTCTTAAAATATTGAACTTCATTCAGTATGCATGTCATCACAATCTTTTCCCTATCTTGATTTAATTGCATTTTTATACTGCTTTGGCATGGTATCTCACTTTCCTGTTCACCCTGACTGGTCTTCTATGGGAGTATTGTTTGCCTCTTGCCATGGATTCCATTTTGTCTCTCCTCTGGTACTCCTTTAGCGTAATCGTTCTTTCTGCACTTTGTGCCTCACTTTCGTACAATGTGCAATCATCCCCATGTCTTGGTCCCATGGTATCTGTTTATGGAACACCCATTTTGCATGTTATTTCTCCATATGTTTGTAATGCACAGTTACAGGCAAGAGTGAGTATGGAGCTGATCAAGTCAGCATACGTCAAACATATGAGCTTGTTCCACTGAAGGCCATGTACAGAGTTGTTAAAGAGGGAGGTGAGATATTTTAAAGGCCCGGCACCACCACATAGTGGAAGAGGCAGAATCTAGATAGCTAAAAAAAAAAGGGGATTGCAGATAACTCAACAACTAGACAGGATCCACCAATGGATCTCCTCACCTTATGAGTAATGAACTTGACCAACCAAGTGTATGAATCATAATATTTTTGTAGGAACAACTCTAATGACATTTTCAGATATTGCATCACAGTTAGCAATATGCAACAACAACAGCACACGGGCAGCTTCAATAAATTTTGCAAGTTCCAGTAGCTATAACATAGGCCGGTATGATTGTGAACAAAGGTTAGTGTTACAAATTTCCTGAATGTTAGTGTTGTTCGTGTGGATGTGTCTTTGCCCCACTGGAGCTTAGGACCAATTCTGGGTGCATCTAAGCTGAATACCCCCCCAATACCTCCACTCTAACGAGTGTCCATAGTCCAAGCCCTCTGTGTGATCCCATGCATTTTTTACAATGTTTTGGGGGCACCCCAACCCGGTATACCAGGATGTCAAGAGGCATGCAGTGATCTATGTCATGGGCTCAGCTGCCCAAGTCAGGGGTATCTAAAGCACAATACTTACTTGCATGTATCCCTTAGCTACCCTGAGACCGATGTGGACTAGGGACCGTGTATATTTGTTTGCTTCTACATCTAGCAAGGTGTTAAGTAAAGAATCTTAGGTGCGAGCTCCAAAGGCCACCCCAGCACGCCTGACAGAGCCCATACAACCCTCTACCAAACTGTTTGTTTCACTCAGTATTACTAAGTGGTATTTATAAAGTCATTCTTTAATTGCCACATCGCATGTGCTTCAGAGCAGAATATTGCCAAATATCATCACATACCTACAGTGGTGTAATTTGAATTGAATCAATACAAAATGGGCCAAGACCCGTGCTTATTTTGAGCCGGTGGTTGCCAGTGGGGCCCACTGGCACTCATTCTTGGGGCCATGGGGCCAACCGGTGCTTATTTTTCCTTATCAGACATTCCCCGAGAGCAACAGAGGGGAAAACAACCAAACGGGAAAGAAGACGGAAGAGAAGACTGAAAAACCGTCAACACGGGAGAAAGCAGGATCCTGCAAGAGTGAGATAAAGGGGCATGGAGTGTCTGGCAGTGAATTAAAGAGGAATGAGGTGGGTTGTATATTACACAGCCTTGATATTCAGCCCACGTACATATAATAGACCGGCTGCTGTCTTTTGAGCAGTGCTTTGGGCACCGGCACTCATTATGTTACAAATTAAGCCAAGACTGCTGTTTCCCTTGGAGCCATCAAGACATCCCACACCTCTTCATCCGCCAAAGGGCCGATATCACCGTCCTACACTTTTATAAGGCATGGAATGAGTTCGAATAGTTAATCACCAGTGAGCAGTAGATTAAACTTTGTGTTTGCCCATATCAAGTGGCTTGAAATCAGGTATGGTGTCTAGATATTTTAGATGGGGAAACAGTTGTCAGATCTGTAAATAGCTAATGATTTGCTTTTGGTTGAGGTCCATTTCTTACTGAAAATAAACAGATAGTATTTTGTGTCACCATGTCACCCAGGATGGAGAAACCAGTGGCGTCCCAAAACTTTGGAGCCCCTCAGGAACTTGACATGTTGCACACAGACTGCTGAATGGTCTATTGTGTTCTGTGCACCATCCTGCAGAAAAACAATCTCCTGAGAAATGTTCCTCTTTCTATGTGTGCTGCAAAATACAGCACACATAGAAAGAGGGAAAAAACAAGGAGAAATAAACATATTTCTCCTCGTTAAGCCTCACCTGGGGAGGCATAGGAGTTTTGGCGCATGCCCAGATCAACCACTTATGGTAAATCTGGGAATGCATCAAAATTCATTGGTTTTGAGTGGGAACACCCACATGCCACCCATGGAATGCCTACATGGGGCAGAGTAATGCTTACTCTGGATTCATCAGGCCACTCAGGGCCATGCAGGGTAGCCTTGCGTGGCTTGATAAATCGCATTTAAGAGTTGTATCGCGCATGTACCCCGTTGTGTGGTGCAAAAGTGACGCAACCCTTTCATAAATATGGCCCTTAGTCTGGAATCAACAAAGTGGAGATAGTCAGCTGAGTTCCCGGATCAACCACAGCGATACCAAGGACAATTTGAATTTAAAGGACGAATGACACAATATTTTATAATTATCTAACACCAGGGTCACATTTTTCCCATTTTGCTTTGGTTCAAAAGCAATGTAACCAGGAAACGAGGAGAATAGAAGATGTTGGGAACATGTAAGTTAAAAGTAATTTTGTTGCCTAAAACGGTCTCACATTTAGTAGCTTATCACTACACATAACAATATACATAAAGCAAAATACATATGCTGTTATAGTTTAACAATAACAGCATATGTAAAAACACCCGACACAAACATTAATCACAGAAAGGATTTGGGTGGGTTTAGGCACCCAATTATAACTTGTGCAAAAGAAAATGGGACAATAAAATGTGAAAATGTCATTTGCAGTATTTTTTCTACAAGCTTCTACTGCTTGCAAAAACACAGGCGTGGGCTCTATTTGTGGTAATCTACTTAAAGGTTTATATTCAAAAACAGGTACAAAAACCATGTGAGCCTAATTCTTTAGTTTGGTCCTAGCTTAGAGTAAAGATTTATATTTGAATGTTTGCAGGAGAACATTTTAGGAAGGGCCTGATTCACAAAGGTAAACTTACACTTTTGTGTAAGTTTACATTTGATTTGGAATTCAAAAACTCCGATTTAATAGTAAGTGGATGGAGAACTCCGCACGTAATAAGACACGACACGCCAATCTTTCTATGTCCGGAATTCTCCGCCCGACTGCAGAGCCTCCGCAGACATGAACTCACTATTAAATCTGAGATTGTGACTTCCAAAACAACACAAATTTACACAAGAGTGTACGTTTACCTTTGTGAATCAGGCCCAAAGTTATTTAGACTGTGTGGAGAGGGGAGTGGCTCACAATCAGAAAGGGAAAGTTATACAAAGTCACGTGAACTTCTTTGGGTGCTATGATTTGCTATGCATGGAGGGAATATCAGTTTTGTCTTCATCCATTTACAAACAGACTGGCAGCAGTGGTGTAACAAATCCTCAGGTGCCCACCGGCAAGTAACCTGAGGGGCTCCCCATTACCCATTCCCTAACTGTTTTGCTGCTTCTGAGTGTTTTATTTGTTTGCATCTGGCCAGCCCAAGGGGGCCTCCGCTACGCCCTTGACTGCCAGAATGCCAGAGTTGTATTTTGTTATTAATTGAAAACTAGTTACATTATAAATGCTGCCTTAACAAGAGAATAATTCTGACTTTGAAACATCATAAAAATTCTACTTTGAAATCTTATCTCTAAAAAGCCATATACATTAGAATGAGTGCCTTACTGAGTATCGTTTAATCAGTATTGTGTTCATATCGCAGAGCTTTCTGACAGTGGATATTCTTTTCAGCTCCAAGATTATATTAACAATAGTTCAGTGAGATCAAATGTTCAAGGAATAGTTTGTAACAAGAGAGATGCTAATTCCCCAGGAAAAAAGGTCCTAAAACTCAATTGTATTTCTTAAGAAGGTCGATTATGTTTGGTCACCATTGTTGAGCACAAATGAGACTTTTCTCAGATTATTCAGCATATGCATTCTCACTGTATAACGTTTCTTTTACCAATGAATAGCATCACTTAACACATATCTAGTCATCGCTTATACTACACTGGGGCCCTGATTTCTAGCTGTCTGGGACTGGTGAGGTGCAACTCCATACCTGTAACCAATGGCAGTGTGTGGTAACTTCACACCACTACCATGAACAGCCAGGTGGACTGGGTTTTTCTATGTGAGATTTCGCACAGTAGTCTCTTTTCCTTGGGGATTAATGCTCCTATTTAATTGGAAGATGTGGCCTGTGCAGAACGAGGGCTAAAAGGCTAGGGCAGGGACATCATCATTGGGCAGGGTTTGAAGCAGGTGTAAGGTCAGGTGTTCTGCGGCCCCTGTGCTTTAAGACAGTGTCAGCCAAGCATGCAATTTTACCAGATAGAGTTTCTTATTCGTAAAATCAGGCCTGTGTTCCGGCACCCAGGAATCTGAGTATGGGAACACCAGGCCAGCTATTATTGGGCAGAGCAGTATGACACCCGAGGATAGCGCTCCGCCTCACTTGTAATCGAGGCCTAAGGTGGTAAGAAGTTTGTGTGCCAGCCTAAGGTGGTAAGAGGTTTGTTTCCCAGCCTAAGGTGGAAAGAGGTGTGTTTGCCAGCCTAAGGTGGTAAGAGGTTTGTGTGCCAGCCCAAGGTGGTAAAGAGGTTTGTTTGCCAGCCTAAGGTGGTAAGAGGTTTGTTTGCCAGCCTTGGGTGGTAAGAGGTATGTTTGTCATTCTATGGAGCACAGTCAAATACTGGAAAAAACAAACTGGGAGGAGGGTCCGAGGGAAGTTTTAAGACCTGCGTGGATAAATTCCCCAAAGAAAATTGCTACTAAACACAAAATATCCACGGGTCTGATGGGCTAAAATAGCACCAAAAAGAGGACACAAGCGAAGACACCTAGTCACTAATGAAGGAGTCCTATTAATTAGGACGAAATCCCATCACCCACCGAAGTGGCATGCTTTATCATCTGGGATTCTACTCTTGGCGGAGACACCTAGCTCGGTCAAAGGCTACAACCCCCTCACTGTGAGGGAGGAGCTCAGGGATGTTTTTGATTGCTACTCTTACAAAGGATGTACTAAAATCCTCCAGATGTGAAACACTAGATTGGTTAGGTGATGGGCGCAGTGCAAAAAAACTTAACCAAGTGATGTGTGTGATGTTAAAACTAACTACTAGGGGCGAAAAAATCTTTATTGGTTCACTCCTAGTGTCAGGATTAAAAACAGTGCATGTGCAGTATAAAAATATTAACTCTGCAATGTGCAATGAATCTACACAGAATTTAGCAGAATCTTGGCTTGGAAAAACTGTTTTTCTATTGCTATGTCAAGTTTTGTGCCAATCCATAAAGAGGAGAATATTAAACTGGGTTGCAATAACATTTTCATTTGCTTATAACTTTGGCGTGGTTTGACGGTTTGGCATTAAATGTGACACACAATTAGCAAGTTCCACCCAGTGCAAGTATTTCAGTCTTCGTGCAGATCCAATAGGGGGCAAAGTTGAAGGGGTGGTTCAAAATATTTTCAATTTATGAATAACTTTCGCAGCATTTGATGGATCAGCACCACATTTGGCGGACACTTAGCATATATAGCCTACTCAAATTTGTGCAGAGTCATCAAAGAGGGACTCAGTTAAAAGAGTAGGGAGCAAAAAGTTTTAATTTGCTAAAAACCTTGACAAGTAAGTTATACATAGTACAGGTGTTTTAGGTTTTATACAGATCCAGTGGGCGGGGGAAGGGACAAAGTTAAAGGGGGGATCATTTTTGATTTACTTATTAATTTGACAGAGATTTACCATGTTTAGCCTATTAAAGACAGTTTTTGCCAAGTTTAGCAATTACAAATTGGGTTACTGGTTGGCTGGGGTGCGAGCCATGGTCAAGCAGCAACCACAATACCAGTCAGGGTAAGGCACAAACAAACCCTAAATTAACCTGTGCTCATCCCCCTCTAGCTTGCACAGAGCAGTCAGGCTTAACTTAGAAGCAATATGTAAAGTATTTGTGCAACTCTTCAAACAGTAAAACAGTGAAAACACCACACAAAAGATTCCCACGCCAACTTTTCAAATACACTGCACCCTGCCCGTGCGACTGTCCAGGGAATATCTTAGGGGTGACTTATATCCATAAAAAAGGAAGGTTTAGGCCTGTTAAAAGGTTTAGTTTTCCAGGTCGAAATAGCAATTTAAATTGCACACACAAGTTCTGCAATGACAGGCCTGAGACATGTTTAAAGGACTACTTAAGTTGGTGGCACAATCAGTACAGCAGACCCACTAGTAGCATTTAATTTACAGGCCCGGGGCACATGTAGTGCACTTTACTAGGGACTTTTAAGTAAATTAAATATGCCCATTGGGGATAGTCAATGTTACCATGTTTTAGGGAAAGAGCGCAAGCACTTTAGCATGGTTAGCACTGGCTAGCAGTGGTAAAGTATGCAGAGTCCCAAGGACAGCAAAAACAATGTCAACAAAAACAGGAGGTCTGGAGGCAAAAAAGGCTAGGGGGAAACCACATCAAGGATGTCAGGTCTAACACTAGCCAATTGACAGGGAGGCTCAAATAACTTGTCAAAAATGTGTCACTGTTTGAGTGATCTGCACAAAATTTGGCAGACTTTTAGTAAGTTTAACTTTCTGTTCGTTATAGCAGGTTTTGAGCAGATCCATCAAAAATGGGGGAGGGGCAAAGACAAATAGGGGCAGTAAAAGTTTGATTCACTAATATCTTTGGTAGTGGTTGATGAATGTGGATGAACTTTGACAGAGAGTTAGCAAATTAGACCCAGTACACGGTCAGGTAGGCCCTTCAACCTGCCTCCCCCGGGCATGGCCGAAGGTGGATGCACTCAGGGCCTAGCTGAACCACAGTTAAAGGTTACATCGTTTCAGCAACATCAAACAAAAAAAGTCCTGAAATTCGCTGGTTTGAGTAGCATATTTTGACTCTCAATCTCATTTTAGATCATCTCAACCTGTAAAGAGCATTTCATGGAAGGGAATTGTTGAGCATTTGCTTAAAGACTATGACATACTACATACAGGAGGAATACTCAGGACCACGCATTTCGTACCATTATCATGTAACCCTCCTCTTGGGTCATATATATCCTCCAGTGACTGTTGTGTGTCGACTCTGTAGGCTTTGGATTGAAACATGCAACCTGTCCTTCTCTAATGTTCTGTTTTTTGGGAGAGGTGTGAACATTGCATCACACTATTACTGTATAAATTGTGGCTCTACTTGGGAGGAGATATTTATGAGATTGTCTGATTTGTGTAACAGGGGTGATTACTCGACACATTTTTTTAGTTCAAATAACTTTATTATTTTAGTTAAGAAGAAAATACATTTGCATTACAATAGCAATACACAAAAATCAGAAGCAAATATATAATAATGAAGAATTAAAAAAGGTCTACATAACAAAGAACATCTGTACTGGGATAAAAAGATGGCAAAATTATCATAGAAAAATGATCAAATAAATGTCATAATAGGTATTACAAATTCATCTAATATTAAGTATAAATTCCAGGAAGATGGGACAGTTGGAACATCTACATATATCCCAGCAAGACATGTATGAGTTTGTATTGCTTGGTAAATAGAATACATCAGTAAGGGGAAAGAAGTGAAAGATGGGAAGAGAGGAAGAAAGAAAGTCAGAGGAAAGAATACTAGAGGGAAGGAGGAAGGATGAGATGGTGGGAAGGGACATCTGCTACACCTATGAAAAATAAATTAAGAAACAGATTCAAAAGGATATTGAGCTACCAGCCCCTTAGACGACAAATCCATATAATGATCCAAAGAACGCCATACACCACTAGCAATTGAAGGCGGATAATGTTTCTTTTCAACAAAGGTATGAGCTCCACGAAGATATGAAACCCACTGGACTTTATTATTAACAAGTGGGTGTGAAGAAAGATGAATAATATCTCTTGCAATTTATTTGCATATTTAATGCAGATATTGCCTTTATAGCCCACCTTTTTTATTGTCTTCAGGGTAACAATGCACCTTTAATGTGTTTCCTACAGTAAGGCACACTTTTATATAACATATACTTACATACTCGCTGATGGGTGTGTGGGTGTGTGTGTGTGTGCATGCGTGCGTGCGTGCGTGCGTGCGCGTGTTTGCGTGTGTGTGTGTTACAAATAATTTAAAACAGATTTCCTCGTCGAGCCATACTTAGCTTCAAACCTGTGTTGTTCTTTCTCTTCCTGGCCACAAGCCTGGAAGTTTGGCTTCGGTCTGTGTTAGTCAGACATTTCCTCTGTGGCTGACGTAAACAACTTACTGTAAAAGACCATTAAATAGAGGGAACCTGAAAACATGACAAGAAGGAATCTACAGCTGGAAATCCCAAATACCAGCTACCACAGAATAATAAAAAGGGACATTTATAAATGCGTAGGTGTAACATTTAGGATGAAACTAACCAGAGATGTATTCACAGGCTCTTGCTGTAGGTCACTGATTATTCTACTGCAAAATATGTATGAATTTAAACAGGAAGCGCTAGTTCAAACTGTAAAACAACTCGACTTCGGAAATAAACTCTATTTATGAAGGTAGTCTGGCTTCTTAATGCACACGATGAATTCGAACACAGAAAAATACGAATTCGTGGGTACACACATAATTAAGTAATTTTATCTTTGAGAGTTACATCCATAGTCAGTCAGTTATTGTGGTCAGTATTGCGTATGTTACCTTTATTCTTGCTGTACTGCAGTGCTCTGTTCTGACTGAGAACATGTTTGCTAAGACATATAGAACAGATATTTTCATCTGATATTTACCTTTAGTTACACTCAGGAAGCTACCTATCTTGAATTGATAATCTGTTTTTCATATAGCGCTTTATGTCACTCTAGACACTGTAAATAACATGGTATTCACTTTATGGACCTCAGACGGATATAAGGTTAGATCTACTTTTTTCTGGATTCGAACTTGTAACTTTCAGCAGCCGATCGGTAACTCGCTGAACCAACCTCCAGGCTAGTTGAAGGAAAGCCTATATGACTTTTAACTTTGTCATGGACTTCTCTAAGTTTCACAACTCTTGTCAGCTTTTAGTGAGTGTCACACTGAGCTACCTCTCCTTGCTCTAGTCATTGGCATTCAGGGTCAAAATCCCTTACCTCTTCACCCATCTTCTCTTTTGTCTTCACTCTTTGAAGGGATTTCACCTGTAACGGCATTCCATTGGCATCTTATGATTTCCAATTCTAACACAAAAACAAAAATTGAGTTTTTTTTTTTTTGCGGTGTTATATAGCGTGAACTCGACCCGAAGGTATTGGGGCACTTTACATGAGCACCAGTTATATTACACAAGGACACATTCATTTTTGATAGGCACGGGGAGATTAAGTGATTTGCCTAGAATCGCAGGATGTTGAGCTGACACTGAGGCTCGAACCTTTTTCTCCAGCTTCAAAGTCAGCAGCTCTGGCCGTTAGTCCACATAAATGGAGATTCCTCTTCCCCAAATGCTTTGTTTTACTTGTCAGCCACTCCAGGACAGGCACTGGGTCCTGGCTGTGCCAGGCCTGGCTGCTGTAATTGGGTCTTCACTCCAGGTAGCTATTGACAGATATGCTGGACAGGTCAGTTGTCTCGCCTAGGGCTCTTTTTGGACCAACTGGACTTTTGTTGTACAGGAGCTCAAGGGCCTGTCAATTTTGCACTCAGTGGATGTGTGACCTCTTTATTTATCTCTCCCTCTCTCTCTCTCTCTCTCTCTCTCCCTCTCTCTCTTGATACAGCTTTTCTGATGGTATCCAGTAGATGGCGCACTGTGGCTCTGGAGACAGTGCTTGTCTCTTACTAAAAGATATAGTAGCATGGACGTTTGAATTCGGCTTCAGGAATGGACGACAGAAAAACTGCAAAGTCAGCTCCAATGAGGAGGTCAAGACAGAAGCAGCAAGCTAAGGCCAATCACAGGAGTCAGGGAGTGTGTTATGGACCTGCCTGTGAGCCTCTAGAAGGCATTCATGAAATAGGTTGAGAGGAATGCCAGACTCGTAGTGATGCCTACAGCAGGTCTGACTACGGAAAGCGCCAGCGGTCTTTAAGTGTACCCATGAACCATTCCTCTGACCGCTCCATGGGACAGATAAAAGACCTCCCTTTACAAGATGGGATTTGGTCATAAACTGTTTATTTTGAACTATATGTAAAAATCATTCAGGTGACCCACTTGGAATCAACCATGTTGGTATGAATAACCAAAAATGAGCTTATTTAGTATTGTATGCATAATACATTTGTGTGGTCAGACTGGGACTATCATACCAGAGCCAATTCATTGGCCGTTTAGTTTACTTAGGGGCATATTCACAAGGAGCTATCGCCGAATTAACGGCACTTTATCGCAGCCAAAGTCGTGATAAATTTACCCCCCCATTCACAAGCCGGTGTTAACAGCCCACAGCACCAGTTTACCCGCGATAGCAGCCGCAAAAAACATAGCCACAGAGGACCCTCGCAAATATCGCTAATGAGATGCAGAGTAGGCGTTCCCGTGTGAAAAGTCGAGACAACATCACACCTCAACATTCACAACGACCAGCCACATCTGCAATAAGAACACAAAACAGGCGATGAGGTGCGCTAGCCGCAGGTATTTAACACCTGCCTCAAGCAGGTGTTAAGAAGGACGTCTACCTGCAGTAGGCAACGGAGTCCTGCACACAGCCATACCCAAAGAACAAACGACGCCATGGAGCTACTCTACATGCAGCTCGGAGCCCCAACAGGGCCACAACACCCCCCTCCACCACCCCCTGGACCGCCACCCCCCCAGGACCCGGACCCGCTCCCCCCGGACCACCACAGAGGCAGCGTAGAGCAAGACAGCGGACCTACCGTAAACACACCACTCTCACAGACCTAACGCCCGCGGAAGTCATTGCCCACTACAGGCTCAAAAGGACAACCATCCTCTGCATCCTGACCCACATTGCCCACAGGCTGACGGTCCCAACACAGCGGAGAACAAACATCCCTCGGCAGACAAAGCTGCTGGCAGTGCTGCACCTGTTGGCCTCAGGGACCTTCCAACCAACAACTGCCAGAGTCGGAGGGGTCTCACAGCCAGCCCTATCAAAGTTCATCACACCCGTCCTGGATGCCATCATCAGCTTCATACCCCAGTACCTTCACTTCCCCAACACTGCGCAGGAACAGCTGTAGACTAAGCAAGGCTTCTACGCCATAGCCGGATTCCCGGCCTTGTTGGGGGCAATTGACTGCACACATGTTCCACTTGTGCCCCCTGCGGATACTGCACACCACTACCGCAACAGGAAGCACACGCTTTCCATCAATGTGCAGGCAATAGTGGACCACCGGGGAATGTTCACCAAGTCGTCACCAACTACCCAGGCAGTGTGCATGATTCCTTCATCTTCCGACAGTCCATCATCAACCAGCGCTTCCAGGATGGCACATATGGAACGGGACTGCTCGTTGGTAAGCACCAACTCAACACACCACACATCCCACAGCCACCAACGCACAAGGCACAACTGTGGGGATGCACACGTGACCAAACCACATCCGACATGTCAAACTACACGACCACCTACCAGACACGACTACACCACTCCATGGTCATCCTGGGCTACCCCTGCACCCAATACAGACTCCACATGGCACCACAGCCACACAACTGCTGAACGTGTGGAGATGCGGAATGCGGCCATGACACATGTGAGGCACTGCTCTGCCCCCATGACCCTACCCCGGTCTCCTGCAGGTCAGCGTCCTGTGGTGGTGGGCCCGTGTCGGCCGCTGTGCATCCGGGGTGACTAGCCCTGTGCGACTCGAGTCATCCCCCCCTGTAGTTCAGACATTGCATGTCTGTGTGCCTGATGACTGTTGGTGTAGTTGCCAGCACATGCTACTCCCAGAGGGCTGCCTTACACTCACCCCCCCCCCCACAGCCAGCACACGCGTCACTGGATTAGTGGGCCTGCCATCACATCCTGCCGAACCAAGTATTGACTTTTTTCTCCCTGCACTGTCCCAGGTGATCAAGGATATGCAGTCTGCCCTTGGATGATGACACCCCTCCGAGACCCGAACTTACCCGCCCAGAGGCAGTACAATGCGGCCCACATACGCACCAGGGGCATCGTTGAACGCACATTTGGCGTGTTGAAGTCACGTTTCAGGTGCCTGGACGGCACTGGTGGGAAGCTCCTGTACAGCCCGGACGTCGTGTGCAAGATGATCGTTGCATGTTGCGTGTTGCACAACATCTGTGTTCGCACCAGGGCCCCATGGATCCCAGTTCCAGAGATACCGGACGATGATGGTGGTGATGGGGCAGGTGGCCCACATCCCACTGCAGCTGCGGCAGGAATGGCTCGTAGGGACTCCATCATTGACACTTACTTCTCATGAGCATGTCACATTGTGACCATCCGTGGCATTCATGGGACAGTAGTGGATGTCCAATTGCACTGCATGTGTGAATAAACATGTTTGCAGCTCACAGGTTGGAATTGTACATTGTCATGTTACATGTCCCTGGGGTTTCAGGTGTGATTTGCCAGGTTGTGCGCATTTTCCGATCCAGTGGTGTCCTGTGTTCAGTTGTGGAGGTGTTGCTGTTTGTCCCGGGATGTTGTCACTGTCCGGGTGCACTTCTGCTTGTGTGCGTATGCTGCACGGTGGGTGTGTCGCTCCTGCGGCTCTGATTTGTCTGCCACTGGTCTCTTTCAAGTGGTGTGCCTGTGGGTTCTGTTCTTCCACGGTGCGTAGATGTTGTGGTGTGCATGTTGTCCTCTGCAGTTGGCCAGGGTGCATCCGTGGCACTCCGCTGTTGATGTATTTTGTTCTGTGGCATTTTTCTTATACTGTTCTTGTGCTTTTTCTCGCATTGTGCGTGCGTATTGCTACCCTCGCGCTGGTTGTCAATGTTTTCTTATCGCGCTTTGGCCCATCGCGTGTTTTTTGGTGTTGTGGTTTGTGTTTTTATCTCCGTCGTGGTGGTTGTATCGCGGACTTTGTCCGCGGGTTCGGCAGACTATTGCTTGCTACCGCCTTGTTGTGAATTCCACGTTGACACAGGGTTATTTTCCCGTGATAGGCTGCGTTATTGGAAGTTGCGTTACGCTACTCTTGCGGTAGTTATCACACGTTCTTGTGAATATACCCCTTCGTTTAGTACCCAGCTGCTCTCGGATAGTCAATGGAAGGAGACGTTATTGGAATATCTTTTTGGTAGGCCGTTGGAGACTCCGGATAGAAGGGGGCGCCTGCTTGAGGAATGGGAGCAGCTGTTTGAATTGGTCAAGCACCTTCGTCACTTTGTTTATACAGAATATATGGCCAGGACCCACACAGAGCGTGATAAATCAGGAAAGATGCTTGCATGGCTTTTGCAGGATGCTGAGGGTGGTCACACTGTTCTCTAACTATGCAACTCCTCGGGTCATGATGTCTTTACGCAGGAGGAGATTAATGAGGTGTTCCTGCAACACAACCGTGCTTAGTACTCCACGGTGTGGCGAGTAGGTAAGTAGAAATGCTGAATTATATTGCAGGTGCCTCTACAGTGTCCCTTGAGTCGGTGGTGGCGAATCAACTGAGTGCGGATATTACTGAGCAGGCGGTCCAGGGGGTGATTAAGGAGATGCCAAGGTGCCTGGTCTTGACAGCTCACCGATAGACTTTTATGCAGCATCTGCTACGGACCTCGTCCCTAGACTTTTCAGTGATTCTCGGCAACGTGATCTGTTTCCGTCCTCAATGCGGGAGGTCACTATCATTTCACTTCCAAAGAAGGATAAGGACCCTCTTTTTCTCAGTTCTTGCCACCTCTTTCGGCGCTCAACGCCGACTACACGATCTTGAGTAAGATATTGACGACTCGTTTGCTCCCGCATATGTCCATTCTGGTCCATCCAGATCAGACTGGCTTTATTCCCACACGTAGCACTATGCCCAATATTCAACAATTATTCCTTACATTAGACTGTTGGGAGCGGCTGCCATCGGAGGCACTGGTTTTCTCGGTGGATATCAGAAAGGCTTTTGATTCACTCTGCTGGGAGTTCCTTTATGCTACCCTGCTTGGCATGGGCATGGGCGTGCCCTTTGTCTAGTGGATGAATCTTCTCTACACTAATCACTCAGCTAGGATCTGTACTGGTACCCTGATCTCAGAGGCCTTTGCGGTGGAACGGGGCACCCTGCAGGATTGCCTCTTGTCACCCCTGTTGTTTGCATTGGCCATGGAACCCTTGCTTGCACGATCCGTCGAGGCCTTTATTATCAGGGCTTACACCTTACATCTGATTGCACATACCTCCCTCTATACACTGATGATATGCTGCTATATCTGAGGGAGAGGGATATGGATTTTGCAGAGGTGGTGGCAGCATTGTCAATGTTTGGTGCCCATTTGGGACTGGAGGTCAAATGGGATAAATCATATGTCTATCCCTTGAGGGGTGATGTGCCTGAGCACGGTCCTATTCCCACGGTGCCTACATTCTGCTGGGAGTGCCATATGAATCAATACCTGGACATGGTGGTTTACCGCTCCCCAGACTTGTTGTACAAGTGGAACTTAGGGTGGGCGATTGCTGGGTTGTGATGCTCGATTGCCTTCTGGACTACATTGTCTTTGTCGGTGAGTGGCAGGGTGGCGATTTCGAATATGATTGTACTGCCCCGTCTCCTTTATTTGTTTGTGACTCTTCCGCTGTCTCAAAAATTCTTTCAGGAGTTGGTTATTGCTGACACTGCACCAGGGCGCTTTGCATCGCAGTGTGGCCTTTTGGAAACTATGTCTGCCTGTAGTCGAGGGTGGTTTGTTGGCGCCCGATTTGGAGCTGTATTATCTGGCAGCGCAGCTCCAGTGGGTAGCTTGCTGGTGGTCATTTCTGTGGGATGGTGTGAGAACTGGTGAATGGGGCTCTCTATCCAAAGATTCATTAGTTGGTATCCTGCTGAAGCCGAACCCTGCTTCTGGGTTACGAACCTCGAACATCCTGGTTAGGACTGCATGCTTTGTCTGGGCTTGGGCATTGCAGTGGACCCAGATGCCAACTCTGTATACCCGTGAGCTTCCTCTTTTGGTGATCCAACGCTGGGGACACCCGGGGGGATGGTCGGGACTTTGTGACTTGCTAGCAGCTGGGATTGATGTCAGTGGTGATCTTTTTGCGGGGGAACTGTGCCCTTTTAAGAACCTCCGGGAATCCTATGATCTCCCAGTGGGCCATTTCTTATTTCATGGGCCCTGACTCACAAAATACGCGAATGGTGAGGCTCTGGTGCTGCAGAACCCCCGCAGCGTGAGTGTTTCCGCCATATTTTCCTTCCTATGGGGCGGACAAAGGCAGGTACATTAATTTATAGAGCCTTGTTGGAGGGGGAACGGCCGGCTCTCACAGCTCTCTGAATGCAATGGGAGGAATCTCTAGGGGTCTATAACTGATTCCTCGTGGCGGAGAGTACTAGAATTTGGTTCTAGAGTGTCCAGAAATGCCCACTTCAAACTTCTGTAATTCTTTTATCTTCATCGGGCATATCTGACCCCTGGCGTATTCATGCCACGTGTCCGCCTGTGACATCGGAGTGCCCCCGGTGTACCACTGAGGATGCGTATTTCTTCCACATGGTCTGCAACCCCCCTTTTACTGCCCTACTGGACGAAGGTCCTCCAAGTGGTTCCAGGATCAATGGATAGAGATTTTCCCCTTGGTCCCCAATTATGCTTACTAGTATTCATGTACAAATATGGCTAGGAAAAACACAGATAGATTTTTAGATCTTGCCTTGGTCCTTGGTGGCAGACAGTTGACTATGAGTTGTAAATCCGCCCGTGGTCCTGATGTATATCGGTGGTGGCAGGACCTGGTGAAAATGGAGGCAATCTACAGGGAGGAGGCTCGGGGGGTAAGGAGGGTTCTGATTCTGCCCGTATGGGATGCTATCTTGTTGGCATGTGCATGTGTGGACCACAAGGGCCTAGTGATTTTAGGCGAGTCTCCTTCAGGTGGGTCCTCCCCAGACTCCGAGGCTCAAACCTGAGGGACTCCCGTCAGTAACCACTGGGTCTCTCGGCACCCTTGGTCTTATTCCCCTTAAAGTGGGGTTTGGTAATTGTTGGGGAAGAGCCCAGCTGGGTTGATTAATTATGGGGTGGAGATACACCGTTACTGTAATGCAAGAACTGTATTACCGGGGGTCCTGCATGCTCTCCCTTATGTGTTCCTTCTGTCATAATTGCCCTGGTGCCATTATTGCCACTGCAAACTGTACCTCATACTCCTGCTTTGTTTTTTTAAATTTTGTTAGCAATATGTCTGCTGTTTCCTCTATGTACTGCCTGCCGGCAGTCACTGTATGGTTTTGAAGATGTGTGTTGTTTTGGAAAATTTAACTATGAATGTGTCTGACTTTCGTTTTATTTGTGTATGATTATCGTATTACTCTGTGTTTGAGTTCCATACCTACTACCACATCTAGCAGTAAGCCTTGATTGTTCAATCAAGCTCCCACTGGACAAGTAGGCGTGCCAGGAGTATTTGTGGTTATACAAGTAGGAGTGCGTTATTCACATGTGGTAAAATATAGCGGGCCCGATTCACAAAGGTAAACTGAGATGAAAGTATATCTTTAGGACTTTCGGTATTCACAAAGGGCATTTGCGAGTAGTAAAGTTAGACTTTTGTCTCAGTTTTGTTCTCAGTTAAACTTAAGACCAAAACTTAAGTTGAACTGAGACAAAAGTCTAACTTTACTACTCGTAAATGCCCTTTGTGAATACCGAAAGTCGTAAAGTTAGACTTTTGCCTCAGTTTACCTTTGTGATTCGGGCCCAGCGTCTATCCGGGATTAGCTGCGTAGTGTGGGCTGCCAGGGCCCGGGGCAAAATTTTAAAAGAAAGTATTGCGCCCCCTAACCCGTTGGCCATTAGCTCAGGAAGTGCTAATGGTCCTCAGGTTTGGGGGCGCAATACTTTCTTTTAAAATTTTGCGGCACTAAAAATGTTGCGCCCGGAGCAACCAGCGACGCACCTCCCCACACTACGCCACTGCCAGGAAAATTGCCCAGTAACTACTAAGTCCTGGAGAAAATACCTCACGTTAATGCTATACATTCACTATCAGTCAAGACATTTTGCAGAACTGCGAGCTTATGATCCACACAGATTTGTAATACGTCTCTCACATGTATTTCAATAACACATTTTGTAATGTCACTCATCATTTATCGTAGTCTCATTTTCTTTGAGTATGACAGGTTAGCAGAATAAATGCATTTATTGTGGGCTTGGCGTTGCAAGCAAATAATTAAACCCGCTGTGCAGAGACAGAGAAGGAAAAACAAAAAAAGTGAAGAGGCATCCATCATTCATTAATGTTTCCAGCATATTTCTCTTTACTTGTCAGAATTAACAACGCTGTCTTTTTGTGTTTAGTACCGCATGACAGATGGAACTCAAGATGTCAGCTCGTCATCTACATTTAGAACCAGACGGTTGATAGAAAAAAGGGAGGGAAAATCACGCGATAGAAAATGGCTGCCTGGAATATTTCTTCCTCACATGCCATACATCAGTATACATTATTTTATTTGCGAACGCATATTGGTGGGCAGTGTATGTTTTAAAATCCCAATAAACATATGGGAAATTGTTCTAGTCTAACATTTGAACACTTTACTACAGAAATCTTTATTTGAACTGGTTTATGATAATTGTCATATATGTAAGAATGTCATGCTTTTTTTCGGTACTGTACATTTGGCTAAAAGAGAAATAAAAACAGGTGCCATGTGTTGAAGTGGATGACAGGCGTATCTGAACTGATCGTTATTCACGGTCTAGATGACGGTTCACTACATCGAACGTTGACAGTCTGTCATAGAATGAGGTGATTTCCTCATTCTATGTGTGCTGCAGAATGCTGCATGCATAGAAAGAGGTAAAAACCGAGGAGAAATTAATACATTTCTCCTCGTTGCGCCTCTCTACACCTCTCCTGGGGAGACGTAGCATTCAGACACATTTCCAGGATTACGATTTCTCGTAAATCTGGAAATGTGAAAGGTTCCATGGGTGTTGTGAGGGAACACCCACAGCAACTCCCATGGAACGCCCCTTTCACGCATAGTGCTGCGTGTAAAGGGGCTGTATTTACAAGGACAGGAAAAGCCACGCAGGGTGGCTTTTCCTGTCCTTGTAAGTATGGGGCAGCACAAAGCGCCACCGGTGTGTCACAAAAATTGATGTACCGGCGGCGCATGGGGCTTGTAAATAAGCCCCTGTATCTTTTGTTGTTTAGAACAGGTTCGCTATATCACAGAAGGCAAGGTCAAAACTTAATTCCGCGTGAAGGATTTTGCATGCCTCTGGTCACCACCTTTTGACCCCAGAGTCTGAGATCCTCTGACAATTGATGGTATAAACACCCATCTACAAAGAGCTAGTTTGTTAGTTGAATTTAAGTCTGAGGTAATGCAATTCCTTATAATAAATAAGCTGCTGAAAAATCAGATCAGCAAGGTTATAGCTCCATGGCAACGCGATTTTGGCTTCCTTTCACCTAGCAGGAGTACGTGGAAATTGGGCCTTTTAAAGATTGCGTAGTTTCTGCTTGGGAAGCCAGGCTTGATTGTTTTTTAATGTCATCCTTTTATGGGGTCATGTGTTCAGCAGTAGGCAATATCCCTGTTAAAAAAAAAAATATATATATATGTTGGACTTGGCCCTTTTTGGCAGGTTCACCCCTGAACTTTTTGCCTTGTATGTTAGTAGTTTTAAGTCTCTGGGCACTTTAGCACTGTGGTCCAGTGTAAAGTGCGTGCGCGTTGTGTGCGTGTGTGATGAGACTGGCCTGCCCTCCCATAGGAATGCATTGAGGATGAGTGTGTCAGTGGTAATTCCTGTTATGTGAGGAGCAGTGTGGTCAAGTTTAGTATGTCTGAATTCGTGAGAATAAATGCTGCGCAATGGTGTGCGCAGATTTATGGTGACTGGTAGAGAAATGCCACTTCTAGAAGTTGGCATTTCTGTGTGCTCTGTGTCTGCCTGCCTGATGTGAATTGCATATCTGGCTTGTGAGTGACAGGGGCTGGGAGGTGTGTGTGGCTCCAGGAGGGACAGGGTGAGTCAGCGCAGGGCTGAATGGAGAGATCTCCATGTAGATGGGTGGGAGGAGTTGCACCTGGGACCTGAATAGGGCTGTGCCTTTCCTCTACAATGCTGGCTCCACCTCCTGTGGTGCGTCTGATGTCCCTAGCCTACACTCTGAAAGGGAAGAGGAGCTTGCCCAAAACAAAGTGCTCCAAATCCCCCCATAACCAGTTGTATCTGGTTCCCCCAAACCCTGCACCTTTGCACAAAGGGATTTTGTGTATAAAAGAAGGGGCTGTGACCCCAGAAAAATGTTCAGTTCCTGTTCAGTGTTCCTGTTCTGTTCCTGCTAGGGCGTGCTGCTGCTGGGGCCCAGGGGGGGCTGCCAGGAGGGCTTGCCTCCCTGGGCCCTGCATTGCCCTTTTCACCTTTTAGGACATCTTTCTGGGACTTGTTCTTTTCCAGAACCCAGGACCTTTTTGCTGCCCTCTGCGCCCTGTGAGCGCTTTTTCCTAAACTTTCCCCAAAGGAGAGGGAGAGCCTGGGGGCTGCGCAGCGCCGAGCTGCGGCCCTTGCTGAGGGAATCCCCAGCGTAGGGATTCCGCCATTATGCCTACAGCGGCGGGTGCCTACCCCGCATTTTTTCATAGTGTACCAGCGGGTGCCCACCCCACTTTGTTTATGCTTTTTGCGGGTGCCCACCCCGCTTTATTAATGCTCTTTGCGGGTGCCCACCCCGCTCGTTTTGTATATCCGGATCGCGGGTGCCCACCCCGCATTTCACCGCCGCCGAAGAAATCGTCTTCTGGCCGCAGCAGCGCGACCAGGAAGTCAGGCACATTTGCCTGGCCTGGGGCGGAGCCTGCGGCCGGAAGTAGGGAGAAGTGCCGGCCGTACAGAGGCGGAATTCAGCTGATGCCCGGATGAAGCGAGGAAAAGCCAGGCGGGAGCCCACCCCGCACTGGCGAACTGAAGAGGAGAGGCCACCGATGCCACACGGGGCTCCCGTGGTGAAGAGGGAGCCCCGCGTGCAGCCACCATGTAGCCGGGCAGAGCAGAGACTGTGGGGAGCAGCGCGGAGTGCCACGAGGAGCCGGTGAGTGAAGGCTCAATGTGGTGATGCTTTTCGGGGCACGGTGTTGGTGTCAGGTCTCGAGCGGCCCCACCCCCCAGAGGGCCGCTCCAACGGTGGGCATGTTTATTTTAGAGCCCAGTATGGCTCCAACCTTGGGCATAATGGTTTTAGAACCCAGTATGGCTCCAACAACGTGGCATAATTGTTTTTAGAGCCTAGGTGGCTCCAACGATGGCCTAGTTATTTTAAAAGGGCCCGAGGGGCCCATGCTGTTCTCCTTTTGTGTGGCTACTCTTCCCAGCTGCCCCACTTGCGAGAGGGCAGCTGCAACGTTCTTGGGCACAGTGGTTTGAAGGGCACAGTGAGTGCCAGTGCCCACATCTTGATTTACAGCTGCGCAGCAATTCGTGCCAGCTGCTACGTTTAGGCCATTCTTTCTTTGGGGGCATGTCTTTTGAAGTTAGGAGTCAGATGCACTCCTCTGCCCCAGTACTTTCACAGCTGCGCAGCACTTAGTGGCAGCTGCTACGTTTAGGTCTGCGCAAGTGCGCACCCTTGACTCCTGCTGCATAGGCAGCAGCCCTGACTCTTGGACATAGGGCATTTGAGCCCCTTTTGAGATGGCCAGTTGGCCAGGGGGACTGTTAGGTTTGTAGGGCGCCAGGCCCTAATGTGATTTATGCCTCTGCTATGGTTCTTTTTACTAGGAGGTTATGTGCTAATGCGAGTTATGTGGTGCTAGGAAATGTGATGCATATACTTTGATTTACGCACCCTGTTTTATACCTCTAAATGTAGTTCTATGATTATGAGGTTTTGCATAATGTGTTTATGCTTGTGAGGTTATTATTACCTAATGCGTTTAGGTTGTGAGTTATTCTCTACTGTGAGTTATGCCCCTAATGTGAGTTATACTTAGGAGGTTAGGGTCTAAGAGGTTAGACTGATGAGGTTGGCGTACAATAGATTTGGCGCCTATGTGATACTGTGCATAATGTGATTTATGTTACAGGATAATGCTGAGTACAGTGGTTACCAGTGATTACTGGTTGTACGTTTATGATATGTCGTACTTTTACCAAGTCCACTTTGTGCTGGTTCTGACAGTGGTCCAGTGGGCCCTGCCAGGTGTAAACAATCCCTTGTAAATATGACCTAGTGCCAGGTGGCACGATGTATATTATGTGAGTACTATTCTAATGTGTTTTATGATAATACAAAGGCTATTTTTGATATAACCTTGTGTGGAGTTCCTTTTTGTAGTGTGCCTGGGATGTTGTTGCTGTGCGCGTGCGCAAACGCTTTACACATTGCCTCCGGGATAAGCCTGACTGCTCGTGCCAAGCTACCAAGGGAGTGAGCAGGGGTTATCTTTGGCGTGTAACTCCCTCGCCCTGACTAGAGTGGTGGTCTCTGCCTGGCTTTGGCGCAAGCCTTAGCCAACCAGAGATCCCATTTCTAACATTGGTTGTCAGCGGTGGGGATTAGGACTTGCGTTTGCGCAGTACCACAGCGACAACTGGCTGCATTACAAAGCTCTGCATTTTAGATAGTCACATGTATGGGGATTATTGTTTCTGAGTTTGTTTTAAGTATCATTTCTTTGGAAATGTGTGTTCTTGTTGCACTATGAGTTGAGTGTCCTGCCAAGGACAGAAACCAGAGAATCTGGAGGAGTGACTGCCCTTGTGCAGACTGCTATTGGGTTGGCCTAAAGCTGGAGGAGGGACTGCCCTTGAGCCATTGTGCTGGTTCTTGGGTTGGCCTGCAGCTGAGGGAGGGACTGCCCCTGTGCTGTCTGCTGGTTCTAGGGTTGGCCTACAGTGGGGACTTAATTGGCATGGAGTCACTAGCTCGGGAGGGTAGATTATCCCCTAAGTGCAGTGTGAGTTTTCTGGATTCCCCAGTAAGGGTGGGATCCAGTGGTGGCAGCAATATGAAGTCCAGTGCAGAAAGTCCCGGTCCCCAGACGGTGGTACCTGGTTCCCGGTTAAGAGGGGGCAGGTTGAGATTCAGGGGCAGTAAGATACTGTCTCACCAGTCCGGGGGCGCCTGTGGATGAGTGGTGTGTTGCACTGGACGATTGGGTGTGAGTTCTCTGAAATAAGGAGCTTGCATGGGGGAGTGAGTCCAATAAGAGTGGCTCGGGTATCTTCCGGTCCTGTGTGGTGGAAGAGGTTCAGTGTAGCCCAGCTAGGTCCCAGTGTAGCGGGAGGGGTGTAAGGGCTCACGTCCTGTCTCAGAGGAGAAGGAGTGAGTGTGCCCGAAACCCAGTCCCAGGGCCTGGATGGTTTCTTCAGGGAACACCAGGTTGGGGGCCTAGGCTGTACTTGTAGGCCATTTGAGGAGGATCTCCCAGAGTCTAGAGGACATGGAGTGTCTGTAATCAGAGCTCCAACGATCCTAGTGTTGGGCAGCGCCGCTCCTAAGTGGAGGGTGCAGAAGTCCTGATTGAGGGGTGAGAGGGGAGAGGCTCCCCAGTGGAAAAACCAGTGGGTCCAGAAGGGGCCATGGGGACACCACTTCTGCCCTGGGTTTGTGCCCGGCAGACTGTCACACAACACATTAGATGTGTTACCCTCTGGGGGTGGTACAGGCCTGGCCGGGATCTTTGGGGTCCCTGGCTGAGTATGGTAGTACTACCTTGAGGGCAGGTGGGGCCTATCTTAAGTGAAGGGACCCTGCTCTTCAGGATGGGGGGGCATGCGTGCTCCCCCGGAAGTCCTGGTTCACCAGGCATCTGACCAAAGGGTACCGTCCCTGGGTTGGGGAGCCAGGCTCAGGTGTTTGCCTGTCCTGGACAACAGGGCGGCTGTAATCAGTGTCCTGGCCGGTTTGCCTTCTAGGGGGTACCACTCCAGTTGGGAGGGTATCGGACTCTGGAAGGGGGTGCATAGGGAGGGAGTCCTCGCCTCTGACCCCGGTGCAGCCGGTGAATTTGTGTCCCAGGTGGTAGACCAGTTGATGGAGTGAGGTCCTGAACTGGTGGGAGAGTTGTGTTCTGGTGGGTGCTTCTCCTGGGGGAGTGCAGAACCCCAGAAGTAGAGGTAGGGTGAGGAGATGCTTCACCCGTGACCTCTGGTCAGCCTGAGGGTGCGGACCCTAGGTTGAAGGATCAGTGGTAGTTTGGAACTACACTGAGAGGGAGAGTGGAGAATCGCTATTGTATGCCAGGGGTTACTGCCCCCCACTCCGTGGATTGGCAAGGACCAGTGGCATCTGGGTGGCCTAGGGCCTGGTCCTGGCCGTGGACAACTAAGGAGTACCGGTGGGGTAGCCTAGTTGGTCCTGAGTTTTTTTTTCTTAGATGGATTCCATGGGTTCCAAGTGGCGTAGAACCGGAGGGTGTCCCTGCAGTGCGGGCCCGCGTCCGTGTTCTATCGCCCCAAGCAGGGAAGCCCATCACGGAGGTGATTGGTCTGCCCTGCGTTTTGGCTGGAAGGGGGTTGTGTTGGACTTGGCCCTTTTTGGCAGGTTCACCCCTGAACTTTTTGCCTTGTATGTTAGCAGTTTTAAGTCTCTGGGCACTTTAGCACTGTGGTCCAGTGTAAAGTGCGTGAGCGCTGTGTGCATGTGTGGTGAGACTGGCCTGCCCTCCCATAGGAATGCATTGAGGATGAGTGTGTCAGTGGTAATTCCTGTTATGTGAGGAGCAGTGTGGTCAAGTTTAGTATGTCTGAATTCGTGAGAATAAATGCTGCGCAATGGTGTGCGCAGATTTATGGTGACTGGTAGAGAAATGCCACTTCTAGAAGTTGGCATTTCTGTGTGCTCTGTGTCTGCCTGCCTGATGTGAATTGCATATCTGGCTTGTGAGTGACAGGGGCTGGGAGGTGTGTGTGGCTCCAGGAGGGGCAGGGTGAGTCAGCGCAGGGCTGAATGGAGAGATCTCCATGTAGATGGGTGGGAGGAGTTGCACCTGGGACCTGAATAGGGCTGTGCCTTCCCTCTACAATGCTGGCTCCACCTCCTGTGGTGCGTCTGATGTCCCTAGCCTACTCTCTGAAAGGGAAGAGGAGCTTGCCCAAAACAAAGTGCTCCAAATCCCCCCATAACCAGTTGTATCTGGTTCCCCCAAACCCTGCACCTTTGCACAAAGGGATTTTGTATATAAAAGAAGGGGCTATGACCCCAGAAAAATGTTCAGTTCCTGTTCAGTGTTCCTGTTCTGTTCCTGCTAGGGCGTGCTGCTGCTGGGGCCCAGGGGGGGCTGCCAGGAGGGCTTGCCTCCCTGGGCCCTGCATTGCCCTTTTCACCTTTTAGGACATCTTTCTGGGACTTGTTCTTTTCCAGAACCAAAGACCTTTTTGCTGTCCTCTGCGCCCTGTGAGCGCTTTTTCCTAAACTTTCCCCAAAGGAGAGGGAGAGCCTGGGGGCTGCGCAGCGCCGAGCTGCGGCCCTTGCTGAGGGAATCCCCAGCGTAGGGATTCCCCCATTATGCCTACAGCGGCGGGTGCCTACCCCGCATTTTTTCATAGTGTACCGGCGGGTGCCCACCCCGCTTTGTTTATGCTTTTTGCGGGTGCCCACCCCGCTTTATTAATGCTCTTTGCGGGTGCCCACCCCGCTCGTTTTGTATATCCGGATCGCGGGTGCCCATCCCGCGTTTCACCGCCGCCGAAGAAAGCGTCTTCTGGCCGAAGCAGCGCGACCAGGAAGTCAGGAACATTTGCCTGGCCTGGGGCGGAGCCTGCGGCAGGAAGTAGGGTGAAGTGCCGGCCGTACAGAGGCGGAATTCAGCTGATGCCCGGGTGAAGCGAGGAAAAGCCAGGCGGGAGCCCACCCCGCACTGGCGAACTGAAGAGGAGAGGCCACCGATGCCACACGGGGCTCCCGTGGTGAAGAGGGAGCCCCGCGTGCAGCCACCATGTAGCCGGGCAGAGCAGAGACTGTTGGGAGCAGCGCGGAGTGCCACGAGGAGCCGGTGAGTGAAGGCTCAATGTGGTGATGCTTTTCGGGGCACGGTGTTGGTGTCAGGTCTCGAGCGGCCCCGCCCCCCAGAGGGCCGCTCCAACGGTGGGCATGTTTATTTTAGAGCCCAGTATGGCTCCAACCTTGGGCATAATGGTTTTAGAACCCAGTATGGCTCCAACAACGTGGCATAATTGTTTTTAGAGCCTAGGTGGCTCCAACGATGGCCTAGTTATTTTAAAAGGGCCCCGAGGGGCCCATGCTGTTCTCCTTTTGTGTGGCTACTCTTCCCAGCTGCCCCACTTGCGAGAGGGCAGCTGCAACGTTCTTGGGCACAGTGGTTTGAAGGGCACAGTGAGTGCCAGTGCCCACATCTTGATTTACAGCTGCGCAGCAATTCGTGCCAGCTGCTACGTTTAGGCCATTCTTTCTTTGGGGGCATGTCTTTTGAAGTTAGGAGTCAGATGCACTCCTCTGCCCCAGTACTTTCACAGCTGCGCAGCACTTAGTGCCAGCTGCTACGTTTAGGTCTGCGCAAGTGCGCACCCTTGACTCCTGCTGCATAGGCAGCAGCCCTGACTCTTGGACATAGGGCATTTGAGCCCCTTTTGAGATGGCCAGTTGGCCAGGGGGACTGTTAGGTTTGTAGGGCGCCAGGCCCTAATGTGATTTATGCCTCTGCTATGGTTCTTTTTACTAGGAGGTTATGTGCTAATGCGAGTTATGTGGTGCTAGGAAATGTGATGCATATACTTTGATTTACGCACCCTGTTTTATACCTCTAAATGTAGTTCTATGATTATGAGGTTTTGCATAATGTGTTTATGCTTGTGAGGTTATTATTACCTAATGCGTTTAGGTTGTGAGTTATTCTCTACTGTGAGTTATGCCCCTAATGTGAGTTATACTTAGGAGGTTAGGGTCTAAGAGGTTAGACTGATGAGGTTGGCGTACAATAGATTTGGCGCCTATGTGATACTGTGCATAATGTGATTTATGTTACAGGATGATGCTGAGTACAGTGGTTACCAGTGATTACTGGTTGTACGTTTATGATATGTCGTACTTTTACTAAGTCCACTTTGTGCTGGTTCTGACAGTGGTCCAGTGGGCCCTGCAGGTGTAAATAATCCCTTGTAAATATGACCTAGTGCCAGGTGGCACGATGTATATTATGTGAGTACTATTCTAATGTGTTTTATGATAATACAAAGGCTATTTTTGATATAACCTTGTGTGGAGTTCCTTTTTGTAGTGTGCCTGGGATGTTGTTGCTGTGCGCGTGCGCAAACGCTTTACACATTGCCTCCGGGATAAGCCTGACTGCTCGTGCCAAGCTACCAAGGGGGTGAGCAGGGGTTATCTTTGGCGTGTAACTCCCTCGCCCTGACTAGAGTGGTGGTCTCTGCCTGGCTTTGGCGCAAGCCTTAGCCAACCAGAGATCCCATTTCTAACAATATATATATATATATATATATATATATGCTGCTGCAAGACCTCCGCCTTACTTTCTGCACTCTCGGGCGGGTGCTGTCGTGCGCGTAGGCGAAAACGCGCTAAATCTCACGGCTTCGAAGTATAAGAATACCAGCACTCACGGGAGCATTTTTATATATATATATATATATATACATATATACATATATATATATATATATATATATATATATATATATATATATATATACATATATATATTTTCCACCAAACGTCCCAGCGCTTCGGGGGGGCACTCAGCCAAAATTCTTCCATCCGGACTTCACTGGCGACACTCCGTCATGTCCCTCATTTGCATGTTGCTGCCTGACGCGTTTCGATGCTTTGCAGCATCTTAATCATAGGCTTGGGTAAACAGTTCCACAGAAAGGCTCTCTTTTATTTCTAATTCACTGTCCAGGTGTTTCTGATTACCTTAAGTAGGTGTATGCTTAGTGCATCTTACTTCGTGCATTCTGGGAAAAGTAGTCCCTTTGAGAGCTCGACAATCTTCCCTTAGTGGGTATTTACCCAAGCCTATGATTAAGATGCTGCAAAGCATCGAAACGCGTCAGGCAGCAACATGCAAATGAGGGACATGACGGAGAGTCGCCAGTGAAGTCCGGATGGAAGAATTTTGGCTGAGTGCCCCCCGAAGCGCTGGGACGTTTGGTGGAAAATAGAATTGGGGGCAGTCTTTGTCCTGGGGAGGTGCACCATCTCGATGACAGTGAAGGAGAGGCTGCGCCACGGAACTGGTCTGAGGCAATGCAGCGCCGAAATTCAAAATTCAAAGGACTCTTCTGAATGCCCTGAATCCTACTAAGGAATAGAGATGGTGTTAATTTTAACATTTACCACAGATACCCAATAAGGGAAGATTGTCGAGCTCTCAAAGGGACTACTTTTCCCAGAATGCACGAAGTAAGATGCACTAAGCATTCACCTACTTAAGGTAATCAGAAACACCTGGACAGTGAATTAGAAATAAAAGAGAGCCTTTCTGTGGAACTGTTTACCCAAGCCTATGATTAAGATGCTGCAAAGCATCGAAACGCGTCAGGCAGCAACATGCAAATGAGGGACATGACGAAGAGTCGCCAGTGAAGTCCGGATGGAAGAATTTTGGCTGAGTGCCCCTCGAAGCGCTGGGACGTTTGGTGGAAAATAGAATTGGGGGCAGTCTTTGTCCTGGGGAGGTGCACCATCTCGATGACAGTGAAGGAGAGGCTGCGCCACGGAAATGGTCTGAGGCAATGCAGCGCCGAAATTCAAAATTCAAAGGACTCTTCTGAATGCCCTGAATCCTACTAAGGAATAGAGATGGTGTTAATTTTAACATTTACCACAGATACCCACTAAGGGAAGATTGTCGAGCTCTCAAAGGGACTACTTTTCCCAGAATGCACGAAGTAAGATGCACTAAGCATACACCTACTTAAGGTAATCAGAAACACCTGGACAGTGAATTAGAAATAAAAGAGAGCCTTTCTGTGGAACTGTTTACCCAAGCCTATGATTAAGATGCTGCAAAGCATCGAAACGCGTCAGGCAGCAACATGCAAATGAGGGACATGACGGAGAGTCGCCAGTGAAGTCCGGATGGAAGAATTTTGGCTGAGTGCCCCCCGAAGCGCTGGGACGTTTGGTGGAAAATAGAATTGGGGGCAGTCTTTGTCCTGGGGAGGTGCACCATCTCGATGACAGTGAAGGAGAGGCTGCGCCACGGAACTGGTCTGAGGCAATGCAGCGCCGAAATTCAAAATTCAAAGGACTCTTCTGAATGCCCTGAATCCTACTAAGGAATAGAGATGGTGTTAATTTTAACATTTACCACAGATACCCACTAAGGGAAGATTGTCGAGCTCTCAAAGGGACGACTTTTCCCAGAATGCACGAAGTAAGATGCACTAAGCATACACCTACTTAAGGTAATCAGAAACACCTGGACAGTGAATTAGAAATAAAAGAGAGCCTTTCTGTGGAACTGTTTACCCAAGCCTATGATTAAGATGCTGCAAAGCATCGAAACGCGTCAGGCAGCAACATGCAAATGAGGGACATGACGGAGAGTCGCCAGTGAAGTCCGGATGGAAGAATTTTGGCTGAGTGCCCCCCCGAAGCGCTGGGACGTTTGGTGGAAAATAGAATTGGGGGCAGTCTTTGTCCTGGGGAGGTGCACCATCTCGATGACAGTGAAGGAGAGGCTGCGCCACGGAACTGGTCTGAGGCAATGCAGCGCCGAAATTCAAAATTCAAAGGACTCTTCTGAATGCCCTGAATCCTACTAAGGAATAGAGATGGTGTTAATTTTAACATTTACCACAGATACCCACTAAGGGAAGATTGTCGAGCTCTCAAAGGGACTACTTTTCCCAGAATGCACGAAGTAAGATGCACTAAGCATACACCTACTTAAGGTAATCAGAAACACCTGGACAGTGAATTAGAAATAAAAGAGAGCCTTTCTGTGGAACTGTTTACCCAAGCCTATGATTAAGATGCTGCAAAGCATCGAAACGCGTCAGGCAGCAACATGCAAATGAGGGACATGACGGAGAGTCGCCAGTGAAGTCCGGATGGAAGAATTTTGGCTGAGTGCCCCCCGAAGCGCTGGGACGTTTGGTGGAAAATAGAATTGGGGGCAGTCTTTGTCCTGGGGAGGTGCACCATCTCGATGACAGTGAAGGAGAGGCTGCGCCACGGAACTGGTCTGAGGCAATGCAGCGCCGAAATTCAAAATTCAAAGGACTCTTCTGAATGCCCTGAATCCTACTAAGGAATAGAGATGGTGTTAATTTTAACATTTACCACAGATACCCACTAAGGGAAGATTGTCGAGCTCTCAAAGGGACTACTTTTCCCAGAATGCACGAAGTAAGATGCACTAAGCATACACCTACTTAAGGTAATCAGAAACACCTGGACAGTGAATTAGAAATAAAAGAGAGCCTTTCTGTGGAACTTTTTACCCAAGCCTATGATTAAGATGCTGCAAAGCATCGAAACGCGTCAGGCAGCAACATGCAAATGAGGGACATGACGGAGAGTCGCCAGTGAAGTCCGGATGGAAGAATTTTGGCTGAGTGCCCCCGAAGCGCTGGGACGTTTGGTGGAAAATAGAATTGGGGGCAGTCTTTGTCCTCGGGAGGTGCACCATCTCGATGGTCTGAGGCAATGCAGCGCCGAAATTCAAAATTCAAAGGACTCTTCTGAATGCCCTGAATCCTACTAAGGAATAGAGATGGTGTTAATTTTAACATTTACCACAGATACCCACTAAGGGAAGATTGTCGAGCTCTCAAAGGGACTACTTTTCCCAGAATGCACGAAGTAAGATGCACTAAGCATACACCTACTTAAGGTAATCAGAAACACCTGGACAGTGAATTAGAAATAAAAGAGAGCCTTTCTGTGGAACTGTTTACCCAAGCCTATGATTAAGATGCTGCAAAGCATCGAAACGCGTCAGGCAGCAACATGCAAATGAGGGACATGACGGAGAGTCGCCAGTGAAGTCCGGATGGAAGAATTTTGGCTGAGTGCCCCCCGAAGCGCTGGGACGTTTGGTGGAAAATAGAATTGGGGGCAGTCTTTGTCCTGGGGAGGTGCACCATCTCGATGACAGTGAAGGAGAGGCTGCGCCACGGAACTGGTCTGAGGCAATGCAGCGCCGAAATTCAAAATTCAAAGGACTCTTCTGAATGCCCTGAATCCTACTAAGGAATAGAGATGGTGTTAATTTTAACATTTACCACAGATACCCACTAAGGGAAGATTGTCGAGCTCTCAAAGGGACTACTTTTCCCAGAATGCACGAAGTAAGATGCACTAAGCATACACCTACTTAAGGTAATCAGAAACACCTGGACAGTGAATTAGAAATAAAAGAGAGCCTTTCTGTGGAACTGTTTACCCAAGCCTATGATTAAGATGCTGCAAAGCATCGAAACGCGTCAGGCAGCAACATGCAAATGAGGGACATGACGGAGAGTCGCCAGTGAAGTCCGGATGGAAGAATTTTGGCTGAGTGCCCCCCCGAAGCGCTGGGACGTTTGGTGGAAAATAGAATTGGGGGCAGTCTTTGTCCTGGGGAGGTGCACAATCTCGATGACAGTGAAGGAGAGGCTGCGCCACGGAACTGGTCTGAGGCAATGCAGCGCCGAAATTCAAAATTCAAAGGACTCTTCTGAATGCCCTGAATCCTACTAAGGAATAGAGATGGTGTTAATTTTAACATTTACCACAGATACCACTAAGGGAAGATTGTCGAGCTCTCAAAGGGACTACTTTTCCCAGAATGCACGAAGTAAGATGCACTAAGCATACACCTACTTAAGGTAATCAGAAACACCTGGACAGTGAATTAGAAATAAAAGAGAGCCTTTCTGTGGAACTGTTTACCCAAGCCTATGATTAAGATGCTGCAAAGCATCGAAACGCGTCAGGCAGCAACATGCAAATGAGGGACATGACGGAGAGTCGCCAGTGAAGTCCGGATGGAAGAATTTTGGCTGAGTGCCCCCCGAAGCGCTGGGACGTTTGGTGGAAAATAGAATTGGGGGCAGTCTTTGTCCTGGGGAGGTGCACCATCTCGATGACAGTGAAGGAGAGGCTGCGCCACGGAACTGGTCTGAGGCAATGCAGCGCCGAAATTCAAAATTCAAAGGACTCTTCTGAATGCCCTGAATCCTACTAAGGAATAGAAATGGTGTTAATTTTAACATTTACCACAGATACCCACTAAGGGAAGATTGTCGAGCTCTCAAAGGGACTACTTTTCCCAGAATGCACGAAGTAAGATGCACTAAGCATACACCTACTTAAGGTAATCAGAAACACCTGGACAGTGAATTAGAAATAAAAGAGAGCCTTTCTGTGGAACTGTTTACCCAAGCCTATGATTAAGATGCTGCAAAGCATCGAAACGCGTCAGGCAGCAACATGCAAATGAGGGACATGACGGAGAGTCGCCAGTGAAGTCCGGATGGAAGAATTTTGGCTGAGTGCCCCCCCGAAGCGCTGGGACGTTTGGTGGAAAATAGAATTGGGGGCAGTCTTTGTCCTGGGGAGGTGCACCATCTCGATGACAGTGAAGGAGAGGCTGTGCCACGGAACTGGTCTGAGGCAATGCAGCGCCGAAATTCAAAATTCAAAGGACTCTTCTGAATGCCCTGAATCCTACTAAGGAATAGAGATGGTGTTAATTTTAACATTTACCACAGATACCCACTAAGGGAAGATTGTCGAGCTCTCAAAGGGACTACTTTTCCCAGAATGCACGAAGTAAGATGCACTAAGCATACACCTACTTAAGGTAATCAGAAACACCTGGACAGTGAATTAGAAATAAAAGAGAGCCTTTCTGTGGAACTGTTTACCCAAGCCTATGATTAAGATGCTGCAAAGCATCGAAACGCGTCAGGCAGCAACATGCAAATGAGGGACATGACGGAGAGTCGCCAGTGAAGTCCGGATGGAAGAATTTTGGCTGAGTGCCCCCCCGAAGCGCTGGGACGTTTGGTGGAAAATACATATATATATATATATATATATGTGTGTATGGTTTTGTTTTTACTTATACTGAGTGCTCCCTTGTGTCTGGACAAAGCTATACCTCTCTGAAGAGCTCTAATGAGAGCGAAACACTGTGTCAGGGGTTGCTTTTACTCATTTCAGGTTGGCTTGGTTGGTATTTTACCAATTCAAAGCTGTAATACTGTGCCTGGAGTGGTAAATGGCTTTTGTCATTTTACAGCTCTGCATGGACAGCACTGTGCGAGTCCTATGCTTAAAGACTTTGCTGTAGAAATGGCAAAAGACTTTGTCCTTTTCTATCTCGGTGTGGATTGCACTGTGCTAATCCTATGCTTAAAGACTTTGATAGAAAAGCAGACATTTGAGGTCAGCTAATTTAGAGTGTCGCTGGTGTTGAGAGTCCTCTAACTGGAGCTGCTTTCCACCTAAACCTGAGAACTACCCAGAGTGCTCTGCTTCTTTTTTTGCATAAGTTATGCGTCACTCTATGCCTGAAAGGGTATCGTTTTGACTTATACTGGGTGCTCCCTTGTGTCTGGACAAAGCTATACCTTTGTAAGATTGTGTATGTGCAGTAAGGTCCCCCCTTCATGCACATACACAATCTTGTACACAACACAGGCACCCCTGTACAATGGTGCATGTGTGCCAGCATCGGTGTTGGCCTGTGAACTTATGTCCCAGAGCTGGGAGGTTCACGGGGCTGCATCATATTGTTGTCAATGAGATGCAGCCCTGTGCTGACAATTTGGCTGAGCGTGGTGTTTAGCCTAGGAGGCCAATGCAACACTCTGCAACCTCTCCAGTCAATATGCCCCTTTGCTTGTTCATGAGATGCAGCCCTGTGTTCCCAAAGTGACAAAGCATGTTGTGAGCCTCTGTAGCCTAAACACATGCATCCCCCATGCATTGAAAATATGCACCCTTGTGCCTTAAAGGAGCATATTCCATATTCTCCAATTTCAACAAACTGGAAGACTAATATGATGTACAACTATGAGCAGAAGGGAAATGCATCTAAAAGTACATTGTAAAGACTGTATATCAGGAATGTGTCCCATTAAAAATAAAAACATGTTTTGTGTGTGTGCCATGCTCATAGAACCATATAGTACCTGTCAAGGTGCATGTCAAGTGAAGTATGACACAGAGCAAGAGTCACAATGTTGCACCAATGCATGTCAACTTGCTACATGTCACCTTCACCTGATACGTCAAAATGCAGTCATCCACATCAAACTATCTACATGTGTCATGTAGTAAACAGTATTGTACAGAAATCACAGTCCTGGTGTGAGATGGCCATTACACATTGACATGCATGGAAAGCAGTCCTTGGGGAAAGTCAACAGTAGCAGTGAACAAATGCATAGGCAGTCATGTCTGTAAACAACCTTACCCAAACAAAGGCATCCAATCAGCCTGAGCAGAATTGCATGTATCATCCATGTGTCTATCAGCGGTGCATATTTCTAAGCACCCATCCCCATGCCAATATCACTTACTGTGATGTTGGGGTGGTGATATTGGCTTACCATCACTTACAAGCCACTGGAAACCACTGCCATATAACCAAGGCACACATACACACTTTACGTGGTGGAAGAGGTGAGGGTAATGGGTGTTGTGTTGTGTGCCCACACTGCAACACCCATGGAAAAACACGCTGCCCTATACTCACAAGAGTGAAGACAATAGGAGGCTAGTAAGAAATGTATGCAAGGAAAAACTGATTCCCTAACATGCAAATATATAGGAAATTTTAATTTCCCAATGCTTTTGATCTTTCCATGTGTACTGCATTGTGCATAACCATACTTGAGACATACATACAACAGCATCTCCCCTTTACATTGCAGAGGGAGAAACATCACCTGCTGTGCAGCAGCCTGTCCCACTCTTCAATGATGAAGATGAAGACATCTCAACCATCGACCAGGACACACTCTAAGAGCTGCTCAACTCCATTGGCAGCCCATCTCCGGAAGCGGGGACATCCAGCAGTGTCGTGAAAGCTCCACCCCATGCCCAAAACACCCAGCAGCAAGCACCTACCACCACAGCTGTCTCCCAGGACCTTGAGGACCCACTTCTTAAATTTCAACGTTGTGCCATAGAGGTCAAGCAGGAGATGGCTGGTCAAGTGCGGGTGGGGTTTGACAGCCTGGCAGCCAAACTAGATGTGGTCCGTGGGTGTCTCAGTCCCATTAGGGACCACCTAGAGTCCATCACAGGCACCCACAGTCCGCTTCATGCTGTCCAGCATTCCATGGCTGACATTGCTGGAGTACTGACTCAGAGACAAGAACAACTGTCCAGTCAAAGTGGCTCCAGCGATGTAACCAAGGAGTTGCGTGAAATGAGAAAGATCATGGAGAACATGGAGCGGATGGAGGCCTCACACTTGTCAGCCATGGCTGCATACCACAGAGATGTTGCCGGAGTCTTGCAAGCCCTGCAGCTTATCATCACTGCAGTGATGCCTCATCATTTGGTACAGCTGAATGCTGCTGCTACTTCCACATCCACCTCTCACCCCCCTGATGTGTCACAGCCTCACAATGCTCTAGCCAATACACCATCATGCACACGGGAGGCACATGACACATCAGAGGAGGAAGATGTGGATGAATCCACATTTCTGCGAAAAAGTCACCGGTAGCACTCATCTGGACCAAATGGACAGTTTCTGCTTGGATCTGTGCTTACCATCATGCCTCGGAACACCAGCTTCCACTGCCCTATGAATGACTCTGCTACACTCACCTTGGTCTTCAATAAGGCCTGCCATGTTTGGCATTGTTCCCAATGACACTGCAATTAGCCTGCTGACTGAACTCTGCCTCTTCCTCAACATGTCTCTGGACATGTTATCCCCAAAGGACTCAGTCTGGCCCTCCACTGGGCACCTATACAAAGTGGGGGTTGTTTGACAAAGTTCTGGGGCAGTCTTCTACCAATGTGAATGCACATGTAAATAAAAAAAGTAAAATCACACAGATGTGTGTTGCCTATGACCATTCAAGTATAAAAGTGTTAAAAAATGTATGATCAGTGAATCCATCAAAACTTACACAGAGGGACATTTGATAAATGGTCATGTTGAGTCTGTGTCCCAGATAGGCAGTGAGATGACTGGGTATGTGTGAACTAGCCGTGCCCTCGTAGCTCAAATACAACATTCTTGCAAGAATTCAACATTGCCCTACGTACATGATGGGCATAGGCACTTGCTGAAATATGTTCAAGTCAGTCTCATGCCACAAGAAGTGTCTTCAACTAGCATTGCTAACAAGTCTTACTTGGCAGATCTACTCAGATTCAACTGGGTGGACAAAGCTTGTTGTGATGGGTGTCATGGCATTTCACATTTCAAGATAGAGGACACACCATATTCACATAGATGATGAAGCGTAATGACACATATTTACAAGCCTCTAGTGGAACCACAATGTCAGTTTCAGTGATGTTCTGTTGGCAATAGGGCCTTCTCCTAAAGTGCAACTCCTCATTCAGCCACTTACCGTGGCTTAACAATGCTTTGAGAATAAGGAACCCTCTCATGCTGTGCTCACTGTGAAAGGGGAGGGCAATGTGTCTAGCAGTGTGTAGTGCACTGCAATTAGCATAGATTCAGATGCTGTACCACTATTTCAAGAGTGGCATCATTAGGAGGCAATGTCAAAAGTAACACCTGGGAAAAGCGAGTATAACACTGGCACTACAGGGAGAAATGCTTCATTTCCCCTTGTGTTTGCTGTTTAACTGTGTTCTGCCTTGTGCAGCGCACATTTGATCAGCAAACTGACAACATTCTGTATGTGCAGGAAGGTGAGCCTTCGGGCACATTAACATCCAATTTCACAAATGCAGACACCCTTGCACTACGTAGTAAGGGTGCCAGCGTTTGTGCTTGGCAGCTGGACTCTGCGCCAGGCTCATGTGAAATGCAGGGTGTTGCAGCATTCTTGGGAACACGGCGCATACATCCATTTTCATGATGGATAAGCGTTGCAATTTCAATGTTTGATTAAGCTCATGTTTCTCTATTGTATTGTAAATGTGCAACAATGGGTGTACAACTCTGTGAGTTACAAATAAGATGATAAACGCTTCAAAAGAGTATCCCTATCCTAGGGCATAACTCTTAATTGCCATCCTGAAATTCATGCTTGTTTCCGGAACACTATCCGTTCAATAAAATAACATGTCATGGCCACACGTACACATTCTAATGATTGTTGTGTGATTGAATAAGTTGTATACAAGGTCAAAAACACCACTCCATCAAATCACTTCTGACATAAGTGCAACCACAATTCAAAACCAGTAACCATTTATTAAAATTCTACAAAATTACCTACCCTAAACTAACACTAATGACTACAACTAACCTAACCTGACCTAACTGGTACTAACTAAATGTTACTCTAAACTATCTGCCTTAACTAATACTAAACACGCAACAACATATCTGAGACATCAACCCCCTCCACTCCTTAAAGCACATCATCAGACTAGACAAATACATCTTAGCTAAACATGAACTAACTGCACATATATTCTACACAAATATATATTTTTTTGTTTTTCATAGAACAAAAAATATATCAACCCCCCACCCAAAAGAAAAGGAAACTTAGCCCAGAACACTACATTAAGAGAATAAAAAAATCTAAAAACTTACCTAAAAATGACACTAACTATGTCTACTCTACAACTACACTACCTAACACTTAAAAATCTACACTAATATAAAACTTTTAGAAAAATAACCATCGGGGGACTGTCAAAAAGGGGGAAGGCTCACAACCTGCCTGCTCAATATGGGAGCCCAAGGGCACCCTTGATGTCCTGGAGGTGGGTGCTCATGTCCGACACATCCCTTTCAATTTGTGCCAGTCGCGCATTCATGTCCATCATGCACCGACGGTCCCTGTTGGTGAACCCTACAGCATGTGTCCGTGCTGCAGATGGCAGTGCGGCAGTCCATTGTACACGTGGACGTGAGGGGGCACCTGCTTGTGTGCCTGATCCAGTTGCAGCATGTTGTCTGTGTGGTGTCTGAGCTTGAGTGGCAGATCGTTGTTCATGTCTGGACCCACGCTTCACGTTAGAAATGCCTGGTATGTCCCTTATCAATGTTTGCTGTGCAACTTCAGGCAGAGACTTCCATCTCCCAGCTGCCCGGTCATCTCTGTACCTCTTAGCCATAGCATGATATCCCTTGGCCACCCGGCGTATGTGCAGATATCGTTCTTTACGGATATGGAATTCGTGTGCATCCTCTGGCAACATGTTGTCTGTAAAATAAGACAAATGACAATATGTGAGTCCTGATAATTATGTCAATGTTCTCCATTTAACTCAGAAACACAAGAGCATGAAAACATGGGACCCTACACTCTAACCAAAGATTGTGAAGTTCAAAAGTGACCTGAACATTGCAATGTGGAATTAAGGATCAATTACAACCTGATGGTGACACTGACATGACAATGCATGGCATGGGACATGTCAGCGGCAGAGTAGTGTCACAGCATTTTAAGACTGTCAGAGTCAAATGATGGTGCTGTCACATACTCAGACTGAGTCTACCAGGGGAATGAGCCAAGGAGACAGCTTGACAATACCATCGCAGAGCCAAGACATGCCAATTAAATACATATGGCCATCTTTGCAAGGTGGTTGTGGAGCGTGCCATTGGTCTCCTTCACTTAACGCTACACCCTGCAACTTCAGGAAAGACGGTTTGCACCATACCTACAATAGTATTGTGCAGACCTGTGTCTGCTCGCATGCTGCATGAAAACTATTGCCTCCTTGTGCCTATTCAGGCCATCTTGCACAATGGTGCAAGTGTCTCTGCGTTGCTCTGGAAGTTGAGAATGTGCCAGAGAGTGTCCCTTCCTGCACATAACCATTCTTTAAATGATGTCCTGTCACTTTTATGTGTGCTGCATCATGCAGCACATATTGAAGTCACATGATGATATTTTGATCACAGATTGTTCATGTGATGTAAGGCGCACCTTCATGCACTTGAACAATCAATGGTGTCTTGTTTCCATGTGTACCGCACAACGCAGCACACATTGGAACAGCATGGTTGGGAACAGATTCAATCATTTTCACTAGCGTGCATATTCCTATACAATTTGGCAAGGGTATCACACATTACACACGCCAACACATTCAAGCTGGCCTTGGAGAGAGTGTCCAGACATCTAAAATGTTGTTTGTGCATGTATTCATCTCCCAACATTGGCACACAAGATATGATGTGAAAAGGTGGTTTTGAGCCCTATTGGGCTTCATTCTCAGGCAGCCAGCTAAACACAGCATCGTGACTCAGGCTAAGGCAATCGTGCTACCTCAGTGTTGTACAATGTAACGTTGATGAGTAAATGGTGTGCTTGTAATATGTAAACTGGTACAGAGAGCATACCCCAAAAGGGTAGTTAACAGAGCACGTAAAAGAGCCCGCAATACACCTCGTGAGGTCCTTTTAGAAAGGAATGTCAGACAATCTGGTGATTGCTTGCCTGTTGTCATGACTTTTGACCCTTTGGCTTCTAAAATTCGACAAGCGGTGAGGAAACATTGGCCATTGCTGTCCACTGCTGATTTTAAAATGCCACAGCCTAGATTTGCATTTAGACGTGCGTGCAATTTAAAAGATAAATTAGTGCACACGCGATCTCTGCAGAAACCGAAGATAACAACGATGCCGGCTGGACATTACCCTTGTGGTAGTTGTTCCGTATGTGAACTGACTGAGAAAACCAGCACTGTACAGTTGAGAAGTGGTAAGATGTGGCACTTAAATAAGTTCTCCAACTGTAATACAGTTAATGTAATATATAGACTCACATGTCAATGCGGGCTTCATTATATTGGTTTGACGTCACGTAAGATCAAGGTTCGTATCCAGGAGCACCTGAGTACCATTAAAACAGGCAAATTGACCACACGTTTGGTGCAGCATTTTTGCGAACAAAAGCATGATTATCAAGCACTAAAGTGGGTGGTTCTAGAAAGGGTAACAGATGGCATTGATTGTGTGGATAGGTTATTGGCAGTAAAAGAAGCACGCTGGATTTTTTCTGAGAAGGCGGACCAATTGGGTCTAAATGATTACATCGAGTGGAACAAAGTCAGTAGATAGAGACATAATAAAAAATGCTGGCCCTATGTATGTAGGAACTGAGAGGTATGTTCCTCGATCTCAGTGATGGTTGATGTCCAGACTTGTGGATATGAGTTTGGAGCGTGTTGAAATGAAATAGTAAGGATTTGACTGAGAGAAGCAAATTCACTTCACTAAATGACACAAGATTTGCTTTGAAATGTATTTGAAGATTAATGACGATGATATAGTGTACTATACAGGAGCTGTCATGATTAGAAGTACACATTTCAAGATGGCACCCGTCGGTTGAAGTATACAGGAGGAATGTTTTTAATATATAGTTTTAAATATACATGTTTAAACTCACCATGATTGCTGGCACACGATCTGTTGACACGAAAAAACAAAAAAGACAAAGAGAATGCATTTAGGAACAAGGCTATTGGTTGGAATAGTATGGATTGTGCAGCATTGTAATATATATCAAGCAGAAATCGATAGATAAACACAGTCCAAGATGGCGCCCGCTGTTGGGTGGAGAAATGGCTGGGCTAGACTGGAGGGTCACGTGGGTGGCGTGATGCGTGTGAGAGCATTCCGGTCGGTTTAAAATCTCTTCGGCGTCTCTACTATGCGAAGCTGGTATGAGACAACACTCCCCAGGCGCATAGATGCGGTAAGAGTGTGGACCCAGGTTCTATGATGGTGACGGTAATTTGAAACAGCAGCTTGATACCTTACGTAATGTCCTGAAATTGCAAGATGCTGTACTTTTGACAAATTGGGGCGATTGACGACATGCCTCATCTAGACGGAGGGTTTGAAATTGTAATTGGATACCTGATGTAGTGTCCCGCATAGTGCCCGAAATCACCATATGGTGTACTTTGATGCTTTGAGGTGAACTAGGACATGCCTCATCCAAGCGGAGGGTTGAGATCGCCCGCTGGGGATTAGAATAGGGAACGGGTGCTACGGTAGCTAAAACAATACGAGCTTTGAAAGTTTAGGTGGAAGTATAGAGGCCCTAAGTTGTCATAGTACCATTGAAAGTTGAATTGAGCATATGGTGGTACGATTAGAAGGATGAGTGTAGATTGTAGTATACCTCCTAGCACGATAGTGGCCCATGAGGTACGGGACCAATTCTGATACTGAGATATAATATGCCCATTTCAGATTGATGATAATCATATACTTAATCATGATATATGTCTCCACAGGCACAACAAAAAGCAACAGCAGTGCTTTAAAATAGGGGTAACTGCGATAAATACAACCCCGTTTGGTATGGTGGCAGCTGGTACGAATGCCCTTGGCTTCCACATGGTAATTACAGATCGAACTTGATCAAGGCTGTGCGTTACACTTTTAATTCATTGATGGATACTGTGTCTGGTTGGTCAGTTTTTAACAAAGAACTGCTGTTTTGTTTGTGTTTTTATCAGCCAATCCGCATCACAAAGTTCACTGTCCAGTGAGGCGACTAACAAACCTCGCGCCCTGACGAAATTGCCACGACACAGCAATGGCAATGAAACATGTTGGCCTACTTTGACAAGGTTTGCAACATGCAGTGCTTTTAATTTGAGTAAGCTCACGATTGTGAATAAAGAGGGCAAATCTAAGTGTGAGTCTTACTTCAATTTTAATTGAAGGAGCATATTGTCCTTTACAAATCACGGGGTTTCTGTTTGGGAGTTAGTTAAATTTTCTTTTCTACTCTTGTTTCTTCTTACTGGACACGATTCTGTTTTTTCAGTGAGTAGGCAACCAATGATGATAAACGTGGACATGCTGGTGAGAACCTGCCGGTATCCTCCCTGGTGTTGCATACGTGAGGTGCCTACTCACTCTTTCACTTATTTTTATAAGTGTTCTTTACTCACATGTTGTGGTTAAGGGTATGTGTTGGCGGATTGACTGAATGCAGTTCATTTAAGGAAACTTAAATGGTTGGGGGCTCTAGGACTGGCCTATACTGGACATATTGCCAGAGATTGGTTGGAGGTAGATATCCTCAAGTCATAAGCCTCTCCTCAGAAAACATCTATCTACCCTCTTAAAAGCCAGGTCCTTTGTTGTAATTGTGCTTGTAATATGCACCAACATGTCAAAGATATGACACATCAGAGGAAAGACACTCACTATTGGCAGTAATCCAAGGTTGGGACCTAACTATCCATTACAGTGATGTCGACACATCCAAAGGAGGTGTGACTCTGGATCCTGCAGCAATAATTATTTAATCACGTACACCAGCTTTCATATTGTGGATGTGACTAACTCTTTGTACTGGTACCTGTGAATGACACCTGGTGCAACAAAGAATTGATCATCATTGACAGTCATCTCAGTCAAGGATGTACACGCATTCCATGTCTGGTCATACCCATCACCAACATCACTCACATGTCTCCTCTCCTGTCTGTACGCTGTGTAATCCACATGCTTCGGCTGGAGTGACATAACCCTTTGATATTTCTGGCCTGGGTATCACTGACTTGGGATGTGCGAAGTTACATCACAAAGACATATGCAGTGCTCAATCTCAACTTACTGAATTGTTTATACTTCACACTTTTTTGATCCATCATCACACTGGAGGCAATGTACATGTGATACACACCCAGACTGCATACAGCTACATACAGGATTTTACCCAAACATTCTTCCCATCTCATAATGACAATATTTAATGAAGGAACTCACCAGTGGCCTGTGGGTCCATGAAGGCGTTGATGTCCCCCTAAGTAATCAGTGGTCTGGCAGCTGTGAGCAGGGCCGGACTGGGAACCGAAACTGGCCCTGGCAAACTGCTCGGCCGGCGCGCAGGAGGGGGGAGGGGGGTGCGGCCGAGCTGTTTGCTACGGCCGGTTCCGGCCGATTTTGTTACTGGGGGCCGATATTGCCGGCCCCCAGTAACAAAAACGGCCCCCACCCTAGCGGCCCACCGGGGAAATGCCCGGTGCCCGCTACGGCCAGTCCGGCCCTGGCTGTGAGACATGAAAAGAAACATGTGTTGGTATCAGACGTGAATTCTCACGTGTCCTATTCATCCTCAGATTCATCTACATCAAAAACAATGCCCTGTAACAGTACTGTCTCTGTTCAGGTTGCATACATGATTGTATCTGCTTTGCCTGTCGTTCCTACAAGACATGACCAATGCTGAGTTGTGCAACACAAGACAATCCTGCAAGCAAATGTCTCATTTTGCACACACTACTTGCGTGACACATTCCCAAGGCCACGTTTCTCCCAACAACATCATGTTCTCCATGGTCTGTAGACAATATTATCTCTGCAGATCTCACAAGGGTGTGTTAAGACAATTGATGTTGTCTGATGGCATCTTGTGTATGTGGCAGACTGACACTCCAAAGAAGGCATATTTCTTCAAATGCAAATTTTCAAATCTCATCATACCGTACAAAAAATCAGCCATGCCTTAGTGCAATTGTGATTGAGAGACAGTGATGCAGTCATGTGGTAATTCACATACATTGTGAAGTGTCAACATGTGATTAGACCCTTGCACAGTGGTGCAAGACATGTTTGTACATGAGGCAGTGTGTTTTGTCATGTATCCTGCATTGTGCAGCTCATGGCCACCTCATTCACATTAAGGGTCCACACACAATTCTCCTCAAACACTATCTTTATAGGATGCACTGCGCAGCACACCTTGAACCTTTACACAGCACTTCGTTCACATTCCTGAACATGGTCATACCTCATCATAAACACTGTCTCACTTGCACAATTGTGCAAGTGTGATTGTGTAGAAGCTGGCATCTTTACTCTACATAACTGACTGACATCACCCTGTAGCGTTTCTCACATTGTGTTCCTGACTTCATTTTGGATTTTGGAAAGAAAAAGATGATTTATGAATTTTGGGGTTGTACTTACCACCTTGAAGGCCAATGATGACTCCCAGGTGGTCCAACATGTCACCCTCACGGGCCACGCAATCCTGCGATCGGTGCTTCCATTGTCGGACAGTCCTGTCCACCCCAAAGATCCTCAGCATTTGACTGCGGACATGCTCCTACCTCACCTTACTTACACATACGGCATATCCCTGCAGGATCCTTCCCCCACTCTCAACCATCAACAGCAGGTAGAATTTCACAAGCCAGAGGAAGCCCCCCAATGCCCCCTCTGACATCCTGCCCTCCCTACCCACACCCAACATCTTCCAAGACACCCCTAAACCCACTAGGAATAAAGTAAAGCCCAAAAATATACCCCAGCAACTAGTAATATTGCTAAAGTACCCCTTGGAGAGACACCCGACAAGATTTGGTACAAGACGCAAAAAACACGTAAGGACAAGTACACAAGACTTCACAGAGACACTAGGGACAGTTCACAGGACACAGCAAACCTCTCTACTCCAAACAAACCAGCACACAACTCAAAACACCTCCCACACTCTCCACAGTCACTAACAGTGCACTCAAAAGAGAAAGTGAAAGTGTACAGTACTCCTCCATTACACAGGATGCATGCTGACATCACTTCCTGTGTGTTTGCGGCCCGTTTTTTGACTATGCGATAATATTTTGCACGTTATTGGGTTTTGCGGTAATTTTTTGTGTTGTAGCATGTATATTGCGATTCTTTTCTATGGTGGTTATGAAAAAAATTATCGCTTTCGTGTTTAAGCGGCAACATTTTGGACGCAAAGTGCAAGTTGTTCATCAGATGAACATGATTTCATGAAATTGCATGACTGTTAACACCATTTGTTTATATGATGTGATCTGTGTTGTGTATGTGACTTCAGTCAATCTGAAATGTCAAGATTACAGTTCTACCTAGCTGTCTACATGCCCTTGGATCACACATTGCAGCCTATCCACATTGATTCATGTGTGATTAGACATGCGTGCATCAGTGGTAGTCATTATGTTTGGAATAGTTAGTATGTGTGACAACATAAGTGACTGTCAATTTACTCATTCCTGTGATGTCTGCTACTGTTTGACAGGCTTGCAACACACATGTAAATGAACATCAGGCATCCAATATTTTGGATGCTTCAAACAATGTGTATGCTTGACCACAGATTCCTACTTGGTATTCTTCAGCCTAGATTAGCAGATGTGCACAATTTATGCTCGATCAACTTGTTTCGGATTCCATGAGCCTTGTTCCCGCCCTGCCATTGCAAACTTCTGCTTCGCTTCATGGAAGCGAGAGCAGATTTGCTTTTGGGTAAAGGGCGCTGCATGTCAGCAGCTCCCTCTGCCCAAAAGCAATGCCGGCTCCCGCAGGAGGCGGGGAGCCGGCAGTGGCCGCTGGGGCATTGGGGCATTGGGGCATTGGGGCTCCCCCTGCGGGCCCCAACGTGAGGCCAGGCCCCGGGGGTTGGGGTCCCCGGGGCTAAAAGTGGCCAAGGGAAGGGGGGCCACGCGGCCCCTCTCCCGTAAAGTAAAAAAAAATGTTAAGAGGCAAAGCCCCATGGGGTCCCCGGGGCCAAAAAAGGCCTCAGGAGGAGGGTCGCACGGGAGCCGCAAGTCACTCCTCCTTTAAATGTGTTTTGTTTTTTTTATAAAGTGGCCATGCCCCGGGGATGGGGTCCCCGGGGCTGAAACCGGCCTTTGGGGGGGGGGGGCGCAGGCCCCCTTCCCATTTAAAAAAAAAAAAATGGCTCAAGCCCTGGGGATGGGGTCCCAAGGGCCCAAAAAATATTAAGAGAAGGGGGCCACACAGCCCCCTCCCTGCATCACTCTGCAAACGCACCTTCTGGCTCGTTCTGGGTTAGGGGATTAAGTCCCCATGAATCCTAAGGGTCCTTAGGGGCCAACTAGCCCACCAGGTGCCTCCAGTAAGCCCAACACAGTGGGATTGCTGAGAAATGGTCCGAGGCCACTCCCCATTTTACACCACTCTGCAAACGCGCCTCTTGGAGCACTGCTGGTGGGGCGATGAGGTCCTCTTGTGTCCTGAGGACCTCAGGACTAAAGTGGACTTCATCCCCAAGCAGCAGTGTGCCAAGAGGCGTGGTGTACAAAGGGGGGAGTGGCCTTGGACCACTCTCAGCAATCCAGCTGTGTGGGGCTTACTAGAGGTAACAGGAGGGCTAGTTGGCACCCAGGGACCCTTGGAGGCAAGGGGACTTCATCCCCCAACCAAGAGCGTGCCAGGAGGCGCGTTTGCAGAGTGGTGGAGAAAGGGGTCATGACCTGTGTCCACCTCTCAGCAATCCCACTATCTGGGGCTTACTGGAGGTATCAGGCAGGCTAGTTGACCCCTAAGGACCCCCAGCAGCGAAGGGGACTTTAATCCCCATCCAAGAGCGCGCCAGAAGGCGCGTTTGCAGTGTGGTCGGCAAAGGGGGCATGGCCTGATATGAGAACTTAGCAATCCTGCTGTGTGTGGGACTTACTGGAGGTAATAGGAGGGGTAGTTGGCCCCCAAAGATGTCCTTGGAGCCAGCTACCCCTCCTGCTACCTCCAGTAAGTTCCACACGATGCGGATTGCTACGAGGTCTTCGGAGGTCACACACCCCTTTCTCCACCACTCTGTAAACGCACCTCCTGGCACACTACGTGTTGGGGGATGAAGTCCTCTTTACTCCTGAGGGACTTTGGGGGCCAAGAAGCCCTCCTGGTACCTCCTGTAAGTCCTACGCAGCGGAATTCCTGAGCGCTGGTCGGAGGCCCAGCACCCTTTCTCCACCACTCTGCAAACGCGACTACTAGTTAAAGAAGCATTTGCATTGTAATAGGTTTCACATTTGCGAGAGTTAGAGCTATTGGCGTTGTAAATGTAAAAGTTTTTTACTAATGTTTTTTGGAGTTGAGTGGATGTACGTTGTGTGTAGTGGAATTATGTAGTATGTTGTGCAGTGAAATTATGTGGATAGAAAGTATGTGGTATTCAGTGTTTAGGAATTATGTAGAGTGGGATTATGTGTTATGGAGAGTAATTATGTGGTATGGTAGTCTGTGTTGTGGAGTGGTAACCTCAGGTTTAGTCTTTCTCGTTTCCATAGAAGCTAAACTATAAACTCAATGAGACAAAAAAGAAGGAACCACTGAGGACTTCTGGACGTAGTGAGAGGTATGAGAAGGGCCACTGGAATTATGCAACTGTTTGGCTGCACCGACTGTCGCACAATTATACATTTTCCGCATTTGCCACATAATCCACCATCTGCTGCATAATCTGTAGATTTGAACAAAAAAAACCTTGTTTCTAGTTCAAATGGCTCAAACGTTACCAAAAATGCAGCAAAAGTGTTACATCGTGGTGGAAGGCCCTTTGCAAACTTAGAATGGTCACCTGTTACTTATTGTTAAATGTGGGTGTTAAATTGGTACTAATGGTGTTCAAACCACTCTTGCTTCTTTGTGCGCCTCTCTTGCCTCTTTCTGCATTTCTGTTGACTCTTTCAGCACCTCACTTTCTTTTTCTGCACTGCTATAGCCTCTTTCTGCACATCTCTTCTACTTTCTGCACCTCTCTTGCCTCTTTCTGCACATCTGTTGACTCTTTCAGCACCTCACTTTCTTTCTTTGTGCACCCCTCTTGCCTCTTTCTGCACCCTTCTTCCCTCTTTCTGTACCTCTCTTGCCTCTTTCTGTACCCCTGTTCCCTCTTTCTGCACCTCTCCTGCCTGTTTCTGCACCTCTCTTGCCTCTTTCTGTACTTCTCTTGCCTCTTTCTGCACCTCTGTTGCTTCTTTCTGCAGTTCTCTTGCCTCTTTCTGCACCCCTCTTGCCTCTTTCTGCACCTCTGTTCCTTCTTTCTACACTCCTCTTGCTTCTTTCTGCACCTCTCTTGCTTCTTTCTGTACCCCTCTTGCCTCTTTGTGCACCTCTGTTCCTTCTTTCTGCACCTCTCTTGCTTCTTTCTGTACCCCTCGTGCCTCTTTATGTACCCCTCTTCCATCTTTCAGCACCCTTCCTGCACCTCTGCTCCTTCCTTCTGCACTTCTTGTGTTTCTATCTGCACCTCTCTTGCTTCTTTCTTCACCCCTCTTGCCTCTTTCTCCACCCCTCTTCCCCTTTTCTTCATCTCTGTTGCTTCTTTCTGCACTTCTGTTGCCTCTTTCTGCACCCCTATTGCCTCTTTCTGCACCTTTGTTGCTTCTTTCTGCACTTCTCTTGCTTCTTTCTGCACCTCTTTTGCTTCTTTCTGCACCCCTCTTGCCTCTTTCTGCACCTTCCCTCTTTCTGCACCTCTCTTGCCTCTTTCTGCACCCCTGTTCCCTTTTTCTTCACCTCTCTTGCCTGTTTCTGCAACTCTCTTGCCTCTTTCTGCAGTTCTCTTGCCTCCTTCTGCACCTTTAATGCTTCTTTCTGCACTTCTCTTGCCTCTTTCTGCACCCCACTTGTCTGATTCTGCACCTCTGTTGGTTCTTTCCGCACTGCTCTTGCTTCTTTCTGGACCTCTCTTGCTAATTTCTGCACCCCTCTTGTCCCTTTCTGCACCATTCTTGCCTCCTTCTGCACCTCTGTTGGTTCTTTCTGCACTGCTCTTGCTTCTTTCTGCACCACGTTTGCCTGTTTCTGCAACACTCTTGCCTCTTTCTGCACTTCTCTTGCCTCCTTCTGCATCTCTGTTGCTTCTTTCTGCACTTCTCTTGCCTTTATCTGCACCCCTCTTGCTTCTTTCTGCACCTCTATTGCTTCTTTCTGCAGGTCTCTTGCTTCTTTCTGCACCTCTCTTGCTTCTTTCTGCACCCCTCTTGCCTCATTCTGCACCCTTCTGCCCTCTTTCTGCACCTCTCTTGCCTGTTTATGCAACTCTCTTGCCTCTTTCTGCAGTTCTCTTGCCTCCTTTTGCACCTCTGTGTCTGTTTCTGCACCCCTGTTGGTTCTTTCTGCACTGCTCATACTTCTTTCTGCACCTCTCTTACTAATTTCTGCAACCCTCTTCCCTCTTTCTGCGCCCCTCTTGCCTCCTTCTGCACTTCTGTTGGTTCTTTCTGCACTGCTCTTGCTTCTTTCTGCACCTCTTTTGCCTGTTTTTGCAACTCTCTTGCCTCTTTCTGCACCTCTCTTGCCTCCTTCTGCACCTCTGTTGCTTCTTTCTGCACTTCTCTTGCCTCTTTCTGCACCCCTCTTGCCGCTTTCTGCACATCTGTTGCTTCTTTCTGCACTTCTCTTGCTTCTTCCTGCACCTCTCTTGCTTCTTTCTGCACCCCTCTTCCCTCTTTCTGCACCTCTATTGCCTCTTCTTGCACCCGTTACCTTTTTGTGCACCTCTCTTGCCTATTTCTGCAACTCTCTTGCCTCTTTCTGCAGTTCTCTTGCCTCCTTCTGCACCTCTGTTGCTTCTTTCTGTACTTCTCTTGCCTCTTCCTGCACCCCTCGTCTTTTTCTGCACCCCTCTTGCCTCTTTCTGCACCTCTGTTGCTTCTTTCTGCACGTCTCTTGATTCTTTCTGCACCCCTCTTGCCTCCTTCTGTACCCCTCTTGCCTCTTCTTGTACCCGTTACCTTTTTCTGCACCTCTCTTGCCTGTTTCTGCAACTCTCTTGCCTGTTTCTGCAACTCTCTTGCCTCTTTCTGCAGTTCTCTTGCCTCCTTCTGTACCTCTGTTGCTTCTTTCTGCACTTCTCTTGCCTCTTTCTGCACCCCTCTTCCCTCTTTCTGCACCTCTATTGCCTCTTCTTGCACCCGTTACCTTTTTGTGCACCTCTCTTGCCTATTTCTGCAACTCTCTTGCCTCTTTCTGCAGTTCTCTTGCCTCCTTCTGCACCTCTGTTGCTTCTTTCTGTACTTCTCTTGCCTCTTCCTGCACCCCTCGTCTTTTTCTGCACCGCTGTTGGTTCTTTCCGCACGGCTCTTGCTTCTTTCTGCTCCTCTCTTGCTAATTTCTGCATCCCTCTTCCCTCTTTCTGCACCCCTCTTGCCACCTTCTGTACTTCTGTTTGTTCTTTCTGCACTGCTCTTGCTTCTTTCTGCACCTCTTTTGCCTGTTTTTGCACCTCTCTTGTCTCTTTCTGCACTTCTCTTGCCTCCTTCTGCACCTCTGTTGCTTCTTTCTGCACTTATCTTGCCTCTTTCTGCACCCCTCTTGCCTCTTTCTGCACCTCTGTTGCTTCTTTCTGCACGTCTCTTGATTCTTTCTGCACCCCTCTTGCCTCCTTCTGTACCCCTCTTGCCTCTTCTTGTACCCGTTACCTTTTTCTGCACCTCTCTTGCCTGTTTCTGCAACTCTCTTGCCTGTTTCTGCAACTCTCTTGCCTCTTTCTGCAGTTCTCTTGCCTCCTTCTGTACCTCTGTTGCTTCTTTCTGCACTTCTCTTGCCTCTTTCTGCACCCCTCTTGCCCCTTTCTGCACCTCTGTTGGTTCTTTCTGCACCTCTCTTGCAAATGTTTCCACCTCTCTTGCCTTTTCCTGCAACTCTCTTGCCTCTTTCTGAAGTTCTCTTGCCTCCTTCTGCACCCCTCTTCCTTCTTTCTGCACCTTTATTGCCTCTGTCTGCACCCCTCTTGCCTCTTTCTCCACCTCTTTGCTTCTTTCTGTATTTCTCTTGCCTCTTTCTGCCCCCTCTTGACTCTTTCTGCACCTCTGTTGTTCTTTCTGCACTGCTCTTACTTCTTTCTGCACCTCTCTTGCAAATTTCTGTACCCCTCTTGCCTCTTTCTGTACCCCTCTTCCCTCTTTCTGCACCTCTTTTGCCTGTTTCTGCAACTCTCTTGCTTCTTTCTGAACTTCTCTCGCCTCTTTCTGTACTGAAATGGGAAGTGCAAGCTGTCAAGTTTAAAGGTCTGCGTGCTCTTGTCACTGAGGTACATGTCTACTTGAACATGTATTCTCACATGTGTTATGCATCTGAAGATGGTAGCTTAAAAAGCGGGTAACTTCTCCTATAGGTGGTAAAATCTTCTTAGTTCTGCTCTGTAATTCAGTTGCACAAGCAGACATGTCTTATGCATATAGGTGTTATAGAGCCCCACAAATATACTATTGAATACCATGTGCCCTGTATTATGAGCAGAAAGAAATACATACACCTTTTTGTACACAAATTTACAGAGTATGCTGTTTGAAACACAGGTATTCAAGTATTTATATGTTTATTTTTATGTAACATGTCACTAGGTAAAAGCAGAGACACATGCATGCATACCTTCACAAACTTGGCCAGACTTACAACAGTTATATGCTTAGCATTGCTGTTTTATATTTGGTAGGCCTAACATTCTGAGCAGTCAATTAATAGTGAACCTTCAAAAGAAAAGTGAGGTTTAAAACATCTTGAGGGGGCGTGGCCAAGATGGCGGCACGGTAGGACGCGGAACTCTGCTCCTCCGGCCTCGCCACACTATTCGCCTTGTATTATCCCCATTCCCCGCACTGCACTTACCGGGGTTTTGCAGCGCACAGTCTCCTGACTGCACCGGCCACTAAAGGAGGCGGAATCCTGCATGCTTGGGCGCTCCTGCCGGAGCTTGTGGTGAGCGCTGCCGGAGCGGCCGCGGCTGGAGCGAGGGCCGCAGGATCTCTGCCTGCAGACCCCCCGCCCTCAGCATAGTGCCGCGGGCCTGGGCGGCGCTGGGGCACCCTCTTCACATGGGCGGTTGCCCGCACCGCTACCTGGAGGTCTCCTGAGACCTGCTGCCATCGGCCGAAGCGAGCTGCACCGGGAGCGCAGCCTGTGGGGCGGCTGCCATCTTATAATTGCCCGCGTCCCGGCCGGGGGGCGAGCCGGCTGGCTCCCGGCACTCTAACTGCAGCGGCCCCCTAACTACCCAGCAGTCTGACAGAGGCCGTGCCTGGGCTGGGACTTCAGTGTGTGCGCCCACGCCTATAGCGATACTCTAGCCCAGCTGGTGAGACGAGCAGAACCTGAGCCGCCATTTTGATTCGCGGCAGCCCGCAACGCTGCAGAAGCGCAGCACTGGTGCCTGTCTTCCACCCTGCGGGACTGAGGACTTTGCGGGGGCCCTACCTACAGCGGGATTCAGATAATCGCCCCATGACCTAAGGCTGGGGGTCCTCTGGTGCAGTCTGTGGGGCTGAGGGTTGGCCCCTTTCCTACATGCAGCCCCTGAGAGTGAAAGTGGATGGTGCAGCCCTGCGATTGGAGCCTTCCCTCTACGCTACATGGCGAGACCAGGCGGTGTGGATGCTGCGGACGGCGCGCCTTGCACCTAACGTCGGATAGACACCCGGTGAGTTGCGCGCTCGGCGGGGGTTGAGACTGTCACCCCCTAGCGCGCCCCGCAGCTTTTGTTCCAATAACCCTGGGGCTGGAGAACTCTGTGGAGTGAAGCTTGAGCGAGCCGCTGCTCCCTTCCTACCCCGCAGTAGCTGAGGTGCGACCCGGTGGTCCATGGCATGACAGGACTGGCTTCCCCGCATGTGGCAGCACGCAGGGCCCAGATTGGAAACACAGTGCGGGTACCCCCGGCATTTGGGCTCGCCCTCAACGCTCTGTTGCACAGCACTCGCCCACCTGCTAGGAACTACGGTCTGGAGGGCCTTGGGGACAGGCCCCACTGGTGGTAGCAGCGAGACTGTCATACAGGAACACAAGATTTAACGGCCCTGCCCGCGTTCTGCCCCACATTGCCTAATGCTCGGACTCTGACTGTGGGCACGGCACCGAAGCGAAGGCGGTGGTGACACTCCTGGTTGGTATACGCTACCGTGCCTCCTCTTGCAGCTTAGGGTTCGAAGATGGCCTCCGCCCACGCACGGAAAGAATAATCCCTCAAAGAGCTTCTGCTTAAGCAGCCCGGGAACACGGAGGCATCCCAGGGCCCCTCCAAACAGCAGGAACACGCAGACTCGGTTGCAGAAGCAGACAGTCCAGCAACGAAGGCCTTTATGCTGGAACTCTTCTCTGCCATCAAGGAAGATATAATGGACCTGAAGAGTCAGCTGGCATCGGATCTCAAAGAGGTGCGCAGGGACGTCGATGAAGTGGGCGAAAGACTTGCGGTACTGGAGGAACACGAACTGGCGAGGGAGGATGATCTGCATCAACTCCAGCAGGAGGTCCTCCGCCTCCGGGACCAGACTCTGGACCTTCAGGCCCATGCGGAGGATCTCGAAAACAGATCTCAAAGGAATAACATCCGCATTCGCGCGATCCCATGGAAGGCAGAAGGTGGCGATCTCCGCGGTTACGTCTTGTCCCTCTTCCAGCAAATCCTGGGCACCGATAGCACGCAGGAGATCCAGATGGACCGCGTTCATCGAGTGGGCCTCCCAAGAGGTGGCAAGGCCCCCCCGCCTGATGTACTAGTCTGCGTTCATAACTTCCAGCTCAAAGAGCAGATCCTGCGCAAGGCTAGGGGGGCCCAGCCGATACAGTTCCAAGGGCACACTCTGGGCCTTTTCCAGGACCTAGCTGCATCGACTTTGGCCAAACGCAGGGACTTCAGACAGGTCACGACCTATCTCCGAGACAAAGGAATACCGTATTCCTGGGGCCATCCCTTCCGAATCATTTTCCAACACCAAGGGAAGTTGAGGCAGATGCGCTCCCTTGCCGACACCATGGATCTACTGGGACTTGAGGCAGCCAAGGCTCAGACACCGGATGACAGTCCCTCCCACTCCGACAGGAAACGACTCCCCCGATGGCGGACTGTAGGCAAACTCTCGACACCCATAAAGCCAGGCTCGGAGGAAATAGCGAAGGAACGTGATGCCGTGCTCTCAACCCTCTCTCAGACCCAGGCTCGCCCGAGCACCCCGTGAAATGTCTCAACGTATCTTAAGGGGATGGTAGCTCTGCATTGGGGCTGGAGGAGCCCACACACGGTTCACCTCTCCTGGCTCCCTAGACTTCCCTACGGGGCATGTATGCCACCTGGTACTCTGTTCCAGGAAGTCTTGTTCCCCCCTGATCTCCTCCACTGGACAGACTTTTGTCTCCTGTTCTTTCGTCCTGTTCCTAGGTTCTCTGGAGTACCTGTGGTCCCTAGGCGGACCACTCCTGAATGCTGTTCTCTTTAGGGACTATGCTCGTTTGGGCTAGTTTTCATGTTGTGTTTCTGTTGGGGTTTTTGCTTTTTCTTTTGGGGTCCTTCCGTATCACACATAGGGTCTACTGCTTCCCTGTAGGGGCCCACGCATGCTCCAGTCCACCCCCTGCACGCCGCTCCCGATGCATTAAGCGACTAGCAAGCATGTTTCCCCCCAGTACTGATGCCTAGAGACCTGAAAATCATTAGCCTCAATGTTCGAGGCTTGAATCACCCCACGAAGCGCACTGCGATTCTTTCCCTTCTTGAGCAGACCAAAGGCGATATTTGCATGCTTCAGGAGACTCACCTACTTGCTAAAGATACCACCCGCATGCGCTCCCGCCGCTTTCCACGCCAATTCTGGTCCTCTGGGGTAGCCATACTGCTTGGGGCTAAGTTTGAGGGCAAAGTCCTCTCTACTTTGTATGAGTCCAAGGGGAGGGCATTAGCTCTCAGGATCCAATGGGGCTCCACTGTCTTCACCCTCCTTAACGTATACGCCCCCAACACGCAGCAAGAGGCTTTCCTCCGTAGGCATTTAACAGAAGGGCTGGCCTCTCCTGACCCAGCATTGGTAATTGGGGGGGACTTCAATCTTGTAATGGACAATGAGATGGACAGGTTAGGGCAACGCCATACACAGGTAGGAGCCCTCTCGCCCGACGGGAAGCGCTGGCTCACAGAGAATGGCTTGCATGATGTCTGGCGCCTTCGCCACGCAGACACGCGCGATTACTCCTATTACTCGGCAGCACACAAAACTTACACACGACTAGACATGCTCTTGGTTTCGAGCGCGCTTCTCCCAAGAGTAACGGACGCTTCCATAGCTGTGCGCTCCCTCTCGGACCATGCACATGTCTCGCTCTCTTTGCGCTCGGATGGGTCTGGGCATGCGCCTTCTAGATGGCGGCTGCGCGTAGGCCTTTTGCATTCCCCTGCTGTTGTGCAGGAACTACGCACCAAGATCACGAATTACCTCCAACTTAATGATAATGGGGAAGCTTCTCTGGCTGTGGTGTGGGACGCGCTCAAAGCGGTCTTGAGAGGGGAGATTATGGCGATCTCCTCTGCGGAGGCCCGTAGACGGAGAGAGGCCCGTTCAGCTCTTGAACAGGAGGTGGCGGAACTAGAGGCGATACACAAACGCACAGGTGCCCCTCGGATCTGGCGCACGATGGAAAAGAAACTGACACTTCTCAAACGCCTAGACCTTGATAGGGCCGAATACGCTCTAGTTCGCCTGCGACACAAGTTCTACTTGGGAGGTGACAAATGCGGGAAACTGCATTGTGCGGTCATTGCAACTAGCGCTGAATAACTACATATGGGGGAACAAGAAGGCACGCCTCTCGGTAGCACAACTCTCGCGTTCCAGAGACGATGGGGGAGTGAGACTACCTCTCATTCATAGGTACATGCAGGCGGCACATCTCCGATATGTGCTGGAGTGGAACCGCCCGCTATCGGAGAAGCATTGGACCTTCATGGACCAAGCGGTGGCGGGTGCGAACATCTGGTGTGAAATATGGCTTCCCCGCCGCCTCCGAGCTTGGGGCCTATATTCGTCGCCGGTGACGGCAGCAACTATGAAAGTCTGGGACACCGTAGCGCGGGCGAAAGGCCTTACAACGTTCCCCACCCCGATGACGCCCCTAGTAGACAATCCAGACTTCCCCCCTGGCGTCAAGTCCGCTGTAGCACAGAGATGGAGGGAAGCGGGTTGCAAGCGTGTAGGCCATCTCTTCGATCTCAAGGGCATCATTCTGTTCAGTCGCATACGCCAGGACCTCGACCTCCCCCACTCGGATGAATGTTATTACTTACAATTGCGACACTGGGCTACCTCTCGGGATTACCTCCCGCAGGTCTCTCGCACTCTGACCCCTTTTGAACAATGGGTGGCGAAGAAAACAGATGACAAACACCTCATAACGGAATTATACACGCTCCTCACACCGCGCCAAACAGGGACTCACACTCGGGGACAACTTAGATGGGAAGCAGAGCTTGGCAGGGCCCTCACAGACAAGGAATGGGACAATATTCATTACAGGGCGCATCACACAGCTTATAATACGGCAGGGAATGAGTCCGCGTTTAAAGTTGCGGCTTACTGGTACCTCACTCAGGCTAGGATACACCAATGGAACAAAAATCACACCGAAGAGTGCTGGCGCGGCTGCGGAATGTCAGGCTCCTTAGCGCATCTACTATGGCACTTCCCGAGACTGGAGCGATTCTGGGAACAGGTTTTAAATGATATAGATGAGGCCTTTGACACTGAGATTCCCCGCTTTCCTGTGTACCCCCTACTGGGTCTATCAAACCCTCTCACCTTCCCTCTGCGGTCACTGCGTGGTAGGCAGATAGCATTGGCTCTTCTTGCAGCGCGTCAGGCGATCCTACTTCACTGGGGCACTACCACGGTTCCAGACAATTCGGCCTGGCTTCTCAGGCGTTGGATGACCCTGGCGATGGAACGGCTCTCATTAATCCAAGCTCAGAAGGGTGAGAAGTATGCGGAACTCTGGGCGCCATTCATTTCGCTACTATCGAAAGACCTCCGTGAGGTCACCTGCCCCAAACTTCTGCAAGTACTTCATTTGATACCCCTTCAAGAGACATGCACTGATTCCAGATAGGACAAACGGGCGCGGGTAGGCAACTGGAATAAAGTCCCCTTGCAGCCCCTGATACGTAGATACGGACTCCCCCCCACTGTTTTCTTGCTTTTTTCCCCCTTTTTTTGGTTGTTTCTTTATTGCGGGTGGGTGGGTGGGAGAGGGAAGGGGGTTCCTCCTTGTTGTTTCTTCTTGCATAGAAATCCTGTCTGGTGCCACTTGGACTCCCGAAGGCACTGCCCGTTTGGACTCTCTAGCCTGGACTCTACTGGTTGCCGGCCTTTGGGATGCGGGCCTAGTATATCTCTGACAGCTCTGTCAGTAGCCGCCGGCCCCCGTGGTTGTAGGCAGAAGGCTGTGTACGACGAAGAGTTGCATTTCATTGTCTAATAAAATAGATTTGTTCTATAAAACATCTTGAGAGAAGGATTAGTGATTAGGCTACTTTGTATGAGTCTGTTGTAAGGTACAGTCAAAGTAGGCCTCTTTCTGCACCTCTGTTGGTTGTTTCTGCACTTCTCTTACTTCTTTCTCCACCTTTCTTCCTCTTTCTGGACTTCTGTTGCCTCTTTCTGCATTTTTCTTGCTTCTTTCTGCACCATTCTTCCTCTTTCTGCACCTCTCTTCCCTCTTTCTGCACTTCTCTTCCCTCTTTCTGCACTTCTCTTGCTTGTTTCTGCACCTTTCTTCCTCTTTCTGCACATGTCCTACCTATATAGGCATAGTTAGAAATTAGCATTTTAAAAAACCTTCGAAATTCACTGAAACAACCAGAGGTTTCAAGGGACGTTATAGTTAGTATTAGCATTTAACAAACCTTAGAAATTCACTGAAAAAACCAGAGGTTTCAGGAAAGTTATAGTTAGGAATTAGCATTTAAAATACCTTATAAATTCACTGAAAAAAACCACAGGTTTCAGGGATGTTATAGTTAGGCTGACATTTCACTCGTACAAAACCAGAGAAATTTGTCCGTTATAGTTAGTTGAGCTAACTATAACTCGCACCCCCGCATTGCACTGCTGATGACGTCACATATTACATCACTCATGACATGGTCAGTGACATCACTGATGATATCACTGATGGCATCTTAAATGACGTCACTGATGACATCATCCACTTAATATCTGATACACCTCCTCACACCCTAATATAACTTTTGATACACCCACTCTAAAATACAGACTACCATTCTCGAAACCATAGACACACCAATACCAGTTAGTACATAGCCACTCACTGATTCATATGTGTACACACATCCAATCACTCACCCATACAGTCACTCATTCACGCAGTCACTCATCTATACAGCCACGGATATATGCAATCATATACCCATACAGACTCTCACACACTGCCACTCACCCATAGAGTTACTTATACACCTAGTCAGTCACGCAAAGAATCAATCACATTGCCATTTACTCACCTATACAGTTATACACACACCACCTCACTTATTCATACAGATACTAACACATACTCACTCTCTTATACAATCACTGACACAAGCACACACTCATCCATACAGCCACTCTCACAATCCTCACTCTCACATATAGTCACTTATATACTCTAACACTTACATATACTGCCTTACACGTATGTAGTTACTCACATATATACCACTGAGATATCCACTCACTCACGAACACAGCCATATGCACACTCACTCACCCATACAGCCTCTCGTGCACGCACTTATCAACCCATACACCCAGTGAATCACCCACTCACACATTCATGCAGGGAGTCACACACAAACCCCCAGCCACCTACACAGACACTCAGGCACCCATACAGGTACTCAGACAACCAATCATTAACCCATATAGACACTCTTGTAGCTACTCAGCAATGCATGCAGCCACTTGCACACCAACTGACTGATACAGACATTCACACAGATTAGTCATTCACCCATACATTCACTAAGACACGTCAAATCACTCACTTATACAGTCAGATACGCACCCACTAAATCATCCATTGAGACACTCATACACCCACTCATTCTTCAGAACATCTTGGCGTATATATATATATATATATTCAAGAAAGATTCCCCTCCTCACCCTCCTGACGGCGATGAAGAAGGCACGAACTCCGCTTGTACTTGGCGTGAGTAATTTTATTTGCTCACAAACAAAGTCATCATTACGCGTTTCGACCGGCAAAACCGGCCTTGATCACATGTAAAAACAGCGTTACATTGACTATTTTTGTACCACCTCCAAGAGTCACATGACCCCCACCAGACATAAAGAAAAGACTCTCGATCTATTTCAATATACAATTCATATGGGTCCAAGGTAATAATTATGCTTATCCTCAAAAACACATTTAATGCCGTCCGGCTATTAAAAAGTTAAAAAGCATAATTAAAAATATAAATAGTACAGTACATATTAAAAACATACCTTATTGAACTTTTAGATTCATAAGAACTTATAGCATCAATGCATAGGGAAACGTATATACCAGTTCATAGCTCTTGTATGCAGCGCCTAATAATACTCATATCAAACTCATGAGCTTTACAGGTTGTTGTCCATTTTCACAGTCATTTCTTATTATGACCCACTAAATGCTTAAATGCTATATTTAACAACACCTGTACTTAAAGTTTCACATAACATTGCTGCACTGTTATAAAAAAAATCTCTGAAACCGCTATGTAACCCTACTTTCAATACATAAAAAAATCCGTCTCAAACAGGTAGCTTATTTATATAATATGTATCATCTTCCTTGGAACCATTTTAATATGTATTAAAACCACTAAGACATGACTAAAACCACATAATTTACCAACCTAGTGCAAATTTCGCCATACAGTACTGTTAAACTTGTGCAAAGATAAGCCATGTGCAAACCGTGCAGGAATAAAGTGCTACGTGCTAATTTAATTAATACAGTACTGAAGAAGCTGGAGTGATGAAATAATTTTAAAAATCACATCTAAAAAATATTTTTTCTTTTTTGGGGTATTTCTTCCTTATTTTAAAACCATTAGTACGTTAGATGGTAAAAACATATAGGCAAGGCTGAGATTCATATTCATATGTATAGTAACCCATAGTCTTCAAGCAAATATTCTCATACAGTCACATATTTTGTATATTGCCTGAACTGTATTAAAAGTACTAGACCACAGTGGAAACTTGGGAGAATTCCTTATAAAAAATAATGAAGGTCCTCAGTAGTATTCAATCCCGAAGGTGTCTTACTATCAAACTCAATAATCATGCGTGTCTCCAGTTGTCTCAATTTCCGCTCTCTATTACCTCCTCGGCGTAATGCCGGGACGGAATCTATCACAAAGTATTTGAGACAATTGAGATTATTTTCATGCATAGCTTTAAAATGGCGTGCTACCGGGTAGTTGGGATCTTTGTTTACTATGGCACGCAGGTGCTGTAAAATACGTACATGCACCTGCAGTTTTGTGCTCCCTATGTAGTTAAGGCCACATGTGCATGTGAGCACATATACTGCATATTCCGGGCGACATGTAAAGTGACCCATGATAGGTCTCTCTTTGGGACTGAAAGGTACTGTGTAGTGGGTTTTATTTTCTCCAAACTTACAGGCCCGGCATGTCGAGCATTTCAAAAAGCCCTGTTTCGGTTTGAGCCAGGTGGTACTGGGAATGATCTCTGGATTATTTTTCACTAAGTCCATTCTCATGGATTTCGCTCGTCTGAAAGTTAAGGTAGGAGTGGCGGGCAATTTAGGTGCTAACACCCCATCAGTGAGGAGGATAGGCCAGTTTTTTTTTACTATCCCCCTTATTTGCCTTTGTTGTTTACTAAAGGTGGTAATTAATCTCGGTATTGCATTTTCGTTTGAATTGCATACAATGTTATCAGGGGAGGTTTCAGCGATGTTAGTACTCTGATCTTGTTTGGATAATAGTGATTCCATATTACGAAATTTGGTTTTTTCTTTTGCTTCCTAGAGAATTTTGTCACTATATCCTCTCTGTTTAAATCTCTCTATTGAGGTTTGTGAGCATTTGGCAAATTCCTCCTCTGTACTACAAATTCTTTTATTCTAAGTAATTCCCATACGGAATACTTTTTATTAAGTGTTGAGGATGTGCACTTCTAGCATGTAGTGTAGAGTTTCCAGAGGTGGATTTCCTATGCAATGTTGTTTCTAATCTGCCCTCCTTCACATATACGGTTGTATCTAAAAGTCGACACTTTTACCACTTATATATGATGTAAAATTCAAATTGGCATTATTATCATTGATGGCCCCCACAAACATTTCTGCACTTTCTTGATCACCATCCCATACAACAAAAACGTCGTCAATGTAACGGAGCCAACATATCGCATGGGTATTGAACACATGGGTTCCCCTTAGGGCCTGCTCCTGCCACCAGCCAACATGCAAGCACGCATAGCTGGGGGAAAAGCAGGCTCCCATGGCAACTCCTCTCTTTTGTATGTACAAGTCTTTGCTGAACATAAAAAAATTATTGTACAGACACCACTTTATCAATTCCAACAGCATGATATTATGGGTGTGAAAACACAGAGGCCGAGTATCCAAATAATGCTTGACTGCTGATATTCCAGTATGATGATCAATACTGGTGTAAAGTGATTCAATGTCTATGGGTAATCAGTAAGTATCTTTCTTCCCAATTGATTTGACTAATTTTGTTTAGAAAGTCACCAGTGTCTTTTACATACGTAGGGAGATTACGCACATGATTCTGGAGAAATGAGTCCACATATCTGCTGATGTTTTCACTTACACCTCCAATGGCAGAAATAATCGGCCTCCCGGGTTTGTTGTGATATTTTTTTGTGTATTTTGGGAATCAGATACATAGTTGGAATCACTGGAAATTCCTTATGCAGAAATTCGAACTCCTGATTAGATATTAACCCTTGTCTTTTATATCTCAACAGTTCTTTTTCAAAATGTCTTTTGCTTTTTTAAATCAGCCATCTGTGCTTTCTCATAACAATTAGTGTCGCTGAGCTGTCTTTGTGCCTCTTGAATGTACTCCTTCCGAGGCCAGATTACTAGATTTCCGCCTTTGTCCGATTTATTAATTACAATTTCATGATTTTTCTTTAGCTTATTTATTAAATTGTCATATTGTAATTCATGATGTTTCTTTGCATTCTTAGTATGGCATACTTTGTAATATAGTTGTTTAAGATCTTCCATAACTCTTTCATGAAAGATATCGACCGCATCTTTTGGCATCATCGGTATAAAGGTCGATTTGTTTTTAAACGGACTTATCCCGGCACTCGGTTGTGTTGTAATTAATGCTCCCAGTCTTTCCTGGGTTGAACTTTGTGTAGAATGACTATCCGGCCCATGGCTGGTTTCCGTGCTTAGGTCATATAGAGTTAATAGCATCTGGGCATCTGATGCTAAAAGGTTTCTGTTGGTGTAGTTGTCATTTGTTTCTCTTTGTTCAACTTGTTTTTGTCCGCTGCTAACTTTAATCATAAAGAATGTTTTGAGTTTTAGCTTCCTTATATAACTGAATATATCAATTCTTGTTTTTCCGTAATTAAAATTACTCTCGGGGCAAAACGAGAGGCCAAGGGCCAGTAGTTGGTTTTCTGCTTTTGATAAGGTTATCGTAGACAGATTTATAATGGTGTTGTCGTTTAACGTCTGCGCCATTATGTTCTTTTTGTTCTTGGCGCCTCTGATTTTGCGCCTTGCTTTTCGCCTCTTGTTTCTTCTTGCTCTACTTGATTCCGTGGGTTCCGAGGCCTTAGCGTTTGTCGGCGGTCCTGCGCTAAAAAATTCAGCTCTTCCCCAGGCTGCAGTATATTTCTTTCGTCAACTATACTGCGTGCACTGCTCCTTTCGTCCTCTGATTCATTGCCACTCGTGAGTGGATTAACATCTGAGGCAGATGATTCTGGATTACTTGCAATTTCTTGTACTTCTGCAGTTGCATTGAAAGCTGGTTTCGACATAACATTTAATCGTAGTTTTTTCACATTTTCATACCTACGCGCAAATGTGAAGATTTGCCCAAGTTCGTAGTCCTCCTTATCTCGAGCAAATTTGTGTACTTTTCTTATTTTTATCTTGTCTTCCTGGCGCTTCATTCTTTCTTGAATTTCTTTTCTGCTCTTAGTGATATATTCAGTTTGCTTGCGTTTAGCTAATTGTTCATTTATACTCTCAATTTCCTTTAATATGGCATCACGGTCTATTTGGGCATATTTGATCAAGATCCTGACCAGATTCATTGATGCGCTGAGATTACTTTCAGCCCACTCTGTAAGCATATCCGGATTAGGGCTCTCAAAGCTTGGTGCCAGCATAATCCTGAGCCCTCTTGGGATTCGTCCCACCTCTTCATATTTTTGCAAGGACTTCTGTTCCCACCACTTAGTCATTTCATTCCGTTGGCATTTTTCTAGTGCTTTTAAAAGTGACTTGGCATCCGTTTCTTTGTGATTGCTCTGAGTTACTCGGCTGCGACTAGAAGTGCTTGGTAGGTTACTAAATAACTCCTCTGCCTCTGCCTCCCGTTCCCGTAACACGTCTACTGACATTTTGTAATATGTGAGCGAAACACTGTTGCAATTGCAGTGCCTGACAACGCCTCGGACCTCCCCACCTGTGTTGAAGCTACTCGTACTCACCGCCGTGGATCCGCTTCAGGCGCCTCCTCCGATGCTGCCTTTCACCGCTCCGTGGCTGGTTTTCAATTCCGTAGTTACACAGGGGGCCGCCGCACACTTCCCTTCCGGGGATTCAATCGAAAATGTGGCTGAAGACGGCGGCCAACTTCCGTGGAGGGGGTTCGCGCACAGGAAGCAGACCCACTTCCGTGTTGTATTGCATTCAAGAAAGATTCCCCTCCTCACCCTCCTGACGGCGATGAAGAAGGCACGAACTCCGCTTGTACTTGGCGTGAGTAATTTTATTTGCTCACAAACAAAGTCATCATTACGCGTTTCGACCGGCAAAACCGGCCTTGATCACATGTAAAAAACAGCGTTACATTGACTATTTTTGTACCACCTCCAAGAGTCACATGACCCCCACCAGACATAAAGAAAAGACTCTCGATACTAGCTATTTCAATATACAATACATATGGGTCCAAGGTAATAATTATGCTTATCCTCAAAAACACATTTAATGCCGTCCGGCTATTAAAAAGTTAAAAAGCATAATTAAAAATATAAATAGTATAGTACATATTAAAAACATACCTTATTGAACTTTTAAATTCATAAGAACTTATAGCATCAATGCATAGGGGTAACGTATATACCAGTTCATAGCTCTTGTATGCAGCGCCTAATAATACTCATATCAAACTCATGAGCTTTACAGGTTGTTGTCCTTTTTCACAGAGTCATTTCTTATTATGACCCACTAAATGCTTAAATGCTATATTTAACAACACCTGCACTTAAAGTTTCACATAACATTGCTGCACTGTTATAAAAAAACATCTCTGAAACCGCTATGTAACCCTACTTTCAATACATAAAAAAGTCTGTCTCAAACAGGTAGCTTATTTATATAATATGTATCATCTTCCTTGGAACCATTTTAATATGTATTAAAACCACTAAGACATGACTACAACCACATAATTTACCAACCTAGTGCAAATTTCGCCATACAGTACTGTTAAACTTGTGCAAAGATATGCCATGTGCAAACCGTGCAGGAATAAAGTGCTAAGTGCTAATTTAATTAATACAGTACTGAAGAAGCTGGAGTGATGAAATAATTAAAAAATCACATCTAAAAAATATTTTTTCTTTTTTTGGGGTATTTCTTCCTTATTTTAAAACCATTAGTACGTTAGATGGTAAAAACATATAGGCAAGGCTGAGATTCATATTCATATGTATAGTAACCCATAGTCTTCAAGCAAATATTCTCATACAGTCACATATTTTGTATATTGCCTGAACTGTATTAAAAGTACTAGACCACAGTGGAAACTTGAAAGAATTCCTTATAAAAAATAATGAAGGTCCTCAGTAGTATTCAATCCCGAAGGTGTCTTACTATCAAACTCAATAATTATGCGTGTCTCCAGTTGTCTCAATTTCCGCTCTCTATTACCTCATCGGCGTAATGCCGGGACGGAATCTATCACAAAGTATTTGAGACAATTGAGATTATTTTCATGCATAGATTTAAAAAATGCCGTGCTACCGGGTAGTTGGGATCATTGTTTACTATGACACGCAGGTGCTGTAAAATACGTACATGCACCTGCAGTTTTGTGCTCCCTATGTAGTTAAGGCCACATGTGCATGTGAGCACATATACTGCATATTCCGTGCGACATGTAAAGTGCCCCATGATAGGTCTCTCTTTGGGACTGAAAGGTACTGTGTAGTGGGTTTTATTTTCTCCAAACTTACAGGCCCGGCACGTCGAGCATTTGAAAAAGCCCTGTTTCGGTTTGAGCCAGGTGGTACTGGGAATGATCTCTGGATTATTTTTCACTAAGTCCATTCTCATGGATTTCGCTCGTCTGAAAGTTAAGGTAGGAGTGGCGGGCAATTTAGGTGCTAACACCCCATCGGTGAGGAGGATAGGCCAGTTTTTATTTACTATCCCCCTTATTTGCCTTTGTTGTTTACTAAAGGTGGTAATTAATCTCGGTATTGCATTTTCGTTTGAATTGCATACAATGTTATCAGGGAGGTTTCAGCGATGTTAGTACTCTGATCTTGTTTGGATAATAGTGATTCCCTATTACGAAATTTGGTTTTTCTTTTTCGTTCCTAGAGAATTTTGTCACTATATCCTCTCTGTTTAAATCTCTCTATTGAGGTTTGTGAGCATTTAGCAAATTCCTCCTCTGTACTACAAATTCTTTTTATTCTAAGTAATTCCCCATACGGAATACTTTTTATTAAGTGTTGAGGATGTGCACTTCTAGCATGTAGTGTAGAGTTTCCAGAGGTGGATTTCCTATGCAATGTTGTTTCTAATCTGCCCTCCTTCACATATTCGGTTGTATCTAAAAAGTCGACATTTTTACCACTTATATATGATGTAAAATTCAAATTGGCATTATTATCATTGATGGCCCCCACAAACATTATTGCACTTTCTTGATCACCATCCCATACAACAAAAACGTCATCAATGTAACGGAGCCAACATATCGCATGGGTATTGAACACTTCAGCATGGGTTCCCCTTAGGGCCTGCTCCTGCCACCAGCCAACATGCAAGCACGCATAGCTGGGGGAAAAGCAGGCTCCCATGGCAACTCCTCTCTTTTGTATGTACAAGTCTTTGCTGAACATAAAAAAATTATTGTACAGACACCACTTTATCAATTCCAACAGCATGATATTATGGGTGTGAAAACACAGAGGCTGAGTATCCAAATAATGCTTGACTACCCTTCAGCGGAGTGCGGCCTCGTATCTGAGCACTTTTGGATAAGATGTTATCACGGCGGCTCCGGCCGTGGGGGCGACGCACCACCTGGAAATAAGCAAAGGACAGTAAGAGGGGCAGGGACCCTCTTTAGATCGGCGCAGAAGGTGATGGAAATCTAACATGCATAGTTTTTCATCTGGGGCCCACTGGAGGGCTGTTAAACCTATCCAGTATTGAGCGTGCAGGAAACAAACCCACTGGAGGGTGAAAAAGAATACGTAAATCACTACATACCCCAGCATGCATTATGAGAACTATCGAAATTGGGCACACCGGAAGCCAGCAAAAGTATTTAATAGCATGCAGAGGGGGCGTGTAGGTAATGAACAATTGACTCCTGACGCTTGGCCTCTGATGAGAAGCACGAAGGCTTCGAAACGCGTAAGGCCATGGGATCAACTAGCGAGATGGAAAGCTGCATGTTACAATAAAGTGGTTGTGAAACTACCCTTCAGCGGAGTGCGGCCTCGTATCTGAGCACTTTTGGATATAATATATATATATATTATCTACTGGCGGTCGCCAGTAGATAGTTATAGTTACAACCTATTATCCATAGGAAATCTGCGACATTCTATTTGAAATAACTCTCTTGCCGGTTGACGTATCTTCGCGAAATTTTCAAACTTTGTGGCCCGCTCCGGTCCGCTCCTACCCTGAAAGTCTCGGGGATTCGTCAAGCGGGGCCGAGAAAAAGGGGGGTCCCAAAACGTGTTTTCCCCATGCATTTTCCCATAGGAAACTTTAGACACGGCTACAGCTTCGAACTGCTGAACGGAATTACACCAAATTTGGCAAAGAGGTAGTTCTTGGTTCAGAAAGAACCCTTTTGTTAAATGGTGTAAATCCGTTCAGTAGTTGCTGAGAAAATGAAAAGTAAAAAGTTAGTGATATCTATGGCCGAGTAGGGTCCGCGTACCCTCCCGATCACGAGCTGCATGTTAATTGGTTGTCAGCTGGCTGTCAACATTCCGATTCAGGAAATGTTGGCAGCCATTTTGTCCCTCGGTAGAACCGAGGACAGAAACAAGTGCGCAAAGCGCACAAAGGGGGCAGGGTAGAAACACCCTGAACCCCTAGGTTTGCTCAGGGGTCCCACAAGGACCCCCTGGGCAAAAAATATATATTTTTTAAAAATCAGCAAAATGCGCTCAGGGTGCGCGAATCCTGCCGAAAAATCGAGCGCGGTCTCCCGCGCTCGATAGCTAATTAGCCCCCGGGTGGCCCAAGTCCCGGGGGCATGGTGGGGATAATTTAATGTGTGGGGGCCTCAAAGGGCCCCCAAGCCCCGGGACCGCCACCCCCGGGGCTTTTTTAAAGGGTGCGGGAGGGCTCTGAGCCCTCCCGCAGCCCCGGGACCACCACCTCCCTGGGGCTTTTTTAAATACATTATTAAACCTGTGTGGGGGGCTCCAGCCCTCACATGCCCCGGGGACCACCACCTCCCGGGGCACTAAACATTTTAATATGGGGGTCCGTTACGGACCCCAGAGCCCCGGGACCACCACCTCCCGGGGCTGTGTACTGAATGGGAGGGGGCCGCGCGGCCCCCTCCTGGAGCCCTTGATGGCCCTGGGGACCACCACCCCCAGGGCCGGCTCCTGCAGTGTCCCGGGTGCCTACCCCGGGACACTGTAGTTTGCTATGGCAGGACGGAGCCTCGCGGCTCCCGTCCTGCCATAGCAAACTGCTTTGGATATTGGAAGAGAGAGCAGGAAACCTGCTCTCTCTTCCAATATCCAAAGCGATTGCTTTTCCACATGGGGAGCAGCATGTCAGCTGCTCCCCATGTGGAACAGCAATGCCGGCTCCCAAGGGACGTGGGGAGCCGGCGGGACTGTGGGGGGATTGGGGACCCCCACAGTCCCCAACGGAGAGGGCCAGCCCCGGGGATGGGGTCCCCGGGGCAAGTAGGGCCCGGGAGGAGGCCACGCGCCCCCTCCCCAAAAAAGAGACATTTTTTTTTTTTTTTAAATGGAAAGGCCGGCTCCGGGAGATGGGGTCCCGGGGCCTTAAAATGGCCAGAGGAGGGGGCCACGCTGCCCCCTCAAAAAATAAATATAGAGGCCATGCCCCGGGGATGGGGTCCCCGGGGCCAATACAGGCCCAGGGAAGGGGGCCAGGCGGCCCCCTTCCCGTTTTTTTTTTTAAGGTAATTTAAAAAGGGGTAAGGCCCTGGGGGATGGGGTCCCCAGGGCCCAAAAAAGAAAAAAGGAAGGGGGCCACACAGCCCCCCTTCAGGGGAGAAAAACGATCGGGCCCGCAGGCCCCGCCCCCTTCCTTCACCACTCTGCAAACGCGCCCCCTGGGATCTAGGATCCAGTCCTGTGGTTAGAAAAGTAATCCATAAAGTAACTAATTGCATTTAACTAGAAATTCACATTGAGCTGAATGTTGCATTGTGTTTGAAAATGTGTTGCCCATTGCAACAACTGTAACTACTGTACTTAAAAGTCTATTGCCTATCTGCAAAGTATTTCAACTAAAGTAATTCATTAAGAGAAAGTATTTTTTGTAATGTAATGTATAATGTAATTACAATGTAATTTAAATAATAAAATATGTAAAAAAATTGTTTCTAAAAATGTAGTAAATCAGTATTTTAAAAATTTATATAACAATTAATACATTTAAAAATTGTCTTTTACAAAACCTTTGAAATTCACTGAAAAACCGTAGGTTTCAGACATGTTATAGTTACAAATTAGCATTTAAAAACCTTTGAAATTCACTGAAAAAACCATAGGTTTCAGGGACGTTATAGTTACAAATTAGCATTTAAAAACCTTTGAAATTCACTGAAAAAACCATAGGTTTTAGGGACAGTTATAGTTAGTTGGACATTCCACTCGTACAAAACCTGTGAAATTCCCCCGTTATAGTTAGTCCAGCTAACTATAACTCGCGTCCCCGCAATGCACTGCTGATGACGTCACATATTACATCACTCATGACATGGTCAGTGACATCACTGATGACATCACTGATGACATCTCAAATGACATCACTGATGACATCACTGATGACATCATCCATGTGATAATTTCATGCATCTTCTCACACCCTAATATAACCTTTGATACACCCACTCTAAAGTACAGACTGCCATTCGCAAAACCATAGACACTCCAACACCAATAACTACATACCCACTCACTGATTCTTAGGTCTACGCACACATCCACTCACTCACCCGAACAGTCACTCATATTTACGGTCACTCAGTACAGGACTATCATATGCACTCATACCCCTATATAGACACTCAAACACCGCCACTCATCCATAGAGGTACTCACACACCTAGTCAGTCATGCAAATAATTAAACACACTACCATTTACTCACCTATACAGTTATACACACACCAGCTCACTTACTCATACAAATACTAGCACATTCTTACGCTCTTATACAATCACTGATACAAGCACACACTCATCCATACAGCCACTATCACAATCAGTCACTCTTGCTTATAGCTATTTATATACTCCAACACACATATATACTGCCTTTCACATATGTAGTTACTCACACATGTACCACTGGGACATACATTCACTCACTAACACACTCTTACACACACTTACCCACCCATACAGTCTATCACAGATGCACTCTTGAAACCATCCACCCAGTGAATCACCCACTCACACATCTATGCACAGAGTCGCACACACCCCTCCCACACAAACACTCAGGCACCCATACAGATACTCACACAAGCATTCAATAACTCATATAGACACTCATGTAGCTATTCTCAAACACATGCAGCCACTTACACAGCAACAGGCAGACGGATACAGACATTCACCCAGTTTAGTCACTAACCCATGCATTCAGTAAGATACGTTAAATCACTCACTTATACAGTCAGTCACGCACCTACTAAATCATCCATACAGACACTTACACACCCACTCATTCTTCAATACGTCTTTTCCTATATATATTAAAAATATTTAAACTTTACAGAAACACACAGTCACTGGATGATGTCATCAGTGATGTCATCAGTGATGTCATTTGAGATGTCATCAGTGGTGTCACTGACCATGTCATGAGTGATGTAATATGTGACGTCATCAGCAGTGCATTGCGGGGGCGCGAGTTATAGTTAGCTGGACTAACTATAACGGGGAATTTCACGGGTTTTGTACGAGTGGAATGTCCAACTAACTATAACTGTCCCTAAAACCTATGGTTTTTTCAGTGAATTTCAAAGGTTTTTAAATGCTAATTTGTAACTATAACGTCCCTGAAACCTATGGTTTTTTCAGTGAATATATATATATATATATATATATATATATATATATATATATATATATATATATATATATATATATATATATATAAATATATAAATATATATATATATATATATATATATATCATACTTAAACTTTTAGAAACACACAGTCACTGGCTGATGTCATCAGTGATGTCATTTGAGATGTCATGAGTGATGTCACTGACCATGTCATGAGTGATGTAATATGTGACGTCATCAGCAGTGCATTGCGGGGCGCAAGTTATACTTAGCTAAGCTTTATATGAGTGAAATGTCAGCCTAACTATAACATCCCTGAAACCTGTGTTTTTTCAGTAAATATATATATAAAAAATATATGCTATGGCTCACTTCATTTCCTTATTCCCATTCTTGCCCTTTTGGCATCCTTTTACTCATTCAACAGCATCTGTCATGGTCATGCTGCCTCATGGATTACCAAAACCTTTCTGATTTCGCCCATATTTTTGGTGTGCATACAGACAGCATCCCACTGCCCCTATGGCTAGCCTGGTGCCATGTAGCTATGGGGCTGATTATGACTTTGGCGCAGTTTGGCACCAAAGCAGCGCAAGGACAGCTGACCTGATTACGAGTTCAACTCATGCAGGCGGACGGTCCTTTTGCCTTTCCCATGGCGGTGCCCTAAAAAAGGGCACCACAATGGGAACGGCAAAAATGTTCCAGCATGGCACGGACTGTGAAGTCCATGCCGTGCTGGAACTGGGGGTGCAAGAAGACAGGCGGGCACTTGTTGTGCCCCCCTGAATTCATCCCCATGGCGGGGTGCATGGTGGCCCTGTAGGGTCCCCTTTGTTACCCCACCACCAGCCTTTTCGTGGCGGGCTCACCGCCATGAAAAGGCTGGCAGTGAAGGAACTCGGAATATGCTCGTCAGGACAGAGCCAGTCCCACTCAGCATATAACATTGCCCCTCCACCGCGCCAGTGCAAGGCAACAGCGATTCCCAGGTGCAGGCGGTGGTCCACTGCCGGTACGGCAGTGAGAGCCGTAATACGGCAGACAGTGAACCGCCACTGCTGCGCCACCGCAAGTGCGGCATTCGGATGACAGCTGCACTCATAACCAGGCCCTATCTGTTTTAGCTCTCATTACCGTTATAATATATAATAACAATCTCTCACATACCCTCACACATCATACCGCCATGTCCTGTGTCCCATAACATGTCTTCATACACGACATGAAAACACTTCCCCCACAGCCTCAAAACAAAAATGACACCCTTCCAACCACACCCAATTTGGTGTAGCTTGCTATCTGTGAATGTAAGCCCTTCAGCACCCCACATATGTGTAATATGCACTATACAAAAGCAACAATATAAAACAAAATTATTTTGCTGCAGCAGCTCATAAAACTTGAGGCGCTCCCCACTGAACATTATGATGTGTGTAGTTCAGATTTCAGAATCTTATAGGGTATATGTAATGGAAATAGTTTCGGACTGCACACAGTATACATTGTGGTTTTTTATTGCAGATATTTACATGAGACACATTCACATGCACAGGAAGATGAATCGCATAAAGGTGTAGGCCAAGTCCCAAAGAAAAGACTAGAATCCATGTTTTTCGATTGTAAGGTGAGTAACAAAGCCGCTGGGTCACGCATCCTTCAACAACTTTGAGTCAGAATGAAACATCAGGTCGAGCTCATTCCATATGCTCCATGGATGTAATTAGAGGTAAGGTTTTTTTGGGATGGTCCAAGATAGCAAGAACACATGTTATGTTATGTGATATTGCATCTACTTAGTGCCAACTAGGAATGTTTGGCATCGCAGCACTTTCTCAATTTAGCACGCTTTCAAGTTTGGTACACAGGCCAAATGAAAAGAATGTCTTGATGAGTCTGCCTTTTTTGGTAAGAAGCTGGAAGGAGCAAAGCTCGAATGCTGTACTAAGTTACAAAGATGGTATATGAGACTACACCAGCTTTGGCGGACAAAGCCCAATGAAATGCAGACACTCATACTCGAATTATGAGGTGAGGGATACATTCTAATCGCAGTGCATGCAAGATTTTTTGCTCTAGGATCGGAATTTGAAGTAATGCAATAATTAATGCATCCCTTATGATGTTGTCCCAGGAAATGTCAGCAGATCAAACCAGACGAAATCTTCAAGGGTAAAATGTGTTGCATATTGTGATACAAGTATTTAATTTCTCAGAGAAAATCGTGGAAAGTGAGACATTTACCACACCCAAAACTTAAACTACTGGATGGTATTGGCATTTATCCTACACTTTACCCCCACTTAAGAATCAGGGCCTGAATGGCGTACAATGGGCTAACACTTACTATGTCAAGGCTTCCACCTGGCAAGGATGAAAGAAGGAACTCCTCAGGATCCGAACGATGCTCAAATGGGTCCACCTCTCGATACCCCCAATTCAGATGTGTGAAACAGAATATTAGGGTGATCAAGCGAGGGAAGGGATAGGAAGGGAACAGCTGGGAAGAAGGAGAAACCTGAAAGAAGAGAGAGACAAGATTAAACACATGGAAGAAACTACTCTCAATAATTCTCGCTAAATAAGGGAACACCACATACCTCAACCAAGAGTACGCTGTTCTCTCACTTTTTTCATGCCACCATAAAACTGCCCCAATATGTGTACACTATCCTTTAAACCGGAAAACAAGAAGAGCTATTAGTCTCCACATATGTACTATCATACACCATCAAGCTTTTGCACCATACTCGGTTTTATACATACCCCTCAAAATAGTCAAAGAGATCAAAAAGGATATGCTGAAGTCTTCTCAAAAAATAAAGAAATGAGTAATCCAAGCAAATGTGCATATAATTGCGAAGGAATCATAAAGTTGTGAGTCGAGACGTGAAAACCCAACAGCCCCTAGTTACTTCTTTACTCCAAGGAAAAACATAGGAGAATCCAAAGTCAATACGTTCCCAAATCCAGATAACGATTATAAAGAAAAAACGTCTCTAGTTCCAAGTTATTAGTTCATAACTTTCAGGTAATAGTCAATACTAAAATTCAGGCCACACAGTTGTTTGCTTCCTGAGCGCTGGAATAGCCCCAGGCGACACGGCTGCAGTTACCTCACTGCAGTGCCACGTCAACTCCAATCAGCGGTGAATCAAGAAGACGGCAGCTTTCTCCTGCCGCCGCCGCCCAAGAACATCAAGCTCACCTCCGTGGCTTGAGAAGCTCTGTCAATCTCTTCACCTCTGGAAACCAGACACGGACATGAAAAGGAACGAATACAGCTTCCTCAGCCCTCCGCAGCCTGGCATCAAACGGAAAACATCCACGCGTAGGATCACTAATTCTGACCTTCGTGGGAAACAAAGTATCACTACAGAATTACGCACGTCGTCCGACGTGCCTTGTCCGTTATAACGGCCCTGGATTGGCCCATCAAAACTACAAAAACACCCATTGCCTCATGGGAGATGTAGTTTTCCATTTCAATTATGGAAGTATCCTGATTCGTGCTTCTCCATTAAATGACCTCATTCATTTCCTGCAGACGCCATGTGCCTGAGTCCTGACAGTACATCCCCCTCCCATGCGTCTCCTAAGTCCAGGCTTAGAGGGATTCCTGATGTGAAAGGCTCGCACCACCTTCATAGCATGGACATTGGTGCAGGGCTCCCACGAATCATCCTCTGAAGTGCACCCCTTCCAAGACACCAAATACCACAAAAACCCCTTACAATAAGCAGCGTCCTTGATTCTCTGCACCTCATATTCCACCTGGCCGTCCTTCAGCACAGGCGGAACTGCTTTACATCTGGATCGACCTGCAGGTTTCAACAAACTACAGTGAAAGGAAGGATGAATCCTCATATGGATGGGCAGTCGCAACTTGTACACCACAGGGTTGATTTGCTTGATCACGGTGTATGGACCGATGTACTTAGGATGGAAAACACTGCGTAACTTGAAGCGGATGTTTTTGGTAGACAACCATACCCTGTCTCCGATCCAAAATGTAGGCCCTACTTGCCGATGCTTGTCCACCCATTTCTTATATTGCACCTTGGCCTGTCGCAGATGTACCTGTATTTTTTTATGAACGTCTTGAATGTCTTGCACACGTTCTCTCACAGACGGCACTGTCACTTGGGTCACAGGGAGAGTGACCGGAAGAATCTTCGGATGAAAACCATATGTAGCAAACCATGGAGATACCCCTGTCGCGCTATGCATTGCGTTGTTGTAGGCTAGTTCAGCCAGCCACAATAGAGATACCCATGAGTCCTCTAGTTCCAAGTTATTAGTTCATAACTTTCAGGTAATAGTCAATACTAAAATTCAGGCCACACAGTTGTTTGCTTCTGGAGCGCTGGAATAGCCCCAGGCGACACAGCTGCAGTTACCTCACTGCAGTGCCACGTCAACTCCAATCAGCGGTGAATCAAGAAGACGGCAGCTTTCTCCTGCCGCCGCCGCCCAAGAACATCAAGCTCACCTCCGTGGCTTGAGAAGCTCTGTCAATCTCCTCACCTCTGGAAACCAGACACGGACACGAAAAGGAACGAATACAGCTTCCTCAGCCTGGCATCAAACGGAAAACATCCACGCGTAGGATCACTAATTCTGACCTTCGTGGGAAACAAAGTATCACTACAGAATTACGCACGTCATCCGACGTGCCTTGTCCGTATATAACCGCCCTGGATTGGCCCATCAAAACTACAAAAACACCCATTGCCTCATGGGAGATGTAGTTTTCCATTTCAATTATGGAAGTATCCTGATTTGTGCTTCTCCATTAAATGACCTCATTCATTTCCTGCAGACGACATGCGCCTGAGACCTGACATACTACCCCTGATGAGGTGGTAAGGTGCTTTGCGTTTGGGCAGTTACTACTTGGGAGTCCAGTGTTAATGATTAGTCAGGGACAAGGCCTGCAGTTATTCATGCCTTTTCCCTTTAGTGCAGTGTTCTTCTCATGCATATCTCTGGAGAGTTCATGAAGCAGCCTTAGGCCTTCTTCAGAGTGCATAATTGAAAGAGTGTAATTTGTGGTTTGACCTATGAATGTATGCATATAGGTGGTATTTGTATTGCGCGAACCTGCCATAAGGCAGCAGAGCACGGTACATGGTCAAAGGCAAGTATACAGTCACAAGTGTTATGAGCAGGACCTGAGTTCTCAGACCATTATAATGTAGTGTTCTTTAAAGAGGTGCGTCTTCATCTCTTTTCTAAGCTGGAGAAGGGTTGGGGAGGTCTTGATGGGCACAGGGATATTGTTCCAGATCCTGACTGCATAAGTGGAAACGGCATGCTGTCCTTTTTTTTTTTTTACACTTCCTAGTCTCCATATGAGACATGTCGGTGAGGTTTGAGGACATGGTGGATGCATGATGCTCTGAATGTCGCCGCACATAAGCAAGGGTACTGCAGAGTGTGCAAGGGCTCGCACCAGCGCACATGGAGGTACTTATCATTTTTTGAGGTGGGTAGTATAGTAAGTAGAAACCACCTTTGATCAGAGGGGCCAACCCATTGGAGGGATTGTTAAGCCACCAAGAAGTATTATTTGAACTCTACCCAAGAGCAACAGCAGCGCAAGTGAGGAGAATAAAAGGAGCAACCATCTTGAGGCAGTGTTAAGTCACCAAGGATTAGTATATGGAGTCTACCCAGGAGCACAGAGGTCCACTGGAGGCTCTGTTAGACAAATAATGGCTGTTATTTGGGGTTTATCCAGGAGTGACTGGGAAGATATAGGGGGCAACTGATTAGAGGCACTGTTACACAACCAAGGAGTAGTATATATAGTTCCACCATGAGCTACAGAGGAGTAACAGATGAGAAACCCATTGTAGACACTGCTAACTCACCAGGGAGAATTACAGAGAGGGTACCCTGAAGCAAAAGAGAAGCAACCCATTGATGACTCTCTTAATCTGCCGAGGAATATAATATAGTGCCTACCCAGGAACTACAGAGCCGCAACCCACTGGGGCACAGTTAATCCATCAGAGAGTATATTAAGGAGTCAAACCAGGAGCACTAGAGGAACAAACCATTGTAGGCACTATTAAATCATCAAGGAGTACTTTATGGAGTCAACAAAGAAGCTACAAGGAAGCAACTCATTGGTGGCACTGTTAAACTATCAGGAATTATAATATAGAGCCTTGACAGAAGCAAGAGGCGCTGCTGGGATGTACCTTCAATGATCTGCAGTGTACCTGGAAGACCAGGCTGGATGTCCTGGTAGGACAGGATTAAACAGGTGCAGGAAGGGGAGGAGCAGTGAGGATTAGGAAGGGTAGGTAGGAGAAGGGTAAGGTTGGAGTATACTGGAGGAAGTCTTCATGTTGTTTCCACAGGAAACAGGGGTAGAGAGAAGCAAGGAAAGGCAGAAAAGAGAGAGATAAACTGAGGGAGAAAACAAGAGAAAAAGAGAGGAAATGATGGAGAAATTAACATTAAAAGGAAAGAAAAACAGAGAAAAGCTGAGAAAAAAGCAAAAACCTAAAAAAAAAGAGAGATAAGGTGAGGGAAAGAGCAGGAATGAGAAAATAGCAGAAATTGGAGAACAGTGGAAAGGGAGATAAAGAAATGAGGGAAAGAGGGTCAGAGAAAGAGGAGAGAACACATGAAAAAAGAAAAAAAGAGAAAAGACAATGAGGCTTGAGGCAAAGAAAAAACAGGGCTGCATCTTTGCATATCGCCTAGTGCCTGCCTCACTTGCCGCTTGTGAGGAAATAAATATGACCAACAAAACAAGCACATGAAGCAAACATCAACACAAAATCATGGTAGGCAGTGGTGCCCAAAACCAATTTAAACAAACAGATGTTGAGCACACTGTGTGATATAGTACAAACATAGAGGCGTTTTAAATACATTACATTGCTTAGAGGTGTTTTAATAAAAAAAAATACTTTGACGACCCATATATTCAGTAGGGCCATAGACAGAACATATTTTTTTCTTTAATACTAAGCGCACCGTAGTAACTCTCAAGCTAGTAATGCTTGGACAAAGGTTGTTCTGCACATAAGGTGGTAAATTACCCTTTTCAATTTTGGTATGAACGGCAGTCTTATAGAGGGAGATAAATCATCCCTCTGAGTTCATCAAGGACCAAGATCCAACGTACTGGCTTGTAAATTGGAACTGGATGTGACGTAGTGTGGTTTAGTGGCGGTTACTAGATTTTAGTTGGAGGAGTGCAAATTCACACTGAGATGTGGTGAGAGGACTTGTGGGTATGTATGCTAGAGTAGCCTTATGAAGGCTCTTGATTACTAATTTAAGAAGCTTACATATAAACATATTCTTTGTGAAAGTTCCCCACTAGCTGCGAGAAGTTAAAATTTGTCTTGGGTGCTTGATAAGAGTTTGAGCAGCAAACAGGATGACTTTATCTAGTGGTCCAAAGGCATATTGGAGCAAGACAACCAGAAGAATATTACTTTTGCTCATCTCTATTGGAGTGAATAGTCATTTAGATGCGTGGAAGGGGTTGTAGTGGTGCATATCTGTAATGCCTGGTACTTTGCTGCTGTAACAGTGGTGACTGTGAAGATTTCGTTCTCATATTCAAGTTTACAAAAACCTTATATTCTTATATTCCTAGCAGAGAAGGAGGTCACAAAATTGTCCCAAAGTAATAGTATGGGATAAGATAATAAGAGTGGTGCTTTTCTCATGGAGAAATACAGTATTTTGTTTTGGATGAATTTTGCATGAGTGACTAGAGGGCAATCCAGTCACTCAGAGCAATTAGCAAATCTGATATTCAAGATTGGTGATAGGTAGATAATGTGGGAAGGGGAATGGCGAAAAAGCTTTGGGATTTGTCATGGTAGGGATATTATTAGAAGAGGACATAATGGCAGCTAAATTGAGACAAGTACGGTTATGCTGTGGGTAACGAGTGGAAGAAATACCTAGAGAAGGAAAATAAATAATCACACAGGAACAAAGAAAGTGCATCATATCAGAGATGCCAAGTAAGGTGAGTGTTGTGAGCAACGTTGGGTGGTCAGCTGTGTCAAATGCTTCCAAAAGGTCAATGAATCTGGATAGAGGTGCTTATGAATGAGCTGATAAATTAGAGAGGTGAGAGAAGGCAGGGTTGACTGACTATAGACCATAGAAACAACATTGAAAGTGATTGAGATGGTTGTGTGCTGAAAGGTGTCTGTTGTGTGATTCCCCAAGAGCCTTTTAAATGTTTTTGAGACGAATGGAGGTTGTGAACTGTGGTGGTAGTTGGAAGAGAAGAAGAGACCAGCTGTAGGTTTCTTTAGTAGAGATGGGAACAACCAAACTAGTACTTCCGGCACAAAAACAATCCTACCCGTAATGCAGGCACCCTTGCAGCATGGTGGAAGGGCATCTCCATTGGCGCTAGGCAGCACACAGTGTGCCAGCGCTGGGAGAGAGCTGAAGAGCACCATATCTTTGTAAATATGGCACTCTTTAGCTCTCTTTCATTCACACAATGCAGCGCAGCAACTTGCCTTGCTGCACTGCATTGTGTGAGTTTTTAGTACAACAGCCCCTATGTCTCTGGACTGTGCAGCACTACTAAGTTAAACGAACGTCTCTGACCCTGGGTATCCTGACGTAATTGAGCAGCAGTCTCTCACTCACCAACACACCTGTTACAGCTCCTGGCATGACTGAACTGCAGAAACACACTCTCACTCTCTGCTTTAAGTGATTAGTTCTCCAGCAGCAATTAGCAATGTCATTGCATGGCTAATCAGTTCTCTGGTACAGGGCAGCTCCATGACGTCAGTGATTAATGGGTCTGGCACTGAGAAAGACCGTGGAACAACAAAGCATTTCTCTGACATAACTATGCAGCACAGCAAATCTTCCCTAGCATAAATGATAATCACTAAGGCAATGGCCGACTCCAGCATCATCGAGCACCATGCTGGCAAAGCTGAGCGAAACTAATCAGCATCTTGGAGTGGCTGAGCAGAGGTATAGCAACTAGAAACCTCTTTGGGTCAATTGATTGTCACTTTGACACAGGATAGCACCTGTCATAATTCAGCAGTACCCAAGCACAGGCAGCCCCCTTACATAATGGATCAGTACACTGCTACCCACAGCCATCTTTCATAAGCAGGGCAACCTTCTTTCTTGTTGCAGCGTTTTTTTTCTGGGCCCAAAAGTATTTCATCTATCTTCCTTACAATGGATTTCAGAAACTAATCACATGCACAGAGGCTTTGGGCCTCCGATGGACCTTGCTTGCCGCATTGAGAGGTGTAAAGAACAGGGTGTTGATGGTTTGTTACCCAATGAGGACCAATAATTGGTAACCAACTCTTAAATTGAAAATCAAGTTCAGATATACTACGTTGAAAACCATGCTATAGATATACAGGATGACAACAGGAAGTTCGACATCCTAAAGAAGATTAGTCGGTCCAAAATCATACACACCAATAGTTCTGCTGTTGCTATGCAGAACAAAAACAAAAGAATCTGATGTTCTGAAAATAATCTATGACTATCTCTGTTATGCATTGGAAATCAGATATTGTATGCATGAAGACTAAGAAGACTCAGACAAGTTTAAATTGAATGAATTATTGTATTAGACAAGTTTAGCATTTAAAGCAATAGCCAGCATTTTAGGCAATTCAGTCATGAGTCTCAATAAGCAATTACGAAATGTAGTATAAAACCACACACTTAGCAGAATACAGACAAAAGGCAATTTTACTGGGAAATTAGGACTCTACGGTTCATCTAAGTAGTCCATGGAAAGTTTCTAGGCAAGGGGGTTTCCTACCACCAGCATGGGCAGGAGAACAGTTCAGGAAAGTTCTTTCAGCATAGGCATAGAGTCTGATTAAAGTTAGAATATTGAGAAAGCCAGGACTGTTGTCCCAAGAGTGTCATCGAGCTAATCAACATGAGCCAAGCATCAGCAGAATTAATGGACTCTCCGCTGCAGGAGGTAGATCAGTCCGCATAGGAAGAGGGATAGGTGCGTACATGGCAAAGATAAAGATTGAATGCCCACTTCCACCTCCTCCTCCAGGGGCTTTTGCAAACATAGTTTGTCAAGTCCAGAGATGACATCAATTGTCACCTCATTATGGTCCAAGTTACATGTGACCATCAACTGCTCACAAGGTACAAAAGTAGTTACTTTAGAATAACTACCCAAGGGATGTCATGAGAATCAATTATCTGTTCCGGGCACACAGGTTAGTTCACATAGAACGATTCACAAAAAGTTGTTTTCCATGTGCCGGGGTTAAGAGTTAAGTTTCCCACATTATTGTCCATATAGATGTAGCAAGAAAAGTATCAATTCTCTCCATGAATGTCATGTGAAAGTACAAGAAAGTCAAATGAGTGGAAAGTGTAGCAAGATTCGTTCTCATCAGTCCATTGGAAAAGTGCAAGTATAAAGAATAAGGCCACTTGATACATTAAAAGGCAACGCCTCTAAATTAATAAACGAATATGCAATTAGACTCATGCATAGTGAAATTCAATTGAGCATTCATGTCAAATAGTCAGATATTATAAATTGGCAAAGACTGTTGCATAGACAAGTTCAATACTAAATATGGCCTACTGCCACAATTTCAAAATACCTACATGTAAAACATTCTTATAAAACATTTTAGAATTTTCATTGTAGGAAATCCAAGATTAGCACAGAAAGTTTCATTCATGCAGAACAAAGTATGTGGAAATTGCACCAAATTTTAAATCGCTATGGTGCATTACAATGGAAGCAATAAAAGATGGCTTTACATTCATCATAAACATTTGCACAATTAAATTGAGACTCATATTTGCATGTATTGTAGTGTTGCTCTTGGCCCTTAAATTGTGTTCTATCATCAACTATTATTATCTCTATTTCACTAGATTTCCTTTAAACCTCTCTATAGCTACCAGGTCAACCTCTTGGTCCCCCGATGGATCTTGTTTTGTGCTGAAAGGTACTGGATATTCGGAGGATGGTCAATTTTCCAATGAGGACCAGGAATAGGATAATTGCTATTATCAAAGTTTCTACTCCTTACAATCAGAAATATACAATAACAATCATAGTGATTCAAATTCAATAGATTTACCCACAAGGAAATGATGAGTCAGAATCAGCAGAATTTAGTTTAAATTTCAAAGGTTAGTCATTGAACCATAGGTAAAGAACATTAGGATAAAAACTCTCAGCCCTACTATACAATTAGTAATACATTTAATGAAGTAATACTAATTCTTGAAGATTCAACGATGATAGTAGAAAAATCTTCCTCAGCCGAGGCAGATTTGGACTTCTACAGCATATGGGTCAATTGAAAATCAGTTGAGCCTCATACAAACCCTTAGGAAAGTTCAGTAAGTACCAAGTGACCAGTTCTAGTTCGATAAAGGCAGTAAGCTGCCTCAGTCTGACACTGCAACAGCAAATCACAGCAGCATGATGCAAACCCTTCAGCCGAAAATGTTCAAACTGTGCTAGCACACCGGTCGGCAGCAGATTGCAGTGTTACGTCACAGTTCACTTTAGTCCTCAAATATCCAAGACGTCATTGCTCACTGCTGCAAAAAGGTGGTGGTGTGTATGCCCTTCTGTTCCAAAATCTAAGCAATTATACTACACAGGTTTACGGGGTGACACCCCATGGCATCACCAGAAATGTCAGACCACTCTGTCCTATTGGTCAGTCCTGATGGGATGAGGGTGATTTAGTAGGTAAAAAGAATACAATTCCGGAAAATTAGGTAATTCAAATTACGTAGCTTCCTTAAGTCATGTAAGCTTAGTTGTATGAACATTGGGATTTGTCAGAGAGAATTACTCTATTACTTGTCGATACTCCTTTCCCAAGCAGCTGTTCCAGTATGTAACAGAAAATGTTTCAAATGTAGTTGAGCTGCTCTGAGGATGTCAAAGGAAACATCTAAGAGTTGAGAGAGAGAGAGAGAAAACTTTGTTTATTTAGACCATAGTCTTTAAACAGTACACAAAACACAATAGGGATCCAGGTAATGGTGACAATATAAATTCTGTAACAAATAAATTATCATTAAAATACATTTAGAAAAAAAAATAATAATAGCACCCTCAAACAATCATAACTCTTTAAACACAGATTATAAAAGCATCTAGATCCATAAAACTCTCATTGATGGGAGAACACTAAAATACATTTAGAAACAATGCCCCTCCTGTAATTTCTCCCTTACAAAAACTTTTGTAGCTTTCAGAAATTTACCCATTGCAATTGCAATGTCTAGAGATGGCATTTCGGTAAGTAGACAAACAGCTTGGGCACGAGAGCTTACCTTGTTTTTTAAAAATATTGGACGTAAAAACAATTTCCGTATAGCTAAAACCAATGTACAATCAAGCAATATGTGCAAAATGTCATTTCTTATTCCTAACCCACATTTACAAATGCCATCTGTTTGAATCAATGCTGCCTTTATTTTTTCTTCCGTCTTCCAAGGATTAATACCAACTCGGACCCTTAAAATTTCATGTCTTAACCCTTGATTTGGCAAGATATCCAAGTACGGGAACCAGGCTTCGTTTGCCCATGAGCTTTTTAACCACTGTACTGATTTTTTCACTCTCATATAATCTAGGTCCAACGATCATGAATATATCTGCCCTTGGTCTCTAAGCATTCTTTTTGTAAAATCTACTTCCAGGGATGGCTGCGAAAGTCTCACCTTAAGGCGCACTGCTATTTTCTGGAGGTTTCTTCTTACATCCTTTGCCCAGCTCAGGCTACTAGATTGAATCTCCTCTCTGCACCATTGTGAGACCTTCTGCACACCACCTGGAACCTGGCGTTTCCAAAATCTTACCAAGGACATTTGGGTCTGTACGCTCCATGCTATTAACCCTAGGTCCGTTCTAATAGCTTGGATCATTGTGCAGCTTGGTAATGACAGTAGCATTTTTAAGATCTTTCCTTCTTCCTGATCCCACCCGCATTTACCACTCAGGTAAAGAACTTCTGCCCCGTACAGTACTTGCGGGGGGATCATTGCTTCAAATGCCTTTAACATAGGTCTATGTGACATGTCACCATATTTTTTATTAAATTTTTTCAGGCCACAAACTGACGAGAGGGCTTTCGCATTTTGGGCCTCCAGGTGAGTACACCATTTTAGCGCACTATCAAACCAGAGGCCCAAGTATCTATATTCTGTAACTATCTCCAGTTTGTCTTGACCTAAAAACCAATTAAAATTCTTACCTCTCTTCCCAAAGCATAAAACCTTTGTTTTTTCCATATTTACTTTAAAAAACTTTCTATCACAATAATTCTTTAGTTTCCTTTGGAGTCCTAGCTCTGTTTGATCAAGGATCACAAGATCATCTGCATATAGAAGGCAGGACACTTTGTTTCCGCTCATTCTAGGGCTTGCACTTCTTTCTACTTCTAGTACTGCAGGGAGATCTGCTAAGAAGATTGCAAATAACAAGGGGGCCAAAACGCACCCCTGTCTGAGGCCATTCCCTACAGTTATCTTATGAGTCAGTGACCCTTGCGTATCTCTAATTACCTGGGCCCAATTCCCTCTATATAGCTCTTTTAGAATCATCAGTATGCCGTCCGGGATTCCATATTTTTTCATGTCTTCCCAGAGGCAATTACGATCCACAGAGTCAAAGGCTGCCCGAAAATCGACAAAGCAACAATACAGCTTCCCATTTTGCTCGATCGATTTTCGGGCCAATGCCCATAGGGCAAAGCAATGATCTATGGTGGAATGTCCTTCTTTGAATCCCCCCTGTTCAACTGGAACAATAGATCCCTGTTCTGCCCAATCTTTTAATTTACCTAATATTATTTTAGCAAAGATCTTTTCACCGATATCAAGTAAGTTAATGAATCTATAATTCTTTGGGGCATAAATATCCCCTTTCTTATGAATCGGCCTGATTATCGCTCCCTTCCAGTTTATTGGGATCGTCCCAGATTCTAAGATTACTAAAAACATAAGTGAGAAGAATTCTGCCCACCAGGACGACTTTGATTTTATTATCAAGGCTGGTAGGTTATCAGGGCCTGCTGCTCTTGTTAGGTTCAGGGTCTTTATCGTGTTAAGCACGTTTGCTACTGAAAAATCCGGTTTTAGATCTTCTACCAGACCACTCCAGTCCCATGATACCTCCTCTTCAATTTCTCTCCCCGGGGTGTATAGTTCCTGCAAATAGTCCTCCCAAGCACCCTCCTCCACCACGCAGTTCATTGAGGCAACCGAAGGTTCTGATGCTGATTGTACCAGCTTCCATATTCTTAGATTGGATTGCCTCCAACAATTTTCCCCAACAGGTTTCCTTATAGGCTCTTTTAGTGCTACAAATTAGCGTGGTGTAATCTCTCTTTAGCTTGACGAGATTTTCGGCCCTGGTCTGGTCACATTTTTTACGCAGGCTACGCTCTTCTCTCCTTAATTCTCTTTTCTTATTTAGGCAGTCTGTATTAAACCATTTTCCTTGTCTAGCCAGAATGTTTTGCTTACTCTTAGTAACCCTTACGTCAGATCTAAGTTCTACACGAAGGCTTTGTACCACTTGATTTATTTTCTCAACATACCAAGCCAAATTTAGGCCACTCACACATCCTAGATCAATATTTCGTTGCAGCCTGGTTAACCTTTCTATATATTCTTCTGTTAACCGTGTTGTTATGCGCCTTGGATAGTCCATCTGTTGTATGATTACTTTGTCACAGGCAGACTGGTGGAGATTTACCAGCTCCAGTTCCATTATATTGTGGTCACTGCCTTCTATATTGCTGATCCTGAAGCCTTTTACTAATGCAAAATTCCATGCTGACATAAAAACATAATCTATGGTGCAAATTTGTGACCCCTGTTTAAAAGTTTTCTTTGCCGGACAATCTTTGTCTGTCCTACCATTTAAGCAAAAGAGGCTTTTTGTCGCTAGGTAGTTTCCCAACTTTACGTCATGGGTTGAACAAAGGCTTTCAGGAAACTTTGCTTGATTTATATCATAAGCCTCCAAAATTTCCATAAACCAGATGTCTAACTGCTTTGGGTTTAGTTTGTGATTAAAATCTCCCACCAACAACAGTATATCCGAACCATACATTTCACACAATAAATCTATATCATTCTTAAAATGACCCATTTCGACACCATATTCATCTTGGGTGCCCCATTGCATATCTAAGAGTTGAAATACAGATGGTAACTTTGCTGAATATTCCCACAAGCTTCAGGCTATTCAGTTCACAAGTTCACTCGGTAAAAGAGCAAGAAATTAGGCCTACATGAAATGTTGGAATTACACAATTCAGTTGTGATGAATTATAAATCTCACTAACATTATTCATTTTATAAGTGAATGCATTGATAAACACTTCAATCAAATCATAATTAATTCATATATGTATAAGATACTCATAAAATGTTTGTAAGTGTCAACGTTACACATGTAGGATAAATACAGATAAATCTCTTTACGCAAATTCTATTCAAAGCACACATATATAAAATGTGCGTTAGAGGAACGTTTCTCAAAAATAGCTTTAAACAAAATCCCGTATAGCACCTACTTTTCTTTTGCAATTTTTGGTGCAGATGTTATAACATGAAATAATGTGTCATATCTTTCACATGTAAATTGATCTATTGAGCATAGAATTTCTTTGTTTTCATTACTATCACATTTTCAATTCACAAAATCTAAATCATTAATAGTTGTTAATAATCACGTATTTTGAAGTTGAACATAAAATCAAGGCTGCATGTCGTTTTTCAAAACATGGAGCTTAACACAAGTTTGTTAACATTTGTGTAAAAGTTGTCGTTTGTCATCATTTGTGTAAACGTTTTCATACTTGTTTCTTTTGGTATAAATTTGTTAAGTGAAATATCTGCTCTATCACATATATGCATAACTTGTCATTTTAGTTTATATTAATTTGCATGATAGTAGAGAATGCTGTTTATGAATTTTCGTTTCAATATTTTTTTTTATGAGCCATCAGCTGCAACACAGGACAACCTTCTTTCTAGAACATGGCTTCTCCCAGTATAACTGTGAAGCATTTTGGCACTGAGCAATCCCCTAGAATAATTTACACAATGGACATACTTGAGCCATCCTATGGCATAACTGAGTGCTTGATGGAGAAGTCTCGTTGGGATTTAGCAGGCTCTGACTTAGTTGAGCAGCTTCCTAGGAACTCTGAACTGCACCCTATTGCTTAATTGAGTGTTACCACATATATCATTGAGCAGCCCCCGCACATAGGTGAGCCGCCCTACAGACACTGATGAGGGATGGCATAAATGATCAGCCTCATGGCATAATGTGACAACGCCTCAAAGCATAATTAAGCAACACCACTAACACATTTTAATTGAGAAACACAATGTGCAATTAACCCATTGACTGTCATAAAAAGCTGTAGCCAATAGCTCTTATGGCGTGAATATATATCACCAGGTCATGTTGCACAAATATGAAGGGAATGGATAGGAGATCTGTGCAACAGTGAAGAATGCATCTGGCACAGGGGTGTGCGGACACCACAACAGTCAAGGGGATAAGCTTCACATTTGACATTGTTGAAGAGCTCTTTGCAAATATTGAATCACACCAAAGGCATAATTTAACAGCCTACTTGCATATTTGCATAATTTAGCAGCAAGACTAGTACACTTAATTAGACTGTATTAGACAGTAGCAAACAGGAGCAACAGAGAACACTGTTAAAAATTAATGGAGCTATATGATCTAATTGAGTTGTGCAAAAGGTTTAATTGAGCTATACCCTTATATAATAGGGCCATTTGGAAGTACCGTTGTATAACTAAGTAGCCCTCTATCCTAATTAATCAGGCCTACTCAAACTGCACACATTTAGGCATTTAGGAGCAGCTCTCCTGCACTTTCAAATTCCTCTAGTATTCTTCGAAAGAACCCCTACATTGGGGAGATCTTTATATTAGTGGACGTCAGTCTGGCACTCTGTGGCAACGCTCCCTAACTCGGCTTCCATTGGCATTATTTTGCACCTCAGCTAGCATAATTCTGAAACCCTGGTGGCATTATTTATCAGTGCCACTGGCGTTACCTAGCAGGTGCTAGCATAATTTAGCAGCCCGCCTGCATCACTGAACATCACCACTGGCCCATATGTGACCAATAGGAATAAACATAACATCTCCTCCTAGTGCTCTGACTGCATACTACCAGAACAGGAATAGATAAGCTAGCACGTTACAAATCCATACCAAGCAAGAGAGAGAAAGAAGGCTGAATAAAAAAACTATTCATTAAAAATATTAAAATATTTTTACAACCTACAAATTAATAGGAAATAGTGCAAAAGGGCAAGGTTTTGACTAATACATTAACTAACAGAGGTGGCTAGCGGGGATGACTAGTTTCATAAAAAAAGACGCTACAATAACCAGAACAACCTTGTAAACATACAAAAATTTTGACTGCCAAATGAATCAAAGCTTTCTGATAATGTGACAACTCTAGTGTGTTGGCTTCAAAAAACAATAATATGTCTCAAAACCAGTACACAGCTCCAGAGAGGATCTTACGATTTCTTAACTATTTAAGATACCAGTTGAAAACAGTTGTATGTCAATATATTGACTTTAGAAATGTCGTGCTGCATAAATATCATAGCAAAATAGCGATAACCAAAATATAGTGGCGGTAAATATATATTGGTAGGTATAGGTTAACTATTACTCATTCCACATATATAGGTACTTATATATTAAGTTAAGTATAATAAACATATACTTAACAATTTATACTTACCTTGATGATATTTTGGTCATCAATATTTTTGCTTCGATATTTTTGTAGCACATTTAAATCTCGATATTTCAGTACCATACCATCGCAGCTGACTCATATACAGATGTAGCTATTATTTTGGCACCAAAGTAAATTCTTAATGCCAGATTTAATAAGCCAACATGCTTATTGTTGAAATGGTAGACAACATTGTCTTCCCAATAATACATTCTTCTATGCCAGTTTATGATCTTTCAAGATTCTAATCTATCAAGATTCCAAAATACAAATATTCAGAGACAATGCCCAATTTTGTTAACCACAAGAAACACCTTTCCCTGTCTTGCTTCTATCTTTCCCCCAAAAAAACAAGGTGTAAATTGTAGGTGTATTACCCACTTAGTTGTTTTGACTGAAGATTTTTGCGAGGCATTAAATTTACAAAATTCATGATCCAAGATGTCCATTTCTTAAAGTAATGCAGAAAATTACAACCCGCCCACCGTCCACACCCTCCATCCACAGTGGACAAAAATGTCCATGGCCTTAATTCCACCAGGGAATTATTTATATCGATGTAGAACAGGAGACAGTAAGAAAAAACCCCTGTCTCAATCCTCACCTACTTTAAGTAGCTCTAGGTTACTTGTGCAGTTCACGCAGGATGTTGATAAGCTGTCTCAGAGCAACTTAACAGGTCATTTGGACCCACAAAATAGGCTAAAAATATTATTGATGTTTGTGGATGAGTCAGTGAATGCACAATTCAGTGACACAGTTCACATCCTGTATCTTATTACATCAACCAGTTACTCAAATGAGGTATCATTAACAACCCTGCATAAAACCCAGTTCGTGCCTTGGTATAATGCTACGACCACCCACCTATTACAGGGTGTTCTGGAGTACCATACATTCAGCACAGCACATATTGAATGAATTCGGGATATGTAACAGTGCACAGCGGGCACAGATTCAGGTGTCCATGTTGGGTACGTACCACCCTTTATATTTGGATCTTGATGAATTAGCATGATGTATATCTGTATGGGAAGAGTGTAATTAACCAATTTGAGGTTTGAGAGAAAAACATTTCTCTACCATCACTTGCGGTGACTATATGGAGTCATATTAAAGTGTCTTTACTTGGTATGCCTTACCTTTCAAATGATTTTTGTAGTTCCGTGACGTACTATGAGATGAGAAGACTGGGACCACAATATTTTGGGGACTGCCGTACTTTATCACTCTTTACTGTGACCATATGAGGATATTTGAAAGCCCTGAAGAAGTTTATTATATGAACAAAACGCGTTGGTTGTGGTTTTCCTTTTATGACAATGAAGTAACAAAAGAACAATAAAGAAAATGTTTTACCAAAAGTGGACATTTTTGGACATTAAATCATTGAGTGTATCTTCTCATGTTATCTTTATAGGCATTTCTGTTTTGCAGCAGCACCATACAGTGGCTGATGCTGGGGTATGTGTGCACCAGTATTTACGGTGTGTAACATTAAGAGAGGTGCGATTTCCTTTCCATCATTTGTTTTTGGTTTGCAATCCCTTTCTCTAAACCCCTAAAACTTTGTGGGAGGCCTGATCCCCCTTTGCATCCTGAAATGAGACTTACTCTTACCCTTGTCAGGAGTAAATTTTCATTGCTTTCCCGGGTGAAGATTTGGGGAGGAGTTAGTGAGTACTTGAAAATGGTGTAACTTTGTGGGTGTGCAAAAACTCCTGACCTACAATCCTCACTCCCCATACCTGTGAGTAGATTCCCTTACACAAAATATGCATGTGAATCATTTTGCAAGTGGCAACCCAACATTTATTGGTCTAGCGTCAGCCAAGACCTTTTGATTTTACTAAAATTATAGCTCACTCCACCCATTTGTCTGTTGTTGTGTTAATCACATTCTGCATCCACCCACTACAGCATACAGCTTGAGACTGTGGGTCAACGTACTTAAGCCACTGGTTTACTTCACTTTCAGTGACTGCATTTTGCTTGTTCATAAAGAGCACATCCCCATACAAGGTAATTCCCTTCAGTGCCAGTGTTTTTGTTTTTACTTGATTATTACTTTAGTTTTGCCTTTGAACTTAGATCCTGATATGATAGCAGGATGCTTTCTACCAGCTGATTTCAATGTGAGCACAGAGCACATTTCAGTCTCATCAATTACTGTCTCTTGCTAAAGCTGCCGTAAGTTACTTTTTAGTGGCCTTTGTTTATCTGACTGCTACTATTCCACAGCATACCCGATTGTATCCAACTGAAACTATTCTTTATAAAGTTCTCCTCTGTGAGCAATGAGGTTGTAGGTTGACTGGGGTGTGAGCCCTGGTCAAGCAACAGCCACAATCCCTTGCAGGGGGAATCACTAAAAGTCACTAAATTAACCTGTGCTTAACCCTGGGTAGCTTGGCACACAAGCAGTCAGGCTTAACTTAGAGGGAATGTGTGAAGTAGTTATGCAGCACACAAACAGTAATAAAGTGAAAACACAATACATTATAAAAATAGATTATATTTTAATAAATTATTTACACCAAAATGACAAAAATCCAAAAAGTAGAACCGGAGGTATTGATTTTAGAAGAATTCAGTCAAAATAGCGCAATAAAGCACAAAGCACCGCCAAGGGATATCTGGTTGCGCTGGACCGGGACAAAGTCAAAAGTTCAGGTCCACCGCGATGGAGTGCGGGCCAACTACAAGCACAAGGTTGAGCCCACTGAGCAAAAGTACCTTAGTCCGGGCTGCGTCGATCTCGAAGATCCAGTCAACAGAGGAGTTGCAGAGCGCAGAGGGGGCGATGCCCCAATGTCGAGCCACACATTGACGGAGATGCGCTGGTCCTGTCGGTGCAACAGCGATGATGTGTCAACTCGGTTGCGATGCGTAGTTTCAGCTTTGACATCAATGCTGTCGTCGAGAGAGATGTGATGATTTTTCTTGAAGAGAGTAACACAATGGTGGTTCCCAAGGTGGAGCAGAGGCTCCTAGCCACGGCAATGCATGTGATGCATCGGTTTTAGTCCAAGCAAACATGGGCGATGCGCTGGTTCCGATCAGCGCAGTAGTGAAGATGCATCTGTGCTGACCATGCAGTAGCGGGGATGCACCGGCTCGGTCCCTACAGCAGCAGTGAAGTGTTGAACAAGCACCTTATGCCCACTTCCAGGGGTCCAGAACTGGGTTGGGACAACCTGGCAGGGTAGACTCAAAGATGTCAGAGTCCAGGTGCAGAATCAGGATACTTGGAAGTCTATTATGGCCCTGAGACGTCAGATCATGAGGCTAGCCAACTAGCCCTTGGAGTCACTCTGGGTTCTGGGGGTCAAGTGATGCAGGTCCAGTCCTTCTCACCCAGACGAGAAGGACAGCAGGCACCAGGACAGTACAGCAAGAAAGCAGTTCTTCCAGAGCAGAAGTCCAGCAGAGTGACAGTCCTCCAGCAGCACAACAATCCTTCTTCCTGGCAGACCATCCACAGGTCCAGAAGTGTAATGAAATGGTAAGGTCTGAAGTCCATTTCTTATACCCAGTGGTGCCTTTGAAGTGGGGGAGACTTCAAAGAAGGGTTTTGAACTCCAAAGAGGTCCTTTCTGCTCTGGCTCCAGACTCACTACAGGGGTCTGCAGCACTTTGTTTGGGAACAGGACACAGCCTATTCAGGTGTAAGTGTGAGGCTGTGCCCAACATCTCCCTCCCATCCTCCCAGGATGGCCCATCAAGTCACACCTAAGCTCCCTTTGTGTGTGGCTGTCTAGGGAAATACACAAAGTCCAGCTGTCACCCTCCCCAGACATGTATCAGAGACAGGCTGCAGGCACACAGGGCTAAGAGCAAAAACATACCATCTTTTTAAAAGTGCCAATTTTAAAACTGTAATGAAAAATTCCACTTTGTTATTAAAGAGGATTTATTGTTACAATTTCAAAGGTACTAAACATAATATATCTAACTCTTTAAATTTGGAATTACAGCTTGTTAGCTGTAACAAGGAATCCACAATGTTAACCTACGGGAGGGGTAGGCCTCACAGTAGTGGAAAACGAATTTGGGAGTTTTTCACTACCAGGACATGTAAAACTTAAAAGTACTTGGCCTACCACTTAATTACATAGCGCCCTCCCCTACAGGCTAGTTAGAGCCTACCTTAGGGTTGAATTATATGTAATAAAAGGAGAGTTTAAGACTTGGCAAGGAGTTTAAATGCCAAGTCAACATGGCAGTGGGATACTGCCTTCAGGCTGCAATGGCAGACCTGGGACAAGTTTTAGAGAGCTACTTAGATGGGTGGTACAATAAGTACTGCAGGCCCACTGGTAGCATTTAATTTACAGGCCCTGGATATATGGTATACCACTGTACAAGGGACTTACAAGTATATTAAATATTACAAACAGGTATATGCCAGTCAAACCATGTTTAGGGGAGTGACCACAAGCACTTTAGCTCTGGTTAGAGTCCTAAGGCCAAAAAAAACAATTTCAGCAAAAAGGGGAGGAGGAAGGCTAAAGCTTTGGGGGTGACCCTGCAGAGAGAGCCATTTCCAATATCCTCTTTCTAGTACGTGGGCAATGAAGTGCATTTATAACTGCACTCTTATATGCCATGCTGGTATGTATTTTAATTGAGGACTACAGTTATACTGGTAAACCAATTTAGTCTGTATGTTCTTCTTATAAGGCTTTCTAGTTGGCTTTCAGTGTTGTTGTATATCGTGCTTATAAAGTAACTTAAATATTATATTTCTAATTGAAGGTGTGCCATTTATTCCAATGTTGTGATCTATCTATCTATCTATCTATCTATCCATCTATCTATCTTTGCAACTCTGTCAACCTATCTGTTTGTCTATCTATCTACCTATCTATCTATCTATCTATCTATGCAACACTATCCAGCTATCTGTACAGCCATCTCTATCTATCCTTGCAAGGCTTTCTATGTATCTATCTTTTCGACCCGCTCTCTTTGAAATAAAGATTTACAAAAACAATGACAGTGCAAAACAAGAATTACCAAAACCAAACGGCTGGTGGCCAATGGCAGATCTATTGGCTTTGCCAATGCTTGTTTACAGTTGTATATGTGGTTTTGCACATGAAAAAATCCCTAACTCTTCCACTGTATCTGCAGATATGTCTAATTTCTCAAAGGAGGGAGTATTTGCCAGTGGCATAGCAAGGGGGAACGGGGACGTACCGCCCCGGGCGACATGAGTTTTGGGTGCGGCGGTCTCCCCCCACCCACTCGCTCATACAAGAGGCCGTTGTGGGGTCGTAGCCACGCGGGAATGGTGCCAGCACCCTTTCCTGGCCATCGCAGGAATACGTCAGCACCCCTCCACCCCCTGCTCTTACAACTCCGGGGAAGCACCGGGCAGCCAATGGCCAGTTTAGCTACGGCACTTGTATTTGCACTTTCATTTTGAACCACATTACCCCAGACATCCTGATAGACCACTCTGGACTCCTCTTCCATAATGGTCACCGCTTTTAAGCCCACGCATTATTATTAGGTTTCGTTTACTAATTTTTAGAAAACAAATTTTACAAATTAATCTGGCACTTTAATGTATTCTATATCATTGGTCGCACTGCACCCTAGACCTTATATTAATTCGGTTTGAAGCAACATAAGTGCTTGCAAATGTAAATGGGTTTTAATTGATCTTATTGTTATGAATCATAATGGGCTGATTTAATGTGTTTTGCATAGGTGTTTTATTATATATTGCATTGCAATGTTTTTATTAATCAAGCAATAAAGATTTACTTACTTACATGAAAAATGGATATTTGTATGTGTAAACCAAACTTACATACAGAGATTGCTTTATAAATCAGACTTTCACTATACTCAGAGGGGGACATTTACTACAAAGTCACGCAGCGCAGCCCCCCGCGAGGCTGCGCTGCGCGACAGGGAGGGAGTAGGGGAGCACCATATCTTCAAAGATATGGCTCTCTCCTCCCCTTTCCCTTGCGCCGGCGCTGATTTCAGCAGCCGTGCGCCATGCACACACCTTAGCACTGTAGCTCTAGGGTGTGTGCATGAGCGTAGCATAGGTTTTGTACAGGAAGGGTACCCTTCCTGTTCAGAATACTATGCTAGACACGAGGGAAAGCTTTTCCCACGTTGTATGCATGCTGCACAGTGCAGCACGCATGCAAAGTCGGAAAAGGAAGGAGAAATTAAAGCATTTCTCCTTCCTTGCACCTAGTTGAAAAGGGCGCAGTTTTCTCACGCTAAACCCAATCTACTGTATTTAGTAAATTGGGTTTAGCGTGAGAAACCTTGGGTGGTTGCATGGGAACGCCCATGCACCACCCTTGGCACGCCCCCATGGCGCAAAGTAACGCAAAGCAGCGCAGTGCGCTGCTTCGCCTTACTTTGACGTTATTTCCAGCGCTAAACAAGTTTAGCGCTGGAAAGTAAATTGCAAAAAAGAATCACGCCGTTTTGAGTCACTTTTGTGACGCAAACACCGCGCGAAAGCTTAGTAAATCCCCCCCAGAGTTTTGTGACTCCTGGTTATGACGTTTAGACCTAGTCACCAGCTGAACGGAATCCGAATGTCCTCAGGACTACTTGTTTAGTACAAGAGGCCTGTGATAAGCGATCACTGCACCGTGCAGCACTCCAAACATCAAAGTGCGGGTTCTTAGAGGGATTACTGCACCAAACGTGATCCCTCTCAGAGCATTTTATGAATCTCTCTCTCACCTCATCACTCACATCCTTGCGTGTTTACCAGACCGGCTGTAAAGCAAACACTGTCTCTGACTGACGTGTGCGCTATTGTGAAACGCGACCTTTGAGCAAGATGTAGCTGAACGAGTGTGCAGAACTCGCCCTGCCCCTCTCCCCGGGCCGGCGTAGCTCTTTGCCTGGGCCGGTTTTGGTTCTCAGTCCGGCCCTGGTGCAGAGATGACGGGCCTAGAGCTGTGTGTAGCTCCAAGTTGTTTAGTCTTCTGCCCCTTGGACTAGTATAGATCGTATCACAGGACTGACCCTGGGGTAGATATTGCTGCCAATTTTCCTTCTGCTCTTATTTCAGGTACATTTTTGCCAAATGAGTAATAGATCATGGATGTACTTTCCAAGAGCTATTCATGGGGCACAGCTAGTGATGAATGTGCAGCCTGGGCCGTTTTTGGAAACGCCTAATTTATCATTCCAGAGCACGTCACTTTCTTTCTGCAATTGTAGGAGGGACGAACTGGACCCGAATATATTGGAGCTCCTTACATGAGCATCAGTTACATTACACAAGGCCGCATTCATGTTTTTAGGGAGATTAATTAATCATGTGCCCAGAATCACAGGATGTTAAGGCGACGCCGGACTCGAGCCTGGCTCCCCAGTTTCAAAGTCGGCAGCTCTGGAGTCACATCTCATCCTCTCCTAATCGTAGAGAGTGAATAACCTATAATATTAGATGCCCTATACATCACAATCCATGTGCTACCCCGATTCACAATGTAATACACATATAGGGCCTAATTTCAAAACTTTTGATGCATGGCAGCGCAACAGCCTTCCCGCTGGGCTGCTGTTTGTCAAAAGAAAAGGGCAGGAATGTAACGTATCTACAAGATACAGCACATTCCTGTCCTTCTCCCCTGCACCGGCGCACAAACAGCAGCCGTGTGCCAATGCAGGTACCCTTGTGTCATGTTGCAATGGTGCTTGCTTTGCTGGGATGATTATTCTTGTGCAGGAAGGGACAACTTCCTGCACAAAAACAATCATTGATGGCATTTTCCTCTTTCTATGCGTGCTGCAGAATGCAACACACATAGAAAGAGGGAAAAACGAGGAGAAATAAAAGTATTTCTCCGCATTGCGCCACTCCTACGCCTCCCCTCGGGAGGCGTATGAATCTGACGCATTCCCAGATTTACGATTCCTCGTAAATCTGGGAATGCGTCAGAATCCATGGGTGTTGCGTGGGAACACCCACAACAACACCCATGGAACGCCCCTTTCACGCAGTGTTCTGCGTGAAAGGGGCATATATTTGCAAGGTTATTAAAAGCCACGTAAAGTGCCTTTGCGTGGCCTTGTAAATATGCTGCGGCACATTTCACCACCGGAGCGTCAAAAAAGTGACCACTAAGGCCTCCTAAATGAGGCCATAGAGTGGAAAAACACAGGTTAGGAAGGAGATGATGTTGTCCTGATAAAATTGCTGAATATGAATAGAGGAGCCCAGTGGTCTCATTAGGCACAAGTATTAACCAAGCCAATACGTCTGGCTTTGTTATAAGCCAAGCGGGACAGACAACAGAAGAGGGACACATGGAACACATATGTAGAAGAACCCACACCAACAGGCCCATATGCACTCACAGGAAATATTAGGCACACAGTCACCCCGACTGCTGGCACACATAAGCTCACAGAAGACATTTCCAAAATATCATATTTTCTATGTATTTGTTTTGTGAGGATGAAAGCATGGGGTGCCGTGCCAAAGATGGCTACTGAGATCTACAGTAGAGAGATCTGTGCCACAATCTTGCAAGATTTGTATTGCTGCAGAAACGTATATACTATCAGATACGTTTTAAGACATGGGCAAAGTGGGAAATTGCCCATGGCCCCCACCTTCCAAGGGCCCTCTGGTAACGTGATCTTTCTATCACTCAATCTCACCTTTGTCAATTTCTCTATATTGCTTCCATTCTGCAGGCTTGAATGGGCAGAAAATAGGCAAACAAATTCAAGGTAGTTCTAAATGGCAGCCCCAAAATATGTTTGGCCCAGGGCCCCAAAATGCTTAAGATGACACTGTGTACTTGCATTGAATTACACATTGCTGGCCAGTGCATTGGTTGGGAGTTGTTCGGGAAGGCCATTTAAAGGAGACTGGGGACAAACGTGGGAATCAATGAACAACAGATACTGATGGCGCTAAAGGGTTCCATCCAGTTTGACTGCTGATTGCACTAGTGGTGAAGAAGGCCTCAAACCTGATGGTCTGAAGTAGTGAAATTCTCACCGACCCACATTTAGAGGTTGGTGAAGCATCAGGGTTCTGCCAGCAGAGCTGGTCTACCGATGGAAACCTTTGACCAATTGCCTGTCTTCCACAAGGTCTATCTACCTCAGAGCATTTGCCCTATTTAGGATAGCAATTTTGTAGTACATTGTTCTTGGTGAGGATCGCCAGGGAAAGCCTGGAATGCTGAATAGGAAAAAGAAGAAGTCACACCTGTGTTCTGGGAGAAAATTCTCAGTACATTAGTGCCACTGGTTCATTATTTATCTATAACGAACTCCCACTTTCGCTAAGCGGGTTTCAGTGCCTCCAATGGATCCACCACAGTTCACCAGAAGGCACAGAGGTCCCCACCTACCAGTTAGGCATTTCTCAATATGACAGGCAGTCTTTTGTCAAGGGAGCAGAGCCAAAGCCCCTGCTGACCAGGCAGGATGGTGGCCTGTCCATCATACTCTAAATCTAGCCCTTAACATCTTCTAAAGTCTATGGGGCATACTTTCTAGAAAATGACTCTGGCTGCACCGACCTGCGTCATTAGAAAGTGCAGGGATGCACCGTATTTACATTATTACGATGCATCCCTGTGCTTTCCTCTGCACTGGCACACAATTGGCTGCCTAGCTCCAACACAGGCACCCTTTCATTATTGTGCAAGGGTGCCTGCGTTGCAGGGATGATTGTTTTTGTGCAGGAAGGGACACGTTCCTGCACAAAAACAATCATTGATGGCGTGTTCCTCTTTCTATGTGTACTGCAGAATGCAGCACACATAAAAACAAGCGAAAAACAAGGAAAATAAAGGTATTTGTTCTCGTTGTGCCTCTTTAATGCGTCCCATGAGGAGTGTGAGAAGTTGGCCTGGCATATGCTGTCCACTAATTATAGTGGGCACCTTGCACCAGTCCAAACAACCCCTTATTGGAGATAGGTTAAAGACAACCTTATTGAAAGCTATCCTAGTGGTAGCTATGGAGAGCAGCCTTCAGGCTAAGTCTTGAAGGAATGTAAAGCAGCTTGTTTTACCAGTCTATAATCTCTTGAGTGATCAAATGAAAGAGCACCACACCAGGTATATATTCAAAATATATGTATTTATTGCTAAACACACCCCTCTAGTCTCTTTATGAGGCTAGAGTTCGAAGTACATAAGTTAGAAGTTATTTAAACACAGTAATAGCACAAATACACGTTTGGGCCCTAGGGGCGTACCAAACCATATACCAATAAAGTGGTATGCGAACCACGACTGAACTAGACACTAGGCCTAGAGCCTCTAGAAGTGCTTGGACCACAAGGAACCACCCAAGGTAGTGACACAGGGGACCCACGGGAGACGCGTGCAGTGTAAATACACAACCGCGATACGCCGTTGACTTCTATGGAGAAAGTCGGGATCGGAAATTAGAGAAAAGGGACACTTAAAAGAGGACTAGGACAAAACCCCTTGAGATCTAGGACTTTGAAGAGTCTCTACCCACGGGAGCACCGGAGTACTCGTGTTACCTCACCCAGGGAAGCCGGGTGCATAGGTGCCTTTCGGGGTCGGGTTTCGTCGTCGATTCGAATGGCGATCTGCTGCAAAGTGCTGCTGGCGGCCAAGAGAAAAGTGTCCGGGTGGATCCAAGAGTGGATCGGAGTTCTGAAGAACCTGAAAGCAGAGGGGACAGAGTCTGGGTCACTAGCCAGTGACCAGGAAGGCGATGGACAGATGCCCACCGATGTCGAGTGCTTCAGGTGCGTTGACGGTCGTCTTGACTCTTCAGCCACGAGGTCCAGGAGGCGTTGTCGGCAACCAGGAGCAGGATTCGGGCTGGTACACAATGTTTGTCGAGTGCTGAGGTGTCGGCGACCGGATTGGACCCAACAAGCCTTGGCAACGGCAAGTCTCGGTGAAGATGTTGATCATCGATGGTGCAGACCAGCAAGGTCTGTGGAACTCACCCAGCGAGGGTAAGTGAGGGCAGGCCTGGAGCAACCAGGATGCCAAGTTAGAAAAGGATTGGCCTTCGTTAAGGGCTACTAGCCAATGGGCTAGTGACCGCAAAGGAGCCTCGTGACGCCGCACGTGGATCTGGCTTACAGGACACTCGTGGAGTGGGGGCCAGTGATCTTCGGTGCAGGTGGTGCTGGAGGCTAGGGCTACTTGGAGCCCAAAGCACGACTTCTTGGGAGACCCAGAAGAGGATGCACTTGCAAATGTGCTCGGTGTCCAGGGGTCACGGTCTCAAGTCACCCACGATAGCCACGGGCCTCAGCTTTGCTGGGGACACAGGGTAGCCTCGGGGAAGTCTGAGAATCTACCTCTGGTGATGCGATGACTTCGGCGTCCGACGGGAGCTTCAGAAATGCGAACCGGACAGATGCTTCTTTGGTGCCTGCCAAGCAGGGGAGTCACTCCTTGACCCCAAGGGAGATTCTTCTGTCCTCTAATCGTGAGTAGAGCGTCGAAGGTCCAGGATTCAGTTACAGAGTTTCGTCCAGGGATAATCTAAAGTCCTAAGGACTGGGTTCCTACCTTTATACTAAAGATAGGGGTTGGACTACTCTGTGGCCCCACCTATGGGTGGGTCAGGGCAGAGGGGTGGCTACACCCCTTTCCCTTTGTCCAGTTCGCGCCAAAGCAGGGGCTGCAAGCCCCTGATACGGTTTGAACTGGGGTATGCACAGGGACACCAAATGTGCCCCCAGTGCAGGACTTCAAAGCACCCGAAAGTGCTCCCGCCCAGCCCCAATACACATTATCCTGTCTGGGGAGGTGGTCACACCTCCCTGGGACAGGAAACCTATTGTCCAGGCCTCCCCTGCCGGAGTTTCGTCCAGCAGCAGGAGGCCAGACTCGTGTCTGTGGCAGCAGCATCCATTTTGTGATGCCAGGGCTCTGGAAAGAAGTTACCGGACTAGTCAGAGTTAACATGTCTTTCCCTCTAGAAGGGTGGAATGCTACCCCCGCCACCAGGATTGGCGGTGGGGTAGTATTCCAAGATGTTTGACACCAAACACGACATGTTTAGGTGCAGCCATTCCAAAGTTAGCATTTTACCGCGAGGATATAATGCGCTTAAGAGTATATGGTCAGGCTGCACTACAAACAGCATCAGAGATGGTCTCCGAACGCTGCAGAGGGGCCCTGCTCATGCAGGGGCACCCTCTCACATAGGAACCATGCACTCTGCCTTTAGGATTGATAAGGCCTGCCTTAGGAGTGACTTATAGGTTTATATGTGTGTATGTATTTAGTGATATAGGTAACCTATATCACAGTAAGGGGTGCATGCACCACCTTACCCAGGCTGCAGTAGCAGACCTGTGGTGTCAGTTTGGATGGCCTTCCAGGGGTGGCATAATACATGCTGCAGCCCCTGGCAGGCCTCTGAGGTACCTATGCCCTTGGTACATAGTATACCATATACTAGGGACTTACAAGGGCACTCCAGATCCCAATCAGTGATGTGCCTAAGGCACATGGAAACCATTTTAGAGAGGAAGCAGCTAGGCTGGGGCTCTGATTAGCAGGGCCCCAGCCAGACTAATGTCGAAAAACAGTGAAGCATCAGCAAAAAGTGGGGGTACCCATGTGAAGCAGATCCTACTCTCCTACAAGGAGGCGTTAGAATCTGACGCATTCCCAGGTTTACAAAACCTTGTAAATCTGAGAATGCATCAGAATCCATGGGTGTTACATGGGAACACCCACAGCAACACCCATGGAACGCCCCTTTCATGCAGAGTAATGCGTGAAAGGGGGCCATATTTACAAGGCCATGAAAAGCCACGCAGGGTAGCTTTGCGTTGCCTTGTAAATATAGCTCAGCCTTATGCGCCACCGGAGCATCAGAAAAAGTGACGCTCCGGTGGCACAGGCACCTTGTAAATATGCCCCATGGAGACTTGAAGGTTTAGAGAAGGGCAGTCTCCTTTAACCGTCTTGACTATCCTAGTTGTGAGGCTGCCCTAAACCTGCCACTTGAAACAGAGGCACAAATCACTTTTATTTTCTCTTGAAAGAAATGTCCCAGGGAATTCCACAACTCGTTATTAAGGTTGGTAAATAAGTAGCACAGCTGGGGTTAAAAAGTGATTTAACAATTCGAAAATTCTTTTCACTAGAGCTGTTGACAGCAAAAATCCTGGGTTCAAAATAAAAAACTCCAGCTTTTTTAATCATCTGCTCGAATTTCGGCTCAATAAACTAATTTAGTTTCTGGTGAATAGTCTTTTCTCCATCCCTCAACTTTTTTACATTCATGTATAGCTATTGTATTCTCCTCTGTATACAAGGGTTCTGTGGAAGTTGTGGAAGTAGTGCAAAGTTTTCTGATTTGTTTCAGGTGGGCAGTTGTATCTAATGAGTTGGATATCCATGTTTCTCTTGGTGATTGTGAGAAAGCAGATTATTAGTTGGGGTGTATGGTAGTCCATCACAAGCAATAAAGCCACTATTCTTGTTAAGTCTAGTAAAGGTTCCAGTAATTTAAACCTGATCTCAACCCCTGTTATCTATGGCACAGAGGAGACAGGCTTAAGTTCCAAAAATGTGTAAAGCATTTAGAAGTACCAAAACATTTAAAAAGTTGAAAACACAACACAATAAAAATCCTACTCCGCTTTGTAAAAATGGAAAGAGAATATTTTAATGACCAAATGACAGCAAAAAGACAAAAATACAATAAGGGGAACTGGAGATATCTATATATTTTTTTAACATAAAAATAGATCCAAAAAGCACAAAGCAACAACCACTGGAACTGGCCATGCTTTACCAGGACAAGGGTAAGGTTTATGAAAAACCGCGATGGAGTGCAGGTTGGGTCCACAGCTCGAATTGGTCTGGGTTGGAAATTACCTTCACACTTTTCAAGAATGTAGAGTCCTCAGCGGGGCAAGGCTGCAGGCTGGATCCGAAGACAGGATCATTGACGAACGGTTGACAAAGGAAGAGATCTTTGTGAAGCCATTGACGAAGGTGGGAAAAGCTGCCAGGGCAAAAGTCAGGAGTTAGCAACCAGGAAGTCATTGACATCAATTATGTGTTGCCTGCTGAAGCTTTCTACCTTTAGACTTAGACACTTTTCTAGGAGTCGGATTTCCTCAGCGGGGCAAGGCTGCAGGCTGTACCTGAAAAGGGTTCGACGTCGTCGGATACCAAGTGGCGTCAGCCCTGCAGAATTGGAGTTGCTGCTACATAGCAAACACAAGGAGATGATGGACGGAGTGCTGAAACTTTTCAGACACTCACCCCCAGTCACAGATCTGGGTTGAATCCATCATCGTTCTTTAACTCACTTCGCCACCCAGGTCAGACACAGCTATCAATCAATCAATCAGGGAATTGTAAGCGCGCTACTCACCCGTGAGGGTCTCAAGGCGCTGAGGGGGGGAGGGGGTCTGCAGATCTGTTTAGCCGAAGAGTCAGGTCTTGAGGGTCTTCCTGAAGGTGTTCAGGGAGGGGGCGCATCTGATGTCTGCCGGTAGCTCGTTCCAGGTCTTGGCTGCAATGTGAGAGAAGGATCTTCCGCCTGCTCTGGCTCTGTGGATGCGCGGGTTTCGGCCAGTGCGAGGTTGGAAGATCGGAGGTTTCTTTTGGGTACGTGGAAGTTGATTCTGTTGTTGAGGTATTTGGGTCCGTTGTTGTGTAGGCATTTGTAGGCGTGAGTGAGGATTTTGAAAGTGACTCTTTTCTCCACGGGAGCCAGTGGAGACTTCGTAGGTGTTGGCTGATGTGTTCGTGTCGGGGGATGCCGAGGACGAGTCTGGTGGCGGTGTTCTGTATTGTTTGGAGTTTGCGGAGTAGTGACTTGTTGATGCCGGCGTAGAGTGCGTTTCCATAGTCCAGTCTGCTGGTGATGAGTGCGTGGGTGACTGTCTTACTTGACTCAGGGGGGATCCACTTGAAGGTTTTGCGGAGGATGCGGAGGGTGTTGAAGCAGCTGGAGGTGACGGCGTTGACCTGTCGGTTCATGGTGAGTGATGAGCCGAATACGATGCCAAGGTTCTTGGCGTGGTCTGAGGGGGTAGGTGGGCTTCCAAGGGCGGTCGGCCACCAGGTGCTGCCCCATGCAGAAGGGGTGGTACCGAGGACGAGGACTTCTGTCTTCTCAGCATTGAGCTTCAGGCAGCTGTTGGTCATCCAGACTGCGACGTCTTGCATTCCTTTCTGGAAGTTGAGTTTGGCAGTGGTGGGGTCTTTGGTGAGGGAGAGGATGAGCTGGGTGTCGTCGGCGTTGGATACGATGTTGAGGCCGTGTTGTCGGACAATGGCTGCGAGGGGGGCCATGTAGATGTTGAAGAGGGTGGGGCTCAGTGATGAACCCTGTGGGACTCCGCAGGTGATTTTCGTGGGGTCGGAGAGGAATGGTGGGAGTCTGATCCTTTGGCTTCTTCCGGTGAGGAATGATCAGATCCAGTCCAAGGCTGTTCCTTGTATGCCTGCGTCGTGTAGTCTGGCGACTAGTGTGCGGTGGGAGACGGTGTCGAAGGCCGCTGATAGGTCGAGTAGGATGAGGGCTGCGGAGTGGCCTTGGTCCAGTAGGGTGCAGATGTCGTCTGTGGCGCCGAGTAGGGCGGTCTCTGTGCTGTGGTTGCTTCAGAATCCGGATTGGGATGGGTCGAGGACGGCGTTCTCTTCAATGAATCGTGTCAGTTTCCTGTTGACTGTTTTCTCTGCAACTTTGGCTGCGAAGGGGAGGAGGGAGATGGGCCGATAGTTCTTGAGGTCGGTGGGGTCAGCTGTGGGCTTCTTGAGCAGGGGTCTGACTTCTGCGCGCTTCCAGTCATCTGGGAAGGTGCCTGTCTTGAAGGTGGTGTTAATGGTGCTTTGTAATTTGGGTGCGATGGAGGCCGCAGCTCTGTGGTAGATGTGAGGGGGGCAGGGGTCGGTGGGGGCCCCCGAGTGAATGCTTTTCATGGTCGAGGCGGTGTCTTCGGCCATGATCGGTGTCCAGTTGGAGATGGTGGGCTGGCTGATGTTTTTGGGGGGTGGGGGGCCGTCTGTGGCACCTGGTGGATGGTCGATGAAGTTGTCATAGAGGTTTTTGATCTTGAAGTGGAAATAGGTTCCAAGCTTGTCGCAGAGGTCTTGGGATGGTGTGATGTCTGTGGCTTCGCTGCGTGCATTGGTGAATTCCTGAATGACACTGAAAAGTTCCTTGGAGTTGGTGGAGTTGGCCAGGATTTTGTTGTGGATGAAGTTCCTCTTGGTGGCTCTGATCTGGTTATGGTAGTCCGTCAAGGCGTCCTTGTAGGTGGTGTGGTTTTCGGTTGTCTTGGTGTTTCTCCAGTTCTTCTCCAGGCGTCTGCAGGTGCATCTGGCTTCTTGGAGAGCGGTGGTGAACCAGGCGGCTTTCCTGGGGCGTTGTCTGTCGGGGTTGCGTAGCGGGGCGAGCTCGTCTGCGCAGTTGAAGATCCAGGTGTGGAGTTCTCTGGCTGCATTGTTTGCGTCAGGTGCCCAGGTGTGGTTTTCTCGGGTGAGGGTGGAGTTAAGTTGCTCGTCGGTAACCTTGCTCCAGTTCCTTCGAGGTGGGCGTGGGGCTGGTTTGGGTGCCTTGGGTTTGTTGATGGCAAAGTGTACGCAGTGGTGGTCGGTCCATGGCGGCTGCGTTGTGTGGCTGAATTGGACGCTGTTTCCTGCCGCGAAGATGGAGTCGAGGGTGTGTCCTGCTCTGTGGGTCGGTGTGTTGATGAGTTGTTTAAGTCCGATGCTGGCGAGGTTGTCACGAAGGATAGTGGAGTTGGGGTCGCTGGGGTTGTCGAGGTGGAAGTTCAGGTCTCCAATGAGTATGTAGTTTGCTGAGGCGATGGCGTGGGGTGCGATGAAGTTGGTGATGGTGGTGGCAAAGGGTGTTCGGGGGTCGGGGGGTCTGTAGATGAAGGTTCCTCGGAGTGTGGCTTTGGGTGTGGTCTGGATCTGGAAGTGCAGGTGTTCGGCGGAGGGGAAGGTTTCACTGGAGGTGGTGAGGCGGAAGGTGCTCTTGTGGGCGATGGCGAGGCCCCCTCCTGGGTGGTTGGGGCGGTCTTTCCTCTGGATCTTGTATCTGTCTGGGATAGCGGTGCTGATGTCGGGGGCGGAGGATGCGTTAGTCCAGGTCTCTGTGAAGAAGGCGATGTCGGGCGAGAGAGAGTCGAGTAGGTTCCAGTTTTCCATGGCGTGTTTGTGTACGGAGCGTACGTTGAGGAGGATGCATTTTAGGGTGTCCCCGGTGCTGGCGTCGGCGGTGTTGGAGGCCGGGGTGGCGGTGAGGGTCTGGCAGCAGTGGAGGCAGGAGAACTGGCCGTGGGTCATGTTCGGCGAGGCCTGTTGGCATTCTCTAAGTCTTCCAGGGTTGAGTGCGAGGAGGGTGGTGGTGTCGTAGAGATGGGTAGTGGGAGGTCCAGAATTCCTGGCGCTGGCTGCAGTCAGGTCACGGACGGCGCAGACGGGCTTGCCTTTGGCACGCCTTCGGCGCGCCGGCGGTGCGACCGCGCAGCGGCCGCCATTAAGTAGGGGAGGTGGGAGGGAGGAGAGGCTGGGAGGCGGGAGTTGGGGAATTCCGGAGGGGAATTCCGGGGGGGAATTCCGGGGGGGAGGGGCCGCAGGGGCAGCAGCGGCAAAAGGCGAAAGGAACAGGCAGGCACGAGAAAATAAAAACAGTGGTGGAATTAGAGCAAGACACAGATGGGCACAATAACAGTGGCACAACAGGGAAAAAGTAAGAAAAAAACGGCTGAGAAAGGTTACGGTGGTTGCAGGCAGTCTGGTCCCAGTTGGAGCGGGCAGCAGGCGCAGGAGCGGGCAGCAGCCTTGAACCTCCCAAGGAGGAGGTCGGGGTCTGGAGGCAAGAGATGGCACAGCGGAGCTGCGGGGAGAGAGTGGACCTAGACCGAGGGTCGGAGGTCTTACTCCTATATGCAAATCAGTCTTGACCCTGTGCCTCATGGGAGCAGTCCAGTCCGAACTGCCAAGCCGTGTCTTCCCTGGACCGGAGACAAGCATCCTGGGACCGGTTACGGGCTAACAGCCCTCATCAGCCAGGCTAGCTTGAATCCAGTGGCAAAGTGAGCAAGGACATAGCGGGAGCTGAAACTAAGTCAGGCACTACAGCGATGTATCTTCAGCGAGACATCTGGCAGGTTGTCCTGGTCCCACAACAGCACGTCAGGTACTGTTAGCAAAAAAGTTTCTAAGTCACAGATTTGTAGGTTTAGGCAGGAGGAGCACACTCTAACACCAGCCAAGGGTTCCAGGACCTCAGGAATAGCACTTGGGGATCAGGACTCGTACCAACAGAAGCCACCAGCAGGGTCCAGGACAGGTTAATTTGAAACTGACCATCTGGGCTCTTCCTGGAAAGTGGGTCTTTTGCAGCGCTTTTGCAACCTTTAGATGAGGAGACTTTGGTGGGACAATGTAATTACTTTATTTTGGAATGGGGAAGGACACAATCAATGACTTACAATCTAAGTTAACTTATGCCTTCTGGGCTACCTGGGGGCGTGGCCTGGCGTCGGCCAAGATGGCCGCGTAGAAGGAGAGCTCCGCCGAGGCCGGGACGATAGCCCGGAATATCCTGTATTGATCCGAGAGTTACAGAAATAAACCTGTCTGTACATCTATGGGAAGCCTTCCACTCTTGGATGCGTCGATTCCCGAGGAGCTGGGCCCTAAGAACGCCGAGAAACACGATGTCGAAGCCGGGAGAACGGAAGTGCGCGGCGGCCTACGGTGTGTGGTCTCCGGGTGGCGGGTAGCGGCGACATCCAGGAGGCGGTGGCGCCGCCGCGTATATCCTGTGGGCATTGGAGTTCAGGCCCTAATGCCCTCAAGCCACGCTGCCATACCCGCCCGGTACAGATTTGGGTGCCGGGCGGTGTCGAGTGGCTGCGAACCAGCGGAGGCGGCGGCCCAAGTGAGATCCGAGGACTGGGCCGGATCGGACCCCTGAAGTGAGCGGCGGCCCCCGGCGATGTGGAAAGGTGAGTGAGGGGTGGCCCCATTGCTGTGGAGGTGTGGGGGGCCCCCCTCGCCACCGTGAGATCGCCTGGGTGTGGCCCGGGTGCCGCGGCCGGGCTCTGACAGCGAGCGGCTTCGCCCACCCGAGGCCCCGAGAGCCGCTGGGGCTCCTGGATGGCAGCACATTACGGCGAGTGGTGACAGCAGAGCGAGGCAGTTGACCGCCCCCCCCCAGGATTGCTGCTGAATACGGGTGGAGCGAGGAAGTCTCCCCGTTCCGATATTGTTGACCCGGGCAGCGTGGGGACTATTGACTGTATCCTTAAACCGTGCAATAGAGCTCGAGGGCCTGGAAACAGCGGGGAGAGTCCTACAGCAGGGTGTGTGAGAAGCCAGAAGGAGGGGTTTGGAGAGCCCTCGAAAGCCAATACCGATAGTTCCAAGACTACTGGTCCAAATTCTGCCCCTTTAAAAAGGCGGAGGGCGTCTTAGGAGATGAGTAGCGCCCTCCGCGTGCGTGGATAGACTTGGCTCAACTCCCGGGGTCCCTGGTGAAGTGAGTGTGACCTAACAGAGTGGACTGGGCCTACATAACTGCAGAGCATGTCAGGCGGCCTCCCGGCCGGCGCCTGGCCACGGGGTTTTGCAACATAGGCGTGACCCAGTACTGGACCGTGGTGTGCGCTGCATCGCAATCGGCGATGCAGCGCACGCAATGTAATTCGTTTTATTTATTTATTTATGTACTTAACTCAGTTCGACCGTAAGCCGGAGTTTACTAGCCCACACCCTGCCCCTCCCCCGCCCCGCCCCACCGCCCGCAGCACTCCCTTCAGGAGCTGCTACTGTGTAAGAGGCTGGAGATTCAGGGGTATGGTGAGAGACTGGGCACGAGGTGAGGACAGTGCAGGAAAGTCCAAGGAAAGGCTCAGGGCATTGGAATGGATAGCAGTTGTTTTGGAAGAAGACAATTAAAGAGAGAGTCTCTGGAGAAAGAGTAAGATGAGAGACCCAGGTTTCAAGTGATGGCAATTGCAAAACTGGGGTGTCCAAAAAATATTGTACATAGGGGAGAGCTAGGGAAATGGTTAGAAGTTTTGAAGTCTAAGCAAAGGAGAATGAGAGGCTACAGCAGAACTGCTAGGGAACGGAAAAGAAGCTGTAGATGAAAGTATGGAGCAGAAAGAAGGCTGGATGGATCAGGAAAAAAGGAACAGCAAGCCAGGCAGCAGGGAGTCTGGTGAAAGAGATGCTGGGGAATTGGGAAAGATGAAGCTAGTAGGCTGGGCAGAGTGAGGAAAAGGAGTAGATGCTGAGTAATCAAGGTAAGGGGAAGAGGATTGGATGGAGGACACAAAGAGTGAATAGGAAGATATTAATACAAAGATAGGATTTCGACAAAGAATAGGAAGAGACAGACACAAAGAGAGGTCAGGGATTTTGGAGATGAGTGTAGGTAAAAACAAAACAATAGCACAGAGGAGGGAATGTAAACAAAAATGAATGCTGAGACAGGCTTGGAAGTGAAAAGGTGTAGGTGGCCATAGACTCAATCAATCAATCAATCAATCAGGGGCTTCTAAAGTGCGCTACTTACCCGTGAGGGTCCCAAGGCACTGGGGGGGGGGGTGCAGCTCTGGGTCAGCCGAAAAGCCAGGTCTTTAGGCTCTTCCTGAAGATGTGCAGGGTAGGGGAGCGCCTGATGTTGACTTGGAGCTCGTTCCAGGCTTTCGCTGCGACGTAAGAGAAGGCTCTTCCACCTGCTCTGGCTCTGCGAATGCGTGGGGTCGCTGCTAGGGCGAGGTCGGCGGAGCGGAGGTTTCTTTTGGATGCGTGGAAAGAGATTCTTTCGTTGAGGTATTAGGGTCTGATGTTGTGGAGGGGTTTGTAGGCGTGGGTGAGTTACTTGAAGGTGACTCTCTTCTCAACGGGGAGCCAGTGGAGGTCTCGCAGGTGTTGGGTCATGTGCTCATGCCGTGGGGTGCTGAGGACTAGACTGGCTGCAGTGTTCTGGATGGACTGGAGTTTGTGTACCAGGGATTTGTTGATTCCAGCGTAGAGGGCGTTTCCGTAGTCCAGTCTGCTAGTCATGGGTGCCGGTCTTTCTGGCTTCAGGGGGATCCACTTGAATGTCTTGCGTAGGATGCGGAGGGAGTTGAAACAGGTGGAGGCGACGGCGTTGATCTGGCGCGTCATTGTGAGGGAGGAGTCTAAAATGATGCCGAGGTTTGGGGCGTGGTCCGTCGGGGTGGGAGGGTTTCTGAGGGCAGAGGGCCACCAGGAGTTGTCCAAAGCAGGGTGGGGTCCAAGAATGAGGACCTCAGTCTTCTCCGAGTTGAGCTTTAGGCAGCTGTTGCTCATCCAGGCTGCAATGTCTTTCATTCCTTCCTGGAAGCTAAGTCTGGTGTCTTCGGGGTTCTTCGTGAGGGAGAGGATAAGACTACGTCCCTGACTCTCTCTTTGTGCCCGTCTCTGTCTCTCTCTTACTCTCATTGTCTCTCTCTGTCTCTCTGAGCCCCACTCTCTTCAACATCTACATGGCCCACTGGCAGCAATCGTCAGAAACCCAGAACTAAACATTGTCTCCTACACCGACAACACCCAGCTGATTCTTCCCCTCACTGACAAATCTTCAGTCGCAAAAAACAACTTCCACAACGGGATAAAGGCAGTCACCACCTGGATGAAGGACAGCTGCCTCAAACTCAACTCCAACAAAACCAAAGTCCTCATCCTGGGAACCACCCCCTCTGCCTAGAAAAATTCCTGGTGACCTGCAGTGCTCAGAGCCCCCCCACATCCACCAACCACGCACCTAACCTCGGCATCATCCTTGACTCCTCGCTCTCAATGACCCTCCAAATCAACGCTGTCTCATCCTCCTGCTTCCACACATTCCGCCTGCTTCGAAAGATGTTTAAGTGGATCCCAACTGAGTTCATAAGAACAGTCACCAAAGTGCTCCTCAGCAGCAAACTCGACTACGGCAACGCACTCTACGGCGGCACCACCCAGAAGCTTCAAAAGAAATTGCAAAGAATCCAGAAGCCGCCGCAAGACTTATCCTGGACATCCCCCTCCGCAGCCACATCGCCAATCACCTGAGAAACTCCCCTGGCTCCCGATCAACAAAAGAATCACCTTCAAGCTCCTCACGCACGCCTACAAAGCCCTCCACAACATCAGACCTGCATACCTCAAGCAATGCCTCTCCTTCTACACTCCCACCAGACACCTCCGCCCCGCCAACCTGGCCCTGGCCACTATCCCACGGATCTGCAAGACCACGGCCGGAGGAAGATCCTTCTCCTACCTCACCGCAAAGACCTGGAACTCTCTTCCTCTACCACTCAGGCAATCACTCTCACTGCTTCAATTCAGGGAGGACCTCAGGACCTGGCTATTAGACTGAACTGGCTATTCGACTGAACTGCAGAACCCACCCCCCCAGCGCCTTGAGACCCTAACGGGTGATTAGCTGCGCTCTAAAAGATCCCTGATTGATCCCGATCTCACTTTCTCTTTCCCTTCCTCTGCATCCCCCTCTGTCATACCTCTCTGCCCCTCGCTTTCTCTCTCTCTATCCCTCTTTCTCTCACTTTTTTGGTTTATCAAAGCCCCAGACATGATTGGTGATTACATCTCTTTCTCACTCTCTCTCTTACTCTTTAGCTCTCTTCCTCTTTCTCTAATGGCCCTTCTCTTTTTCTCTATCCTACCTCCCCTCACCTTTCTCACTCCTATCTCTTCCCATCTTTCTACTTCTCCCCTACCTTACTACCCTATGTCTCTCATTTTCTCTCCCTAACTCCCTTTATTTTTCTGCATCTCTCTGTCTCCCCATCTCTATTCCTCTCTTTCTCTAAGACAAGTCATGGGCTGAAGTTGGATGATTGGTACCACCACTGTCTTTAGCTCCCTTTCATTTTAGCTTTCTCTCTCCATCTCTATTTTTCTATCCTCTCTGGTTCTTCATTTTTACCTCTCCATCCCTTTTACATCTCATTCCCTCTTTCGTCATGTCTCTTCCCCTCCATCTCTATTTTTGTACCCACTCCCTCTCTAGGAAAGAATAGGGAGTGGCTGTCTATTCTGGAGATCTAATTCTACTCAAGCTGTCCCTTATGCCCTCAGCAGAGATTTAGAGCCTGCATTGTGCATAGGGGAGTGCTAACATTTCTTACCACCCTGCTTCGTGCCATGCCACTTAGCCTGAGACTAAGTGAGACACACCCGTTTTTCCTAATAATCCTTGCAATTTCAGAGCCATTTCAGTAACATTTTAAAGGAATAGCTTGAGTTAGTCTTCCACTGATCCACCAGACATGAACCTGTGCCAGTCACTCAGTCTGTCTCAGCTCCTCTCACTTTCACTGCATCCAAATCATCTTACTCAATGTCTTAATAATCAACATGTCATCTTTCTCGATCTCTCTTATGCCTTGCCCCATAGCCACACTTTTCTCTTTCAGGTCTTCATTTGCAATTCCCTTCTTGCTCTTTAGCCTTTCTTCTTATTTCTCCATACCTCTTGCCTCCTCTTCTTCCCCCTCTGTTCACTCCTTCCACCCTCTCTTCATTTTCTTCCTCCATGCTCTTTTCCGCTGCCCCTCCCTATTTCCCATTTCTGTTCTTTTGCAGTTGTTTCCTCTTCTTTCACCTCTCAACTTCCTATGGTGTCTCCTTCTACCCTCTTCCCTTTCTTTTCTGTCATTCTCTCCTACCACTCTCTCCTCCTTTGTTGTTACTCTCCTTATATCTGATATTATTTGCTTAATTTCTCTCCTTTTCTTTTCACATCGTTCTCGCATCTGCTTTCTCAATTGTTTACCATCTACCCTTCTTTTCAGTGGCCAACAATGCTGCTCCCATCTTCTGTTGTTTTTAGCTCTGCTTCCCTTTATTTTTCTCACTCTGCCCTGTTCCTTTTTGTCGTCCAGTCTTCGTTTTCGTTCCTCTTACTGAGGTGAGCTGCCCTATAGATTCACACATACATAAACCGACAGTTCCGTTAAATTGGAAGGCCAATGGGGATGGCAGAGGATCAGTCACTTATTGCCGACCGCCTGCACAAGACGTGACATCCAAATGATTCTGTCGCAGTCGAACTGGACTTCCAGTGACTGGTTCTATTGAGGGTCCTATAACCCCCCTGCTTCTGCACTGAACTGTGGGTGAGTTGGGAGCAGGTCGAGGTGCTGAGGGCTATGTATGGCTTTTTCTTTTTTCTAGCTTGCATGTGGGTTGCTCCCAAGTTGCCCCACTACTCTGTTGCAAATGTAACAACATGAACATTGCAAATATGTCAAGTATGTCTCATACTGTCGATTTGTGTGGCTGTAACACTGGCACACAGAGGGCTCTGCAAGGCAGTGCTTAATTTGCAAAAGAATATGTGCCAGGGCTCTTGTTAGGAAGCCACTGCAGCTTGTTCCACACATTGCCCCTGCCATGCTGCCAATGATAGTAACAACACAAGTACTAACATTCACACTCCTACAAGTGTGACAAAATTCGGACTATTTCAGGCCCCAAAGCTAAAAGAATGGCTTGGGCAGCAGATAATATCTATTTTTAATGTATATTGAGTTAATAATTAACTGTTGTTGTGGTCATCTCTAAATTAGCCAGACAGCGCCACCTTGTGACAAACTGTCACAGGCCCTGGTGCTGACAATTAAGTGCCCGGCTGGGCACCGGAAACCACCGGCTAAAATTAAGCACTGCTGCAAGGGGAAAGACATGCTCAAGTTGTCAGTGCCCCAACCATTTTGCAGTAGTTTGCAGTGGAGGCCGCCGCCCGACTGCACCATACATGAAAGGCACCACAAGCAGGCAGGGAGCAGGAGCCCTCACAACTAACATTGATACCCTAACACTGGCATGGGACCCTCCAACCCTACGTTGACGCAGCTGGCAAGAAAGAAGAGGAAATATTGCTTATCTCCTGCACAATAGGGAGGCAAGAAGGACATGGAGGATCACAACTAATGTGCCAAATTCATGGCCAAGATGACAACAACTGTGAGAGAAACCTCTAATCTGACCTATTTCATTTCAACATTGGCAAATGCTCAAATTACGACATTTCCCCATAAACACAGTCTTATCACATATAATTTCTGTTATGATTTTATTTTGTATCAAACACTTGTATTTTTTTCTTTTTTTTATATATATAAATATTCTCTTTCTTTTATGCTCATATAGTCATAAAACAATACAAATATTCACAAATTTGTATGGTTTTTAGTAATGTTGTACATTAAAAGATCAAATCTCCAAATTGTGATAACCCCCACACATAACCATCATACCTACATTCTCACCTTTCATCCTCTTCAATCATACTGGCAAACATACAACACAAAAAGTGACAATAAAATACAAAACTTATATGGGATCCTACAGAATTATAATTTCTAACATGATTTTAAATTCCGGCATAAAACTTTCAAGAGTTGGCTTATTCTTCTTGATTAGTTCTTCTCTTGTCTGTATCTTAGGTAGGATTCCCAGATGTCTAAAAAGTGGTCTACGCATGTTTCGGTGAAAGGCAGTTTATATCACCTTCATCAGGACCAATTACAAAAAATAATTTCTTTAAATCTATACAGTGGGCTGGGGGTTATATGGATTTATTCGATGTGGAATTGTCTCTTGTTGGAATATATGCCTTTGCCCTCAGATGGAAGGTAGCAAATAGATGTGCCTTCAGGGATCAATTTATTCCCTGATTGTTTGTTCATATCTGAGGAAAGTTATATCTATGCCATAGAAGGGTCAATGTGTATTTTCTTATCAAAGACCATCCAATACTCGGCTTAATCTGCATCCAAGTTGTGTGTTATATGTCTTTTAGTTCCATCTATGTGTTCGCAGCACTGTGGGCTAACTAGAATTCATTGTGACCCCATTTGCCAATACTGGGTAAGGGTCAATTCTCTTTGTAGTCCCGGTTTTATCCAAGGAGTTTAATTCGGTAATTTTTTTCTCCTCACGCGTACGTCCAACCGCGTATTGCCGTCATGCTTGACAGTGCTGCGAACACATAGATGGAACCAAAAGACATATAACACACAACTTGGACGCAGATTAAACCGAGTATTGGGTGGTCTTTGATAAGAAAATACACATTGACCCTTCTATGGCATAGATATAACTTTCCTCAGATAAGAACAAACAATCAGGGAATAAATTGATCCCTGAAGGCACATCTATTTGCTACCTTCCATCTGAGGGCAAAGGCATATTCCAACAAGAGACAATTCCACATCGAATAAATCCATATAACCCCCAGCCCACTGTATAGATTTAAAGAAATTATTTTGTAATTGGTCCTGATGAAGGTGATATAAACTGCCTTTCACCGAAACGTGCGTAGACCACTTTTTAGACATCTGGGAATCCTACCTAAGATACAGACAAGAGAAGAACTAATCAAGAAGAATAAGCCAACTCTTGAAAGTTTTATGCCGGAATTTAAAATCATATTAGAAATTATAATTCTGTAGGATCCCTTATAAGTTTTGTATTTTATTGTCACTTTTTGTGTTGTATCTTTGCCAGTATGATTGAAGAGGATGAAAGGTGAGAATGTAGGTATGATGGTTTTGTGTGGGGGTTATCACAATTTGGAGATTTGATCTTTTAATGTACAACATTACTAAAAACCATACGAATTTGTGAATATTTGTATTGTTTTATGACTATATGAGCATAAAAGAAAGAGAATATTTATATATATAAAAAAAAGAAAAAAGTACAAGTGTTTGATACAAAATAAAATCATAACAGAAATTATATGTGATAAGACTGTGTCTATGGGGAAATGTCGTAATTTGAGCATTTGCCAATGTTGAAATGAAATAGGTCAGATTAGAGGTTTCTCTCACATTTGTGGTTATTTCCCCCTCCTCTTGGACCTAAAAGTAAATAGGGGGCACCTTTCTCTCTATACAAGATGACAACAACCTCATTAATGGACACTGGAGCAGTAGTCATCAGCATCAGCTAATGCCAGTTTGACACATTACAACCTGAGCCTGCATTACCAGGGCCACTAGAATTATGCGATTCTGAGGCTGCAGCATTTTTGCATATTTTTGGATTTGCTGCCTTTCTACATAATCCATCATCTGCTCCATAATTTGCAGATTTTAACAAAAAAAGTTTTGTTTCTAGCTCAAACGGATTAAGATTTACTAAAAATACAGCAACGCGTGTTGCTGTACAGCAGAAGGCACTTCACAAAGGTTGACTGTTCATCTGTCTGTTGCATATTGCTGCATTTGGAGGTCAAACTTGTGCTAATAAGGGCTAAAAATGATTGGGGGGCTGACAACTTGAGCATGTCCTTCCCCTTGCAGCAGTGCTTTATTTGAGCGGGTGGTTTCCGGTGCCCAGCCGGGCACTTAATTGTCAGCACCAGGGCCTGAGACAGTCTGTCACATGGTGGCGCTGTCTGGCTAATTTAGAGATGACATCAGTAAGTCTGTTTGCTTACGCCATCTACTTTTTACGATAACTCGCAATGCTATTTTTAAATGTTGGTATAAAGATATACTTGCTCTATAGAGGTTCTGAGCTTTCAGTCTGAAGCGGGGTTTTTAATTTTGTTATTGACTTGGGGTGTGGTTACTCACATTTCTTTGGGGATCTTGCTTGCCTGAAGTGGCCTTCACCCCGTTCTGCCGCAACTGTGTGCCGATCGAGCGGAGGGTGTTACAACGCTATTACAGGCCCCCAGCCTACTTCCGGTCCAGTGGGTGACACTTCCTGTGGTGCGCGATCTAGTGTTTTACCGCCACCACACTATTTAATTCATGCAGAGGCAGGCGCGCCCCTGGCGCGCCGAAGGTGCACCAAAGGCAAGCCCGTCTGCACCCGTCCGCGCCTGGACGGAGCCAGGGGCCAGGAACCCTGCATGTTCCTCCAGGGGAGCAGGGTGCTATTCCTCGGCAGAGATTTTAACTCTCAGGAAAGCAGTTGACAAAGAATGTCTCCATTCCATTGAAGTGGGTACGGGAGCTAATGGTTGCGGAAATTGTAATTTCTTCTTTCTGTCTCTAAATTGTAGGTCTCTAAGAAAACATGGTCAGGAAATTTGTGAGTTATCAGCGGATCAGAAGCCAGTAGGGCTGTTTTTAACAGAAACCTGGCTGCATGAACAATCAGTGCCGGACATTCTGGAAGCAGTACCAGAGGGTTATACTATATTGAGAGTAGATAGACCTGAGCAGAGAGGTGGAGGGTTAGCGGAGATCTTTAAAAAAGACTACCAGGTGAAAATGACGAAACTACCAATTTCGGGGTGTGAGGCGGCGTTCTTTACCATTTCTTTAAACAGCGATTGGTCAGTGGCAGGACTCCTTATCTATAGACCCCCGGGTCCAGCAAGAGCATTTATCAATGATCTTGTGGAAATAGTGCCTCCCTATGCTATCCGCTATGCAGCTTTCGTAATTATAGGAGACCTGAATTTACATCTGGATAACAAGGATAATCAGGAAATCTGTGAATTTACAAATGGATTACAGGCCGTGGGTATGGAACAGTTAGTCCATACCCCCACACACATTAGAGGCCACATTCTAGACAATATTTTCTCCAACAGTGCTCAGGTAGAAGCTTTGCCACCCGTGCCTGTAGCCTGGTCGGATCACTCGATCCTTTCTTTTAAAATCAAGAATCCTAGGAAGGTCTCTGTCCAACGGAAACAGCCTTCGGAGTCAAGATGGACCCGGAAATGGTCCTTACTAACCCCTGATTCTTTTAGGGCCAAATTGTCTATGAACATGCCAAAACTAGAGGTCTCCACCCAGATAGCTGACAAACAAGTTTCTGATTGGATTAAGGAGGCAGTTGACTCCTTAACACCACTAAAACTCTGCAATCGTTCCCGTACAAAACCCTCAGCGGAATGGTCTTCAGAGGAGTTAGTAATGCTTAAAAAAAAATGTAAACATCTTGAACGTTGTTGGAGGGTGGACTATCTGCCAGAGAAAAAGCTAAAATATCAAGAAGCGTTATAACATTATCACAAACAAATCAGGAGAACACGTAGGGATTTTTATACCCAAAAAATCGAATCTGCAAAAAACGCTCCTAAAAATATTTTTCGTAATGTGAAAGGACTTACTTTCCTGGAGCGAGTTACAGCAGTGCTGCCGGCATCGTCAGAATACTGTAATAAAGTAGCTAGTTTCTTTTCTGAAAAAATAGAGAAAATATATGCCACCTTACCAGAAACCAGTAGGAATTATACGTTCACTCCCCCTAAGAGCGAAATATCTCATGAGGGAGGTTTTACTCTCCAACTGCCAGTTGAAAAAGATATATTTCAACTGTCAGTGGTAAAATCAGGCTCTCCTATGGATATTATCCCTCCACATATGTTACTACGAGGAAAGGAAGTGATTGCACCGGTGCTCACTAACTTGCTGAACTCATCATTCAAGTTAGGGCAGGTCCCCAACAACTGGAAACACGCAATGGTGGTTCCGCTATTGAAGAAACCATCCTTAGATCCCGCACTTCCAGAAAATTTGAGACCGGTATCACTGCTACCTTTCCTCACTATAAATTGCAGAGTAATTTCTCACCTCCCAAATGACTAAGTTTTTTGAGGAACAGCAGGTATTTCATGAAACTCAGTCTGGCTTCAGGGCCCTTTAAAGCACTGAATCTGCCTTACTCCTGGAATCTGAGGCACTAAAAATAGCAGCAGATGAAGGTAGGACAGCAGCATTGATTCTGTTGGATTTAAGTGCGGCTTTTGACAGGGTATCCCACGACCTCCTTTTGGAACGGTTATGGGATGCCGGTGTTAGAGGCAGCACATAGGAATGGATCAAGCATTTCCTACAAGACAGATCTTTTCAAGTCCTTCAACGACCCTTTAAGGCGGAGATCCGTCCCCTGTCACAAGGGGTGCCAAAGGGTTCTGCCCTTAGCCCACGTTATTTAACTTGTATATGCGCCCACCAGCGGATATAGTGCTGAAACATGGGGTGAAGCTGGTGTCATATGCTGATGACACGCAGCTGATCATCACGCTAGAACAGGAGAAGGTAGAGGCTGCACCTAAATTCAAAGCTTGTTTAATTGATTTGGCTAACTGGATGAATCTCAGTTGCCTCCAATTAAATGCAGGCAAGACTGACATCATGGTTGTTGGTAAACAGCCTTCCATCTGGTCTCATAGCTGGTGGCCAGACAAATTAGGGCCTACCCCGGTTCCCAAACCCAAGATTACAAATTTGGGAGTTTGGTTTGACAGTACTTTTACAGAACAAATATCAGCTCTGGCTGGTACGTGCTTTGTCCTCTTAAGGATGCTAAGTAAAGTCTTAGATCTCCTACCTCTGGATGCTAAAAAGACCATTATTCAGGCTTTGGTCACATCTCGATTGGATTACTGCAATAATCTCTATCTAGGGGTCACTAAAAGCAATATGAGAATGCTGCAGAAAGTCCAGAATGCTGCTGCCCTGATGCTATTGAACATCCCAAGGCGATCCCCGGTGGGAGCAGCCCTGAGGGAGCTGCATTGGCTTCTGGTAAAGCACAGAGTAATTTTTAAAGCTCTGCGTTTCTGCCATAGGATTCTGAATGAGAAAGGACCTAGCTATTTGCGGCCTTTACTCACTCCTTACAGACCTATCCGGAATCTTAGGTCTGCGGGCACGGCTCAGCTGACAGTGCCAAAAATTCATAAGGCACGATTAGGAGGCCGATCTTTCAGTTTTTTAGCAGCTAAAGCCTGGAATTAACTTCTGTTAGAGCTGAGGATGCAGCCTTCAGAAGTGCTGTTCCGTAGAAAACTCAAAACATGGTTCTTTCGGTCTCCTTTGGGGGAGGGGTGCTAACTTCTGCTGTCTTGGTCTAGGCCCCGTTTTTCTTTTTCCAGATACGGATGTCTTAGCGCGGAGACACTCTGTTGGAGTAACCATGCGCTTTATAAGCTTTTAATCTAATCCAATCTAATCTAAGGTGAAACTTTTGTCCAGACAGTGTTAACGTGTAAAATGACAAAATAATTAACTGATATTATCACAAAATGTGCCACATTATGCAGCATAATTTGCATTTTCCTGATGCATAATTTAGTAAACCCTGCCACATAATTAGTCTTCCCTTGCTGCATAATACCGGTGGCCCATGTATTTAAAAAAAACCTGGCAATTATACAACATTCAGAATACACATATATGTGCCAAGCAAACGTGAATATGTAAGAAGGACATATGTTATTGTTAAACCAGCGATTGTCTAAACAATGATTACAAATCTAAGATAGTAGTGTACAGGTATTCATCATGCCATCAGAAACCCTGATATCTTAAAATCATTATACAACAGACCAATCATACCTTCAATCAAACAAACAACACGACATATATAAACATATGTAGACAGTGATGACCATGCATTGATAAATCAGGACTGTGCTAAACAAAACCTGTGCAGTAAATATTTGCAAACAAATAATCATATTACATTACATAGATTCATACACTTCAAAATAGAGGTAGTGGCTTTATATGTTGACATTTTCTTCACGAAAACAGGTCCACGCGCATTTCAGCGAATCACATGCCTTCATCAGGAAAGCCACGACTTGTGATGGAAGATACCTGTAAATATATTACATGTATGCTTAGCACAAGAGTTACGTTTTAGTAGGTATTTAAAAATAAAAATAAATATAAAAATGTTTAGTTTACATGTGGTCAGACCCTTCACCACACTTAATCCAAGAGAAAACATGAAAGAAAAATTAAAGGGGCACACCTGTCAACAATAGAAAAAGTGTGAAAAAATGGCATAAAAAGCAAGCGTATTGTGCATAAAGTCAAACCTGAAAACTAACACCAGTCCCCCAGTTCGAAACTGGTGAAAGAAGATAATATAAGAGGTACAGAGGAATGGAGAAAAAGTAATTGAATCCCCCTGGTAGGTGTTGTCCAACCATTCATGGAATATTGCAACTGAAATAGATCATACTCTTACCGATCTGACAATATTAATTAAAGCTACTGAAACTTTGCCAGGAGGTGTCGGGGACCGCTACTCATCCACCAGCTACAAAGGAAAAATATTACATGTCTCTAAAATGTCATACAAAGATTGTAGCACCTCTTCAAATGTGACTTAAAGGTTCAGGTCAATAGGTCAAGTAAAAAAAAATGGACGAATAGTATTTATAGTGTACCTTGTTGAACTAACCAGATGGAAGTTAACTTGAAGTCACCAGGTCAACACCTACATGGTGTGGCAAGTCTATAAATGCTGATGTGAAGGGTACGTACAGGCCCACTTATATGATGAATTCTAAATCGAAAGCAGAAAGGTTAGGAGGTTAGCAAGAGGAAGGGTCTGCAATAATGCTCCAAAACTTTCAAATGGAAACGACAACATATATTACTCTTATGGCAAAGGATGTCCCATAGTGTGCATGAAAATGGCTCAATATGTGTGAAGCAGGATTGCCGCGATAAGTGATTACCCGGATATAGAAAATGGTCCTCCTGTATTGCGGTCAATGGAACCAATGATAATGATGTAGTAATAGCAACGACATAAAAAGCTGATGACTGGATGTCACGTGAATGGAGAAGTGCGTTCTCAACTAAGGAAGAAAAAGAAAACCAGAATTGAATTAATAGGTTGTCTAATTAAATAACCAGGCTCAGATCAATGATGTAATTCCAATGGCCCTGCACATTAGTGCCCACTCGAGTCAAAATTGTTCGTACAGAAGGGCCGCCACACCACCTCTATAAGGTGTGTTCATGTGTTCATGATGACACAGCATGTGATGTTAAGTTCTACATTGCCACAGGAGGAATTGAATCCCTGCTTAGCTGCTTCACAGCAGAGAAGCTCAAACTTGTCCAATTTGCAAACGCCGCCATTTGAGGAACATAGTTGAACTAATAATAAAGTTCAAAACCTATTTACAGGGCTTTCCTCAACTAAAGATACCTCCAGTGTTACTCTACATTAACACAACGATCAAGCCTGTTGCTTTCTGGCATAACAGGGTCCCCTTTCACCTTCATCCAGAGGTGGAAGCAGAATGGCAGAAACGTGAGAACTTAGGAGTTCACCCCATGGGTCTCCCCCATGGTAGCCATCAGCAAACCCAAGCCTCTGCCCAGGCTCTGAGCTGGCTGTAGAGACAATGTAGAGGTGACATGACCAGTGGCATCTACTGGGAGTGGAGGGTGGGAGGTCGAACACACAAGCAAAATTAAATTAAAAAGATTTACCTTATGACGTCCTTGGCACCAGAGCTCTTTTTTCATTGATGCCCACAGGAACTGGATGCTGGAACTCCCCCACCTATCCTGGCGCTGCTCTCGCATGAGAGCAGCGCCAGGATTGGTGGGTGTGTCCTCACTCAACACTCCACAAAGCCCTAGTGGCCTGCACTTACTCTAACCCAGCTGTCTTAAGACAGCTGAGTTATAGGTTCCAAATTGCGCATGTCTGGCTGCCCGTCGCAAGACAGCAGGCCAAAGGGACATGCGCACTTTGAAAAGTGCATAGCCAGCCCACCCTCTTCCCTGCTGCTGTCACTCAGCAGAGGCCCGTCCCCGTTCTGATGCTCTGTTCGGGACGGCGGATGAAAAATAAAATGGCAATAAATTACTATTTTATGTTTCATCTCGGGGGCTTTAGGGGGGAGTTTAAGTGGGGCGACACTCCTCCGCTCCAACGGAGGAGCCGCCCCTGGACAAGTCCTTTGTATGAAGGCAGAGCACAGCCTATTCAGTTGCAAGTGGGGCTGTGTGCAGCTCCCTCCCCACACATCTGGGAGGAATTCACAAAGTCCTAACTGCCAACTACATCCAGTCATGTGACTCAGGAGAGGCTGCAGGCACCAAATGGCAGGAACATGGCAACTTTCTAAAAGTGGAATTTTCAAAATTGCAATTTAAAATCCGACTTTACCATTAAAGAGGATTTTTAATTACAATTTCATAGATAACAAACATAAAATGCTTATCTGTCTCCTACATAGCTGCCAAGTTTACAGATGTGTGACATTGCCATGGAGCAGGAGCCCTCACAACTGACATTGATACCCTAACACTGGCATGGGACCCTCCAACCCTACATTGATGCAGCTGGCAAGAAAGAAGAGGAAATATTGCTTATCTCCTGCACAATAGGGAGGCAAGAAGGACATGGAGGATCACACCTAATGTGCCAAATTTATGGCCAAGATGACAACAACCTCATTAATGGACACTGGAGCAGTAGTCATCGTCATCAGCTAATGCCAGTTTGACACATTACAACCCCAGCCTGCATTACCAGGGCCACTAGAATTATGCGATTCTGAGGCTGCAGCATTTTTGCATATTTTTGGATTTGCTGCCTTTATACATAATCTATCATCTGCTCCATAATTTGCAGATTTTAACAAAAAAAGTTTTGTTTCTAGCTCAAATGGATTAAGATTTACTAAAAATACGGCAACGCGTGTTGCTGTACAGCAGAAGGCACTTCACAAAGGTTGACTGTTCATCTGTCAGTTGCATATTGCTGCATTTGGAGGTCAAACTTGGGCTAATAAGGGCTAAAAATGATTGGGGGGCTGACAACTTGAGCATGTCCTTCCCCTTGCAGCAGTGCTTAATTTGAGCAGTTGGTTTTCGGTGCCCAGCCGGGCACTTAATTGCCAGCACTAGGGCCTGTGACAGTCGGTCACATGGTGGCGCTGTCTGGCTAATTTAGAGATGACATCAGTAAGTCTGTTTGCTTACGCCATCTACTTTTTACGATAACTCGCAATGCTATTTTTAAATGCTGGTATAAAGATATACTTGCTCTATAGAGGTTCTGAGCTTTCAGTCTGAAGCGGTGTTTTTAATTTTGTTATTGACTTGGCGTGTGGTTACTCACATTTCTTTGGGGATCTTGCTTGCCTGAAGTGGCCTTCGCCCCGTTCTGCCGCAACTGTGTGCCGATCGAGCGGAGGGTGTTACAACGCTATTACAGGCCCCCAGCTTACTTCCGGTCCAGTGGGTGACACTTCCTGTGGTGCGCGATCTAGTGTTTTTCCGCCTCCACACTATTTAATTCATGCAGAGGCAGCCGCGCCGCTGGCGCGCCGAAGGTGCACCAAAGGCAAGCACGTCTGCACCCGTCCACGCCTGGACGGAGCCAGGGGCCAGGAACCCTGCATGTTCCTCCAGGGGAGCAGGGTGCTATTCCTCCGCAGAGATTTTAACTCTCAGGAAAGCAGTTGACAAAGAATGTCTCCATTCCATTGAAGTGGGTACTGGAGCTAATGGTTGCGGAAATTGTAATTTATTTTTTCTGCGGGAGAAAAAGGAGGGAAGGGCGCGGAGGTCCTTGAGTCCGTTAATGACTCTTTACTTTGCCTGTCTCTAAATTATAGGTCTCTAAGAAAACATAGTCAGGAAATTTGTGAGTTATCAGCGGATCAGAAGCCAGTAGGGCTGTTTTTAACGGAAACCTGGCTGCATGAACAATCAGTGCCGGACATTCTGGAAGCAGTACCAGAGGGTTATACTATATTGAGAGTAGATAGACCTGAGCAGAGAGGTGGGGGGTTAGCGGTGATCTTTAAAAAAGACTACCAGGTGAAAATGACGAAATTACCAATTTCGGGGTGTGAGGCGGCGTTCTTTACCATTTCTTTAAACAGCGATTGATCAGTGGCAGGACTCCTTATCTATAGACCCCCGGGTCCAGCAAGAGCATTTATCAATGATCTGGTGGAAATAGTGCCTCCCTATGCTATCCGCTATGCATCTTTCGTAATTGTAGGAGACCTGAATTTATATCTGGATAACAAGGATAATCAGGAAATCTGTGAATTTACAAATGGATTACAGGCCGTGGGTATGGAACAGTTAGTCCATACCCCCACACACATTAGAGGCCACATTCTAGACAATATTTTCTCCAACAGTGCTCAGGTAGAAGCTTTGCCACCCGTGCCTGTAGCCTGGTCGGATCACTCGATCCTTTCTTTTAAGATCAAGAATCCTAGGAAGGTCTCTATCCAACGGAAACAGCCTTCGGAGTCGAGATGGACCCGGAAATGGTCCTTACTAACCCCTGATTCTTTTAGGGCCAAATTGTCTATGAACATGCCGAAACTAGAGGTCTCCGAGGCCGTGGGATACCGTGTCAAAAGCCGCACTTAAATCCAACAGAATCAGTGCTGCTGTCCTACCTTCATCTGCTGCTATTTTTAGTGCCTCAGAGGCCAGGAGTAAGGCAGATTTAGTGCTATAAAGGGCCCTGAAACCAGACTGAGTTTCATGAAATACCTGCTGTTCCTCAAAAAACTTAGTCAGTTGGGAGTTGAGAAATTTCTCTGCAATTTTAGTGAGGAAAGGTAGCAGTGATACCGGTCTCAAATTTTCTGGAAGCGCGGGATCTAAGGATGGTTTCTTCAATAGCGGAACCACCATTGCGTGTTTCCAGTTGTTGGGGACCTGCCCTAACTTGAATGATGAGTTCAGCAAGTTAGTGAGCACCGGTGCAATCACTTCCTTTCCTCGTAGTAACATATTTGGAGGGATAATATCCATAGGAGAGCCTGATTTTATCACTGACATTAGTTGAAATATATTTTTTTCGACTGGCAGTTGGAGAGTAAAACCTCCCTCATGAGATATTTCGCTCTTAGGGGGAGTGAACGTATAATTCCTACTGGTTTCTGGTAAGGTGGCATATATTTTCTCTATTTTTTTGGAAAAGAAACTAGCTACTTTATTACAGTATTCTGACGATGCCGGCAGCACTGCTGTAACTCGCTCCAGGGAAGTAGGTTCCTTCACAATACGAAAAATATTTTTAGGAGCGTTTTTTGCGGATTCGATTTTTTGGGTATAAAAAATCCTACGTGTTCTCCTGATTTGTTTGTGATGATTTTGTAACGCTTCTTGATATTTTAGCTTTTTCTCTGGCAAATAGTCCACCCTCCAACAACATTCAAGATGTTTACATTATTTTTTAAGCATTACTAACTCCTCTGAAAACCATTCCACTGAGGGTTTTGTACGGGAACAATTGCAGAGTTTTAGTGGTGTTAAGGAGTCAACTGCCTTGGAACGGTTATGGGATGCCGGTGTTAGAGGCAGCACATAGGAATGGATCAAGCATTTCCTACAAGACAGATCTTTTCAAGTCCTTCAACGACCCTTCAAGGCGGAGACCCGTCCCCTGTCACAAGGGGTGCCAAAGGGTTCTGCCCTTAGCCCACGTTATTTAACTTGTATATGCGCCCACTAGCGGATATAGTGCTGAAACATGGGGTGAAGCTGGTGTCATATGCTGATGACACGCAGCTGATCATCACGCTAGAACAGAAGAAGGTAGAGGCTGCACCTAAATTCAATTCTTGTTTAATTGATTTGGCTAACTGGATGAATCTCAGTTGCCTTCAATTAAATGCAGGAAAGACTGACATCATGGTTGTTGGTAAACAGCCTTTCATCTGGTCTCATAGCTGGTGGCCAGACAAATCAGGGCCTACCCCGGTTCCCAAACCTAAAATTACAAATTTGGGAGTTTGGTTTGACAGTACTCTATCTTTTACGGAACAAATATCAACTCTGGCTGGTACGTGCTTTGTCCTCTTAAGGATACTAAGGAAAGTCTTAGATCTCCTACCTCTGGATGCTAAAAAGACCATTATTCAGGCTTTGATCACATCTCGATTGGATTACTGCAATATTCTCTATCTAGGGGTCACTAAAAGCAATATGAGAATGCTGCAGAAAGTCCAGAATGCTGCTGCCCTGATGCTATTGAACATCCCAAGGCGATCCCCGGTGGGAGCAGCCCTGAGGGAGCTGCATTGGCTTCTGGTAAAGCACAGAGTAATTTTTAAAGCTCTGTGTTTCTGCCATAGGATTCTCAATGAGAAAGGACCTAGCTATTTGCGGCCTTTACTCACTCCATACAGACCTATCCGGAATCTTAGGTCTGCGGGCATGGCTCAGCTGACAGTGCCAAAAATTCATAAGGCATGATTAGGAGGCCGATCTTCCAGTTTTTTAGCAGCTAAAGCCTGGAATCAACTGCCGTTAGAGCTGAGGATGCAGCCTTCAGAAGTGCTGTTCCGTAGAAAACTCAAAGCATAGTTCTTTCGGTCTCCTTTGGGGGAGGGGTGCTAACTTCTGCTGTCTTGGTCTGGGCCCCGTTTTTCTTCTTCCAGATACGGATGTCTTAGCGTGGAGACACTCCGTTGGAGTAACCATGCGCTTTATAAGCTTTTAATCTAATCTAATCTAAGGTGAAACTTTTGTCCAGACAGTGTTAACGTGTAAAATGACAAAATAATTAACTGATAATATCGCAAAATGTGCCACATTATGCAGCATAATCTAAGATAGTAGTGTACAGGTATTCATCATGCCATCAGAAACCCTGATATCTTCAAATCATTATACAACAGATCAATCATACCTTCAATCAAACAAACAACACAACATATATAAACATATGTAGACAGTGATGACTGTACATTAATAGACCATGCATTGATAAATCAGGACTGTGCTAAACAAAACCTGTGCAGTAAATATTTACAAACGAATAATCATATTACATTACATAGATTCATACACTTCAAAATAGAGGTAGTGGCTTTATATGTTGATATTTTCTTCACGAAAACTGGTCCACGCACGTTTCGGCGAAACACATGCCTTCATCAGGAAAGCCACGACTTGTGATGGAAGATACCTGTAAATATATTACATGTATGCTTAGCACAAAAGTTCCGTTTTAGTAGGTATTTAATAATAAAAATCAATATCAAAAAGTTTAGTTTACATGTGGTCAGACCCTTCACCACACTTAATCCAAGAGAAAACATGAAAGAAAAATGTAAGTGGCACACCTGTCAACAATAGAAAAAGTGTGATAAAATGGCATAAAAAGCAAGCGTATTGTGCATAAAGTCAAACCTGAAAACTAACACCAGTCCCCCAGTTCGAAACTGGTGAAAGATGATAATATAAGAGTTACAGACGAATGGAGAAAAAGTAATTGAATCCCCCTGGTAGGTGTTGTCCAACCATTCATGGAATATTGCAACTGAAATAGATCATACTCTTACCGATCTGACAATATTAATTAAAGCTACTGAAACTTTGCCTGGAGGTGTCGGGGACCGCTACTCATCCACCAGCTACAAAGGAAAAATATTACATGTCTCTAAAATGTCATACAAAGATTGTAGCACCTCTCCAAATGTGACTTAAAGGTCCAGGTTAATAGGTTAAGTAAAAATAATGGGTGATCAGTATTTATAGTGTACCTTGTTGAACTAACCAGATGGAAGTTAACTTGAAGTCACCAGGTCAACACCTACATGGTGTGGCAAGTTTATAAATGCTGATGTGAAGGGTAGTACAGGCCCTCTTATATGATGAATTCTAAATCGAAAGCAGAAAGGTTAGGAGGCTAGCAAGAGGAAGGGTCTGCAATAACATAACATAACATAACACTTGTATTTGTAAAGCGCACTTATCACCCATGGGTCTCAAGGTGCTGAATAACAGATGTTTATTGTTACCCAACTCAATGGCACTCATTTTATCGACCTCAAATGGATGAAAGGCTGAGTGGACCCGCCGGGATTTGAACCTGTGACCATGAGGTCGAACACAGGCCCCTGCAGTGGATGCATTAGTCCACTAAGCCACCAGACCCGAAATGACAACATATATTACTCTTATGGCAAAGGATGTCCCATAGTGTGCATGAAAATGGCTCAAGATGTGTGAAGCAGAATTGCAGTGATAAGTGATTACCCGGATATAGAAAATGGTCCTCCTGTCTTGCGGTCAATGGAACCAATGATAACGATGTAGTAATAGCAACGACATAAAAAGCTGATGACTGGATGTCACATCAATGGAGAAGTGCGTTCTAAACTAAGGAAGAAAAAGAAAACCAGAATTTAATTAACAGGTTGTCTAATTAAATAACCAGGCTCAGATCAATGCTGTAATTCCATTGGCCCTGCACATTAGTACCCACTTGAGTCAAAATTGTTCCTACAGAAGGGCCGCCACACCACCTCTATAAGGTGTGTTCATGATGACACAGCATGTGATGTTAAGTTCTACATAGCCACAGGAGGAATTGAATCCCTGCTTAGCTGCTTCACAGCAGCGAAGCTCAAACTTGTCCAATTTGCAAACGCCGCCATTTGAGGAACATAGTTGAACTAATAATAAAGTTCAAAACCTATTTGTAGGGCTTTCCTCAAGTAAAGATACCTCCAGTGTTACTCTACATTAACACAACAATCAAGCCTGTTGCTTTCTGGCATAACAGTGTCCCCTTCCACCTTCATCCAGAGGTGGAAGCAGAATAGCAGAAACTTGAGAACTTAGGAGTCGTTGAAAAGGTTGCAGGACCCACCCCATAGGTCTCACCCATGGTAGCCATCAGCAAACCCAAGCGTCTGCCCTGGCTCTGAGCTGGCTGAAGAGACAATATAGAGGTGACAAGACCAGTGGTATCTACCGGGAGTGGGGGGAGGGGGGGTCGGACACACTCGCAAAATTAAATTAAAAAGATTTACCTTATGACGTCCTCGGCACCAGAGCTCTTTTTTCATCGACGCCCACAGGAACTGGATGCTGGATCTCCCCCACCAATCCTGGCGCTGCTCTCACAGCATGAGAGCAGCGCCAGGATTGGTGGGAGCGTCCTCACTTGACATTCCACAAAGCCCTAGTGGCCTGCACTTACTCTAGCCCAGCTGTCTTAAGACAGCTGAGTTATAGGTTCCAAATTGCGCATGTCCGGCTGCCCGTCGCAAGACAGCCGGCCAAAGAGACATGCGCACTTTGAAAAGTGCATAGCCAGCCCACCCTCCTCCCTGCTGCTGTCACTCAGCAGAGGCCCGTCCCCGTTCTGATGCTCTGTTCGGGACGGCGGATGAAAAATAAAATGGCAATAAATTACTATTTTAATTTTCATCTCAGGGGCTTTAGGGGGGGAGTTTAAGTGGGGTGACACTCCTCTACTCCAACAGAGGAGCCGCCCCTGGACAAATCCTTTGTGTGAAGGCAGAGCACAGCCTATTCAGTTGTAAGTGGGGCTGTGCCCAGCTCCGTCCCCACACATCTGGGAGGAATTCACAAAGTCCTAACTGCCAACTACATCCAGTCATGTGACCCAGGAGAGGCTGCAGGCCCCAAATGGCAGGAAAATGGCAACTTTCTAAAAGTGGAATTTTCAAAATTGCAATTTAAAATCCGACTTTACCATTAAAGAGGATTTTTAATTACAATTTCATAGATAACAAACATAAAATGCTTATCTGTCTCCTACACAGCTGCCAAGTTTACAGATGTGTGACATTTCCATGGTTTCATCCCACTTATGAATGACATTCAACTGCCAAATGTGTGGCACTTTCTTGCGAGTAAAATTAAGCATTGAAGAGCATGGATAGAGATAAATATCTGAAATTACACCCTTTTGAGCAATGAATAGCTCTACAAATATTTAAATACTGCTGCAATACTTGTTTTATAAAAAACATCAAATCACTCCACCTTTTGTGGCGGCCTATCTTATCTTATTCTGTGAGTAATATGGCTTTAAAATAATCACACACACACACCTCCCTCCCAGCAGTGATTTCATTAACCAATTACCAATTGAGCTTTCAAATAGTAAAACAAAGAACAGTTCATTTCATTTAAGGTATGTGGTTATTCATATTTAGTTACCTGAAGATGAAAACCAACAAAATAGAATAGACTTTTTCGTCCTGAGCCATGTTGACATCACCCCCACACTGTGACACAATCACCTCCACTGCAAAAACGAATAATTGAGTGAACTAAAGCGCTCTGCTGGACTCACATGTGGCACTAGAACTGACTCTTCATTTACTGCCAGGCTGAGCCAGAGAGCATGTCAGTGGGCTGTGGGAAGTCAGTGCTGGTTGTCACTAGGTTGCAGAATCCCGTGATGTTAGGTTAGCCTGATTTCTAATGAAATGCTGGAAATCCCAAACCGCACCCATGGTTTCCCAGTGGAGGGAGGAGGTGGAGAAATGGGGCACTGAGTCATGAGGAATACCGGGGCTTGCGGAAAAAGCCCAGAGCACTAGAGTGGGATGCCCTGTTGGAGTCCTTAAAACTTTGGATACAACAGATGCTTAAATTGGCTAATCCAACCCCTCTGCGGATGCATTTTTTATTATATAATACAAGAGCACCTAAGCCCCGCAGAAACACACATACGTAATATATCTCCAAGGCCATGTGTGGAACTCTATCCCACAATATTGCTAATGCTGCATCTGACTACCTCTTTACTTGGATTCACGCCAGTCTTGTAACACTAATTTGATTCGATTTGATTTGATTAAAACATTTCTAAAGAGCAACGATTGCCCAAAGGCGTCTTGGTGCTACCTAGAACAAGAAAGTACAACAAAGCTACCAAGCTTCAAAGGTAATTGGTCACATCCAGAGTAAAAAGCCAAGACTTTAAACCCTTTCTAAATATAAGAAGGGAAGTAGCCATTTTTAGTTCAAAGCACAGACGGTTTTAGTTTGAGGCTGAACATTGGATCAAGCTCCTGCCCAGTGGCGTAACAAAAGCTGAGGGGGCCCCCCTGCAAGGTACATGGAGGGGCCCCCGCTCCGGATTTAATTCGGAGCTCGAAGGCATGAGTACTGTGCTGAGGGGGCCCCCTGCAACTGGGGGCCCCCCCACACTGCGGGGCTGCGGGGGCCTGTGTTATGCCCCTGCTCCTGCCTCCCCAGGTTTGCAGTCTGTGGGAGGGAACTGCCAGGTCATGAGAAAGGCTAGAATGGAGAGTCCTACTTGGGGAATACCAACTAAACCTGTTCCTGAAGTAAGCTGGGCCCAAGCCCTGAAGACCCGTATAAGCTATGCAAAGGCCCTTAAAGATTATACGTTTTCTGATTGGCAGCCAGTAAAGATTACTGACCACATTGGAGGCTGAACCAAATCTGGAGGTCTTGGTTAGAAAACGGGCTGCTGCGTTCTGAACAATGTGCATTTTTTTTAGATGTTTCTTTGCTAAATTTACATAAAGTCCATTTCAGTAGTCCATCCTCGATAGCACTAGAGCAATGACAACGGTTTTCAGCATGTGTCAGGGCAAAGAATCCGCAACTTTCCTGATGAATTATAACTCCTAGGTTTTTTACCTTCCGCATTAACTTTGGCAAAGTGCCAAGTTCTTCTGGCCACCAAGCAGGAGACCAGAAGCTAGGCGTATTGCCAAACAGAATGACCTCTGTCTTTGTGGAATTCAATTTTAAACAGTTGTGGTCCTACCAAAGACCTACTGCCGGGGGGGGGGGCACATATAGATTGAACAAAGTAGGGCTCAAAGTAGAGCCCAGTGGACCCCCACAAGGCAACCTGAAAGGCTTGGAGGTAAAGTCCTTAAAGGCTACTGATTGAATGCGAGTTATCAAGAAAGATCTCAATAGCTTAAGTGCCATGCCTTGAATCCCCAAAAAGATCATGATTAACCATGTCAAAGGCTGCAGATAGGTCTAACAGGATAAGGGTGGAATTGCCTCCCTTATCCACTGCGGCCCTGATCTCTTCGTTCGCCACCATAAGGGCTGATTCAGTGCTGAAACCACTACATAGACCTATTACGGGTGAATTTATTGAAGACTGCGTCCACTTTCTGCTGAAAACATTTTGCCAAAGCATCACAGAATGCCTGACTGCTTATGTCCCACTACCAGAAGCTAGGGCAGAAAGCATTGTGACCACTTGAAAGAGGGTCCTGGTAGAATTACTGGTGGGTTTTATTTATTTGACAAAGAAAGCCAATTTAAACTCTGTAATAAGCTTCTTATACTGGGCAATACACACTTTGTATTTCTCTCTTTCGATACTATTGTAATCTCTTCTCCAGACTCTCCCCTGTCTGGGACAACTTTTTTTTAGCTGACCTAAGCATGTCGTTAAACCAAGGGGAAGTGGGCTTACCTCTTCTGAATATGTATGGTTCAGCAGGGGCAACCAAAGTGATTTACCTACCCTGTAACCACCCTGTAAAATTTTCCACCAAGGAAACTGTATTGTCCGCTGCTTCAGGTTGTGATCTTGCAAATAAGGCTTTGAGGTCAGATGGCTGTACCTTATGCAATGAGCGAGAGATCACAGATTTTTTAACTGTGGTTTCTACCTGGAAATTATTAGCGAGTTTTATGCCCCAGACCACTGCCTTGTGGTCTGTCCATGTAAGGGGGAGTGTGGTGGGACAAAAGATAAAAGGATTGTTGGTAAATAACCCATCTAGGGTGACACACCAAATGTGTAGGCTCACTTACCAACTGAGCGAGAGTACAGCATGACATTGTGTCTATAAGTAGCTCTGTATAAGGATCCGGCTGTTGCTCAAGATGAAAATTGAAATCCCCTAGTATAGTAAAGTCGTATTTCAGGGAAGAAGATTTAAAAAAAGGTTCTAAAAATTGAATAAAGTAGCCTTTTTGTCCCACAGGTCGGTAGATCAAGAGCCCATTAAACGACTGAGCTAGACATAAGCGCTTCATGAATCCCCAACGAGGCGGAGGTGCAATTTGCCATAAAAGAATCTTGATGGATAACTGCTATTCCTCCTCCCTTCTTGTAGTGTCTAACTAATCTGAAGATAACATAGCCCGAAGGTAATGCTGCTGTTATCTCTGGGCCAGCCGCTTGGTCCGCCCAAGTTTCTGCGACAAAAACTATATCGATCAGATGGGTCTCAATAGAAACTGGATTCAAGCTAGCCTGGCTGATGAGGGCTGTTAGCCTGAAACCGGTCCCAGGATGCTTGTTTCCGGTCCAGGGAAGACATGGCTTGGCAGTTCGGACTGGACTGTTCCCATGAGGCACAGGGTCAAGACTGATTTGCATATAGCTGTGTCTGAACTGGGGTGGCGAAGTGAGCTAAAGAACGATGATGGATTCAACCCAGATCTGTGACTGGGGGTGAGTGTCTGAAAAGTTTCAGCGCTCCATCCATCATCTCGTGTTTGCTCTCAATAAAAACTGCCATTTCCAGATGGTGTTTGACCAGTGACCTAGCAGAGATTAACGCACACCTTACTTTGGGGCTTATGGCTCTTTCGTTAGGTGTCCTGTGGATAGTCTCTCCATCTGGGCCGTCCTCCGGGGGCTTACCTCTCTGATTTATGCCCAGCAGACAGGACAACACATTTGAATACTGTCCAAATCAGTTGGACTCAGCATCAGACAGCCTTGTTTTCTTCCCGAGGGCCTGAGTGATAGAAGCATGTTTTAGAATAGGTTGGGCACAGGCAGACTTGCCATGGCCGTACCTTGGGCAGACCAGTGGCATGCCCACTGTGCGCATCCACTACGTGGATGCGCCCTATGATCTTCTAAATAGCCTGCCATAAGGGTGGTCATGTCCGGGGGCGTGGCAGCACATCGCTTTTCATCGCAAGCCGGAAATCCAAGGTGGGTCAATTTAAGAATAACTGGGGTCCAGCAACCCCTTTTTGCAGATCGCAGGCTCCCACAAAGTGCAAACTACTGGTAAATGAAATTTAAGAACCAAAATGAAACAAAATGAAACTCATAAAACGATCATAAAAGGGCTGCCTAACCCTAAGATGGCGCCCAACTTCTGACGGTGCCAGGCAACTCCAAAACTGAACCGAGGTGCATACCAGGAAATAAAAACAGGTAGAGATATTCCAACTCTGTCATAAGCTGCGCGGATGCACCCTACGATCTTCTAAATAGCCCACCATAAGGGTGGCTGTGTCAGGGGTCATGGCAGCACAGCTCTTTGCAGCATGAGCCGGAAAAACAAGGTGGGCCAAATTAAGAATAACTAGGATCCAACACCCCTTTTTTTGCAGATTGCAGGCTCCCCCACAAAGTGCGAACTACTGGTAAATGAATTTTAAAAACCAAAACGAGATAAAATGGAACTCATAAAACAATCATAAAAGGGCTGCCTAACCCTAAGATGGTGCCCAACTTCTGGCAGAGCCAGGCGACTCCAGAATTGTTCTGAGGTGCATACAAGGAAATAAAAGCAGGTAGTGATATTCCAAACCTGTCATAATTTGATATGTGTATGAGTTTTGACACGCTTGAATCTAAAATTGCTTAGTTCAGGGAGGGTGGGAGGTGGGTTATTCTGTTCAAGCTGGATAATCTATCACATTTTTTCGACAGTTGTTAGACCTGGAATCTTTTGGCATGTCTTTTTGCTTTCTGACCTCCTGTTTTGATGGTATGCTGGATTTAGTTTGTGCTGGTTTAGTGTCTCTGCACACTTTTTCACTGCTATTCAGTACTAAATTGCAAGTGCTCCTACTGTAGATTGTGTAATGATTGGGTTTCCATGATTGGCATATTTGATTTACTGGTAAGTCCCTAGTACAGTGCACTGTGTGTGCCTAGGGCCTGTAAATAAAATGCTACTAGTAAGCCTGCATCACTGGCTGTGCCACCCACACAAGTAGCCTTTCAAAGGTGTCCCAGACCCAAACCTGCCACTGCAGTGTCTGCACGCAGCTTTAACTGCCATGTCGACCTGGCAAGTGCACCCACTTGCCAGACCCTACCCTTCCCTTTTCTTACATGTAAGTCACCACTAAGGTAGGCCCAAGGTACCCCTGTGGGCAGGGTGCAGTGTATGTGAATGGTAGGACATGTGCTGGTGTGTTTTACATTTCCTGATAGTGTAATACGGCCAATTTTGTTTTTCACAATTGAAAGGCTGTCTTTCCCATAGGTGATCATTAGAGCTGCCTTGTAACATTTTACAAGTGTAGCTTCCGATTGGTAAGAGATAGATAAATGGAGTTTAGGTTTCCTGAGCTCAGAATTTAATAACGCATCTTTTAGTAAAGGTGATTTTTAAATTGTGTGTTTTAAATGGCCACTTTTAGAAAGTGGGCATTTTCTTGTTTAACCGTCATGTGTGCCTCTGTCTGTTTGTGTTCACCGTCTGGTTTTAGAGAGACAGGAGCTGGAGATGTGCATTCACTCTAGACAGTCACAAAGGGGGTTGAGGTGTGCAATGCCTTTCCTGGGTGACTCATAACCAGACCTTTCTGCATTCAGAGTGGTGGGAGGAGTTTTCACTAGCACCTGAATAGGTTGTGTTGCCTTGTGCAGTGAAGCTGGACTAGAGAGGACAGAACTGGTTATGCTGCCTAAAACTTCAAAGGTAAAAGTAGTATAAATATTGGGGCCCTGACCCCAGAACTTTAGAACACTTTTGGACTAAGGACCCTGCTAAGAAGAGGAGCTGGAACAGCTGCCAGGAGGAGTACTGTCCCTTTGCTGTTTGTTGCTTTGTTGGGTTGGCCTGCAGTTGCTGATTCTACCTTGGGCAGTGAAAGGACTGAACTTTCTTAAATCCTGCTATTGAAGTTTCTCCAAGAGCTTGAAGTAGAGCTTGCCTCCTGTTGAAAGTCTCGGGCACACCAAAGACTTCACCATCTTCTGGGTACCCGCATCTGGAACTGCATGTTTCAGCTGAGACTGAGGAAAAAGCAACCTGACGCTGTCAACCATGCTGCTGCCAGCTCTATGGCCTGTTGACACCGCAGAGAGCACCGCCCGCTTCGCACCGCAACCCTGGTCTCACCGACGACATTACCTGACGCTGCCACTCAGACCTTACGGCACTGCACTTCGCACCACCTCACTTCAAATTGCTGCCCTGATATACCCGCCAATGATGCTTCACGCCGACATCAACGCTGCTGCCTGCACCGTGGCGTGGGGTCACCGCTTGTAAGTTACACAACACACCGCCCATCTCACACCGCAGCCTTGGTCCACTGACGCTGGCGCCATCAACTCCAGATCATCTACCGAGGACAGCACTTTAGCAACGAAGACGATGCTACTTGCACCGTGACCTGTCAGCACTGCAACGAGCACTGCCCCACTTTGCACCACAGCTGTCGTCTCACCGAATCTACTAGATGCCGTCACTCAGCCACTGCCTGCACCGTGACCTGAGGGCACCGCACACTGCACTGCTTTGCACCGCAGCCCGACGCCTGCCGAAGCCTGCCGACACCAGTGCTCCTGATTTCAACCTCACGGAGTTCGATCTGCAACATGTGTGACTTCGAGGGCCTGATAACTCCTGCACCGACCTCCGGAACTGATGACGATGCCTCTTCAGAGCTCATCACAAGGTGCACAACGCCTGCATTTCCAAGGTACTGTTTGCGGGTCTTTCCAACACTGTACCTGGCCCGCAACGCCACGGCCGGCCTAAACTATTGGATTTGTGTGTTCACAGCACCGTGATAGCCCCGGACAGAGCTATCGACTTCAAGGAACTGTATCTCAAGTTAGTGCTTGCAAAATTCCCATCTGTATTACTGTATGTTGGATTTTTATCGTTTTGGTCTTGTTCTACACAGATAAATATTGGTTAATTTTCTAAAACTGGTGTGGTGTCCTTTTGTAGTGTTTTCACTGGATTACTGTTAGTTATGTGCAAATGCTTTACACACTGCCTCTGAGATAAGCCTGACTGCTCGTACCAAGCTACCAAGGGGGTGAGCAGGGGTTATTTTAGCAGTGTAATCCCCCTTACCCTGACTAGAAGGAGAGGTCCCTTCTTGGACAAGGTGCATACCTCTGCCAACTAGAGAACCCCTTTTCTAACAGTCAACTGTAACTATGTCAGCTGCTTTGCCAACTGCTGTTAACCATGTAATCCTATATGTTTAAAACTGTACACTTGACCTTCGCCTAATCTGATGGTGTAAACTACTATGGTTTATTGACATGATTATGGCAATGTTTATAACTCAATAACGCAATAACATTTGAGTTAAAAAAACAGTCACACTAGCCTGATTACTTTACTTCTCTGACGCTGATCATGCTGCTGTGGTGCTTGGCTGGGTACTGTGCATCCTGACATCCCTTTTTCATTGGGCCAGAGTCAGCTGAGCTGAGTTCAGCTCACTCGTCTCAGCCTTGACTGTCTGTGTGGGTAGGCCAGTGCTGGTGCTTTAAGTAAGCGCTCTGCACCACTCGGACATCTGACGGACTTGACACAAAAGAAAACCAATCTCTGAGCTGCCACGCTGGACTAATCATGAGGTGTGCACCCAAAGGAAAAATGACAGAAAGCAATGGATCAACGTGAGGCTGGGCCTGGCGCCTGCTGTTTATGTTCTTAGTCAGTGACTGGACGCCGGATCTGAGAATCTGAAGCAGGCAACTTACAATTTTTTAAAACTAAAGCTTAGCTGCGCTCATGGGAAAATAAAAATAAATTAACACCAAAGTATCAGTCTGAGCCACACTGACGGTGTCTGGGTATAACCATAGCACAGGGTACCCAGGGGAAGGCAACACAGCAGCCGAGAAACAGGCTGGCTGCTTCTGTTTAAATATAGCGCCTTATAGCTCATGGAAGTACAGGAGAGCTATAAGTATGCGTGACTAATGTATTTCAGTGCGGTGATGCGGCCACCAGCACTAAAATGCGTTAGTTTAACCCCTTATGCATGGTACTTGGCAGGACTGCTGCTATCAAACGTTAGCACTTATTAAATGTAATAAGGCAACTCAATGTTATCCTATGGAACGGATAGGTCTCACAGTAGTGAAAAACGAATTTAGTAGTTTTTCGCTACCAGGAAATGTAAAACGTAAAAGTGCATGTCCAATCATTTAATTACAATGCACCCTGCCCTATGGGCTACCTAGGGCCTACCTTAGGGATGACTTATATGTAACGAAAAGGGAGTTTAAGGCTTGGCAAGGAGGTATTATTGCCAAATCAAATTGTCAGTTTATAACTGCATTCAGGGTGCAATTGCAGGCGTGGGACATGTTTTATGGTGCTACTTAAGTGGGTGGCGCAATTTGTGATGCAGGGCCATGAGCAGCATTTAATTTACAGGCCCAGGGTATATGGTATATGTTGGACTTGGCCCTTATTGTGCTAAAAATTTTCGCTTTTCCCCCCTAGCCTTTTTGACCATGTGTGAAATGATACCTGCTTCGCAATGGCGTGCGCAGATTTATTTGTACTGTTGTAAAGAAATGTTACTTTTAAAATGGACGCCATGGCTGTGTGCTTGTGCCTGCCTGCCAGAGGTGGGTTACCAGTCTAGTCGTTTGTTTCCCAGCCCCCCCAGCTTTTGGAGGGAAGCCTGGCACCCAGGGTGCTCTACACCTCCCCCTAAACCAGTTGGGACCGGTTCCCCAGGGAACCTTCCAGAAGCTTCCAGCCCTTTCTGGTAGGTGGGGTGAGGGGTGTATAAATAACGGAGCTGGGATGCCATGTGCTCAGACTGTGCGTGGACTTGATTGCGAGGGGACGCTCTGCCAGGAGGTACCGCCGCATGGGCCTGTGTGCTGGCCCCTGTGCCCAACTGTACCCCTCTACTGTCCACAGGGCTAGTGAGAGCCCTTTGCTGGAGTAAAGACTGCGGTGCCAGGAGGAGTGCCACTGGATGGGGGATGACCGTTCCCCGGAACTGCTGTCCTGTCTTGATGAGTGCCCCCTGCCTGCTGAACTTGCCCAGCATTGCCGGCCTGCTCTCCTGCTCTCGCGCCTCGTGAGCGCTGCAACTGTGCCCTGCCTGCTGGCTAGCGCCTGGAGAAGGAGAGCGCTTTATCTGACTGCCCAGGAGGTGAGGAGCTGATGCCTGCAGCGCTGGGATTCCAAAGCGCTATATCTCAAGTGCCAGGAGGTGAGGAGCTGATGCCTGCAGCGCTGTGCTACGAGAAGCGCTATATCCTAATTGCCGGTCTGCCCTGGAGAGAGAGAAGCGCTACAACTTTATTCTAGCAGTGACTGTGCCCTGCCTGCTGTCTAGCGCGTGGTGAGCGCTTGGTCTATACTGCCCAGGAGGTGAGGGACGCCTGCCCCCCTGCAGCGCTGTGCTGCCCTGGAGCGTATGTATTTAAAAGAAACACCGCGGGAGCCTACTCCTCATTTGTGCCGCATTGGGGTGCTGCCGAAGAGAGCGGCTTATTCGGAAGTGCGGCGGGAGCCTACCCCGCGCCTTCCCGCCTGCGTGAGCCAAGAGCGGGAGCCCACCCTGCAAGTGTGCAATTACGCGGGTGCCTACCCCGCAAGTGTTTTTAGTTGAAGGCGGGAGCCCACCCCGCACTTCAAAATTGCAAAGAATCACCGCCGCGGGCCGCGGAGAAAGAGTGCCGGCCCGACCAGGAAGCCAGGCACCTCGGCCTGATTGTGGGCGGGGCCGGAAGGAGCGCTGGAAGCCCCGGCCCGCAAAGAGGAAGCGGGAGGTCCGGAGCCTCGCGGGCTCCGAGTCGAAGTCCCGGGTCCCAGGAGGGGGCCCGGGTGAAGTCAGCGGAGAAGGGACGACGCTGGTGCCCCAAAGACGGCGGGAGCAACAGAAGAAGAGTCCCAGTGAGTGGGGAGGTTGCTGGTGCCTTTCCCCAGCCCAGAGGAGCCCCGGAGCCGCCCGAGCAGAGTCCTTGACAGCCGGTGAGTGGGGCCCATTGCGGAGTTTGGGCACATTGCCGGTGCCCGCCCCCGGAGCCCGTGCGGATCCTTACAGCTGCCCCGTCTGACAGCGGGCAGCTGCGACGTAGGAGGCATTTTGTGTTTAGGGGGCCCCAGAGGCACCGTAAGTGCCAGTGACCCTTGGGGACACACAGCGGCACCGCAGTAGCGTGCCGCTGCAACGATTGGATATTTTCCATTTAATAGTCCCGGAGTGGGGCTCGCATCAATGGTCCAGTGCTGACTGGACTTAGCACAGCTGCCCCGCTGGACAGTGGGCCATTGCAACGTTCGGGGCTCAATCTTGCACACCTGTTCTTTCGCTGCCCTTGCAGCCAGCCCTGACTTTGCAGGACGTAGGGCTTCTGAGCACCTGAGAGAGGCCAGTTGGCCTGGGCCCAGTTTCAGAGTGTTGTGCCTCCGATTGGGGCGACCGGGGCTTATGCTTGTGAGGCCTAGCGCCTCTTATGATTTATGTACAGGTGATTTATGCTAAGGTTATGCAGAATATGTTGGCTACTTTATGTCCCTAGTTCTACGCCTAATGCATTCCTGTTAAGGAGGGTATGCCCTGATGATTCCTACAGGATAAGGTGTTTATACCCCAGGATTGGTGCCTATTGTATTTGATGATGCCTAATGCCATGATGTATGCCTAACGTGTCTTTACACTAATGATATTGCATTTATGCCTCATCTGTTTTACTGCATAAGGTGGCTACAGGCTAATGCTATGCGTAATGTGTTTCCAAACCTAAGGGTGATGCCTGATGTTCTTTTTCCCCCCCAAGGCTTACATTGTTGGTGTTCTGCATAATGTGTTTTTATGCCTATGGAGATGCCCCATGCAAGTATGCCTCATGTCATGGGGTTCATGCCACCTTCTAATGTGATGACGTTATGTTTATACCTAATGCATTGATTCATGATAATGTTTTCCCCTACTGTCTACCCGGCTAGTTTTATGCCTAATGAGGTGCTAAGAGGTTCTAGATTCCCGCCGGATCTAATATGGTTAGGCCTAATGTTGCTGTGACTCCTGACCTAATGTGTTTTTGGCCCCTGCTATAGGGATTTATGCAAACGTGACGTTGCTCAGTGCATGATTGTGCCAGTAGCTACTGGCCGTCACACCCTTGTTGCTGATGGACTGTACATTTATTCTTGGTACTTAGTGATGGTTCTGGCAGCGGCCCGATTGGGCCTGCCCTGTAAATAATCCCCCCCTGTATATTGCTACCTGGTGCCAGTTGGCTCCGTGTTCACCACCGTGATTGCATCCTACTGTATTTGGTATAATACACAAGTTATTTTTCATGCAACCTGGTGTGGAGTCTCTTTTTGTAGTGTGCCTGGTGTGTCACCTGTGAGTGCTGCGCGGATGCTTTACACATTTCCTCCGGAGTTTGGCCCGCCCGCTCTGCACCACGCTACCCGTTTCTAACATTGGTGCTCAGCGGTGGGATAGGACTTGTGTTTGCGCAGTACCACAGCGACAACGGGTTGCACTGCAAACTGAGCATTTAAAATAATCACAGGTTTTGGGGATTATTTTTCCTGATTGTGCTTTCCTCCTGAAAGTGTTGTTTTTGAATTGTGTTCTCCTGTTGCACTGGAGGGGGGTGTATCCCGGGTGTGTCTCGCTGGGATGGGGTTAACCTACAATGAGGATGACCTTGTGGAGAACACTGAGCAGGAGGTGATGGACCTCTGCAGAGAGAGAGGGATACCCACAGTAGGCAACATCCGCAGGAAATTGTACCTCTATGAGGCCCTAAAAAGGGGGGAACCTTTAGAGCGCTGTGGGGACCTGTCAGATTACCCCTCCGCATATCTAGATGGTGGACTAGGTGGAGACCCGGAGGAGGACCTCGAGTGTGAGGAGGACTCTGAGAGTGAGGGTGCCCAGTCCATAACCCTGGAGGGTGGTGACACTGAGGAGGAAGAAGATGACAGGGCGGGGACACCAGTAAGTAGGGAGGACCCCATAGACAGGGAGTCCCGTGCTGGGTCCAGCCCCGGGGGCACTGCCCCACCCCTTCCCTGTCCCCAGAAGAGTGGGTGGATAGGAGGGAAGAAAGGGAGCACCAGCTGGCTTTGGAGAGGCTCAGGTTAGAGCACGCCAAGGAGTTAGCGCAGCTGAGGGTGCAAGAGAAAATGCTAGAGACCGAAAGGGTCCTAGCACAGGAAAGGATGGCGGAAACAGAGAGGTCCTTCGCTAGAGAGAGACTAGCTCAGGAGGGTAGGTTGTCCCCTGAGAGTGGTTTCAGGAGTCTGGATTCACCAGTGAGGGTGGGATCCAGTGGTGGCAGCGAGAGTGATTCCAGTGTGGGAAGTCCCACTCCCAGAGCCCGGAAGATGGTGCCTGATCCCCAGGAGGAGGGGGGCAGGTTGGAATTTAGGGGCGGCAAGAAACTGTCCCATCAGTCTTGGGGGTAGTATGTGGACGTGTGTTGGACCGCACTGGAGGAGTGGATGGTGTGCGGTGAGGTGATCGATTGGGAAGGGCTGTTCCATCTGATTATCAGGGAGCAGGTGCTCAGGAGTTGTTTCCCAAGGTTGCGCCACCACCTGTTGCAGTGTGGGCTCTCCGACCCCAGGGAGCTTGCACGGGAGGCAGACCTCTGGGTGAGCGCCAGAGTGTCTGAGGAGGCACTGGGGAGTGATCCAGAAGGGAGTGGCTCAGGGATCTTCCACCCCGGGAGGGGGGAGGAGTGCAGAGTAGCCCAGCTAGGTCCCAGGGTAGTGAGAGGGTTGTAGGGCCTCACGTCCTATCTACAGGAAGGAGTGAGACGGGGAGGTGTCCCGAGGTGCCCCAACCGCAGTCTCAGGGCCTGGAGAGTTCCATAAGGGAACCCCAGGTTGGGAGCCTAGGCTGTCCCAATAGGCCATCCATTGAAGGGGATCCCCTAGTGTCAGGAGATCCCGGGGCGCCTGTAATCCGAGCTCCAGGGGTTCTGGGGTCTGCTCAGTCGCAGGGTTTAGATCCTGGGCTGGGATGCCAGGTTCAGGGACTGCCTGACCTGGAGGGTGGGACACCTGTAATCAGGGTCCCTACCGGTTTAACTTTTAGGGGTACTTCTCCAGGGTGCGGAACTCTGGAAGGGGGTGCCGAGGGAGGAAGGACTCGCCTCTGGCACCGGTTCAACCACAGGGCTTCGATCCTGGGTTGGGAGGCCCGGTTCAGGTATTGCCTGACCTGGCGGGAGGGACGCCTGTAAGCAGTGTCCCCCCGGAGTTGTCTTCCAGGGGTACTACTCCAGTTGGGAGGGTGCAGAACTCTGGGAGGGGTGCAGAGGGAGGGAGGACTCGCCTCTGGCACCGGGGCAACCTATGGGTTTAGACCCTGGGTTGGTGGATCGGATGCAGGGTCACGGCCCTGGACGAGGGAGAGAGTGGTGGTCTGAGGGTGCCCCGCATAGAAGGAGAGGGCGGAACCCCAGAAGGAGAGGTAGGGGGAGGAGAGCCTCGCCCCTGTCTGCTGGTCAGCCTGAGGGTGCGGACCCCATGTGGGGGGACCAGTGGCAGTTTGGAACTGCAAGGAGGAGAAGGAGAGGGGCCAACGGGTACTACAGGCCTGGGGCTACTGCCCCCCACTCTGTGAGACAGCAAGGGCCAGAGACATCTGGATGGCCTAGGGGCCGGTCCTGGCCGCAACCGACTAGGGAGCACCAGTGGGGTGGCTTAGTTGGTCCAGGGAGGTTTGAGAGAGGGAACCACCGGGTTCCAGAGTGGCGAAGAACCTGCGGGTGCTCCTGCAGTTGCGGGCCCGCGTCCACGTTTTCTCACCCCAAGCAGGGAAGCCCATCAAGGCATTGATCAGTCTACCCTGGCTTTTGGCTGGGAAGGGGTTGTGTTGGACTTGGCCTTTATTGTCCTAAACATTTTTGCTTTTCCCCCCTAGCCTTTTTGACCATGTGTGAAATGATACCTGCTGCGCAATGGCGTGCGCAGATTTATTTGTACTGTTGTAAAGAAATGTTACTTTTAAAATGGACGCCATGGCTGTGTGCTTGTGCCTGCCTGCCAGAGGTGGGTTACCAGTCTAGTTGTTTGTTTCCCAGCCCCCCCCTGCTTTTGGAGGGAAGCCTGGCACCCAGGGTGCTCTACACCTCCCCCTAAACCAGTTGGGACCGGTTCCCCAGGGAACCTTCCAGAAGCTTCCAGCCCTTTCTGGTAGGTGGGGTGAGGGGTGTATAAATAACGGAGCTGGGATGCCATGTGCTCAGACTGTGCGTGGACTTGATTGCGAGGGGACGCTCTGCCAGGAGGCACTGTGTGCTTTCCCCTGTGCCCAACTGTACCCCTCTACTGTCCACAGGGCTAGTGAGAGCCCTTTGCTGGAGTAAAGACTGCGGTGCCAGGAGGAGTGCCACTGGATGGGGGATGACCGTTCCCCGGAACTGCTGTCCTGTCTTGATGAGTGCCCCCTGCCTGCTGAACTTGCCCAGCATTGCCGGCCTGCTCTCCTGCTCTCGCGCCTCGTGAGCGCTGCAACTGTGCCCTGCCTGCTGGCTAGCGCCTGGAGAAGGAGAGCGCTTTATCTGACTGCCCAGGAGGTGAGGAGCTGATGCCTGCAGCGCTGGGATTCCAAAGCGCTATATCTCAAGTGCCAGGAGGTGAGGAGCTGATGCCTGCAGCGCTGTGCTACGAGAAGCGCTATATCCTAATTGCCGGTCTGCCCAGGAGAGAGAGAAGCGCTACAACTTTATTCTAGCAGTGACTGTGCCCTGCCTGCTGTCTAGCGCGTGGTGAGCGCTTGGTCTATACTGCCCAGGAGGTGAGGGATGCCTGCCCCCCTGCAGCGCTGTGCTGCCCTGGAGGAGCGGTGTATTTAAAAGAAACACCGCGGGAGCCTACTCCGCATTTGTGCCGCATTGGGGTGCTGCCGGGGAGAGCGGCTTATTCGGAAGTGCGGCGGGAGCCTACCCCGCGCCTTCCCGCCTGCGTGAGCCAAGAGCGGGAGCCCACCCCGCAAGTGTGCAATTACGTGGGTGCCTACCCCGCAAGTGTTTTTAGTTGAAGGCGGGAGCCCACCCCGCACTTCAAAATTGCGAAGAATCACCGCCGCGGGCCGCGGAGAAAGAGTGCCGGCCCGATCAGGAAGCCAGGCACCTCGGCCTGATTGTGGGCGGGGCCGGAAGGAGCGCTGGAAGCCCCGGCCCGCAAAGAGGAAGTGGGAGGTCCGGAGCCTCGCGGGCTCCGCGTCGAAGTCCCGGGTCCCAGGAGGGGGCCCGGGTGAAGTCAGCGGAGAAGGGACGACGCTGGTGCCCCAAAGACAGCGGGAGCAACCGAAGAAGAGTCCCGGCGAGTGGGGAGGTCGCCGGTGCCTTTCCCCAGCCCAGAGGAGCCCCGGAGCCGCAAGAACAGAGTCCTTGACAGCCTGTGAGTGGGGCCCATTGCGGAGTTGGGGGGTGTGTCGGGGCACATTGCCGGTGCCCCCCCCCGGTGCCCGTGCGGATCCTTACAGCTGCCCCGTCTGACAGCGGGCAGCTGCGACGTAGGAGGCATTTTGTGTTTAGGAGGCCCCAGAGGCACTGTAAGTGCCAGTGACCCTTGGGAACACACAGCGGCACCGCAGTAGCGGGCCGCTGCAACGATTGGATATTTTCCATTTAATAGTCCCGGAGTGGGGCTCACATCAATGGTCCAGTGCTGACTGGACTTAGCACAGCTGCCCCGATGGACAGTGGGCCATTGCAACGTTCGGGGCTCAATCTTGCGCACCTGTGCTTTCGCTGCCCTTGCAGCCAGCCCTGACTTTGCGGGACGTAGGGCTTCTGAGCCCCTGAGAGAGGCCAGTTGGCCTGGGCCCAGTTTCAGAGTGTTGTGCCTCCGATTGGGGCGACCGGGGCTTATGCTTGTGAGGCCTAGCGCCTCTTATGATTTATGTACAGGTGATTTATGCTAAGGTTATGCAGAATATGTTGGCTACTTTATGTCCCTAGTTCTACGCCTAATGCATTCCTGTTAAGGAGGGTATGCCCTGATGATGCCTACAGGATAAGGTGTTCATACCCCAGGATTGGTGCCTATTGTATTTGATAATGCCTAATGCCATGATGTATGCCTAACGTGTCTTTACACTAATGATATTGCATTTATGCCTCATCTGTTTTACTGCATAAGGTGGCTACAGGCTAATGCTATGTGTAATGTGTTTCCAAACCTAAGGGTGATGCCTGATGTTCTTTTTCCCCCCCAAGGCTTACATTGTTGGTGTTCTGCATAATGTGTTTTTATGCCTATGGAGATGCCCCATGCAAGTATGCCTCATGTCATGGGGTTCATGCCTCCTTCTAATGTGATGACGTTATGTTTATACCTAATGCATTGATTCATGATAATGTTTTCCCCTACTGTCTACCCGGCTAGTTTTATGCCAAATGAGGTGCTAAGAGGTTCTAGATTCCCGCCGGATCTAATATGGTTAGGCCTAATGTTGCTGTGACTCCTGACCTAATGTGTTTTTGGCCCATGCTATAGGGATTTATGCAAACGTGACGTTGCTCAGTGCATGATTGTGCCAGTAGCTACTGGCCGTCACACCCTTGTTGCTGATGGACTGTACATTTATTCTTGGTACTTAGTGATGGTTCTGGCAGCGGCCCGATTGGCCCTGCCCTGTAAATAATCCCCCCCTGTATATTGCTACCTGGTGCCAGTTGGCTCCGTGTTCACCACCGTGATTGCATCCTACTGTATTTGGTATAATACACAAGTTATTTTTCATGCAACCTGGTGTGGAGTCTCTTTTTGTAGTGTGCCTGGTGTGTCGCCTGTGAGTGCTGCGCGGATGCTTTACACATTTCCTCCGGAGTTTGGCCCACCCGCTCTGCGCCACGCTACCAGTTTCTAACAGTATATCACTCCACAAGGGACTAATAAGTAAATTAATGATGCCAATCAGTTGTAAACCAATTTAACCATGTTTAGGGGAGTGAGCACATGCACTTTAGCACTGCAGTGGTAAGGTCCACAGAGTCCTGAGGCCAACAAAAAACAAATTGCAACAAAATGGAGGGAAACAAGCAAACAGTTTTTGGGAAGACCACCCTAAGGCTGGCAGGTCTAACACCTCCTCACTCCCCATTTTGCTCTCCTCCAACCTCGTTTACAGTGACAAAGCACATCGCAGAATAAGTCTCTGGGCAGTAATATTTTCCTGCTGAAGCAAAACACCTAAACAATAGACTTTCTATATTGCCAGGGAGTGTAACATCTGCCCTGCCCTGAGAGTGCAGCCCGGCTACTTAGTGTGTCAGAAGCATATAACTCTCACTGTTTACAGAAAGCCAGAGGTACGCCATTTGCTCAGCATTCCTGGAAAGTGATAAGATCAGCTCATCTGAGATTATGATTTGTTTCGCAGAAACAAGCCACTAAATCATGTAGATAGTTATTTCTGAAGGGCGGAGGCCATTAATTTGTTTTCCTGTCTGCAACCACTGTGCCTCTCATTGTGGTCGCTACCATGGAAAAACAAGCATTGGCAATGCCAATAGGTCTGGCTTCAAGGAATGTTGTATGCTAATGTGAGAAAAAAAGGGAGTTAGGACCATGGGGCAAGGCACAGGCAGGGCCGTTTATATATACTTGAAAAAAGAATGAGCCTGTACCTTGCGTTCTTTGTTTAGTATACAATTTCACTAAATAGTAAAACCCATCGATTTCAGTTTGAGCAGGTATTTTATTTTAACCTTTTTATTTTCACTAAATTCTTATTTTTTGCTGCTTTTTTGATCAGAAAAAAACATGTGTCTGGTCATATAAAAAATTCTAGACATAAATGTGCTATACAACATATATTTACATAAATCAGTGTGCGACTTTTACAAAAAAGAAGAAAATCTAATACATATATCACATCCAATACATATATCACAATTGTTATTCTCAATTTTAATCCTGAAACTCTTAAAGCGTCTATATTCAGTATCCCAAATCAATACAGGGGAAACTATTATTTTAGAAATCTTCTCAGATTAAATTTTATTCATTATTCCTCTGTATTTTTATGTGCCGTGTGCCTGTGCCATGTGCCGACGCGTTTCGAGTCCTGGGAGTTGAATACCAGGAATCTCATCAGTCCTTTTGAATTTTAACAGCAACGGTCGTTTCTGTAAGGGTGTGTAACATAAAACGATTATTACAAAGGGCTCCTTTCTGTCTCACCTTAAATTCACCATTCTCATTATTTCTATTCGGGTTCTTTACCTGAGAATTCTTACTAATCTTCACCTTAAGGTATACGCTTCACCAAAGGACATTTAATCTCAATCACTAGGGATTCTGTTAAAAAACAGAGAGCACTGTCAGTATTGTGCATTCTTTACTGCGACATTTTATTATCTCTTTTTCCAGCAGTCGTCTCCTACCTTATCTTTGTCTTTTTATAAGGCAATTGCATCTAGTTTCCTGTAAATAAGGAAAATACTTAATCATACTTTAAAGGGTACGATATTTTGTAATACTTCATTACCCTATATTGCGGCTTCAGCTTTTTGTACCTTATATGCCAGGCATTTTCGCTATCGGCTTTTCAAACGCTACCTGGATCACCTCCTCTCTTGTAGCGGCGCTCGCTGATTTAGATTAACTTGCGTTCTCTGCAAAAATATTACAGAACGCAATTATACATTTCAGCATTTATATATTTAGAGATAACCTTTTCTCTTCTCATTTTAAGCTTACCTATTCTCTGACTTGGTTGAACTGCAATTGCTTTCATCTCCTGATCCTTCTCTGCCTCCGTTTGGTCAGCAATGGAGTTCGGCCATGAGGTTCAAGCTAATATGGTGTCTCCCTAGGTACCCTGGGAAATGTAGTTTCAGATATTAACCAATAGAAAACGATCTCTTGTTGAGCCTATGTGTTGCATTCTGAATGACATAGTTTAAGTCTTTGATAGCTCTGTCATGCTGTTAAGACCTGTCATTGTGCAATTATATTTAAGTATTAAATAGGCTTCTTTTTGAAGTAAAGCACTATCAATATCAATTGGATATTTTGATGCTTTAACCACCGTCAACACAGTCCATTTGAAGTCATTTTCGCCATGAGATTTCTCTATGAAATGCTCTACCATTGGTGCAGTAATCACTTTTTTCTTTATTCGCGATCTATGTTGTGTGATTCGAGTATTAACCTGTTGATTCGTTTTGCCTATGTATATTTTCAAACATGGACAAATTATAGCATATACTGCATTTCTGGTTTTGCAACTAGTGAAATCCAGATGTTTCCATTTGATGTTATTATGGACAAATTCTGTTCCTTCTATTGTAGTGCTGCAAGCAATACAATTGCCGCATTTTCGGTGGCCTTCAATTGGTTTAAGATTCCATTGCGTTAACCCCTTCGATGCTCATGACGGAGCGGTTCCGTCATGAGCATCGGTTGGGCTGTGCTTATGACGGAACCGCTCCGTCATGAGCACAGCCCCTGGGAAGCGCTGGCGCTCCCCCTGGGGCATCGATCTTGCCCCCACAGAGGGGATGGCAGCGGAAGAGTTTCCGCTGCCACCCCGGCCCCCCCACGCTTCCCCATGACGCCAGCGCGCACAGCGCGCGCCGACGTCATCAGGAAGCGCTGGACGCGCTGGAAATCATTTCTTTCCAGCGCGTCCAGAGGGAGGGTGAGTGCTTGTTGGTGCGGTGGGGCGGGGGGGCCATAACAGGATGCCTTGAGGCATCGGGGGAGAGGAAAGAGTATTTCCTCTCCCCTGATGTCTCAATGCAGGGCATTCCTGCTTCACGATCGCGCACAGCGTCGCGATCGTGGAGCAGGAATGTCCCACTAGACACCAGGGATGTTTTTTTAAAATAAAGGAAGCGACCCCTTGGGCAAGGGTCGCTTCCTATGGGGCCAAAATGTAATGAAGACTTTTCTGCCCCCCCTGGGGACAGATCGACCGTTTTTTCGGCCGTTTTTGGATCCAGGGGGGGCAAAAAAAGCCCACTAGATCCAGGGATTCATTTTTTAAATGAAATGGAAGCGACCCCTTGGGCAAGGGTCGCTTCCAGGGGGGCATTTTTCTTTGTTTGGACATTCTGCCCCCCCCTGGGGCAGATCGCCCCTTTTTTTGGCCTTTCTGCCCCCAGAAACCCCCCACTAGACACCAGGGAGTTTCTTTAAATTGTGATGGGAGTGACCCCTTGGGCAAGGGTCACTTCCAGGGGGCCATTTTATTTTGTAATGGGAATTCTGCCCCCTGGGGGCAGATCGGCCTGTTTTTTTGCCTTTCTGCCCCCAGGGGGGGCAGAAACCCTCACTAGACACCAGGGAAGTAGTTTAAATAAAAATGGAAGCGACCCCTTGAGCAAGGGTCGCTTCCAGGGGGCAGATTTTTTATATGTGTATTCTGCCCCCCTGGGGGCAGATCAGCCTAGTTTTTTGCCCTTTCTGCCCGGGGGGCAGAAAACCCCACTAGGCACCAGGGATTTATTACTTTTGCAAGGGGGCAAATTTCTGTCTGCTGTTTTCTGCCCCACCTGGGGGGCAGATTGGCCTGGCAGACAACCTCACCCGATCCCTTGGGCAAGATCACCCCCTATTTTTCTCAGCCCTATTTGAAGGCCCATCTGGCCGATTGACCATTTGGGTAGTAACATAGCGTGTTATAATGATAATTGTTTTATTTTTTGTGAATTGCAATTGTAATGCTTTATTTCTCCTTTTTTGTTCTAGTTGAAGGCTTTTGCTCTTTAGACTGTTCCAGGTTGCGGTTTCGTTACTGGTGGCTCTGCTGTTTGTGTAGTTGCACGTGTTTGGTAAGAGAGTTTTTTGTACAATGTAAATGAGTTTCATTTCTCTGCATGAATTTGTTTTTTGCAAATGGTGTAATAATAGCAGTATGTTTGGCTTCTGTTTTTTGAGTGTCAAAAACATTTTGCATTTGTGCTCGATGTGTATTTTGTTGTCTTGTGAGTAATTGGTTTTGTTTTTTTTCTTTCTAGTGGGATATCGTTTTTGCTGTGTCTCTGCAGAGTAGGTGCTGGTGAGTGTAGCTGTCTCTTGTAAGTGAATTGTATAGTTTTTGAGTATATAGATCTTTGTGATAAAGGCACACATTTTTTTACTTACTTGCTTTGCACAGTGTTGGTTGTTGTTGACTTGTTTGTGCAGTCTCCTTTCTTAGTAAGGATAATGGCTAGCCGCAGGATTACTGCTCAGCAGGTTGTTGGTATGCTTTTTGAGTCTTCCTCTGACCATGGTTCAGAGACTGACTCTGCATCTGAGGCAGAGGAGGCAGGGGACGATTCAGGCAGTGAGTTTTCTCTCCACATGGAATCATCGGATACTGAAGATACTCTTAGTGCGGATGAAGTGCCTGTGTTAGAGGAGGACATTGATGTGCCGATAGTGCGGCAAGAGGCATCTGGGCTGCAGCCTGGGGCTGCAAGGCTTTCCGTTGGTGTAGTGCGGCAAGAGGCATCTGGGCTGCAGCCTGCGGCTGCAAGGCTTCCCGTTGATATAGTGCGGCAAGAGGCATCTGGGGCAGCAAGGCTTCCCGTTGGTATAGTGCGGCAAGAGGCACCTGGGCTGCAGCATGGGGCTGCAAGGCTTCCCGTTGAAAGTGCTGACCTCTGGGTTGCCCCAGGCATGGTGCAGCCGGCATTGCCAGACTTTACTGGTGTTCCAGGGTGTAGAGTGAATACTGAAAACTTTTTGCCGATAAATTTTTTTCAGTTGTTTATGGACGATGTGTTTTTGGCAGAGATTGTTGAGCAGACTAATTTGTATGCCGAACAGTTTTTGAGGGACAACAGTGCCAGTCTTAAGCCCCACTCTAGAGCTACCCGGTGGACTCCCACAAATCTGGAAGAGATGAAGAAGTTCTTGGGTTTAACTTTTTGATGGGCTTGCTAAGGAAGCCATCAATGTCTTCATATTGGTCTACTAGTCCCTTGATGGCAACTGCTATTTTTCCGGCAGTCATGAGTCGTGATAGGTATTTGCTTCTGCTTCGGATGATGCATTTTGTCGATAATGGTTTAGCGTTGCCACGAGATCACCCTGAATGTGACCGTCTTTTTAAGATTCGGCCTGTCATTGATCACTTTGTTGATCGATTTTCTGAGATCTATGCTCCAGGGAAAGAAATTGCAGTGGATGAGTCTTTGGTGTTGTTCAAGGGCCGCTTGGTTTTTAGGCAATACATTCCTAGTAAGAGGGCACGCTATGGAATTAAGCTGTATATGCTGTGTGACAGTAGGACTGGATATGTCTCTAATTTCAGAGTGTACACCGGTAAGGATTCCAGTATTAACCCCCTGGTTGTCTGTCCACTTTTGGAGTGACTGAGAAAATTGTGTGGGAACTTGGAAGAGGATTTTTTAACAAAGGCCACCATTTATATGTAGATAACTTCTACACTGGTGTGCGGTTGTTCAGGGAATTGGCCAAAGTGGACACTGTTGCTTGTGGCACAATCCGCTCTAACCGTAAAGGATTCCCAAAAGAACTTGTTTGTAAAAAGCTTGTGCGGGGACAGTGCAGTGCGTTGCGAGGAGCTTCTAGCTGTGAAGTTTTCAGACAGGAGAGATGTCTACATGCTGTCTACCATCCATGATGAAAGCACTGCACCTGTGACTGTTTGGGGTCAGGTTGCTGAAGCGCGCAAACCTGTGTGCATTTTAGACTATAATAAGCACATGGGTGGTGTTGACAGAGTAGATCAGAGGTTGGAACCTTACGCTGCTCTTCGTAAGGCTTACATTTGGTACAAGAAGTTGGCTATCCATCTTTTCCACTTGGCAACCTTTAATGCTTTTGTTGTGTTCCAGGATTCTTGTCCTGAGTCAAAGATGACTTTTGCTAAGTTTCAAGAGTCTGTAATAGGCAGCCTTGTTTTAGTGGAACAGGCAAGTGTTCCTAGAGTTGGATTGGTGGAGGATGTTGCTAGATTGAAAGATCGCCACTTTCCTGATCACATTCCTCCCACACCCTCAAAAGACTTTCCCAGTAGGAGATGTAGAGTCTGTTGGCGAAGAGGTATGCGGAAGGAGACTCGCATGTACTGCCCCGAGGGTCCTTCTAACCCTGGGCTGTGTGTACCTGCTTGTTTTAGAATGTACCACACGCAAAAGAAGTTTTGGGAGCATCCATGAGTGGTAAAGTGAACTGCCTGGCCTCTATTGTTTAATATTTTTGGTTCAGTTTCAAGGTTGGCATTTGTGTAGTGTATTGAGTTTCAGATGTTGAGTTAGTAGATTTGTATCTATTTGCAATTTGTTTGTGTTTTCTTATTTTTATTAAAACAAATCCTAAATGTGATGGCGGTGTGCGTGGAGTGGCGCTTGTGTGGCGGTGTGCGTGGTCTGGCGTTTGGCTGGCGGTGTGTTTGGATTGGCGCTTGGCTGGTGGTGTGCGTGGACTGGCGCTTGGCTGGCGGTGTGTTTGTACTGGCGCTTGGCTGGCGGTGTGCGTGGACTGGCGCTTGGCTGGCGGTGTGTTTGTACTGGCGCTTGGCTGGCGGTGTGTTTGCACTGGCGCTTGGCTGGCGGTGTGCGTGGAGTGGCGGTGTGTTTTGATTGGTGCTTGGCTGGCGGTGTGTTTTGATTGGCGCTTGGCTGGCGGTGTACGTGGACGGGCGCTCGGCTGGCGGTGTGCAAATAGTGACTAGCTGCTGGTCACTACACACACTGCTAGCCAAACGCCACTCAACGCAATCCGTGAGCTGGTGTGGTTGCTGTGTCAGGAATGTGGGCGTGTGAAAGTGATGGGCCCTTGAATGGCGCTATCTGCTGGTGTGAGTGTTGTAATGTGCTGGGCCCGCGGCTGGCGTGAATGGTTTTGTATGTGTCACACATATGAAAGGTGTATGAATGGCCTGTAAAGAGGTTGGTGCCTTGTCGTGGCTTTACAGCTCACGAGCTGTGAGTCAATGGTTCAGTTTCTTGTCCTTTCAAGTAACAGTGCATTTCATTTTTGTGAAATCTCTGGTTAATACAACTGTATATACTGAACCATCACTCACCCTCGTGCCAAATCCAACCAGTATGTATGTGTGCTTGAGGAATAGGTGGTTGTGCATAAAAATGTGTCTTTTCTGTTTTTGTCAATGTAATGTGTTGGTTTTGTGCCTGGTGGTGTGAATGGTCTTGTGTGTATCATGTATGAAAGGTGTGTGAATGGCCTGTAAAGCGGTTGGTGCCTTGAAGTGGCTTTACAGCTCACGAGCTGCGAGTCACTGGTTCAGTTTTTTTGTCCATTCAATTATTGACAGTGCATTTCATTTTTGTGAAATCTCTTGTTAATACAATTTTATATACTGAACCATCACTCGCCCTCGTGCCAAATCCAACCAGTATGTGTGTATGTTTGAGGAATAGATGGCGGTGCAGTAATCTTTGTCTGTTTTGTCTCTCTGCCAAGCTGTACATTTCATTTAAGAATAACCTAACAACTGTAGTTTTTGTTGTAAACTAAACACCCATGGGAGTGCATGGTGATGTCTCTCTTGTGGATCCCAACAAGTTATCTTACCCACAATGTCCTGCAAACCTCAAAATGTGACTGACATTTTCCTTGCATTTTTGTGCCCAAATTTTCACACTGCAGAAAGTAACAACAAATTTCCAACCCCCAGCATTTCTCCAAGTATCCCAATAGAAATGGTACCTCACTTGTATGGGTGGGCCAAGTACCTGCGGCAGGGAATGGCCCAAAACCTATTGATGTGACATCAAAATTACCTATCACAAACCAACCTGGTTTTGCATGGGGGTCCCATGACTTTTGGCCCGGGGCTCGGCATCCATGTAGGGAAACCTACCTAACCCATACATTTCTGGAAACTAGACACCCGGGGGAGTCCAGCGAGGTATGGCTTGCGTGGGTCCCCCATCATTCTCCTACCCATAATCCCCTGCAAACCTCAAATTTCGCTGAAAAATCCACTTTTTCTCACATTTCTGTGTGGGAAATTTCTGGAATCTGCGTGGATGGACAAATTTCCTCCCACCCAGCATTCCCCCAGGTCTCCCGATAAAAATGGTACCTCACTTGCGTGGGTGGGTGAAGGACCCGCGACAGGCAAGGCCCCAAAAGCTATTGAGGCGACATCAAAATTGCCTATCACAAACCAACCTGGTTTTGCATGGGGGGGTCCCATGAGTTTTTGGCCCGGGGCTCGGCATCCATATAGGGAAACCTACCTAACCCATATATTTCTGGAAACTAGACACCCGGGGGAGTCCAGCGAGGTATGGCTTGCGTGGGTCCCCCATCATTCTCTTACCCATAATCCCCTGCAAACCTCAAATTTTGCTGAAAAATCCACTTTTTTCTCACATTTCTGTGTGGGAAATTTCTGGAATTTGCGTGGATCCACAAATTTCCTCCCACCCAGCGTTCCCCCAGGTCTCCCGATAAAAATGGTACCTCACTTGCGTAGGTGGGTGAAGGACCCGCGACAGGCAAGGCCCCAAAAGCTATTGAGGCGACATCAAAATTACATATCACAAACCAACCTGGTTTTGTATGGGGGGTCCCATGAGTTTTTGGCCCGGGGCTCGGCATCCATGTAGGGAAACCTACCTAACCCATACATTTCTGGAAACTAGACACCCGGGGGAGTCCAGCGAGGTATGGCTTGCGTGGGTCTCCCATCATTCTCCTACCCAGAATCCCCTGCAAACCTCAAGTTTCGCTGAAAAATTCACTTTTTTGTCAAATTTCTGTGTGGGAAAGTTCTGGAATCTGCGTGGATCCACAAATTTCCTCCCACCCAGCGTTCCCCCAGGTCTCCCGATAAAAATGGTACCTCACTTGTGTGGGTAGGCATAGTGGCTGCAACAGGAAATGGCCCAAATCGTACTGTGGAGACTTCAAAATGACCTATAGCAAAACTACCTGGTTTTGGGGGGGCACCTGAGATTTTGCCCCCGGGCTCGGCGGCCATCTTGGGAAAGTACCAAACCCAAACATTTCTGAAAACTAGACACCCGGGGAGTCCAATGAGGTATGGCTTGCGTGGATCCCCCAACGTTTTCCTACCCAGAATGCCATGCAAACCTCAAATTTAGTTGAAAAAACACATTTTCCACATATTTGTGTGTGGAATCACCGTGCCGGCACAAATGTCCTACCACCCAGCGTTCTCCTTGTTCTCCTGAGTAAAATGATACCTCACTTGTGTGGGTGTCCAAAGCAGAATTGGCTAAAAACGTATTTTTAAAAAAATGTAGCGCTTAGAATTCTCGGTGCTATACTCTAAATCTCTATGTTTTGGGTTCTTCCTAGCCACAGGCCTTTGGCCCACCCACACAAGTGAGGTATCATTTTACTCAGGAGAACAAGGAGAACGCTGGGTGCTAGGACATTTGTGCCGGCAGATGCACCGGAGATGGCGGTCCTCTACATGGCTCAATATGAAAAAATATATGTTGAACAGAACAATCCCTTTTGAAGTAATATACTGCAGTGGCAACGATATATCGATAACATCTGGTGCCTGTGGCAGGGGAGCCAGGTGGAGTTGAATTCGTTCCATGAATGGCTAAATGTCCGACACCAAGACATCAAATTTTCTGTAGAATCAAGTAAGACCAAAATGACGTTCTTAGATGTAGAGGTAACCCCTATGGATAATCATCTAACAACATCTCTCTACAAGAAGAAGACAGACAGAAACACTATGTTGCATCATAAAAGTGCACATCCAAGAGGTCTTAAAGAAAATCTCCCTTATGGGCAGTTATTAAGGATCAGGAGGAATTGCACATTGACATCACAATTTGAAAAACACGCCACTACTTTTTGTAATGAGATGACAAAAAGAGGATATCCTAAAAAGCTGTTGAAACACTCTACAAAAAGAGCAAGATTCACACCTCGTGAAAGCCTCCTGCAGGTAAAAGATAAAAACCTCTAGACAGACTAGTTTGTGTATCAACGTTTAGTCCAGACACAAATAAGTTTAGACAAATTGTATTGAAGAATTGGCACCTCCTTGAAAACCTTGAATGTCCTTTTCCAAAACCACTATTTGCGATGAAAAAGAGCCAAAGCATTGGCCAGCAAATAGTACGTGCAGACATTTCCTTACCCAGACAAAAAAGTGATCTATTAACGCAATGGAATCTTAAACCAATTGAAGGCCACCGAAAATGCGGCAATTGTATTGCTTGCAGCACTACAATAGAAGAAACAGAATTTGTCCATAATAACATCAAATGGAAACATCTGGATTTCACTAGTTGCAAAACCAGAAATGCAGTATATGCTATAATTTGTCCATGTTTGAAAATATACATAGGCAAAACGAATCAACAGGTTAATACTCGAATCACACAACATAGATCGCGAATAAAGAAAAAAGTGATTACTGCACCAATGGTAGAGCATTTCAATGAGAAATCTCATGGCGAAAATGACTTCAAATGGACTGTGTTGACGGTGGTTAAAGCATCAAAATATCCAATTGATATTGATAGTGCTTTACTTCAAAAAGAAGCCTATTTAATACTTAAATATAATTGCACAATGACAGGTCTTAACAGCATGACAGAGCTATCAAAGACTTAAACTATGTCATCCAGAATGCAACACATAGGCTCAACAAGAGATCGTTTTCTATTGGTTAATATCTGAAACTACATTTCCCAGGGTACCTAGGGAGACACCATATTAGCTTGAACCTCATGGCCGAACTCCATTGCTGACCAAACGGAGGCAGAGAAGGATCAGGAGATGAAAGCAATTGCAGTTCAACCAAGTCAGAGAATAGGTAAGCTTAAAATGAGAAGAGAAAAGGTTATCTCTAAATATATAAATGCTGAAATGTATAATTGCGTTCTGTAATATTTTTGCAGAGAACGCAAGTTAATCTAAATCAGCGAGCGCCGCTACAAGAGAGGAGGTGATCCAGGTAGCGTTTGAAAAGCCGATAGCGAAAATGCCCGGCATATAAGGTACAAAAAGCTGAAGCCGCAATATAGGGTAATGAAGTATTACAAAATATCGTACCCTTTAAAGTATGATTAAGTATTTTCCTTATTTACAGGAAACTAGATGCAATTGCCTTATAAAAAGACAAAGATAAGGTAGGAGACGACTGCTGGAAAAAGAGATAATAAAATGTCGCAGTAAAGAATGCACAATACTGACAGTGCTCTCTGTTTTTTAACAGAATCCCTAGTGATTGAGATTAAATGTCCTTTGGTGAAGCGTATACCTTAAGGTGAAGATTAGTAAGAATTCTCAGGTAAAGAACCCGAATAGAAATAATGAGAATGGTGAATTTAAGGTGAGACAGAAAGGAGCCCTTTGTAATAATCGTTTTATGTTACACACCCTTACAGAAACCACCATTGCTGTTAAAATTCAAAAGCCCTGATGAGATTCCTGGTATTCAACTCCCAGGACTCGAAACGCGTCGGCACATGGCACAGGCACACGGCACATAAAAATACAGAGGAATAATGAATAAAATTTAATCTGAGAAGATTTCTAAAATAATAGTTTCCCCTGTATTGATTTGGGATACTGAATATAGACGCTTTAAGAGTTTCAGGATTAAAATTGAGAATAACAATTGTGATATATGTATTGGATGTGATATATGTATTAGATTTTCTTCTTTTTTGTAAAAGTCACACACTGATTTATGTAAATATATGTTGTATAGCACATTTATGTCTAGAATTTTTGATATGACCAGACACATGTTTTTTCTGATCAAAAAAGAAGCAAAAAATAAGAATTTAGTGAAAATAAAAAGGTTAAAATAAAATACCTGCTCAAACTGAAATCGATGGGTTTGACTATTTAGTGAAATTGTATACTAAACAAAGAACGCAAGGTACAGGCTCATTCTTTTTCAAGTATGCTAATGTGAAGCATTACAAGTAGACAGCATGGGATGAACTATAGAATAACATTGATGAGGGTTAAAAGGTCAGGTGACTGTTGCATTGTCAAGCCAGATCTAAAAATCTATGTAGGTTCATGACTGCCCTCCTTTCATCTGGGCTGCTGCCAGCGAAAAACACAATACATTAGCTAGTTATCCAAGACACTTTAATAGCATTACAATGGCATGTGTCTGCCCCTGAAAGTTGAAGCTCTGGCAGCAGGATAAACCAATAAAATGATCACAGCTGTGTGGAGGGCAAGCACTCTTATGTCCAATCAAAACATATACTCTTGTCTCCCAACATGTGTGCGGAGCCAAAGCTCTTCTCCTGTGGATTCTCATATAATTCACTGCTGACAGCTGTGCTGTCAAGACAGACCATAAAAAGAGAGTTGGAAGCACCACCCCTAATTTTATAAAGCTTCTTCAGTAAAGATTGTGAAGCATCAAAAAGAAGATTAATTTTGACTGAGATTAAAAGAAAAATGACCTGTTCTTCAATATTTCTAAAGCAATACTTCTTTAGAAAGGGTTTAACAGAGAAAACCTTTCCAGAATTACAGCATCAAATTGACATGGGCTTTTTGTTTATGATATTTTTTTTTTACCATGAGCCTTTTACTGCAGCCAAGGGACCCTGAAAACCTTGGGAATGGCTCTTTTTAGTAATGTCTAAATAATGTACAAAGCCAGATGCTCTTCATATACAGTATTCTAAATTTTATAGAGCAGAAATTATCAGAGTCTTTCCTAAAACTACCCTTTCCATATTTGTTCGTTAAAAGACAGATGCCACCTGGCTAGTTTATCATGAAAACTCCCAGAAGGTTGCACCTTGTCAATTCAATATTTTTTTTTCAAAACTCTTTTTATTGAGTCTACTGATGAAGTATGTATACAAATGTCAAAGCAATGGATACACATAGTCTTCCACATATTGAATATCAAGCATGTGACTATTACATGTAAGTTATAAATCAAAAACATAAACCAATCAGGACCATAAACGCCAGTCCCAAACCTTCTAACACACTGTGTCACAGATTGTTTTTAAAAAAAAAATTTGTCCTCATCTCACCAATAAGCTTCTGCGGATCTTACAAAGCCGATATTTCAATCTAGGCGCCCTTCGGCTTACCGCTCTTGCTTAGGTCACCCAGACCAGCCCGATTTAGTTGGAGCTTGGTGTAATCATAGGACTGATTATATTAGTCTCAAATTGTGACCCCAACTCAAAAGTGGCTGCCAAGTGTTAATCGTACTTTCCCCTGCTCCGTCCTGATCTAGGCGCGCCATAGCAAAAGCAGCCTTCAGCCAATCATCACTCTTCGGGGGTAGAGAGTCTTTCCATTTCTTACAGACCTCTCTCCGAGCGAGAAGTATAAAATATAATAACAATCCGCGTTGTGGCTGTGATGCATTTTGACTAAACGATCTGTCGTCGCCAAAAAACACTAGAGACAGGTTGACTTCAATACAAGCTTTAAAAATGCCACAGATAACGTCTCCCACCCCTTTCCAAAAATTTCTCAGTTCGAGACACTCAAAAAAGATGTGGATATCATTGGCATTGGAGGTCATACATCTAGGGCATGTAGGGATAGATAATGGGGCAAACTTGGCTATTTTGGCTGGCGTATAGTAAAGCCTATTAATAACAAAAAAGTGGTTCTTTTTTAGGCTTGCTGGTTTGACAAATTTGTATAGTACTTTCAAAGAGGGCTCATACAGGGCATCTATAATAGGTTCAAGGGGAGAGTGATTCCACACTTAGGGGTCGATTCCGATTCGGGCCGGAAAACGTACCGACCGACTTGGAGCCGGAATTCATTCCGACCGACACATACCGGTGCAGCCCGACCCGCAAAGTATGATGAGAAGCGTGCAAAACCCGACCGACTCGTACGGAACACAAGCCGAACGACCGAGCCACGCGGAAAACAGCAATCCGGCCGGAAAAACACGCGAATCGAACCGACCGACACGCACCCGGAACAATCCCGAACGAAACGTACCCGTGAACTCCTACCCGCCAAGTACGATGCAACGCGTGGAAAACACGACCGAGTCGCACGGAGGACAAGCCGTACGACCGACACGCATACAAAACTGCGAGCCGAAGCAACCCAAAACACCGCGACCGACGCGTACGCAGCATAGAAAACAGCACAAACACAGCGTGAACGACTCGGAGAAGCTCGTACGAGACAACTGCATGGTCCGACTCGGTCACAAGAACGTCTCCTACATGCACAAAAAGTACAAAGGGAAAATACACAAAAAAAGGCCAAACAAGCAATTACAAAGCCAATAAATACTGGCGGGGGGGCAGGGAACAAAGACACACCCACAACTCCACCCATATAAAGGACACAAATCCCTACCATGATCCTTTCCAAATTCAAATTACCTGCCAGCACTCAACAGACGGCAACCACACACCCACAGCTCATCCATCACACAAGCCACACACCATAAGCACCTCAACAAATAGCACCCTCACATACACCCAGCAAAACACACACTCACACACCTTCACCTGCACACCAACACACACATCACTCACCATCACCACCCATCACCATGCCCCCAAAGAAGAATCATAAGTTCCTAGATAGTGAATTGGAAGTCCTGGTAGATGAGATCCTCAGGGTAGAGCCACAGCTGTTTGGTACACTGGTCCAACAGACACCCATGTCGCAGAAAACCAAGATGTGGGAGAGGATCGTCGACAGGGTGAATGGACAATCACCATGTTTGCGCACAAAGGTAGACATCCAGAACAGGTGGTATGACGTGCGCAGGAGGGTCAGGGAGCTGTTGAAGAAGGACTACCTCTTGAGCCAACACACCGACAGTGGCCCTCCTGCCAAACCAGTATACCTCAGGCCCTGGGAGGAGAAGGTGCAGGCCATCCTACCACCAGTGAGCGTATATGGACTAGAAAACATCCCAGAGCCTGGTGAGTACACAACAAATGTACACAATATTGTGCGACAATACACACACATCACTGTCAAGGGGAGAGTCAAACCATGCACCCTTAGCAAATACACAGCAACCAGAACAGAATCATCCCAAAATGTGTATGTCAGTCAGATAAACACAACACATGCCATCTCATAGTGATATGTAACTGTGTCATCACATGTACAAACACAACTACAACTACAGCTAGGCAGTGGCACAAATATAACTAACAAACACATCCAGACATGTAGCCACCAATACAACACCACCTCACAGTGAAGCCCACTGAAAGGAAGGAATTCTGTGTATGCTGGGCAAGTCAGTGTAGCCAATAGCATCATGGGAGTCGTAGTCATAGATATTGCCCACCCTCACAATGCGCACATCAACACCACCATGAACCATGCTCACATCACAGGGAGTGGAAAACAACTGACAAGATGGCTGACACTGGCTACTGCTGTGGGGAGCACAAGGTCCTGCTGGCAACTGTGCACCAACCAACAGCAGGACACCACTGACTGACATCCTGAAAGACAACTTGCACTCCCTGCAACGGAAGCACGTTCCATGGTGGAAAATCTGGCTGGGTGGGAAGGAGGACTGACTGCACTGACCATAGTTACCAGCAGCTCCACTCACACACACCCCTAACACAAACTCCACACAACTCACCTGGGAGAATGCATTGCCTCACACTCCAATCAAATATCCCACAAAGAACCACAACCCTGGGTCATGCTGAGTAAAGCACAGGGACACACATGGGACTTGTAGCAAAACTAACCCCAGGATAACACTGTCAGCCATCTTGTCAGCACAGGCACACAACCCCACAGGGAAGCAGAGTCAAAAGGAAGGAAGCATGGGCATGCTGGGAAGGGGGGTGGAGGCAATAGCATGACGGGAGTGGTAGTCACAACTCAACATCCCCCACCCACATGGCCCAGCAAGCTCACACTCAAGCATGCACACCTCACAGAGAGTGGAAAGCCCCATCAAAGATGTCTGACACTGGTGCTCTGTTGTGGGGAGCACAAGGCCATGCTGGGAACTGGCCACCAACCAACAGCAGGACACCACTGGCAGCCATCTTGCCATTGCTCTCACACTCACACACAGTGAAGTCCACCCAAAAGCAAGTAAGTATGGGCATGCTGGGAAGTGGGGTGGAGGCAATAGCATGATGGGAGTGGTAGTCACAGCTCAACATCCCCCATCCACATTGCCCAGCAAGCTCACACTCAAGCATGCACACCCCACAGAGAGTGGAAAGCCCCATCAAAGATGTCTGACACTGGTGCTCTGTTGTGGGGAGCACAAGGCCATGCTGGGAACTGGCCACCAACCAACAGCAGGACACCACTGTCAGCCGTCTTGCCATTGCTCTCACACTCACACACAGTGAAGTCCACCCAAAAGCAAGTAAGTATGGGCATGCTGGGAAGTGGGGTGGAGGCAATAGCATGATGGGAGTGGTAGTCACAGCTCAACATCCCCCACCCACATGGCCCAGCAAGCTCACACTCAAGCATGCACACCCCACAGAGAGTGGAAAGCCCCATCAAAGATGTCTGACACTGGTGCTCTGTTGTGGGGAGCACAAGGCCATGCTGGGAACTGGCCACCAACCAACAGCAGGACACCACTGTCAGCCATCTTGCCATTGCTCTCACACTCACACACAGTGAAGTCCACCCAAAAGCAAGTAAGTATGGGCATGCTGGGAAGTGGGGTGGAGGCAATAGCATGATGGGAGTGGTAGTCACAGATATTGGTCACCCCCACAACTGTCCCATCAACACCACCCTGAACCATGCGCACATCACAGGGAGTGGAAAACAACTGACAAGATGGCTGACACTGGCTACTGCTGTGGGGAGCACAAGGCCCTGCTGGCAACTGTGCACCAACCAACAGCAGGACACCACTGACTGACATCCTGAAAGACAACTTGCACTCCCTGCAATGGAAGCACGTTCCATGGTGGAATATCTGGCTGGGTGGGAAGGAGGGCCGGATGTCAACCAAATACAACCAATGCAGACCATGTACACACCCCAACATTCACATAGAAATGCCCAAATAATGCAGGACAATGTGCTACACCAATATCAACCTCTGACTGTGACAACTTAGGACAATGCAATGTACAGGCCCGCATCCAGAGGCACAGTCACAACTGTCAGGTGTGTCAACCATTGATGCCTGCAGAAACATAACATACATTGTGTGTGTCTCCCAAAAACAGGTGATGATGGGGACACAGCAGCAGACGCTGAGGAGTCCCCATCCCAGGCTCAAGAGGATACAGAGCTCACTGGTGTGGAACAGCCTCTGCCCTCCTCGGATGAAGAAGACCTACCTGGCACCTCCGGAGCAAGTCATCATGCAGCACCAGCAGGACCACCAGCTGCACCCCCTGCACCCACCCCTCCAACGACTGTCAACACACATACCACCCCTGCCGACATGGACAGACCAAGGAGCACCACCACCACCAGCACAGGGACCCTGGACCAACGTGGGGCCATGGACACCAACACCACCAACAACCCCCAAGGGGGCCCAGGGTCACCTGTGCGTGCCACCTCAGGTACTGCACGTGTCGCATGGGGTGGTGGGAGGGGTGGGAGACATAGGTCGCTGATCGCAGAGGGGTCTGGACTGCATGATGACCCACAACTGGCACGCATAGCCGATGCGTACCAGTCCAGCACCGGAGAGCTCAGCCAGGTAGTGGGGCTCCTCAGGGACATTAAACAGCAGCAGGCTGCCCATCATGCCCGCTTGGACTCACACATGTCCCGCGTGGAGTCCAAGTGGGACACACTGCAAGAGATGACGGCGGTGCATAGGGACATATTACAATGCCTCCGCCAGATGAGCAGCAACCAGTCAACACCTCCCTGTGTGCCCACAACATCTGGTGCTGAAACAACTGCAACTGCCACAGGGAGGGAGGATGACTCTGGCGGAGAGTCCCCTGCACCGCAGCAGCCTGCACTTGAGGGTCCCCCCCCAAAGAAGAGGGGTCGTCCGAGGAAGGAAAACTGAGAGGTCGATGGCCATGTGCAACCCCCAGGAAGCCAACACCTGTTCTGGATAATCACCTTTGTGCGCAAATTGTTCACCCTGTTGAATGCAACACAACTCCCCCACATGACATGGGGAGTACAAGTTGGACTAATGTCTCAGATGACTGTGGACTTGATACAGGACATTTCTGCTACCAGGACTTCCAATTCATCTAGGAACTTTGGATTGCAATCAAAATGTACAGCACTCACCATCCTGTGCACTATTCACACACATGTATGACAATAAACACACTAATACACCATACCTGCCTCTGTCGTGATTCCAACGTGGTTTCTGTCATGGAGATGATGACCAGCGAAATTACACTGTGCATGCTAACTGCTACAGCAAGTACAACACAGGCATGTGAGTCATGGCAACGTGACACATATGAGGGAGACACACCACCAGGGCTACACAACAAATACACACCAAGGCCATCTGACTCATTGCCTACACTGATGTTGCCAGGAAATACGGTGCAATGCACAGACACAACACCTATTCACAGTCTTTGTCAACTAGCCCACTGGTGCAGTAAGCAAATGTCAGTCAAATGTGTGACCACAGACAACGCACATCACAAAGTGAAGCACAGGTTTATTACACATTTGCAACATGTTGTAACCACTACAGATGCAAGGTAATCCCACCTGGCAGCGGGCACACAGTCAACAAGTGTAGAAGGAAGGAAGTCCATGGGTGTGGCGCACATCACCTGTAGGGACACGACAGCTACCACCCTGGAAGTTGAATCACGGTGTCGGGGATCACAGTTGACCAAACGACTCTGAAAGTACCCTGTGAAGGACAGAAATGACACACAGTCAAAAGCACTGAAGAACAGGACAGAACTGCAATACTCATGCCCAATACATGTCACAAGATACCCACCCAGAACCAAGTTAGCATGTCAACACTGTTGGGGAGTACAGACTACCTGTAAGGACACATCGCTACACGCATACAGTCATGTAGCCCATGGACACACTCAAACAGCACCAGAGCACCACCAACACATATCATGCAAACTCACATCATTGACATGACATCTCTGGATACTCACATTCAGCTGAAGAAGTTGGTGATGAGCTGTGTGCGGACATCACTATCACCATCATCATCATCATCACTGGCATCGTGGTCCAGGCCAGGATCCTCCACAGGTGGCGGATGTTGGTCATCGTCATCCAGGATGAGAGGCAACTCCTTCCGCACTGCCAGGTTGTGTAGCATGCAGCATACGATGACAATCTTGCACACCTTTGCTGGGGCATATGGGAGGGCCCCTCCTGTCTTGTCCAGGCAGCGGAAGCGGCTCTTCAGGAGACCAAATGTCCGCTCAATCACTCTCCTTGTCCGACCATGTGCCTCATTGTAGCGCATCTGGGCTGGTGTCACAGGGTTCCTGAGGGGCGTCAGCAACCACGGCATGTTGGGGTATCCGGAGTCACCTACATACAGACAATTGCACATTAGCTGAGTTGGAAAAGAGGGTGGAACACTACATTGCAGAACACACACAATGGTACAAAGTCAGTACACACCAACAAGCCAGGCATGCTGGTTCCGCATCTGTGACATCATCCTCGGGATGCGACTACTCCTCATCACGTAGGCATCGTGTGCAGAACCGGGGAAACGGGCACACACGTGTGAGATGCTCATATCTGCAAGACAGACCACCAGTGCATTGACCGAGTGGTAGTGTTTGCGGTTCCTGTATGCCTGCTCTTGGGCCTGTGGTGGTACCAAAGCCACATAGGTCCCATCAATGGAGCCAATGACATGCGGCATCCTCCCCAGGGCATAGAAGTCACTCTTCACGTCAGTGAGTTGTTGGAGTCTAGGGAAATAGATGTACTGGTTCAGGTATATCAACATAGCCTCCAAAACATCGCGGAGCACACGGCTGAACATGGTCTGTGACATCCCACCAGCAGTCACCACAGTGTGTTGAAAGGTACCAGTGGCAAAGAAGTGTAGGGCTGCCATCACCTTCACCTTGGGGGTCAGCGCTGTAGGGTACGGCCGGCCAGGTTGCAAATGTGGTGCCAAGCGCACTGCCAAATCCTCAATCAGCTGCCTGGTGAAGCGGTACCGTCGGATGCTGTCACGTTCCACCATCGTTGCCAGGTCAGGGAATGGTCTATGGACAGCTGGTGCCCTGCAGTGCATAGGTGAAGAAAGAAAGATTGTCAGTCACCCCACATATGTGGCATTGAACACACTCTATATCACATGATACATCATTATGAGGCACAAGTACATGATGTGTGCAGTTCCGTAAGGACATGTATGGCACATACATGGCCAACATCTAACATCACAGTTCAACAAGTGGCATCAATAAGTCCCAGGTTGTGCCATTAGATATCATGAGGCCGTGTCATAGTTCCCATCTCCTGCTGCCACGTTACAAACACACCCCACAGTGACATGTGAGGACAGATGTGCCCCAGGCATCAAAGCTCAACGACAGGAAGATTCCCAGGGACCCTGTATTGCCACATGGACACTGGCATGACATGGTGTATCATGTATACACCACAGCAAAACAACCATGACCCCCACAGGTAGTGGTCCCTGTTGCCTCGGCAGGACAGACATGGACGTCTGTGACACACACACGCACAACATCAAAGTCCATGCACAAACAACGTGGATGTGGAGACTGTCTCCCATTGTGCACATGAAATCAGAGACATTGTAAACACAACATGCACATAGACTGTGGATGGACCATCACTATTGTGCCAATGGGTCACCCTGGGTTAAACATACCGTCCCACATGGGACTCAGGGGGTATGTGACATGACATACACATACACCACCGTGAAATGTGACCATGCCACATGCTCAGATATGAACAGTTGCACATCACAGTGGTCATGTACACGAAACACCAAGGATTCTGTCCCCATGAACACGTGCACAGCCTGGGGGTGGCTGCCCCCAAGTGACACCCACAGAACAACATGTTCACCCCCATACACGGAATAGGTAATGCAGCCTTACATGCCTTAGGATACAGTTTGGACAGGCTGTGGTGTTGTAGGTGTGCCCCTCACTCCCTGGGAAGTATATGTGGCTGGCATATGTTCACCTGTGACAGGCATGGTGACATATGCCAGTGACTTGTACAGGGACGCGTTGGACAGCAATGGACCGATCGGTGCGCACACATTGGCCATTGCATTCAATGTGTGCGGGTACGCGTTGTATCCTGGGTACGCGTTGAACAGCAATGGACCGATCGGTGTGCCCGGCCGGCCCATTGCATTCAATGTGTGCGGGTACGCGTTGTATCCTGGGTACGCGTTGAACAGCAATGGACCGATCGGTGTGCCCGGCCGGCCCATTGCATTCAATGTGTGCGGGTACGAGTTGTATCCTGGGTACGCGTTGAACAGCAATGGACCGATCGGTGTGCCCGGCCGGCCCATTGCATTCAATGTGTGCGGGTACGCATTGTATCCTGGGTACGCGTTGAACAGCAATGGACCGATCGGTGTGCCCTGCCGGCCCATTGCATTCAATGTGTGCGGGTACGAGCTGTATCCTGGGTACGCGTTGAACAGCAATGGACCGATCGGTGTGCCCGGCCGGCCCATTGCATTCAATGTGTGCGGGTACGCGTTGTATCCTGGGTACGCGTTGAACAGCAATGGACCGATCGGTGCGCACCCATTGGCTATGGCCTGGCCTGGCAACGGACGCGTTTTCAAATTTTGAACGAGTCTGATGCTGTAAATTCAGTTGGTCACCCACAACAATGTTGCAAATTCATGGGTGTCATGAAGTTGAACTTTTGAAGGATGCTGTGGGCGTGTGTAAGTGGTGCAATTCCATGGATTGGCCAGATTCAGAAGATGCAAACGACTTGGACCTATCACTTTGGACACATGGGACAGTATCTGCCTCTGCAGCACACATATAATGCTGGCTGTTCCCCTGAGAGCTCACTTGCCTGCACTACATGCTCCAGGACGACATCTGCCACCACCACTGCTGCTGTATCTGCACCCTCTGGACCCTGCAATGGCACGTACTGTGGAGAGAGCCCCAGCCTTCAGCACTGAGGAGAACCAGACCCTGCTGGACAGCCTCCTTCCACAGTACAGCAAGCTGTATGGGAAAGCAGGGGAGCAGGTGAGTGTTCTGTCCACTGCCTTTCTAAATGTGCATGTTGTCTGACTAGCAAGGCTAACAGTCTGCACACCACTGGCTAGCAGGCTCACTGAGTAGTTGTCACCCCCCATAGTGTGTAGTTACATGCACTGAACAGGCATAGTGCAGTGACAGTGCATTTAAACAAGGTTTTACTTCCCAGGCAATGATACCATGTAGTAACTGCTGGCATACTGTCCATGGCCATCGTTGCACTGCCTGTGTACATCATGTGCCCCTGTGATTGAGACATGTATATCCAACTGTGTAATGCACGGATATGTTGCATGTGTAGTAATGGCATTCTCACTTTGTCATCCTCACAGGTTGATGCCCACCAGAAGCAGCAGATATGGCTGACCATCGTCCGGGCAGTGAGATCCGTGGGGGTCTACAAGCGCCGGATCCGCAACTGCCATAAGAGGTGGCAGGACCTTCGGGGCTGGACCCGGAGGATCGCACGGGTCCAGCTGAAGCTGTCGCCTCCTCGCAGGAGGGGCGGACACCGGACCCTGACCCCCACATGCTCAGGATCCTGGCGGTGGTCTTCCCTGATCTGGATGGGCAGCTGAAGGCCAGAGAGCAGCAAGGAGGGGGTGAGTCCATGACTGCATTGTGAACTTTGTCTGCCATGCTATGTGCCCTCCTCTGGCCTGGTTAAACTTCCACAGTACATCAGTCATGTGGTCCAGGACCCACGTCCCTCTATTGTGCACTGCCCACTCCTCATCTGATACCCAGGTGTGGCCCTTACAGTCAGGGAATTGTGTCACTTGGGTACTATGTCCTTGCAGTTTGCTTGACTCAAGGTGGGGGACAGCATCTGTTTCCCTAACTCTGTGGTGGGCGTCATGGGTGGGTCCATTGCTTACACAATGCCTGTGTTCTGACATGTAATCTGCGTGTTACTTTGATATGTGGTCCAATTGCTGAGCTGATCCACCACATGTGCCTGGGGTATCTGGCACACACCCATGCTGCGGTTGGGAACAATGTTTGGGCCCCAGGAGTGTGTATATTACGTGTGTCACACATACTTAGCCAGCTGCCTACTGTCCAGGGCTCATCCCTCATTCATGTGGGGCAGGACAGTCATGCCTACTCCAGGCCATACAATACACTCTGTACTCCCACTCCCGTGTATCAGCTGACACGTTGTGCTCAGTGATATTTCCCCTCAGGTGTCTGCCTCTGTGTCAGTGTGCTGTGGCTTCGTTGTCAGGACTGCTGGGGTGTTTCTCGGTTGGGGCTCAGCATGCCACCGGAGATGTGACCATAGGAGACGATACTTGTGTGACACATAGGTGTTTGATCACCTGACCGTGCAGACTGGGGTATGCGAATGTGAAGTTCAGGCAGCTGTTTCCCATTCACAGCAGATTGTGAGGTGCTCAGGTTCAGAGGGTTGTGTTACAGGTCTCCCATATGTCCAATAGGTATGACCTGGACAGATAAGGGTTCAGATGATGTGGTGTGTGGGGGATGTACATGTGCACTTGTTCAGCTCCAGGACTTGCATTCCCCATGACCTACTATTGTGACACAGTGCAGAGTGTTGTTGTCTGGCTGCCCTGCCCATGTGACTGGAGACAGTGATGTATGACTTAGCAGGCATGCCTGTGCCATGGCATGTGACTTCCTATGAGTGATCCTGCAGGGGAGTGACATGTGCTACATGCACACCATTGTGGCAATGGCTATCAGGACATGGGTGCATCATGGTGTCTGTCACTGGTATGCATCACATGCATTTCCTATTTGACTCTGGGCATCCCTTTCATCCGGACACCTGTACTGACTCAGTGGCAAGAGTTGTGATGTGTGCATGTTCACATGCTTCACCGGGTTCTCTGCACTGTCCAACTACTGTGTAGGTGGTGCATGTGTCCACACTGGGGTATTGCCATCCAACAGACACCAGACAGATGGGTGCAAGGCCAGGTGGGATGTGAGTGCCATGGTTGACCATCAGACTGACAATTGGCTTCTCCTGTTCTGTTTGGGCACTTTTAGCAATGTTCAACTAAGGATGCCAGGGCTTGCTCTGTAATGTGCTGTACTTACTGTGGTGTGTGCGTTCGGTGCAGGTGACTGATGTCTGTCTGTTTCCCTATTGATTGCAGATACATCCACGGCCACAGGAGGGGACAGCTCCACGGACCAGGAGGAGCCGCAGAGCCAGACTGGGTCAGCAGCCGAGGAGTGGTCGGAGGGACCCAGTGGCACGGAGGGCGAGGGGAGCCACACCGAGGAGTCCTCAGCACCATCCACCTCAGAAGAGGACCACAGCAGCTCGGAGGATGACTCCCTTATGGAGGCGGGTGTCAGCAGCCACCACACCCCAGATAGTGTTGCTGTCCCCGCCACCACCACCACCACCACCGCCCTCCCATCGGCTCCCATTCCCGAGGTCCGTGGAGGCTCCCATGTTCAGGAGCGTGTCTCCTTTGGGCCAGGCACCGCACCCCCTGCCCCTGTGTCCCCTGCTGCCCTGAGTGAGGCGTCTGTGTACCTCCTTCGCCAGCTCCATGTAGGGCAGACAGCGATGCTGAGTGTCCTCCATGCACACACCACTCTGTTAACTCAGCTGGTGTCGTTCATGGAGGGCATCTCATCAGGCATGTCTGCCCTACAGAGGGGCAATAGGTCCATGGACTCCTCCCTGACGGCAGCAGTGTCCCTCCTCCGACAGTCCCTCACCCCTCCTGCCTCTGCCCCATCCACACTCCCCAGCACCTTACCTGTCCCAAGCACACACACACCGGCACAGGCACACACCAGCACAGACTCGAGCAGCACACAGACACACACGCCACAAACAAGATGCACACGCACGCACAGTCAGGGGACTGACACCACACTCACAGGGGATGGGGCCCAGGCACACACATGCATCCACGAGCACTGCGCAGTCCTCAGTTGCCTCTCCCTTCAAAGCCCCCTCCCTTGCCTCACCTGCAACCCCAAAGACACAGCGGCTCTTCCTCAGTGACCTCGGCCTCTTCCCCTCCGATCCAGCTGATACAGCATTCAGGGGGAAGAGGAAGCCCACCCACACGGAGCGGAGTGCCCCTCGCCCCCGGACACCCTCCCCCAGGCGCAGACCGACTGACGCCCCCACCCGCAAGTCCCCCCGGACCCGGAAGAGCAAGACCCCGCCGCTACCACCCTGTCTGACTTGGGCACTGCAGTGGCGAACCTGTCCACTCCATCTGCACGGTCCACTGCAGTCGTGCCGGCACCCACACCATCTGAGTCATGCCCCCCAGTTGTGCCGGCACACACCATGTCAGACACCTCCACTGCAGTGGCTCTCCAGCACCCACCACCCCTTCCCTGCCTCCTTCTGGTGAGCCCTGATCCTGTCCCTGCGGTGCCTGGCCTGCCCCCCCGTATGCCCCTCCGAGGGGATTGTCCCTGGTTTTTATCAGTACAGGCATGCGTAGGGTGACATCTGCCACTGTCACCCTGTTTTGACTTTCATGATGGACTGGCCATTGGCCTTTGTTTATTTTTTACATGACTTCAACTTTTGAACCCACATATGCTGAATAAAGCAACTTTCTGTTCTCTAGTGCTTTTGCTTCTGATGTACATGATGTTGATGATGCTAACCATGCCCTTGCTGCAGTGATGGTGATATTTGGTCTCATGAAAATGAAGTGTTACTGTGCAGGAACCCATGTGGTCCAGGGGGACTGTGTCCTATCCTGTGGTGTATCCATGTCATCCTTAGCAGCATCTGAGGGTGTAATGTTTTCAATATTTGGCAATGGGATTTCCTACTTACATTAGCAATGTCACATCTGTGGCTTCCACCCCTGCACATCTGTTGTGCTTGCCATTGTTCAATTAGTCTACTTCCCTGACCGTGTGGCCATCTCCACTGGACATGCAGGTTTGGGCATCAATGGGGAAGGACTCATCTGTGTTGTCAGTGCAACTTGCTATACATGTGTGTTGGATCTGTGCTGATGATTTCGTTGACACTCCCATGACCAGGCTGATGTGACGGGAGCCTTCATTTGGTGCTAATTGTTGACTATGTGACCAAGTGTTCTGCTGACATGATGGAGCCCTACTGAGGCGACATATGGCACAGCTTTCCTCACACAGGAGTGGAGTCCCCTCATGGCAGTGTGTACTCCTGTGACATCGCCTGCGCCCAAGGTGTGTGTTGTATGAGCATGTCTGTGTGTTCACTTCCATTTTGCTGTGCATGCTGGGATCCCTAGTGATGTTCCTGTTTGTGATGCTTGCTGAGTTGACCTATGTTCCCCCAAAGTCTTCTCCCTGGGTTCTCTGTGATGTGGGTGCATGGCACATTACTGGTCATCAGGGTGTCACCCATAGGTGTGTTTGCTGCCAGGGCTGAGTTTGTGGGCAGACGCTGATTGGTCACAGTCAGGATTCCCCTTGGCACTTGTTGTTTACACCTGTCATGTGATTTCCGGTTTGTGTTAGCTTTCATTGGTTGTGACACGTTGTGTGTGTGACTGCTGGCACTCCTCAGGGTCAGGGCTGCAATGTTGGTAGTTGTCTATGTGTGTTCTTTGTGGGTGACCTTGGCTTCTTCATTGGTGTGTGACTGTGGCTGGGATCCCATTGGTTGGTGTGGTATTGCCGTCATGTCCATGTACCGCGTAGTGTGCAGTGTGTCAGACATTCAGGAGTCTTGTTGAGTGGCCATATGTGATGTGTTTCTGCACCTTGGTTCCCACCACCCCCCCTGGGATTGTCATAGGTGCATGTGCAATGTCACCAGTGCATGTGAGCTTCACTGCTGCACATTGTTGGAGGTCGAGGTGTGTGGTGTTGAGTGTGTGCAGATGAGAGTTGTTGCCCGGCTAGACCCCTACCTCCATGTTGGCCTTGGCTTACTGGCCGTGCTGATTGATTTGTGCTTGTGTAGGTGTGATGGTAGTTTGTTGCTCAGGACACATGACTGTGGTTCACAGTGTGAACGACATCTAGCTTTGTCATCACAGTAGTATTGTAATGCAGCCCAGGGTCACCACATTGTGGGGGCCCTGTGTGTAGTGCTGTGGTGTCTCTGTGTCTTGCTGTGTCAGTTGCTGTTCCTACATGCTTGTGTGACATGTGTGATTTGTGCTCCCTCTCATCTGACAATGCCTGATTGCCCACATAGGGGATTTGGATCCATGAGTTACCTTTGTGTGGCACTGTATGCACATCTGTGTAATTGGTATTCAGGCCTCCTCATGTGTTGTGTGGTTGCCTGGGGACACTGGCACCCCCCTCACCTGTTGTGTTTGATGTGCAGTGTGGGTCTGCCTGTTTGTGTTTGTGCATCTGCACCACTGCATTGGCATATCTTTAGTGTGCCATTGGCTGTATGTTGTTTGGTGTGTTTCCCCTGCTGTCCCTGGGACTCCTAGGTCATCAGTCAGCACAATGATCATTGTTTGTGTGTCCCATTGCTGCCATGGTATGGTATCTGTTCACCTCACATCTACAGTCTCCACAGGGTATCTGCATTTGTGTGCCCATTGGTGCAAATATGTGGGTCTGCATTCTGATGGTCACTTCTGTCATTGTGTCATTGATGAATGTTGACAGTGTCAGCCCCCATGGGTGATGTTTGTCTGCACATGGCCAAAGGTATGTCTTATTTGCACTGCACTGTTTGCCTCCCCCAATCTATGTTGCTATGGGACACAAGCACTACTTTGCCACTGATGTGTTTGTTGTTCTGTGACCAGGAATCATCCATGCAGTTTGGCAGTTGCAGCTTTTTCTTTGTCAACACTTACATTTTGGTCACTGTGAAGATGGGGGTTTGGACCCCATTGCCACAATGTTCAAGATGTGCTTCAGCTATGGACCCCACACTTACATTTTGGTCACTGTGATGATGGGGTTTTGGACCCCATTGCCACAATGGTCATGGCCTGCTTGCATTGTGGGGGCCACACACATTTATGTGTGGCACATGTGATGGGGGTCACATTGTATGTTCTAAGTCATGTTCAGTGTTGTAGGCATTTGACACAGTCTACACACGCTTGTCATGGTGTTGGGGGGGATGTCTTTATGTTGCATTCTTTATGTTGGTGTGTGCTTGTTGTGTCATGTATTAGCCATCCTGTGAGTGGGGGTGTTGTTGGTGGTAGGCATCCAGCCCCCATGGGTAGGGGTGGTAGTAGTGACAGGCATCCAGCCCCCCATGGGTAGAGGTGGTAGTAGTGGTAGGCATCTGGCACCCCCTGGGTGGAGGTGGTAGTAGTGACAGGCATCCAGCCCCCCGTGGGTAGAGGTGGTAGTAGTGGTAGGCATCTGGCACCCCCTGGGTAGAGGTGGTAGTAGTGACAGGCATCCAGCCCCCCATGGGTAGAGGTGGTAGTAGTGGTAGGCATCTGGCACCCCCTGGGTAGAGGTGGTAGTAGTGGTAGGCATCTGGCACCCCCTGGGTAGAGGTGGTAGTAGTGGTAGGCATCTGACACCCCCTGGGTAAGGGTGGTAGTAGTGGTAGGCATCTGGCACCCCCTGGGTAAGGGTGGTAGTAGTGGTAGGCATCTGGCACCCCCTGGGTAAGGGTGGTAGTAGTGACAGGCATCCAGCCCCCCCCTGGGTAGAGGTGGTAGTAGTGGTAGGCATCTGGCACCCCCTGGGTAGAGGTGGTAGTAGTGACAGGCATCCAGCCCCCCATGGGTAGAGGTGGTAGTAGTGGTAGGCATCTGGCACCCCCTGGGTAGAGGTGGTAGTAGTGGTAGGCATCTGGCACCCCCTGGGTAGAGGTGGTAGTAGTGGTAGGCATCTGGCACCCCCTGGGTAGAGGTGGTAGTAGTGGTAGGCATCTGGCACCCCCTGGGTAGAGGTGGTAGTAGTGGTAGGCATCTGGCCCCCCATGGTTAGAGGTGGTAGTAGTGGTAGGCATCTGGCACCCCCTGGGTAGAGGTGGTAGTAGTGGTAGGCATCTGGCACCCCCTGGATAAGGGTGGTAGTAGTGACAGGCATCCAGCCCCCCATGGGTAGAGGTGGTAGTAGTGGTAGGCATCTGGCACCCCCTGGGTAAGGGTGGTAGTAGTGACAGGCATCCAGCCCCCATGGGTAGAGGTGGTAGTAGTGGTAGGCATCTGGCACCCCTGGGTAGAGGTGGTAGTAGTGGTAGGCATCTGGTACCCCCTGGGTAGAGGTGGTAGTAGTGGTAGGCATCTGGCACCCCTGGGTAGTGGTGGTAGTAGTGGTAGGCATCTGGCACCCCCTGGGTAAGGGTGGTAGTAGTGGTAGGCATCTGGCACCCCTGGGTAGAGGTGGTAGTAGTGGTAGGCATCTGGCACCCCTGGGTAGAGGTGGTAGTAGTGGTAGGCATCTGGCACCCCTGGGTAGAGGTGGTAGTAGTGGTAGGCATCTGGCACCCCTGGGTAAGGGTGGTAGTAGTGGTAGGCATCTGGCACCCCCTGGGTAAGGGTGGTAGTAGTGACAGGCATCCAGCCCCCCATGGGTAGAGGTGGTAGTAGTGGTAGGCATCTGGCACCCCCTGGGTAGAGGTGGTAGTAGTGGTAGGCATCTGGCATCCCCTGGGTAGAGGTGGTAGTAGTGGTAGGCATCTGGCACCCCCTGGGTAGAGGTGGTAGTAGTGGTAGGCATCTGGCACCCCCTGGGTAGAGGTGGTAGTAGTGACAGGCATCCAGCCCCCCATGGGTAGAGGTGGTAGTAGTGGTAGGCATCTGGCACCCCCTGGGTAGAGGTGGTAGTAGTGGTAGGCATCTGGCACCCCCTGGGTGGAGGTGGTAGTAGTGGTAGGCATCTGGCACCCCCTGGGTAAGGGTGGTAGTAGTGGTAGGCACCTGGCACCCCTGGGTAGAGGTGGTAGTAGTGGTAGGCATCTGGCACCCCCTGGGTAAGGGTGGTAGTAGTGACAGGCATCCAGCCCCCATGGGTAGAGGTTTTAGTAGTGGTAGGCATCTGGCACCCCCTGGGTAGAGGTGGTAGTAGTGGTAGGCATCTGGCACCCCCTGGGTAGAGGTGGTAGTAGTGGTAGGCATCTGGCACCCCTGGGTAGAGGTGGTAGTAGTGGTAGGCATCTGGCACCCCCTGGGTAAGGGTGGTAGTAGTGACAGGCATCCAGCCCCCCATGGGTAGAGGTGGTAGTAGTGGTAGGCATCTGGCACCCCCTGGGTAGAGGTGGTAGTAGTGGTAGGCATCTGGCACCCCCTGGGTAGATGTGGTAGTAGTGGTAGGTATCTGGCACCCCCTGGGTAGAGAGGGTAGTAGTGGTAGGCATCTGGCACCCCCTGGGTAGAGGTGGTAGTAGTGGTAGGCATCTGGCACCCCCTGGGTAGAGGTGGTAGTAGTGACAGGCATCCAGCCCCCCATGGGTAGAGGTGGTAGTAGTGGTAGGCATCTGGCACCCCCTGGGTAGAGGTGGTAGTAGTGGTAGGCATCTGGCACCCCCTGGGTAGAGGTGGTAGTAGTGGTAGGCATCTGGCACACCCTGGGTAATGGTGGTAGTAGTGACAGGCATCCAGCCCCCCATGGGTAGACGTGGTAGTAGTGGTAGGCATCTGGCACCCCCTGGGTAGGGGTGGTAGTGGTGGTGGGCATCCGGGCCCCTATGTGTATATGTGGCATTGGTGATGGCCATCCCGCCCCTATGGTGCTTCTGTTGCTGGTGTAAGTAATTTCTGCATCCCTCTGTGTGTGTGTGATATGTCGGGTACGTGTAGTTTGCTTTTGTGGTTGGTGTCTGACTTACCTTCTGCGCCGTACGCGTCCGTGCCTGTTCCGGTAGTAGATGTAGAATATTGGTAGGATCGGCACGATGGGATTCATGGTTGGTTCGTCTCGTTCGTCTTTCTCGTTGCTTCGCCTCGTCCTCGTCGCTGGCGTGTTCGTCTCGTAGCCGTGGATCGTGTTGTGGCGCGAATCGGAGCTTATGTGCGCCTCTCCCGGATGCTTTGACGTGCCGTGCATAGCGACGGGTTCGTCGCGTACGGGAAGCGCATCGTACTTGTCCGGCCGGACGGGGCTGCATTTTGGCTTCCGTGCGACTCGATTCTGCGTTTACGGATCCGGCTCGGTCGGGGAACAGGACCTGGATTGGGTGAGTACGACTGGGTCGGAATCTATGCTGTTGTGCGCATCGTACTTGCTCGTTCGGAATAATGTGCGGATCGGTCGGGAAACAGGCATTCGCATGGCTTTTTTCCCGACCGAATGGTGTTAGGTGCGCCTCCGACCGAGATCGGAATCGGCCCCTTAGTGTTGTGATGGGATCTCCAGGTCTTCCGCATCCAAAAACTTGTTGTACCACAAAGATATCTCCTTCTTAATTGGATGCGGTGTTTGAAGAGAAAGCTCAATTTCCCAGTTTCCTCTAACCTCCTCCTTTTCTGCTTCAAACCAGGAAACAAGTTGTAAATACTTAAACCTGGAAAACCCAATACCAATCCTAGCCCTTAACAATTCCCAGGGATGAATCCCCTCTGCATCTAACAGTTCCGACCAGATGTTAATGCCCGCCCTCTTAATAGGTACAGCCAAGCTATCCCTGAGGCACTGAGGAGTACCGGGGGAGTCCCAGATAGGAGCAAAATCTGAGTAATATCCGATCCCCCATCTACATCTCACTTTGTGCCACGTTTCCAAGGCTGCCTTAAGGACCTTCAGGCGTACTCGCTTAAAATACCTCGGGCCCCAAACTTATACAAAAAGCCCTCTCCGCCTCCTCCACCTTCCATTGTAGCCATTTCACCCAACAATCTTCCCCACGCTGACTCCTCTGGTTTTGAAAGTAACATCCGGATGCCTTTAAATTGGAAAGCAACCAAGTACCAACCAATGTCCGGAAGAGCCAAACCCCCTTTTATTAGCTTGCGCCTCAACTTTTTCCAGGAAAGCCTCGCACCTTTCTCGCCCCAAATAAAGCTCCCGATCTTACCCTGAACCATGCTTAAGCTCTTGCTGGGAAACCCCAGTGGGACCGCATTAAACAGGTAAGTCAACTTAGGGAGTATGACCATCTTTACCAAATTTACCTTCCCATAGATAGTCAAGGGAAGATTCCTCCATCTACTAAAGAGTCGGTCTATTTCCTTTATAGTTTTATTTAGATTGATCAAGGGGATTTTGTCCAAATCTTTAACGATGTGAATTCCCAGATACCTAAAGTCACTGCTGGTTATACCCTCCCATTGGTCGATGTTCCAACACATCACCTCGGTTTTTGAGGTGTTGGCTAAGTAGCCTGAGAGAGAACCGAACTCCATTAGTAGAGCTTCAACCCGAGGGATAGTCGCCTCGGGGTTGTTGGTATATAAGATCAAGTCGTCAGCATATAGAGCTAACTTATAGCTATATTGTTGAGACTTAAAAGAATGGATTGAGTCGTCTAATCTAATGGCTTGCGCTAATGGCTCTATATAGAGGTTAAACAGGAGAGGGGAAATAGGGCAACCCTGTCTGGCTCCTCTCTGGATATTAAAACTGGCGGTCAACATGCCATTTAGAAGAATCCTAGCGGTGGCCCCTTGATAGCAATTCCTCAGGGTTTGAATAAAGATGGGGCCAAAGCCCATTACCTCTAATACCTCCCAGAGGTACACCAAACAGACCCTATCAAAGGCCTTGGCCTCATCCAGGGCCACTATGGCCAGAGGATCAGATCTTCCAATGGCCAGATCGATGTTACCTAGTAACAGTTGTGTCTGTTCCTGGATGTACCTCCCTGCTATGAATCCCTTCTGATCGGTATGAACCAGTTTAGGGGCTATTTTAGCCAATCTCCCCACCGATATGCCCATAAAGATCTTATAATCGGCATTCAGCAGGGAGATTGGACGATAGGAGTCGGCTTTCAAAGGATCCTTCCCTGGCTTTGGGATCAATACAATAGTCGCCTCCTTCCAGGACTTAGGGACTTTACCAGTAAGGCAATATACTGAGTTGAAGGTGGCGCGCAAGGCTGGAGTCAATTCTTCTGCTAGGAGTTTATACACTTCATTCGGAAGTGCATCTATGCCTGCTGCCTTTTTATTCTTACATTTTTTTATTTGATCTTTTATCTCTTCAAACGTGATGGGAGCATCTAGGATGTCGCGGCTCTCATCAGTGAGAATTGGTAAAGATTTACTCTTCAGCCAAGATTGTATATAGCCAATCAACGGGACCAAATCTTCCTTATAGAGATCTGAAAAAAGGGAAAGCAGGCAAGCTTGCATGTCCTCAATGTTACTAGACTTATCTCCATTACTATTTACTATTAATTCATTGATGTTATTTTTAGAGCGATACGCTCTTGCTTTCCAGGCCAAAAGGGCACCAGCCTTCTCCCCATACTCAACATTTTGGATACTCTTTGTGAGCCATTGTGCCTTACATTTTACATCTAATTTACCCCTGTATTCTTGCCTAGCACATTCCAGGTCACTCTGAACTTGGGACAGCTTTCCTGGGATTCCATGACTAAGTCTATTCCTCTTATCCTCTAACTGAAGTATTCTCTCCTCCATGGTACGAAGCTCTCGAGCCTCAGCCTTATTTTTAAAAGCTATAAGTCCAAGAAGCCTACCCCGCAGGTTAGCCTTAAAGGCATCCCAGATAAAATCCATGGAGGTAGAACCCATATTCAGAGAAAAGAATTCTAAAGAAGATAACTTGATGGCCTGAGTTATCTCAGAATCCAGGAGCATAGCTCTATTAAGCGTCCATCTAGACTGTAATTTATATGTTTTACTAAGATAGGAAAAAAGAACTGAGGCATGGTCGGAAAGATGACTTGGTAAAACTGAAATCTCCGTTAAGCCAACCAAAGTAGACCTATCTATTAAAATATAGTCAATCCTGGAGGAGTGACCATATTTTTTGCTGTAGAATGTAAACCCCTGAAGGTCTCCCTTCTTTGCCCTCCAGACATCTACCAGGTCCAAATCATGAAACATATTTATCAAACCACGACGGACATGGGGCGCCCCTACATAGTGACTTAAATTGGACCTATCTTTTAATGGATCTAAAAGGACATTAAAATCACCACCTATAATCAAAGGAGGAGTTGCCAAAATTAGTTTAGATTGTAGCTTACAAATGAATGTCGGATCATCGACATTGGGGCCGTAGAACGAAACACATACTAGCTCCGTCCCTCCGAAGTCCAGCTGCGCTACTACCCACCTCCCAGACTGGTCCGTCTGCACTGATTTAATTGAGCAATTAGCCCCGTGCTTAATCAAAATTGCAACACCTCTGCTATTGATCGTCTGTTGTGAAGTACAATAGCATTTTATCCAGGAAATTCTAGAAAAAATTGCACGGCTTTCTGCAAAACTTAGATGTGTTTCCTGCATAATACAGATCTGAGCTGAGGAGAGTTCTATATACTTCAAAATCAATCTTTGCCTGCGAGGGCACCTTAACCCGTTCATATTCCAAGAGATAAAGGTGACCTTATTATCTTTTAATGAGGTTCCAGCCATTAGCTTGCAAACTTTTTATACCAACAAGACGGACCTTTTCAAAATTGAGTGAGATGAGGTTTCATTTTTCTTTTCTTTTTTACCCACAGCACCCCACCCAGTGAACCCCTCCCCCCTCCCCCTAACCTCCCCTCCCCCTGTGCCCCAACCCCCAACCCCTCCTTCCCATGAGGAACCCTCCCTTCCAATAGGCGAAGCCTATTCGGTCTCTGCTCCCCCGGGGCTTAGAAAAATACATTAAATCAAAAGTCTTACTTGGGTCTTACTGCCTATTGATTACATAAATCCTCCCCCCTCAACGGTCCCCCTCTCTACCCCCCAGCTCTAATTTGATTTTTGCATTAAGAGCATCAGCCTCTTCAGTTGTGCGAATCTGATGCATATGGTTATTCCACATTACGCGCAAAAATGCGGGAAACTTCAGCTGAGCCTTAGCCCCCATGTTGTTTAGCTCCTCGAGCCTTTTCCCCAACTCCCACTGTCTCGTTGCAGTAATATGGGAAATGTCAGATCTTATGGAAAAAGGACTTAGACCCTCAGATATTATCTTGCCTTCCTTGAGGGCTAAGGATAAGATCTCCTCCTTAACAGAGTATGACAAAAAGTTAACCAGGATCTTCCTGGGTTTTTGCCTAGCTAAGTTCCTCTTAAATGGATCCCGATGGACCCTTTGTATCTCACGAGCAAGATCCACTTCAGGTGAGTTCTTAAAAACAGTCCCCTTTAACAAAGAAATCACAAACCCTTTTATGTCTAACCCTTCGAGGGCTTCGGGGACGTTCAGAAGCCTTAAATTGTTCTTCCTGGAGTGGTTTTCTAAACGTTCAAGACCTTCCTTAAGTTCTTTATTCTGGGTCGATAGCCTAACCAATTCTGCGGAGGTAGTGCACATAGTCTCTTTAATCTTAGGAATCTCCAGCTCGATTGCATCAGTTCTTAGGGTGACTTCGTCTAGTCTCTTAGTCAGCACTTCGCAAGAGGCTTGAATGGCTGCCTGATTCGCTTCTGAGACCAGAGATCTGCTGGTCATCTCATCTCAGCCTGGTTCATCTCAGAGACAGTAAATCTACTTGACATTTCATCCTTCAATGCGAGTAGGATATCTGCCAAGGAGCGTGTCATGGGATCTATAGTCACATTGTCATCTGGGATTTCCAACGCACTCGATGATGTTTCCTGAGAGTCATGGGCAGCCAGGGCGGAATACCTGTTCAAAAGGCCCCCTTCTGGATGTATCGCTGGCGCACCATAAAGACTCCCCACTGAGTCTTCCTGTTGAGCACTAGGCGTCTCTGCACGTGCTACGCATGTTTTCTTCTGGGAATGGCTTATGGCCACCACCAGTGAACTCAGAGGGCTATGTTCACCCACCAGGGGGCTCTCTTGGCCCATGTTCTTTGAGGGGTCACAGCAGGAGGCAATTGAGGCATTTGAGGAGGACATAACCTTATAGTATGTCTTCAATGAGGGAGTAATTTTAATTTTTGGGGGTGATGTCTTCTTACCCCTACCTCTGCCCTTCCTCTTGCCAGCCTCTTCCCCCTTAGAAGCAGCCCCGACGCCCTTCACACGCCTGTGTCACAGATTGTATAACAAAGCTCCCGTTGTGCCCCGTCCACCCAAAAACAAGCCCCCGGTCCATTGAAACAAAAATAACGACCCGTGCTACGACACTATATGATATCACTGTCCGCAGGGTGTGGAGGAGGTGGCTCCAAATCAAGACCCCTAAAATCCGCCCATCGCTTCCAAATTTTATAGTGCTTTTGAGGGCACCCTCTCGCCTTAAAAATTGGCTGCTCCTGGCCCATGCACCAATCAAGACCAGCCCCCAAGTACTCAACTTAGGTGGGGCAGGATCCTTCAATGCCCGAGCGATATCCCTTTTAGCTAGGGTGAAGCCCAAGAATAATAAATGTCGTTTGTAGATATTGCCCCCTATCTCATCCGTAATATGCAGTAGAATTAGCCTAGGGGAATGAGGTACCGCCCATCCCAGTACTTCAGAGAGACAGCTGATAACCCCTCTCCAAAACCGGCCCTAGGCCTCACAGCTCCAGGTTGTATGTAGCAATGTACTCTCCTCTCTGTCGCACCTAAGGCACATGGGGGAATCTATCATTCCTTCCCTCCAAAGCCTATATCTAGTAAAATATGTGCGGTGCAAGTATTTAAATTGAATAAGCCTAAGGCGGGAGGCAATTGCCGCGTATCTCGGGGATTCCAGGGCTTCTCGCCAATCATCGCTATCCAGTGGGCCCAAATCCACCTGCCATTTTTCCCGGAGGGGATCCAAGGTCGTGGGGAGATTTGTTACCAGCGTTTGATATATCTTTGCGGTTTTGTGATCACCCAAGTCCCCCATAAAAACTTTCGCCTCAATTGGGTTGAAGTCGGGAAGATAATCCAGTTGTGAGATATACGGAGTTAAGGCATGTCTTAATTGCAGGTATTTGTAAAACTGAGCATGCGGCATATCGTATTCGAGCCGAAGGTCCTGAAAAGATTTCATGGTAGTGCCCCGCATCACGCTATCGAGCATGGATATACCAATGGCGTCCCATCATTTAAATCCAGCTAACGCGGTCACCTGTGGCATGAGGTCACTCTGCCAAAGTGGGGTCTCCCTCATCAACCGCCGCAGCCATCCCACCCGGCGAAGGGAGTACATCCACACGCCAAACACAACCCGCGTAGCTGGTAGCAGCCTGCGCTGCTCTTTCCGCGCGTAGAGCAGTCTGTGTGGCAGCATATCCCCCATCAGCCACTTTTCGACTCAATAGGCCGGGTCGTTACTAATACCATAACACCAATCATTCAAAACCAGGAGGTGAGATGCCGCGTGATAAGATTGGAGATCAGGAGTCGCTATACCCCCACAAAAGGTAGACTGGAAGCACGTCCTGAGCGACACCCTAGCGGTCTGATCCTGCCACAAAAAACGGCTCAATCGGGAATCTAGCTGTCGGAACCAGGAAGGTGCTATTTGGAAAGGGTGATTCTGTAATTGGTAAAGGAGGCGGGGAGGGACACCATTTTAAAGATTGCAGACCTGCCTAAGATAGAAAGGGGCATCCGCGACCATGCCTCCATCTCCGCCTGTGTGCGCGACCAAATAGGGGCGATATTCTGATCCCATGATATCGATGGCACATCCGAGATATAGACGCCAAGATATTTCAGACCGGTCGTCGCCACCGTCACCTCCGCCGTCCAGGTGCCCATATCCGCACCCCCACACACGGGCCAAAGAACGGCTTTCTTGGCATTGATATACAGGCCGGTGTGTTGGCCGAAAATCTGCATAATACGGGGACCTGACCGGCAGGGATTCATAAGAAAAAACAGGACATCATCGGCGTAGAGAGCAATCCGATCCGAAAACCCTCCCGGCCACTCAAAGCCCATTACCTGTGCATCAATGCGAACCCAGGCGGCCAATGGCTCCATAGCCAAGGCAAACAAATAGGGGGAAAGGGGACAGCCCTGTCGAGTACCACGTCCTATAGGACAAGGATCGGACACAGCACCAGCAATTCAGACCGAGGCCGAGAGGTCAGTGTAAAGAAGTTTAATATAAGAGATAAGGCGTGGACCGAAATTTAATCGTTGTAATAGCGCGAACAGATAGACCCACCCCAGCTAATCGAACGCTCTATCAATATCCGCTAAGAGCAAGGCGGCAGGGCACTGAAGGCGATCGATAGCCGCAACCGCGTTATGTACACGTCTAATGTTATGGCGGGTAGCCCGCTGGGGCATGAAGCTGGCCTGATCTGGATGAACCAGATCTGGCATGTAGGGAAGGATACGTTTAGCCAGCGCCTTGGCCAACAATTTGGCCTCGAAATTTAACAAAGAGATGGGGCGATATGAAGAGTGCTGATCCGGGGGCCGCCAGGCATGGGAAAAACCGCGATTTCCGCATGCCTCCAGTCCGGAGGAAGCTTCCCTTCTTCAAGGGCTGCATGAACCGCTGCCAAGTAATGGGGAAGACAGTGGGTTGGAAATGACTTAAAAAACTCGCAGGGGAAGCCGTTCGGCCCCGGCACTTTCCCGGACCGCAAGTCGATCAAGGCCTCGCCTAACTCATCGATCGTCAACGGAGCATCTAAATCTTCCTGTGAGCCATCCGAAATAGCCTTAGGAGGCAAATCATCAAGATATTGGTGGACCAGGGGTTCCGGAAGGGCGTCCCTGGGAGCATATAGCTCTGCATAGTATGCCGCAAAACTGGCAGCGATACGGGCAGGGTCAGTGAGCGTCCAGCCCTCCCCGTCAAGAATACCCAGTATGCTCGCTGGACGGAGCGCTTGTTGACACAGGCGATGTAGAAGCGAGCTCGAATTGTCTCCCCACTGATAAATTCTACTACGAGAGGCTAGCCAAGCCTGTCTGGCCTCGTCACGAAGGGTGTCTGCATAGGTCTGCTGTAGAAGAAACAATTGACGGCGGTATGCCCCGCCATGTTCGTCCCTGCATTTCTGTTCTAGGAGTAAAATCTGCGCCTCAGTCTGACTCAGAGCCTCCCGGTTCTTTTTCCGACGGGCGGCACAGTACGCGATGTCCACTCCCCTGATGGTGGGCTTCATTGCCTCCCATAACATGGCCGAAGAGTCGACCGTGCCCAAGTTTTCAGCGAAATACGCCATATGGGCTTGTTGTAGGTGGGACGTGTACTGTGGGTCTTGGAGATGCCACGGCGACAACTGCCATTGAAAGGGGGGTCGCACCACCTTGAGGCGGAGAGTGAGGGCCACCGGAGAATGATCAGACAGACCTCTAGGTAAGATAGCTGTCTCTGCGATCCGAAAATAGTAGGAGTTTGGTATAAACACATAATCCAGCCTAGAGAACGAATCAGGGACCGTCGAGTTATACGTGTAACCGTATGCCGCTGGGTGCATGTGCCGCCATGTATCCAACCACCCCATATCTCCCATGAACGTGTGCAATCGTGTAGGTCTCGAAATCTCAGGTGCCCCGCGCGAGCGCCATCTATCCCATGCCACATTTGCCACATCATTCCAATCCCCGCCGAGAACCGAGAGGCCCCCAGGAATCTCAAGCAGCTTAGCCGATAAGCACTCTACAAACGTGTCTGAGAGTGGGGGAGGTGCGTAAATACTGCCCAGTGTAACAATTTCCCCATGCAATGTCCCTGAAATAATAACATATCTACCATGGGGGCCAGACCATGTCTTGGAATGAACATAGGGGATCCGACGATGAACAAGTATGGCAACCCCCCGGGAGCCCCTGGTGAACCCTGCGTGAAAAACTTGTACATATCCAAAGCGTGCGAGACACAGCACCTTAGTGCCCAGCATGAACATCGGCCTGGGCCCTCTTGGCATACCGTAAGACCGCACCACGTTTGACCTTGTTCAGCGCCCCCCGAACGTTCCAGCTAACTACATGGAGCCTACCTTTGGGGTCAGTTACAGGGCCGGGCATCGAATAAAAGTGTGAAATTCTGGGCCGACGCAGGGCATACAAACCATTGATGGAAGAAAAAAGGACACAGTGTAGTCAACAACATTCAACAAAACTTTCCCCCCCCCCCCAATACCTCACAACATTTGAAGCATCTGTCGCGGCATGGAACACGCCCCCACCCCAACGGGAGCAGGACACATCACCATACCAAGAGTCCCCCACAGAACAGATCCCAAACATTAAGAAAGTTCTCAGATACTGAGAAACGAGTTATGGGGGTCAGGCATCCTGTGGGCCCTTGCACAGGAGACGTCGCTGGCGCAGCATCCAGTGTAGGAAAAGTTCTCCAACCTTGGGTCAAATCGGCGACGGAGTTCGCCGGGTCTCCTCTGCCCGCGATGTAGATGCACTTCGTGACTTAGAGCGGCGTCTCGAGCGAGGCGGTTTCACCTTAGGCCGAGCCGCCTGTCGTGCATTCTCTCCGGACGATGATTCAGGGTTCAATTGCGGCGGAGTATGCGGCCTATGTTTCTGTCTCTCATCCGTCCATGCGAAGACCTCCTCCGGAGTATCGAAGAAAAGGGTGCGTGACTTGTAGATGACTCTCAGCCTGGCCGGGAAGAGAAGTGCATATTGAATTTTAAGATCCCGCAACCGGGCTTTAGCAGCGGTGAAGGATTGGTGTCGTTGTTGTACCATGCGCGTATAGTCCGGGAATATCAGGATATGGTGAGAGTCGTAGTGGAGCTTACCGGCCAACCTGGCCTGTGTGAGGATGGCGTCCCGATCATGGAAATTCAATAGTCTTGCTATGACCGGCCGCGGGCGGGCCCCAGGTGGTGGTTTTTGCATAAGGGCACGGTGTGCACGTTCCATTATAAAGAACTGCGAAAATGACGTCGGGGGATCCAGCTCGTGATCCACTTCGTAAGAAACTGATCCATGTTGTTACCCTCACAGCCCTCCAGAAATCCCACAAAGCGTAGATTGGTTCTCCGAGCCCTGCCCTCCGCGTCCTCTGCTCTGATGGCCAGTCCCTTCGTGATGGATTCCAGGGAGGTCACCCACGCCTGAAGGGATGTCGAGGCATCTTCCACAGAAGAAATGCGAGTTTCGGCCTCAGTGATTCTATCCACCGCATTTCGCAGATCCTGGTGGATAAGGGCGACGTCCGATCCAACTTCTCCAATTTTGGCCTCAAGCGCCACCCGGGACTGGGTTATCGCCGCCAGCAATGACGCATTATCCGGCCCGGCAGGTGCTGATCCCGACGTTTCAGGCGCATGAGCTCCCGGCCCCGCATAAGGATCCAGGGTGCTCTGCTTCGAAACTTTGTCCCTGATCATCGTAAGGACGTCAAATAGGTGAGGGCCCAGCAGGGCGAACTACGGCAACGCCAAAGAGATGCAGCCCCAGACTCTCAGCTCCGGTCAACACTCGTAGGCAGTGTCAGTCACTGCATCCCGTGTCGATGAGGCAGGAAGACAGGCCCCGTGGCAGTCCGCACACAAGCCACACCGGGACTAACCCGGCCGCCTCCGCGCACAGGTGCCTGAGAGCCCCCCTAGTGGGTGTCACCCATCCGGCTGTCCACCGCACGGGCCCCGGATGAAGCGCCCCCGGCGGGGTTCAGGAAGAGGTCTTTGCTGGTATGTATATGGATCCCCGGCCACGAAGAGGCCCCGCCCGGGACTCTCAGCCAAGTGCCCCACCACCGGCCCGGGACACCACACCGTCGCAGCCTCCGGCACGCACAGTCACTAGTCCCAGCCAGCAGCAATGAGGAGGAAAGGGTGCAGGAGACAGCCAGGAGCCCCGGGAAGTGGACCGGCAGGGGGGAACCCCAAGTATGCTACAAAGTAGTCAAATGGGACACTCCAAAGGCCCCCCCGCCACCGACCTCCCCTGAGAAGCAAGGCACTCACCGCCATGTAGGCCCAGGGTCTGCCGCTGGAATTCACAATGCGCCGCCGGGGCCCGGCAGCATCCAGCGCCAGCACCAGCGCACAGCCAGGGCAGAGGAGCAGATTTTCCTGAAGGGGGTCCCCCTCAGATCACAATCGGGCCCCCTATGTATCTGCAACAGGCAAGGGCTGCAGCGCAGTCCCGGCCGATTCAATATGGCCGCCCGCCCAGGAGAAATGTTGCCGCTCGGCTGGTCCCAGCAGGACCTCAGGGCGCGGAGCGCCACCGGCTTCAAAACGACTGCCCCCAGCCGCAGTGTAGAAGATGAAGGCGGCCCGGGCCGCAAAGAGCTCCTCTTGCCCTCCCGTGAGCTCCAGGGGTTAGCGCCAGGCCCCCAATCAAGGCTGACTCTGGGCGGCGGCCACGCGGTCACGAACCGCGGCAGACAACCAAGCCACCGGCCTCCAAATGCGGGCACCCCGCTGCTCCTCGCCGGTATCGGCAGTCCGTGAGAGGGTTGGAGGGGGTGATTATGCCGCCAGCGACCAGGATACTTGAAGGATGTTGATCTAGCCCACGGAGCTTGTCTAGGAAGCGTCCGCCATGTCGGACCTCCTGGCCACGCCCCGTCAATTCAATATCTTTGCTGGGAGATATCATCAGTTTGTTTTTAGCACGTTTATTTGCATCACTTCGAAATCGAAGCGTGTTTAATTGAAATAATTCACTGCAGTATCACTGTGAAAAGTAACACTTGAAACTTTTTTCTCATATAGAATGGCTAAAAATCATTGAAAAGCTCATCACAACATCCTAAATTGAACACATTTCAAACCCCAATACCCCAAACCATTAACCTTGTACCCAAATCCCTCTACCTTATACCCCATGCCCCTAACCCTGTAGACTATACCTGTAACCTCTAACCCAAGAGTATTAACCTCGTTCCTTTAACTCGAATACCATTGCCGTAACTCCTTTAAACCCCTATATACCCATTCCTCTTAACCTTATTACCCAAGCCATTATTTCTTAACCCTTTACTCTTAACCACAACCCCTACCTACATACCCTTAACCCTATATCCTTAATCATTAATCTTTAACCACTAACCATATACGCTGGGCCTTTAAGCCTACCCAAACCCTTAACGCTATACACCAAACACATACCTATATACCCTAAACCCTTCATCCAGTACTCCAGAAATTCTTAACTACTAACCCAAACCCTGACCCCTAAAGCCATAAACCCTGTACCCCAGCCCTTAACCCCACCCTATAAACCTGTACACTTAAACCCTCTGCCCTTAACCCTATATTTCTAACTCTTAAATTCTTAATCCCTAGACCCAAAACATCAAACCTTAACCCTGTGCACCAAATCCTTATAGCAATTCCTAAACCTTAACCCTACACCAAAAGCCCTTAACCTTCTATCTCAAACCTGTAACTCTATACCCAAACCCTTCACCCTATACCTCTTATTCCATACCCTTGGACCCTATACCCCTAAACCACATCTCCAGACCCTTAACCCTATACCCAAAAGTCATAAACCTATACTTATAAATCTATACTTTACTCTAATCTCATACACTGAACCCCTACATCCTTAACTGTAGACCCTGAACCCTTAATCCCTAACCCTTAGCACTTAACTCTAAACCCATATAGCTGAAACCCTTTATCCTACACCCCAGTCCCTTCACTCATAACCCTATACCTTTAACCTGTATCCACTCTTCTTTTAGCTTCTATATCCCAATCCTTTCACTCATAACCCTATCCCTTTAACCTATATCCCCTTTACCCTTAACACAGTACATCACACATGGAGATTGTTACTCTGTGCCATAGGCAGCGGCTGCTACAGCATATCCAAAGAAGACCAACGAAAGAGAGGACCATTAGGCAGAGGGTTACACTGATTGACCTGAAGAAGGAGGATGCTATTAAATACTACATTCTTACTAAAGAAAGCATCCTGGCTCTACCAGAAAATTGGACCTCAGTTGGACAATGCAGGCTCACATGCGATACCACCACAGATGAAGCTAATGGCAGTGTTACATCTGCATGATTGCGGATCTTTCCAAAGTACTTGTGCCATGGTGGTTAGCATTTCTCAGAGTGCCTTGTGTTTTTTTTGCTAAATATACTGGATGTTGTCATTGCTATTACTCCACAATATTGCATTTCCCACAAACAATTGCACACCAAATACAGGTCAAACAAGGCTTTTATCAAATTGCGCATCTTCCACACGTGTTGGGAGTTCTAGAATGTACTCATCTAAATTTAGTGTCATCTAAACTACAACTGCGCACATGTACAGAAACTGGAAACATTCTTACTCATTCAATGTCCAAGCGATTATGGATTGTAACTACTGCATCACCAACATTGTTGCAAAATATCCTGGAAGTGCCCATATTCGTTCATATATATTTCAGCAGTCAACAATTTATCGTTTTGAGTAAGTTGACTGTTATTAGGTAAATATATGCATTGTATTTGCCTTTGAATATTATCAATATTATTTTCAAATATTCTAAACAAAATCATTACATGTTGGAACGTTTCCTAAAGTAACATAAAGGGCCTCATTAGGATGTTGGTCAGAAAACCTCTGACCGCAGGTCAGAGGCTTTCCGACCGACATCCTTGGTTTGACTTCCGACCGCCGTATTATGATTACAGCAGTCGGAAGTCAAACCAGCCCGTCATTCTGGCTGGCTTCCGACGGGCTCAAGCAGCCGGTCAGCCAGCCGGAGACCGCAACATAATCCCTTACGGACAGCGTTTCGGCCATCGGGATTATGATGTTGGTTTCCGACAGGCTTTTCATGTCGGCTTTCTGACATGAAAAGCCTGTCGGAAAGTGACTTTGGGGGCCCCTAGCAGGGCCCCCATGCCTCCGTGGCCTCCAGTTGGGAGACAGGGGGGCACTTAAATCCCTGCACTGTGCAGCAGGCACCGAGAGGTGCCTGCCACACCTTGCAGGGATTTACAGGAACTCCCATTTCTCTATGGGAGCCAGTGCTGCGGCCGGTTTCCGACCGCTGCACAAGCTCCCATAGGGAAATGGGAGTTTGCGACCACACCATGTGCGGTCGCATTGTAATAGTGTGTGCGGAACCGCCGACCTACGGTCGGTCGGTTCCCACACCGAAACGGTGTAGGGCGGACTCAAGTCTGCCCTACATCGTAATTAGGGCCAATGTACTTTACATTAATGGGGTAGTACATGAGTGTTCACAGCTCAACAATCATAGGATTTGATGCAAAGCCCTATCTACAAACCTGTTTAGACAGGGATTTTGTCTTAAAAAGTATGCATCCTCGTTGCAGGCATAACAGTGGAGCAAGCTTTAAAAGTATCAACTTTGTTAAAAAGTTGCATGTGTGCTGCACTATACAGCACACTTTCAAAGTAGGAAAAATATTAAAGCATAGTTTTTGTACTAGAAGGGTACACTTCCAAAAATAAAATACAATCTTGACAGAAAGTACACACCCTTGCACCATGCTGCAAGGGCATGTGCATTGGTGCATGGCAGTTTAAAGTGTGCCAGTGCAGGGAGCATGAAAAAACTGCCTTAGGGGGTCTCGCACAGTTCTGCTCTCTCTCTTGCAACATAGCACAGCAACTTGCATCACAATTTAGGAAATGTAATATGTTTAAAAATGTGTATTGGACTCTTACAAAATTGTAACTTATAAACCATTTTTTAGGTTATTTTTTCTAAAACCAGTAATGTAATCTTTCAAATGCAATTTTTTAAATAACATCTTTTTTTTGTAAAACCTAAGATAACATTTTCCAACCATACTTTTTAGGTGGTCAAGTTTACCAATCAATCAATGTGTCTTTATTTCGATTATCATAATCATAAAAGACACAATACAGAAAATTTAAAAAGTTCACCTATATAAAAATACGTCATGTTAAAAACATAGCTAAAAGTTAGTAAAAAACTTGAATAAAATGCATAGACAGTACTCAACAAACAAGTATTTACACAGCTGTCAGCCAACACTAATTGCCCCCATCTTATTGCAAGGACAGGACATACACCTTATTTGGGTAACAGTGACGACCAACCGTACTGGGAATAAAATTACAGTACCATACCACTAAAATTAAGGATGTGGATTAAAACCCACCAATTTTAGTGTAACCTCTTTGTGGTGGCTCGGATGACCCACATCCGACTCAAAAATTTGGCAACAGCGATGACTATGGACTCTTGGGTGTTGGTCTTCAAGATCCTTAGTGCCTTGCTGCTAGACCTTGTGCCCAGTATCAAGCAGATTGGTTTCAACCACTTGATTCTTGGTAACTTGTAAGCTGGGCATACAAATAGGATGTGGGCTATCGTTTCAATATATGCTGGACAAAAATAGCATTTATCATCCGTAGGTGAGTGCCAGCCACTTGTAAATGATTTTATTGGAAGAGAACCCACCCTAAATTGGTGGAACAACTTCCTATCACTAGGTTTGCTAATAAAGTCCCAGTATGGTTCAAACTCAGTTTCTTGTTTAAACTCCAGAAATGCCCCAGATAAGGTGGAGCCCAGGGTGGATGAGAACTGATTAAACTTAACCATATTCCAGTATGCAGCCCTAAAATCCTTTTTTGACGGAAATGGGCTGCCTGCTGGGTCTTCCCATAGATTGCTCAACCCCATGTTAATCAATGAACTCTTTATCTTATTTAACCAAGCGATCTTACATGACCGGTCTGCCCCCCGCACGTCAGTTAGCGCCTTGGCATACATGGACAGCTCAGGGGTTGTCCAAAGCCTTCTCCAAAATGCTAACGGTCTATAACGTGCTGTGTCCTCTAAGGTATAACAGCCCAGATCTAAGTAAAGGGGCTTAAGCGGGGTTGATTGTGGGAGACCTGCGATAGCTCTCACAAATTTGTTTTGGGCAGTGGTCAAAGATGATAAGTTGTCGAAGCCCCAAAGTTCAGCGCCATAAAGTATGGAAGTACTGTTCTTGGCATTGTAGATCTTTAGGGCCGGACCAATAGGCTTGGTCTGCGAGAGCCTCAATTCTTTTATTAGAACACCGGCTAGCTGGGCATGTCTTAAAGCCAAAATATCGATCTGTGGCTTCCACTGCATCTTCCTACCCAGTGTAATCCCCAGATAGGTAAACGCATCAGTCTGTTCTAAGAGAGTATTGTTCATAAGGACTTTCCCTTTGATAGGCTTGTTTTTATGGAGGACCATGAACTTTGTCTTCTCCACATTAACCACAAGCTCATGATCATAGCAGAACTCCTCAAATCTAGACAGGGCGGTCTGCAACCCCTTTTGGGTCTTTGAGATAATCAAGGTATCGTCTGCAAACATGAGCAGGGGTATCTTCATACCTGCTAGTGTGGGGGCGTCTGTTGGGTAGGAAGAAAAAAATTGTACCACCCTATTGATATATAAAGAAAATAGAGTAGGTGCCAAAACGCACCCTTGGCGTACACCCTTAGAGACATGGAACCTGTCCGTGACATTCCCCTGCATGCCCCAGCGAACCTGTGCAAAGTTGGAATCATGGAGTTTGACTAAGATTGCCAGTAATTCCAAGGGCAGCCCCATATTCTCAAAGGCTCTCCACATTTTATTACGAGGGACCAAATCAAAAGCGGATTTGAGGTCAATAAAAGCCGCATAAATTGTACCCCCTCCGATGGTGACAACCCGCCAATAAATTAACATAAACTTAAAAACCTGGTCTATAGTACCAGTGTGAGAGCGGAACCCAGCCTGGAGCGTGGTCAAGATCTCATTCTCTTCTATCCAGGACTGGATTCTGCACAACACTAACCTGGCTACAGTCTTTTGAATAGAATCTATAAGACTTATCGGCCTATAGTTGCCTGGTAGGGTTCGGTCCCCCTTTTTATAAATCGGGAGGATTTCAGCACCTCTCCATGTATCGGGAATAGGGGCGCCACTGGCTATTGCATTGGCAAGTATCTGTATATAAGTTACCCAATTTCCTTTGTCTTGCAAAAACAGGTCAGCCGGTATACAATCTAGACCAGGGGCCCTGCCTCTCGGGATCAGTTTAAATACAGATTCAACCTCTGAACTGTCAAAGTACAATGTGGTATCAGGGGTTGGAAGCTGGAAATGATCATTGCTGTTGGTAGAGGGAGCAAACTGGGCTTCATAATGTGTGGCCCACAACTCAGGGGCTACATGATTGACTGGTGTTTGGATAGAATCCCCACTTCCCCATTTAACAAGCTGCCAAAATGTCTCCATATTTTTCCCTTTGCTTGCTGAGAGTAAACCTTGCCAACGGTTCTCATCCCAAACCTTCTTTGCCTGTTGTTGTGCTTTTTTATACCTTGCCCTTGCTTCTCTAATTTCACCCATTACTTTTGATCTGATGGCTCTAGATAGAGACTTGTATGCCTCTCTACAAGATTTATTGTACCACGGTTCTGGCCTGGGACCGGATTTCTGGTTGCACTTTTTGGTTTTAACGAAGAAGTTTTTAAGTTCTGAGAACAAGTCATTATGGACCTGCAAAATACTGGAATTAATATCCTCCTGGGAACCGCAATTATGTAGGGTCATTAGGGAACGGACGACCGTGGCCTTCATCCGTTCCAAAACCCTCTCATTATCAATAATCATGGCCCATCTAACTCTCCTCGTGTCATTGGTAAGCATTACATCTGCTGTTACTTTCTCTGTTATCTGATTTTTATGGCTAGGTAATCCCAATACCTACATTGATAATATCAATGGGTTGTGATCACTTTCGCACCTCTCCTGTACAACCATATCTACAAGGGAGGACCAAAATTCTATATTAAGAAATATGTAGTCTATGCGACTACTTCTCAACCCATTGCTAAAGGTATGGGAACCTATTCCATCCGAAGGGGACCTCCCATTGACAGCCCTAACTCCCTGTTCCAAACACAGGCCTTTTAGCTGTAAAGCTGCTTCGGTCCATTTGTTTATTGGGCATAAATCTAGGGATGGAATATTCCACTGTGCATCCTCCTCAGCACTAAGATCACCATCATCTTGATCTAGGCGGGGCTCAAAGGTGCAGTTGAAATCCCCAGCGATTATCAAATTACTGCTGCCCCTGTGATTTTCTAAAAAACTATCGAGGAGGGTTACTGTATTAGATCCTTTACCATCCGGTAACCCTCTTGAGTACACATTGATTATCAGTACATCCGGAACACATACCATTTGGAGTCGTATAACCATTATGTCTGGGCTATCAATGAATACTTCATCCACCTTATAGCCTGCTTGTTGTCTAACCCAAAGGGTAAGTCCACCTGAAGGTCTACCTCTCTGTCCCCTAAACGCTATTTTTGAGAAGTTTAAAAACCCGAGATGGAAGATTGGGTCTAGTGCCCAGGTCTCCTGAAAGGCCCAGATATCGTGGTTTTCAATAAATACTGACCAGTCTGATGATACAATTTTTGAGGATAGTCCCGCTATATTCCAGGAAGCAATTGAAAAATTTGACTTTTGATGGCATCGAATCGTGATGCTTGAAGTTGCCGGGGTATTAAATACATGGGCTTTGGCTGAATCGTCTGAACCCGTGGAACAGATAGTGGTGGACATGTTGGTTGGAGGAGTATTTATGAAGCTGTTAATCCTTGTCTCTATACCCAGTATTGTCCCACTTTGACCATCATCCCCCAGGACCCTGTTACTACATCCAAGTTCCTCCCCTTCCTTATTTGAATCCCTGTCTTGGGAGGATGGAAGTAGTTTTCTTAACCTTCAATCCACCCTCTCAAGCCAGGACCCCTCATTACCACTCCCATCATATGTGTTAGAACGAATATTAGTGTTAGCTATAGGGGGGTTATTTTTAATCCTAAAATTTGATGTACTCATGTGGGAGGTTCTTAAATCAAATGCCACAAGGTTTCGAGCTAGATCAACAGACCTAAGAGTTAGGCTAACACAGTCTGTACTATGCTCCAATGACTCAATTCTTTTGGCAGATAAAATGTCTTCTCTGATTATTGAGCGACAGTTCCTGACATATCGAAACCAATGTATGCTTTTATTTATCAAGGACTGCTCATCTTCAATAAATGCCCTATGGGATACTTTCGGTATATTAATCAGGAAGACATGACATTTTGAGAACCCAATAGTGGGCTCTGCTCGCCTTCTAGCAAACCCCTGTGGCATAAAATTAGAGCCTCTAATGTCAGGGCAATAGGGTCTAGAATGATCGACTGAACCCTTGTACTGATTTTGGCTACCACTACTATTAGCCTGTTTCTCACCTACAGAATCATGCCGCGGTGCTTGATTCGTTTGTCGACGAACGTTGTGTGGCAGACATGGGATTGACTGTGAAGATGTTAAATCAGTTCCCTGTCTTCCTTTGTAAGCACTGCCTAGTGCACTCTCATATGTATGTTCATTCTGGTTTGATGTGGCTGTAGTAGCTACCTTGTCAATATTAGCTAATAGGGGGGAGTCTTTATGTAGGATACTTTTCATAATTTCAGATAGTTGTTCTATCAACCCCTTCAAAATACTCACTACCTCCAAAAAAACCCTAACTGAGCAGCTGAAACTGCTATCTGTTTACGTGGTGAACCCAAGCAATTACAGTTACATGGCGTATTTGTTATATCGGCCAATTCGCCTGTCGGCACAAAGTTGATATCAGTGTCTATTTGAACAGGCATGTTATCCTCTGATACGCTTGACAGCGGGGAAAATCGGTTGGAACACGCTAGGGCAAACTCTGGCTGTGATTCAATACTTACAATGGGTGAAGGGGGAGTTGGTAAATTCATCCCAGCACCTGCAACAACTCCTATGTCAGAACATATAGTTGTTCGTTGAGTAGACTTTTTAAACATATCTGGTATAGATTTGGCAGTGCATGTGGGAGAAGGATGATTGGCTGTTGGTGCCCCAGAAGTACCTACAACTGATCCTAGTGGAGCCATCAAAATTTCTTCGCATTCACTTATAACATTGTCAATACGATTCATGACGCAGTTGTTCCCTTTAGCCACAACACTTTTCACCAATTTTTTGGACTTCTTACCCTTTCCTGCCCCTCCCTTCCCCAAATCATCCACAGCTTTTCTTTTACCCATACTTGGAACAATACAAATGTAAAAATAAATGGCGCTTTTCCCAGTATACTAGATTGTAACTTAGGGAGCTCAATGAAGTCAATCAAAAGTCAATCAGAATGAGGCCTGATAGCAAAGGCAAAGACCTATCAGTGGCAGGTTTAAAAGCAGGACACAAAACACAGATCAATACAGTACCTCAGATATAGGGGGGATTAGCCAGGAGCAAATGTTAAGGGTCTGGCCCTGCCCTGCCTCTACCTGGCAATGACGGGCAAGGACGGGCCCGCCCTTGGCCCGGGCTTCACCCGCACGCGTCCCGCGGCGCGGTAGTTGTTGGCGCGTTTTGTGCGCGCAAGTGATGGAAAGCTCCTCCCCCTAGGAGCGAAGTGTATCCTGGAGCTTATGGTCCTCGTGGGGAGTGGAGCAGCAACTGGTGGCAGCAAGGCGCGGTAGTTGTTGGTGCGTTTTGTGCGCGCAAGTGATGGCAAGCTCCCCCCCCTAGGAGCGAAGTGTATCCTGGAGCTTATGGTCCTCGTGGGGAGTGGAGCAGCAACTATTAAGATATGACTGTGTGGCTGTTGTTGCATGGGCAGGTCAAGTTTACACTCTTCGGGCATGGCAGATAAAACCAATTCTTCACACTAATAAAATTTAGTCGAAAGGACATGTTGCATTAGAAAAATCAGATGTATCATTGAAAGGATATTTGGAATATTAAAATCCAGGTATACATGTTTAGACCATTCTGGAAGATGATGCTTGTGCACACCAAAGAAGGTCTATGCAATGATAGTTGTTTGTGCAATGAAACACATTTGCAGTTTGTGCATCTATTACTTGTGAGGAAGATATAGTCAATCTAAATGATGACATTTCCGATGTAACCTCTTCACAAATTGATTCTGAATCATATACAGGATGATTAAGACGAAACAAAATAGTAACTAATTGTTTTCCATCATGAATAACATCAGTGGCGGCTGGTGACATTGGAAAGTGGTGAGGCATAAAAGTTGGGTAAGACTTTATGTAGCGAAAGATGCAAGCTAGCTTAAGGGACAAACGTGGGGTCCAGGGTGGGTAATCTCCGCCCGAGAAAAAATTGGGAAAAGATTGCCAAATGGTGCATTTTCAAGTAAATTAATTTAGTGATAAAACAAGACTTATAAAGCATTGGAAACATATAGTCTTGAAATATTCAACACATTAGAAACTGCCTCATATCTTACTGCATGAATATGTTCAACAGTTACTGTAATGTGCACATTTTACAGCACGCCAACTTCAGCCCTTTAAAGTGTGTGCTTGCCCAGCGTCTTGCACTGCATGCAGAATCAACTTTGGAAGAAAATGCTCTAATCAGGCTTCAGGGAGCACCCACAGCTGCTGGCTGCAATCAGTCATATAGAAATATGTGCAGTCAGGTCTTTAAGTGGGATGAAAAAAGTGGGGGCTCTCTCAAAGGGAACATGTAAAATAAATGTCTGTGATTCCCATAGTATGACACCCGACCAGTATTTTGGTTTCTCTCCGAGACGTAATTGCCTCCAGATATATAACACAACAACTGACATACACCGAAAACTTGTCAGTACGATTGGCTTTGGCAATGGATGTTAGCTGTTTAAGATAAATGAGTAACAACAATGATTTGTTGTAAATAATTAACATTGGAAATGATTCAATTCTGAAATTGTGTGTCTGTGAATTAAATAGTATTAAGGCATTTGAAAGGAGTTTTGGACTTCAGTTATGTGTGCTTAAGTTAGATATGTATGCCCTTTTTCTCTGCACATCTCGTCCATCTGCATATCTTCATCCGCCTCTCTTTCCTCTTCAGCACCCTGTTTTCACTCTTCCCCGAATGCTCTTCCTCGCATCTCCCTCACTTCACCACTTCCAAACATACACTGCACTCACTCACATTTAAGCAATTTCTTTACTTTTACTTTTGCCTTGTAAATATTTTGACATCTGTTTACCTCCTTCACATGTATTTCCACAGAATTTCAATAGCAATTGGAATACATGACCATTGTTCTGTGTTCTCTGCAAAGAGGCCAACCCACTGACAGGCACTTTGCTTTGGCATCAGCCTCAGCGGCAGAGCTCTCAATCAAAGCCCCTCATAAACAACTGGCACAGCTCAAAGTATGCACTCCGCATGGAACAAAATACAGAAACACCACAGGATAAAATAGCTAACACTCTGGGGGAATGCAGGATAAAGTAAAACATGTGAAATAAACTAAATCGCTTACGTGCAGTGCCTTAACGTTTTTAACATTCATTGTTCGTAAATCAATCAATGTTTTGGCATTAATGTTAAAGTCATGAATATAGGGCCAGTTTTATCGCCATACAGCAGATAACTGTCTTTACTATAAGCACATATGTCTCCCTTTGCGCTTGACTTGGATATTTGGATCAACTTCGCAAAGGAACAAAAACCTTGCTCCTTTTTCGGATCAATTTAGTGGGAGAACAAATACAGCAGTTCTACTTCTGAAGGGGCTAGCGACGTGCCACAAGGGCCTGGGGTGTCACAGTGGGGGAGATTAGCATGAGCAGGGGTCTTGGCACGATATACATAACACAAGATTAGCTTTATAATACTTACCATTACTGAGGGCAACGCACCAAATCAAGCGTGCTTGCATTCACTCCTACGTGTGAGGAATGGGAAAGGGTGGGATCTATGACTGTGAATGATGGACAGCTGCCCTCATGCAGGGACGGAGACTCCGACTCCCCCAAACAGTGACGCTGAAAGCGTAATAGCCCTATACTGGATACTACCATAGACTGCAATGGCAATGAAGGGCTTTAGAACGGTAAGCCCTGCGTCATGCGTCACAGTGCAGAAAGTTGATTTACTGCCTGGCTCCTGTCTCCTGCTTCAGAGCGAGGTGGGGCAGTCAGCCTGGGACAGACAGCCCAGACTTTAATACATTGATTTATTTGGAGATATGATTGTATCTCGAAACAATTTAATATTTGTGCAGGAATGTGTAGGAATCTCAGTGTGGCGCAGCCCCAGAGCTCTAATGGAGAAACCGCCCCTGAACAACATTTTATTGATATGGAAAAAGTATAACCAAAGGCAAACATTTGATTAATTTTTATATTAAAAGTAATCATTTACTCTGAAGATATCTTTTTATTGTTTCAAAACATCTGACTTCTTGTAAGGGTGTGACATGCATTTGTTTTCTTCGAAACATTAAGCTCAAGTACTAAATGTGGTTAAACATTAATTATTTTAAGTTTATGGGTAAAATTTAATAATATTTGGGTAATGCAGTATGGCAGCCAAATATACTGCTCTGCAGTGCATCTAAATTACAGGAAAACATAACCATATATGCAAAGATGTGGCACTGTTTGACTGTCCCCCAGCAGTGCCACACTTTAGAATGCCATGTGCCAATGCACACACCCTTCTCAAACAAAGTTTTGGGACTGAAAGGAGACCCTCTCATTATATAAACTATGCTTCATTAATTTAGGTGGTCCTGGTGTGTGCTGTACAGCACAGGACACATGCAAATTTGAGTACATATTGGAGTAAAGTTAACCTTTCTAAAACTGTGTTCCTCCCTCAACAAGGCATCCATTTTATGCATTAAATCCTGTCTATCCTTTTAGCAGATAGGATTTTGTGTCTAAACTCATGAGTATTTGCTTGATAAAGGACATGTACCGAATATGGGACAAAAATGTTACACAAGTTAGCACATAGCACTACTTTGTGTTACTCTGAGAAACTTTAAAATGCAAATCTGTGTTAGCATTACAAAAGTTATGCCAACACAGTTCAAGATTTACAAACATTTTGTACTGAGTTTGTGTGACTATCGTGTCGTAACCCAGTGCTAAGGGTCCGATTCCGATCTCGGTCGGAGGCGCACCCAATACCATTCGGTCGGGAAAAAAGCCATGCGAATGCCTGTTTCCCGACCGATCCGTACAGCATACCGAACGAGTAAGTACGATGCCCACAACAGCACAGAATCCGGCCGATTCGTACTCACCCAATCCAGGTCCTGTTCCCCGACCGAGGCGAATCCGGAAACGCAGAATCGAGTCGCACGGAAGGGAAAATGCAGCCCCGTCCGGCCGAACAAGTACGATGCGCTTTCCGTACGCGCCGAACCCGTCGCTACGCACGGCACGTCAAAGCATCCGGGAGAGGCGCACATAAGCTCCGATTCGCGCCACAACATGATCCACGGCTACGAGGCGAACACGCCAGCGATGAGGACGACGCGAAGCGACGAGAAAGACGAACGACACGAACCAACCATGAATCCCTTCGTCCCGATCATACCAATATTCTACATTTACTACCGGAACAGGCACGGACGCGTACGGCGCAGAAGGTAAGTCAGACACCAACCACAAAACACATACAACACGCACACAACACATCACACACACACAGAGGGATGCAGAATTTACTTACACCAGCAACAGCAGCACCATAGGGGCGGGATGCCCATCACCAATGCCACATATGCACACAGGGGCCTGAATGCGCACCACCACCCCTACCCAGGGGGGGCCGGATGCCTACCACTACTACCACCCTTAGCCAGGGGGTGCCAGATGCCTACCACTACTACCACCCTTACCCAGGGGGGCTGGATGCCTACCACTACTACCTCCCTTAGCCAGGGGGCTGGATGCCTACCACTACTACCACCCTTAGCCAGGGGGTGCCAGATGCCTACCACTACTACCACCCTTACCCAGGGGGGCTGGGTGCCTACCACTACTACCACCCTTAGCCAGGGGGCTGGATGCCTACCACTAGTACCACCCTTAGCCAGGGGGGTGCCAGATGCCCACCACCACTACCACCCTTACCCAGGGGGGCTGGATGCCTACCACTACTACCACCCTTACCCAGGGGGTGCCAGATGCCCACCACCACTACCACCCTTACCCAGGGAGGCTGGATGCCTACCACTACTACCACCCTTAGCCATGGGGGTGCCAGATGCCTACCACTACTACCACCCTTACCCAGGGGGGGCTGGATGCCTACCACTACTACCACCCTTAGCCAGGGGGCTGGATGCCTACCACTACTACCACCCTTAGCCAGGGGGTGCCAGATGCCCACCACCACTACCACCCTTACCCAGGGGGGCTGGATGCCTACCACTACTACCACCCTTAGCCATGGGGGTGCCAGATGCCTACCACTACTACCACCCTAAGCCAGGGGGCTGGATGCCTACCACTACTACCACCCTTACCCAGGGGGCTGGATGCCTACCACTACTACCACCCTTAGCCAGGGGGCTGGATGCCTACCACTACTACCACCCTTAGCCAGGGGTGCCAGATGCCCACCACCACTACCACCCTTACCCAGGGGGCTGGATGCCTACCACTACTACCACCCTTAGCCATGGGGGTGCCAGATGCCTACCACTACTACCACCCTAAGCCAGGGGGCTGGATGCCTACCACTACTACCACCCTTACCCAGGGGGCTGGATGCCTACCACTACTACCACCCTTAGCCAGGGGGCTGGATGCCTACCACTACTACCACCCTTAGCCAGGGGGGCTGGATGCCTACCACTACTACCACCCTTAGCCATGGGGGTGCCAGATGCCCACCACCACTTCCACCCTTACCCAGGGTGGCTGTATGCCTACCACTACTACCACCCTTAGCCATGGGGGTGCCAGATGCCTACCACTACTACCACCCTTACCCAGGGGGGCTGGATGCCTACCACTACTACCACCCTTAGCCAGGGGGCTGGATGCCTACCACTACTACCACCCTTAGCCAGGGGGTGCCAGATGCCTACCACCACTACCACCCTTACCCAGGGGGGCTGGATGCCTATCACTACTACCACCCTTACCCAGGGGTGCCAGATGCCTACCACTACTACCACCCTTACCCAGGGGGGCTGGATGCCTACCACTACTACCACCCTTAGCCATGGGGGTGCCAGATGCCTACCACTACTACCACCCTAAGCCAGGGGGCTGGATGCCTACCACTACTACCACCCTAAGCCAGGGGGCTGGATGCCTACCACTACTACCACCCTTAGCCAGGGGGTGCCAGATGCCCACCACCACTACCACCCTTACCCAGGGGGCTGGATGCCTACCACTACTACCACCCTTAGCCATGGGGGTGCCAGATGCCTACCACTACTACCACCCTTAGCCAGGGGGCTGGATGCCTACCACTACTACCACCCTTAGCCAGGGGGTGCCAGATGCCTACCACTACTACCACCCTTACCCAGGGGGTTGGATGCCTGTCACTACTACCACCTCTACCCATGGGGGCTGGATGCCTACCACCAACACCACCCCCACTCATAGGATGGACAATGCATGACACAACCAGCACACCACAACCTAGGGAATGCAAGAAAAAGACATCCCCCAACACCATGACAAGCGTGTGTAGACTGTGTCAAATGCCTACAACACTGAACATGACTTTGAACATACAATTTGACCCCCTATCACATGTGCCACACATATATGTGTGTGGCCCCCACAATGCAAGCAGGCCATGACCATTGTGGCAATGGGGTCCAAACCCCCATCATCACAGTGACCAAAATGTAAGTGTGGGGTCCATAGCTGAAGCACATTTTGAACAGTGTGGCAATGGGGTCCAAACCCCCATCATCACAGTGACCAAAATGTACGGGTGGGGTCCATAGCTGAAGCACATTTTGAACAGTGTGGCAATGGGGTCCAAACCCCCATCATCACAGTGACCAAAATGTAAGTGTGGGGTCCATAGCTGAAGCACATTTTGAACATTGTGGCAATGGGGTCCAAACCCCCATCATCACAGTGACCAAAATGTAAGTGTGGGGTGCATAGCTGAAGCACATTTTGAACATTGTGGCAATGGGGTCCAAACCCCCATCATCACAGTGACCAAAATGTAAGTGTGGGGTGCATAGCTGAAGCACATTTTGAACAGTGTGGCAATGGGGTCCAAACCCCCATCATCACAGTGACCAAAATGTAAGTGGCAGCAGTCACACACACAACGTGTCACAATCACTGAAAGATAACACAAACTGGAAATCACAGGACAGGGGCAAACAACAAGTGCCAAGGGGAAACCTGACTGTGACCCATCTGCGTCTGCACACAAATTCAGCCCTGACAGCAAACACACCTATGGGTGACACCCTGATGACCAGTAATGTGCCATGCACCCACATCACAGAGAACCCAGGGAGAAGACTTTGGGGAACATAGGTCAACTCAGCAAGCATCACAAACAGGTACAACACTAGGGATCACAGCATGCACAGCTAAACGGAAGTGAACACACAGACATGCTCATACAACACACACCTTGGGCGCAGGCAATGTCACAGGAGTACACACTGCCATGAGGGGACTCCACTCCTGTGTGAGGAAAGCTGTGCCATATGTTGCCTCAGTAGGGCCCCATCATGTCAGCTGAGCACTTGGTCACACAATCAACAATTAGCACCAAATGAAGGCTCCTGTCACATCAGCCTGGTCATGGAAGTGCCAACGAAATCATCAGCACAGATCCAACACACTTGTATAGCAATGTTGCACTGACAACACAGATGAGTCCTTCCCCATTGATGCCCAAACCTGCATGTCCAGTGGAGATGGCCACACGGTCAGGGAAGTAGACGAATTGAACAATGGCAGGCACAACAGATGTGCAGGGGTGGAAGCCACAGATGTGAAATTGCTAATGTAAGTAGGAAATCCCATTGCCAAATACTGAACACATGACACCCTCAGATGCTGCTATGGATGACATGGATACACCACAGGATAGGACACATTCCCCCTGGACCACATGGGTTCCTGCACAGTAACACTTCATTATCATGAGACCAAATATCACCATCACTGCAGCAAGGGCATGGTTAGCATCATCAACAACATGTACATCAGAAGCATAAGCACTAGAGAACAGAAAGTTGCTTTATTCAGCATATGTGTGTATTGAAAACTGAAAGTCCAGAAAAAACACAAAGGCCAATGGCCAGTCCATTGTCAAAGTCCAAACAGGGTGACAGTGGCAGATGTCACCCTATGCATGCCTGCACTGCACAAAACCAGGGACAATCCACTAGGAGGGGCAACCGGGGGGGCAGGCCAGGCACCGCAGGGACAGGATCAGGGCTCACCAGGCGAAAGCAGGGAAGGGGTGGTGGGTGCTGGAGAGCCACTGACAACTGCAGTGGAGGTGTCTGACATGGTGTGTGCCGGCACAACTGGGGGCATGACTCAGATGTTGTGGGTGCCGGCACGACTGCAGTGGACCCTGCAGATGGAGTGGACAGGTCCGCCACTGTAGTGCCCAAGTCAGACAGGGTGGTAGTGGACTCCACTGCAGTGCCTACCACCAGGGGAGGAGAATGGGGAACAGGCAAGGTGGGCTGGACAGAGGGGGAGGACACCCTCACCACATCAGTGGCACAGACAAGCGCAGCGGGGGTGTGGTGCCGGGAGAGCAAGTGGCAGGGGAGAAGGCCGGATCCTCTTGGGGATGGTATATCTGTGGGTGGGGGAACCTGGGGCAGGGTGTGGTGGGGGCACCTGTGGAGTGGGGGCCTGAGGGATGGAGGAAGGAGACCTGGTGCCTGAGCTGCAGGGCGGCGGCGGGGTCTTGCTCTTACGACTCCGGGGGACTTGCGGGTGGGGGCCTCAGTCTGTCTGCGCCTGGGGAGGGTGACCGGGGGCGAGGGGCACTCTGCTCCGTGTGGGTGGGCTTCCTCTTCCCCCTGAATGCTGTATCAGCTGGATCGGAGGGGAAGAGGCCGAGGTCACTGAGGAAGAGCCGCTGGGTCTTTGGGGTTGCAGGTAAGGGAGGGTGCTTTGGAGGGAGAGGCAACTGAGGACTGCGCAGTGCTCGTGGATGCGTGTGTGTGTTCCAGGGCCCCATCTCCTGTGAGTCTGGTTTCAGTCCCCTGACTGTGCGTGTGTGTGCGTTTTGTTTGTGGCGTGTGTGTCTGTGTGCTGGACGTGTGTGTGCTGGTGTGTGCCTGTGCCGGTGTGTGTGTGCTTGGGACGGGTAAGGTGCTGGGGAGTGTGGATGGAGCAGAGGCAGGAGGGGTGAGGGACTGTCTGAGGAGGGACACTGCTGCCGTCAGGGAGAGTCCATGGACCTATTGCCCCTCTGTAGGTCAGACATGCCCGATGAGATGCCCTCCATGAACGACACCAGCTGAGTCAACAGAGCGGTGTGCGCATGGAGGACACTCAGCATGGCTGTCTGCCCTACATGGAGCTGGCGAAGGAGGTACACAGACTTCTCACTCAGGGCAGCAGGGGACACAGGGGCAGGGGTGCAGTGCCTGGCCCGAAGGAGACACGCTCCCGAACATGGGAGCCTCCACGGACCTGGGGAATGGGAGCCGATGGGAGGGCGGTGGTGGTGCTGGTGGTGGCGGGGACAGCAACACTAGCTGGGGTGTGGTGGCTGCTGACACCCACCTCCATAAGGGAGTCATCCTCCGAGTTGCTCTGGTCCTCAGCTGAGGTGGATGGTGCTGAGGACTCCTCGGTGTGGCTCCCCTCACCCTCCGTGCCACTGGGTCCCTCCGACCACTCCTCGGCTGCTGACCCAGTCTGGCTCTCCGGCTCCTCCTGGTCCATGGAGCTGTCCCCTTCCGTGGCCGTGGATGTATCTGCAAACAATGGGGAAACAGACAGACATCAGTCACCTGCACCAAACGCACACACCACTGTGAGCACAGCACATTACAGAGCAAGCCCTGGCATCATTAGTTGAACATTGCTAAAAGTGCCCTAACTGAACAGGAGAAGCCAATTGTCAGTCTGATGCCAACCATGGCACTCACATCCCACATGGCCTTGCACCCATCTGTCTGGTGTCTGTTGGATAGCAACACCCCAGTGTGGACACATGCACCACCTACACAGTAGTTGGACAGTGCAGAGGACACGGTGTAGCATGTGGACATGCACACATCACAACTCTTGCCACTGAGTCAGTACAGGTTTCCGGATGAAAGGGATGCCCAGAGTCAAATAGGAAATGCATGTGATGCATACCAGCGACAGACACCATGATGCACCCATGTCCTGAGAGCCATCGCCACAATGGTGTGCATGTAGCACATGTCACTCCCCTGCAGGATCACCAATAAGTAGACACATGCCATGGCGGAGGCATGACTGCTAAGTCATACATCACTGTCTCAGTGATGTATGACTTGGCAGCCAGACAACAACACTCTGCACTGTGTCACAATAGTAGGTCATGGGGAATGCAAGTCCTGGAGCTGCACAAGTGCACATGTACATCCCCCACACAACACATCATCTTAACCCTCATCTGTCCAGGTCATACCGATTGGACATATGGGAGACCTGTGACACTACCCTCTGAACCTGAGCCCCTCACAATCTGCTGTGAATGGGAAACAGCTGCCTGAACTTCACATTCGCATACCCCAGTCTGCACGGGCAGCTGATCAAACACCTATGTGACACACAAGTATCGTCTCCTATGGTCACATCTCCAGTGGCATGCTGAGCCCCTACCGAGAAACACCCCAGCAGTCCTGGCAACAAATCCACAGCACACTGACACAGAGGCAGACACCTGCGGGGTCAAATCACTGCGCACAATGTGTCAGCTGATACACGGGAGTGGGAGGACAGAGTGCATTGCATGGCCTGGAGTAGGCATGACTGTCCTGCCCCACATGAATGAGGGATGAGCCCTGGACAGTGGATAGCTGGCTATGTATGTGTCACACACGTAATCTGCACACTCCTGGGGCCCAAACATTGTTCCCACCCGCTGCATGGGTGTGTGCCACATACCCCAGGCACATGTGGTGGCTCAGCTCAGGAAGTGGACCGCATATCAAAGCAACACGCAGATTACATGTCCGAACACAGGCGTTGTGTGAACAATGGACCCACCCATGATGCCCACAACAGAGTTAGGGAAACAGATGCTGTCCCCCACCTTTAGTGAAGCAAACTGCAAGGACACAGTCCCAAGTGACACAATTCCCTGAATGTAAGGGCCACACCTGGGTATCAGATGAGGAGTTGGCAGTGCACAATAGAGGGACATGGCTCCTGGACAACATGACTGCTGTACTGTGGAAGTTTAACCAGGCCAGAGGAGGGCACATAGCATGTAATACAGAGTTCACAGTGCAGTGTTTGACTCACCCCCTCCTTGCTGCTGTCTGGCCTTCAGCTGCCCATCCAGGTCTGGAAACACCACTGCCAGGATCTGGAGCATGTGGGGGTCAGGGTCCGTGTTCCGCCCCTCCTGCGAGGAGGCGACAGCTTCAGCTGGACCCGTGCAATCCTCCGGGTCCAGCCCGAAGGTCCTGCCACCTCTTCTGGCAGTTGCGGATCCGGCGCTTGTAGACCCCCATGGACCGGACAGCCCGGACGATGTCCTTCCAGATCTCCTGCTTCCGATGGGCATTAACCTGTCAGGATGACAAAGTGAAAAGGCCATTACTACACATGCAACATATCCGTGCATGACACAGTTGTATATACATGTCTCAATCACAGGGGCACATGATGTACACAGGCAGTGCAACGCTGCCCATGGACACTTTGCCAGAAGTCACTACATGGTATCATTGCATGGGAAGTAAAACCTTGTTCAAATGCACTGTCACTGCACCATACCTGTCCAGTGCATGTCACTACACACTATGGGGGGTGACAACTACTCAGTGAGCCTGCTAGCCAGTGGCGTGCAGACTTTCAGCCTTGCTAGTCAGACAAAATGCACATTCAGAAAGGCAGTGCACAGAACACTCACCTGCTCCCTTGGTGTCCCATACAGCTTGCTGTACTGTGGAAGTAGGCTGTCCAGCAGGACCTGGTTCTCCTCAAGGCTGAAGGCTGGGGCTCTCTCCACAGTACGTGCCATTGCAGGGTCCAGAGGGGGCAGAGACAGCAGCAGTGCAGTGGCAGATGTCGTCCTGGAGCATGTAGTGCAGGCAAGTGAGCTCTCAGGGGAACAGCCAGCAATATATATGTGCTGGAGAGGCAGATACTGTCCCATGTGTCCAAAGTGATAGGTCCAAGTCGTTTGCATCTTCTGAATCTGGCCAATCCATGGAATAGCAGCACCAATACACGCCCACAGCATCCTTCAAATCTTCAACTTCATGACATACATGATTTTGCAACATTGTTGTGGGTGACCAACTGAATTTCCAGCAACCGACACGTTCGAATTTCGAAAGCGCGTCCGTTGCCAGGCTAGGCCATTGTCAATGGGTGCGCACCGATCGGTCCATTGCTGTTCAACGCGTACAGGAGGTACAACGCGTACCGCACACATTGAATGCAATGGGCCGGCCGAGGGCACCGATCGGTCCATTGCGGTACAACGCGTACAGAGTACAACTGGCGTACCCGCACACATTGAATGCAATGGGCGGCCGGGGCACCGATCGGTCCATTGCTGTTCAACAGCGTACAGGGTACAACGCTTACCGCGCACATTGAATGCAATGGGCCAGCCGGGGCACCGATCGGTCCATTGCTGTTCAACGGCGTACAGGGGTACAGCGCGTACCGCACACATTGAATGCAATGGGCGGCCGGGGCACCGATAGGTCCATTGCGGTACAACGCGTGCAGGAGTACAACGCGTACCCGCACATTGAATGCAATGGGCGGCCAGGGCACCGATCGGTCCATTGCTGATCAACAGCGTACAGAAGTACACGCGCATGCCGCGCACATTGAATGCAATGGGCGGCCGAGGCACCGATCGGTCCATTGCTGATCAACGGCGTACAGGGTACAACGCGTACCCGCACACATTGAATGCAATGGGCGGCCGAGGGCACCGATCGGTCCATTCGCGGTACAACGCGTACAGGAGTACAACGCGTACCCGCACATTGAATGCAATGGGCGGCCGGGGCACCGATCGGTCCATTGCTGTTCAACGGCGTACAGAGGTACAACGGCGTACCCGCGCACATTGAATGCAATGGGCCGGCCGGGGCACCGATCGGTCCATTGCGGTACAACGCGTACAGGGGTACAACGCGTACCCGCGCACATTGAATGCAATGGGCGGCCGAGGGCACCGATTGGTCCATTGCTGATCAACGCATACAGAGGGTACAACGCGTACCGCACACATTGAATGCAATGGGCCGGCCAAGGGCACCGATCGGTCCATTGCGGTACTAACGCGTACAGAGGTACAGCGGCGTACCGCACACATTGAATGCAATGGGCCGACCGGGGCACCGATCGGTCCATTGCTGCTCAACGCGTGCAGAGGTACAACGCGTACCGCGCACATTGAATGCAATGGGACGGCCGGGGCACCGATCGGTCCATTGCGGTACTAACGCGTGCAGAGGTACAACGCGTGCCACCGCACATTGAATGCAATGGGACGGCCGGGGGCACCGATCGGTCCATTGCTGTTCAACGCGTACAGGGGTACAACGCGTACCCGCACACATTGAATGCAATGGGCCGGCCGGGGCACCGATCGGTCCATTGCGGTACAACTGCGTACAGAGGTACAACGCGTACCCGCACATATTGAATGCAATGGGCCGGCCGGGGCACCGATCGGTCCATTGCTGATCAACGCGTACAGGGGTACAACGCGTACCGCACACATTGAATGCAATGGGCCGGCCGGGGCACCGATCGGTCCATTGCTGTTCAACGCGTACAGGAGTACAACGCGTACCCGCACACATTGAATGCAATGGGCCGGCCGGGGGCACCGATCGGTCCATTGCGGTACTAACGCGTACAGGGGTACAACGCGTACCTGCACACATTGAATGCAATGGGCCGGCCGGGCACCGATTGGTCCATTGCTGATCAACGCGTACAGGGGTACAACGCGTACCCGCACACATTGAATGCAATGGGCCGGCCAAGGGCACCGATCGGTCCATTGCAGTACAACGCGTACAGGGGTACAACGCGTACCCGCACATTGAATGCAATGGGCCGACCGGGGCACCGATCGGTCCATTGCTGCTCAACACGTACAGGGGTACAACGCGTACCCGCACACATTGAATGCAATGGGACGGCCGGGGGCACCGATCGGTCCATTGCGGTACAACGCGTACAGGGGTACAACGTGTACCCGCACACATTGAATGCAATGGGCCGGCCGGGGGCACCGATCGGTCCATTGCGGTACAACGCGCGTACAGGGTACAACGCGTACCCGCACACATTGAATGCAATGGGCCGGCCGGGGGCACCGATCGGTCCATTGCTGTTCAACGCATCCCTGTACAAGTGACTGGCATATGTCACCATGCCTGTCTCAGATGAACATATGCCAGCCACAGATAGCTCCCAGGGAGTGAGGGGCACACCCACAACACGACAGCCTGTCCAAACTGTATCATAAGGCATGTAAGGCTGCATTTCCTATTGTGTGTATGTTGGTGTACATGTTGTCCTGTGGGTGTCACCTGGGGGCAGCCACCCCCAGGCTGTGCACGTGTTCATGGGGACAGGATCCTGGGTGTTACGTGGGAGTTGCACTTGGCCATCGGCCTCTCACTTGCCCCTCCTCGGACGACCCCTCTTCTTTGGGGGGGGCCCCTCAAGTACAGGCTGCTGCGGTGCAGGGGACTCTCCGCCAGAGTCATCCTCCCTCCCTGTGGCAGTTGCAGTTTGTTCAGCACCAGATGTTGTTGGCACACAGGGAGGTGTGGACTGGTTGCTGTTCATCTGGCGGAGGCATTGTAATATGTCCCTGTGCACCGCCGTCATCTCTTGCAGTGCGTCCCACTTGGACTCCACGCGGGACATGTGTGAGTCCAAGCGGGCATGATGGGCAGCCTGCTGCTGTTTCATGTCTCTGAGGAGCCCCACTACCTGGCTGAGATCTCCGGTGCTGGACTGGTACGCATCGGCTATGCGTACCAGTTGTGGGTCATCATGCACACCAGCAACCTCTGCAAGCAGCGACCTCTGTCTCCCACCCCTCCCACCACCCCTGCCGACATGTGCAGTGCGTGCAGTGGCACGCACAGATGACCCTGGTCCCCTTGGGGGTTGGTGGTGGTGGTGGTGTCCATGGCCCCACGTTGGTCCAGGGTCCCTGTGCTGGTGTTGCTCCTTGTTCTGTCCATGTCGGCAGGGATGGTATTTGTGGTGACAGTCGTTGGAGGGGTGGGTGCAGGGGGTGCAGCTGGTGGTCCTGCTGGTGCTGCAGCTGGTGGTCCTGCTGGTGCTGCATGTTGACTTGCACCGGATGTGCCAGGTTGGTCTTCTTCGTCCGAGGAGGGCAGAGGCTGTACGACACCAGTGAGCTCCGCATCCTTTTGAGCCTGGGCCTGGGACTCCTCAGCGTCTGCTGCTGTGTCCCCATCATCACCTGTTTTTGGGAGACACACACAATGTATGTTATGTTTCTGCAGGCATCAATGGTTGACACACCTGACAGTTGTGACTGTGCCTCTGGGTGCGGGCCTGTACATTGCATTGTCCTAAGTTGTCACAGTCAGGGGTTGATATTGGTGTAGCACATTGTCCTGCATTATTTGGGCATTTCTATGTATTTGTTGGGGTGTGAACATGGTCTGCATTGGTTGTATTTGGTTGACAGCCGGCCCTCCTTCCCACCCAGCCAGTCAGTTATCCCACCATGGACTGTGCTTGCATTGCAGGGAGTGAAAGTTGTCTTTCAGGATGTCAGTCAGTGGTGTCCTGCTGTTGGTTGTTGCACAGTTGCCAGCAGGGCCTTGTGCTCCCCACAGCAGTAGCCAGTGTCAGCCATCTTGTCAGTCCTTATCCACTCCCTGTGATGTGAGCATGGTTCAGGGTGGTGTTGATGGGACAGTTGTGGGGGTGAGCTATGTCTGTGACTATGACTCCCATCATGCCATTGCCTCCACCCCACTTCCCAGCATTCCCATACTTACTTGCTTTTGTGGGGAGTTCAGTGTGTGTGGGTGTGAGAGCAATGGCAAGATGGCTGACAGTGGTGTCCTGCTGTTGGTTGGTGTGCAGTTCCCAGCATGCCCTTGTGCTCCCCACAGCAGTAGCCAGTGTCAGCCATCTTGTCAGTCCTTATCCACTCCCTGTGATGTGAGCATGGTTCAGGGTGGTGTTGATGGGACAGTTGTGGGGGTGAGCTATGTCTGTGACTATGACTCCCATCATGCTATTGCCTCCACCCCACTTCCCAGCATTCCCATACTTACTTGCTTTTGTGGGGAGTTTAGTGTGTGTGGGTGTGAGAGCAATGGCAAGATGGCTGACAGTGGTGTCCTGCTGTTGGTTGGTGTGCAGTTCCCAACATGCCCTTGTGCTCCCCACAGCAGTAGCCAGTGTCAGCCATCTTGTCAGTCCTTATCCACTCCCTGTGATGTGAGCATGGTTCAGGGTGGTGTTGATGGGACAGTTGTGGGGGTGAGCTATGTCTGTGACTATGACTCCCATCATGCTATTGCCTCCACCCCACTTCCCAGCATTCCCATACTTACTTGCTTTTGTGGGGAGTTCAGTGTGTGTGGGTGTGAGAGCAATGGCAAGAAGGCTGACAGTGGTGTCCTGCTGTTGGTTGGTGTGCAGTTCCCAGCATGCCCTTGTGCTCCCCACAGCAGTAGCCAGTGAAGGCCATCTTGTCAGTCCTTATCCACTCCCTGTGATGTGAGCATGGTTCAGGGTGGTGTTGATGGGACAGTTGTGGGGGTGAGCTATGTCTGTGACTATGACTCCCATCATGCTATTGCCTCCACCCCACTTCCCAGCATTCCCATACTTACTTGCTTTTGTGGGGAGTTCAGTGTGTGTGGGTGTGAGAGCAATGGCAAGATGGCTGACAGTGGTGTCCTGCTGTTGGTTGGTATGCAGTTCCCAGCATGCCCTTGTGCTCCCCACGACACAGCAACAGTGTCAGACATCTTTGATGGGCCTTTCCACTCTCTGTGGGATGTGCATGCATGAGTGTGAGCTTGCTGGGCCATGTGGTGGGGGATGTAGAGCTGTGCCTACGACTCCCATCATGCTATTGCCTCCACCCCCTTCCCAGCATGCCCATGCTTCCTTCCTTTTGACTCTGCTTCCCTGTGGGGTGGGCTGCCTGTGCTGACAGGATGGCTGGGAGTGTTGTCCTGGCAGTTGTTTGGCTAAAAGTCCAAAGAGTGTCCCTGTGCTTCACACAACATAACCCAGGGTGGTGGTTCTTTGTGGGATCTTCAGTTAGGATGTGAGGCATTGCATTCTCCCAGGTGGGTTCTGTGGAGTATGTGTTGAGAGTGTGTGTGAGGGGAGGTGCTTGTGACTATGGTCAGTGCTGCAAGTCCTCCTTCCCACCCAGCCAGATATCCCACCATGGAACGTGCTTGCATTGCAGAGAGTGCAAGTTTGCTTTCAGGATGTCAGGCAGTGGTGTTGTGCTGTTTGTTGGTGCACAGTTCCCAGCAGGGCCTTGTGCTCCCACAGCAGTAGCCAGTGTCAGCCATCTTGTGAGTCCTTATCCACTCCCTGTGATGTGAGCATGGTTCAGGGTGGTGTTGATGGGCCAGTTGTGAGGCTGAGCGATATCTGTGCCTACTACTCCCATCATGCTATTGCCTCCACCCCCCTTCCCAGCATGCCCATGCTTCCTTCCTTTGACTCTGCTTCCCTGTGGGGTGGGCTGCCTGTGCTGACAGGATGGCTGGGAGTGTTGTCCTGGCAGTTGTTTGGCTAAAAGTCCCAAGAGTGTCCCTGTGCTTCACACTACATTACCCAGGGTGGAGGTTCTTTGTGGGATCTTGAGTTAGGATGTGAAGCATTGCATTCTCCCAGGTGGGTTCTGTGGAGTTTGTGTTGAGGGGGTGTGAGGGAGGTGCTTGTGACTATGGTCAGTGCTGCGAGTCCTCCTTCCCACCCAGCCAGATATCCCACCATGGAACGTGCTTCCATTGCAGGGAGTGGAAGTTGTCCCTCAGGATGTCAGTCAGTGGTGTTGTGCTGTTTGTTGGTGCACAGTTGCCAGCAGGGCCTTGTGCTCCCCACAGCAGTAGCCAGTGTCAGCCATCTTGTGAGTCCTTATCCACTACCTGTGATGTGAGCATGGTTCAGGGTGGTGTTGATGGGCCAGTTGTGAGGCTGAGCGATATCTGTGCCTACTACTCCCATCATGCTATTGCCTCCACCCCCTTCCCAGCATGCCCATGCTTCCTTCCTTTTGACTCTGCTTCCCTGTGGGGTGGGCTGCCTGTGCTGACAGGATGGCTGGGAGTGTTGTCCTGGCAGTTGTTTGGCTAAAAGTCCAAAGAGTGTCCCTGTGCTTCACACAACATTACCCAGGGTGGAGGTTCTTTGTGGGATCTTGAGTTAGGATGTGAGGCATTGCATTCTCCCAGGTGGGTTCTGTGGAGTTTGTGTTGAGGGGGTGTGTGAGGGGAGGTGCTTGTGACTATGGTCAGTGCTGCGAGTCCTCCTTCCCACCCAGCCAACCAGATATCCCACCATGGAACGTGCTTCCATTGCAGGGAGTGGAAGTTGTCTCTCAGGATGTCAGTCAGTGGTGTCCTGCTGTTGGTTGTTGCACAGTTGCCAGCAGGGCCTTGTGCTCCCCACAGCAGTAGCCAGTGTCAGCCATCTTGTGAGTCCTTTTCCACTCCCTGTGATGTGCGCATGGTTCATGGTGGTGTTGATGGGACAGTTGTGGGGGTGAGCAATATGTGTGACTACGACTCCCATGATGCTATTGGCTACACTGACTTGCCCAGCATACACAGAATTCCTTCCTTTCAGTGGTCTTCACTGTGTGTTGGTGTTGTAGTGATGGCTACATGTCTGGATGTGTTTGTTAGTTCTATTTGTGCCACTGCCTAGCTGTAGTTGTAGTTGTGTTTGTACATGTGATGACACGGTTAAATGTAACTTTGAGATGGCATGTGTTGTGTTTATCTGACTGACATACACATTTTGGGATGATTCTGTTCTGGTTGCTGTGTAATTGCTATGAGTGCATGGTTTGACTCTCCCCTTGACAGTGATGTGTGTGTATTGTGGCAGAATATTGTGTACATTTGTTGTGTACTCACCAGGCTCTGGGATGTTCTCTAGTCCATAGACGCTCACTGGCGGAAGGATGGCCCGCACCTTCTCCTCCCAGGGCCTGAGGTATACTGGCTTGGCAGGAGGGCCACTGCCGGTGTATTGGCTCAGGAGGTAGTCCTTCTTGAGCAGCTCCCGTACCCTCCTGCGCACGTCATACCACCTGTTCTGGATGTCAGTCTTTGTGCGCAGACATGGTGATTGTGCGTTCACCCTGTTGATGATCCTCTCCCACATCTTGGTTTTCTGGGAGATGGGTGTCTGTTGGACCAGTGTGCCAAACAGCTGTGGCTCTACCCTGAGGATCTCGTCTACCAGGACTTCCAATTCACAATCTAGGAACTTGTGATTCTTCTTGGGGGGCATGGTGATGGGTGGTGATGGTGAGTGATGTGTGTGTTGGTGTGCAGGTGAGGGTGTGTGAGTGTGTGTTTTGCTGGGTGTATGTGAGGTAGCTATTTGTTGGTGTGCTGATGGTGTGTGGCTTGTGTGAGGGATGAGCTGTGGGTGTGTGGTTGCTGTCTGTTGAGTGCTGGCAGTAGAATGGCATTTGCAAAGGATCATGGTTGGGATTTGTGTCCTTTATATGGGTGGAGTTGTGGGTGTGTCTTTGTTCTCTGTCCCCACCCCCAGTATTTATTGGCTTTGTAATTGCTTGTTTGGCCTTTTTTGTGTATTTTTCCTTAGTACTTTTTGTGCATGTTGGAAACGTTCTTGTGACCGAGTCGGACCCTGCATTTGTCTCGTACGGACTTCTCCGTTTCGTTCACGCTGTGTTTGTGCAGTTTTCTATGCTGCGTACGCGTCGGTCGCGGTGTTTTGTGTTACTTCGGCTCGCAGTTTTGTATGCGTGTCGGTCGTACGGCTTGTCCTCCGTTCGACTCGGTCGTGGTTTTCGCGCCTTGCATCGTACTTAGCGGTTTGGAGTTCGCGTGTACGTTTCGGTTGGATTTGTTCCGGGTGCGTGTCGGTCGGTTCGATTCGCGTGTTTTTCCGGCCGGATTGCTGTTTTCCGTGCGGCTCGGTCGTTCGGCTTGGGTTCAGTACGTGTCGGTCGGATTTTGCACGCCTTGCATCGTACTTGGCGTGTCGGGCGCCACAGGTACGTGTCGGTCGGAATAAATTCCGGCTCCGAGTCGGTCGGTGCTTTTTCCGGCCCGAATCGGAATCGACCCCTAAGTGTTAGTAAATTCCAGACTACTTTACTATAAATTGATGTGTCCAAAACAACATAAAAATACTGTTTATTTTGAAGTCATTTTAAAATGAAATAGTGGCATGAATATAAATTTAAAAAACAAAGCAAATACACACACCTTTGTCAGAAAATATTTATTAACAACTACAAAAATAGAAAAACACTGAACACTGAATACTCTTACATACTTTAAATGTAAAAAATATATATATTCTACACTAACCTAACTACCCTAAATCTACATTAAACATTTGCTAAAATACTGCAAATATAACAAACCCACAATCGGACATCTATTAATATATGTGCTAAAACACATACTCTCTTATACAAACATATAATACTAATGTAAACATTTCTTTATATACATATCTGGCACACAGACTATAATATTCACCTCTTACTCATTAACACACATCTAATTTATTGCAAAGCAAAAGTCTTTAAACATGCAGAATCAGAAACTACCCTGTTCCTACTACTACCAAACTACAACTTTTCTAAAAATATAAATGTTAACCCTCACACTCGACCCCAAGAACAATACTTATTTTTTAATAAAATTTTCACATTATTGGATTTGTGCCATGGCATATAAAATGTCCATGCTGCCTCTTAAAATAATGGTAATTTGATGAAATTGACAGTTGATGCTTTGATTGTACAGTTCTATATTTCTGATTCTTTATGAGCTTATTGATATAAGTCTGTTTAGATGCCTTAGATCTCTGAGTTTTTGCTGGAGTTCTTGGACTGATGCAGGAGCTGCTGGTGGTGCTGTTGGTTGTGTTATAGGTGGCAGTGGTAATGGTGAGTTTTGAGCAGTTCCAATGGAACGAGTAGCTCTCTGCTCCTCTCTTGCTTATTCATAGAAATTGTGCATTCTTCTAAATCCATTGATTCAAGCCTTGTGTGCCTTTCTTATCTGAGAGCTTTAGGTGCTTTTACCATCAAAATCTGAGACTTTGGGGCATATATACAATGAAGTGACGGAGCGCGGTGTTAGCCTTCTTGGCTTAACGCCGCACTCCATCACTTCTGAAACGCAGGGCTGCAGTACATTTACAACAATACAGTGCAGCCCTGCGTTTCACCCTGCGCTGGCACTAAATTTAGCTGCCTAGCATCAACGCAGGCACTCTTGCACCAATGTACAAGGGTGCCTGCATTGCAGGGTAAGATTGTTTATGTGCAGGAAGGGACACCTTCCTGCACATAAACAATCAATGGCGTTTTGCTGATTCTATGCGTGCTGCACAATGCACCCAAGGCCCACCCCTTTCACGCTAAGTATAGCGTGAAAGGATGCCTTATTCACTAGGCGGCGTTAAGCCACATTAGGTGGCTTATCGCCACCTTGTGAATAAGGCGAAGCCCCTATTGCCACAGGGACATCACAAAAAGTGACGTTCCTGTGGCGATAGGGGCTTGTAAATATGCCCCTTAATTCATTGCACATATCTAATACAATTCCCATTATGTACATCTTAGCAGACAAATCATTCTGATATGTATGTGTAGGATGGTAATTTTTTATAGTATATAATTAATAGTTAGTACGATTGTGTTGTCGAACATCTGAAGAATAACATGCCAATAGATTGCAAACGTGTTCTGTATTACAAAAGGCCAAAAATGACCTAATTGTCAAAACATTTTAATAGAGACATTTTTTAAATTTCTATTAATGAAAATGTAAATAGCTATATAAATCATGCTTAATATTCTTCAATAGGTATTTATATTAACTTCTTTGTTTATTTATTTAAAATTCAACTTCAATAAAAGGGCTATTTTGAACAATATAATTAAGTGAAACATTACTCTCCATAGCTGGTAAGATTGTGTTCAAATGAAGTTTAAATGGTGGAAAGTGAATCTATGCTGGTGAAACATTTTGTTCAGTCCTGGTGATTTTTTTTTTTTGACAATACTACATTTATATAATTGTAGAAAATGGATGCCAGTTGAGGCGTCACAAGATGTGATCTTTGTTATCTATTTTTTTGCTGTGCGTTACAAGACAACTTTGCATGTAGGTCAGCAAGGATGCTATTACTAAAGTCAATCCTGCACATCATCAGAATATGAGATGGATTCCTAGTTTGATTGTAGTCTATATTAAATGTTATTGTTTAAATTTAGTTGTTTTAGTAATTACTTTCAGATATTGCTAGTATGGTTACAATGGGTTGGTATGTTTATGGAGGGATAATAAGCAAATTCCAAGTATGTGTACTAACCTGCGAAATTGCATTTGAAGCCTGAACATTTCAACTATACCGTTTTTTATGGTGCCTAATGTGTTTTGCCTTAACAGGATATGAATGTGTAAAGTTCTGCATTTGGGGAATTTTACTTAAATGTGACGCAATGCAACACGCTAACCAAAGATGCTGCGCTGACCTGCTTCAAAGGGGGAGTGAAAAACAGCACCATATCGCACTTTAGGCTGGCAGGCGTGAGCGCAAAGACCCTTGCACCACTGTGCAAAGGTGTGTGTGTTATGTCAAGCATATGTTATCTACTGGAAGGTAACCCTTTCAGTACAAATACCTTGCATTAATACTTTTCGCACTTTGTATGTCTGCTATACAGTTCAGCACATATGAAAACATGAGAGAAAAAAGTGGCAACTTTGAAATGGTGCTCTCACTGTTATGTCTGCCTCACTGAGGCATCATTTTTTGGTGCAGATTCCTGTCAATCTTTTTGAGTAGGCAGGGATTTGCATCAAAACCCATGGGTATTTGCATAGGAAAACCCATGTACAACCCATAGTATTCCCCCATGATGTACAGTAGTGTAAAGTAGCTCATGGAGTAGTAGCTCATGGAGTACTGTGCGTTACTTTAGGCAACTTTCCACCGCAAATCATGATTTGTGTTAGAAGGTAAATCCCACCACAACACTTTGCGCTGAGTTTGTTTCAATTTTGTGATGCAAACTCAGAACAAAGTGTTTGCAGATTTGGCCCTTTGTGTGGGATTTGCATAGCAAAAGTGATGCTAACCCTGACACATGTTGTTGTAGTGGTGAATAGTTTTCAAAAGCTAAAAAAGATTTTCTCTGGGTAATTTTCACATGTACCAGAAAGTATTAATATGCCCTACTTTTTAAATATTGCAGTCAGGGGTCTATTCCAATTGTGTAGCATGGGCCTTCATATGCAACCAACCATAGTTTTTTTCCTGACAAATTTATTTTGAAAGTGTTTTGGACATGGATTGTTTCCAAAAACAATATATCTCACTGAAGCAGGCTTAACAGAGTGACAACTTGTTAAATTTATCACACTGCACAAAATATGTATGTGGGTTGCACTATACAGTAAATAAACACAGAGAAGCATACTGTTTGTGGTGGAATGGTCACCGTTTTACAGAATGCACTTACCCCTCCACCATGGTGGAGGAGTGTGTGTGTTGCTGCATGGCAGTCTAAAGTGTGTTAGCGCAGGGAGAGTGGAAAACAGTAGCATATCCTATTCGATATGGCACAGTTCTGCTCTCTCTCTTTCATGCAATACAGCACACAATTTAGGTTGCTGCACTGCGTTGCATTAAAAGGTACTGAATCTACGCCTACAATTTATATTTTAAGTAATTCAAACATGTAAACACATTTTCATTATCTTTAAATTCGTGCAGGGATATCAAAATTATAATACTGATTAAAGAAACCATGACTCACAGCTACGGGCCAATAAAACCACCTTTTCATAATGAATTAGATAACAAATAATAATAGCACAAGGACAAGAAAGTAAAGAGTAGTTATTATAACACTAAATAAACTGACCAGTGATGGCTGGATCACTGGAGCTGCTAATTTCTTGCTCATCATATTTAGCAAGCCCATCTTCAGACGTAAAAATATAAAGTATTTCAATTAATCAAATATATACACCGTTTGCAATTGTTACACTATGATAATTTAAATAAAAATATTCATAATTTCACATTTTACAGATTTTCACATAATAGGTTATAAAATAATTATAACAAAATAAATTTAAAAAAATAAAAGAAAATAATTTTCCCATATTTCGTTTTCCTCTGGCAGTTACTTAACAACTTCTTCAGCAACTTCAATTTCAAGATGGTGGAGTAGGTTTGCTTTCCAGTATACAACATTTGCCCATCTCTTCTGTACCTGTTTTATAGTACATTGCATATTTGAGACATCTGTTAGATGGTGGTTTACTTTCGCATCATTGCCTGCATTCTTGTATCGGGTAATCCTGATCAACTCTTCCTCCTGCTGCACTGACACAGGTAATGTACCATGAACCAAATTAAGGCTCTAACCTCCCTCTCCTAAAATCTAGCATTTCTTAACCCCTGCCTACCTGTATCAGACATGTTTTAACCTAAGCAAACTCCCAAAACCAACCCAAACTAATTATTCCTAAACAATGACGAAACAAACTAAGAAAAATTCCCACTTCACTTTACTTCTACAAAAAAAAAAAACACAGAGAAAACACAGACAATACATAATGATATAAACAATGATGCAAACAAGCACAATAAACAAGTGCTCTGAAAAGCACCGCAATCTCCACAAATCAACTTCCAGCAACAAAACAGCTCTCCACTCTCCCACAACTAAACCTCCAAAGGAAACGGTTGACGGTAAACTTTGCATCGTTTTTATAGAGTGTAATGATGCTTTGCAACATTCTGCATGACTTAATCCACAAAGTGCCATGGAAAACATTGATGCATCATATTGATCTACAATGTGACACATCTCTAAACAAATGTAATCCTAAATCACACAAAAGATTAAATTAATCCAATTATCTAATTGACAACAAAAATATATCCATTACTTATTACCTGAACAAATTAAAGGCTACATGTATCGATTTTTTGGGTAGCATATATTCATTTATTGGTTTGGAAAAGATTAGAATACTACAATAATTATGAAAGATAAATAAATATATATATATTTTTTTTTAATGATGTACATAAGCATCAGAAATATAAGTATGTTGCATTTTTCAAGTGTAGATTCTCATAACATGTGAAATCTATTTAATCATATTTGTAAATACATCAATAAATATTACTATTAATATAAAACTTTAATAACTATGAATCCTTTAAGATAGAAATCATATATTTATTTAAATATTAAATATAGGTAATTAATTATGTAGTCAAATGTCAAAAATATTTAGAAAATGTATTTAAATACAGTTGTATGACAGTGGAAAGTATATACCTTTGTATGTAAGCCATTAAACTTCCTATAGTGGCAAAATATGCAGCATTACAAGTAGGTATCATCGCATGTTTATTAGCTTAATTTCTTTAGTTAATGTAGTGTTAATTTTGAAATACCTTTTTTTATTTTTAAACAACAGTTCAGGGGTGAATTATTTACTTATACATGTGTGTGATGTGGTGGCTTGTAAAACATTGGAGCAGAGTTTCTAGGTGAGATTATGTTTATTTGATATTTTAATTGTGCAGTATCATTTATAATCTAGTAGGAGATGCATTTTTGTAAGTGTATTATTCACAAAACAGGATGCTGAAATGTTAATATAGACACATCATAAATGATGCTGCATAATCCTGTAGATTATATAGTAAGTCATCTCTTAGCTTGGGGGCACCCAGAGAAAAGCAACACCAATTGGTTCTTACTTTGCAAATTCAAATATTCTTTAGACGATGTCCCCCAGAGAATCTCATTACCATAGTAGAGAGAGATATCACCAGCCATTAATATTTAATCCAGGAACCTCCCTATATAAGGTCTTGTTGACATGGCAAAGCAATTTAACTTGTGTTTGATTTAATTATATTTTGCCTGTTGAAGTAGAACAAGACAGTATGCTTTTGATTGACCCTCCAGCAACAAATATCATCCATCTATGCAGGAAACTAAATCACTTGTTAACTTCTCCCTACTTCAAAAACATCTTCATGGCATAGCCTCACCTGGGCATCCCCAGCAAAGGGGAAAAACCTAAAAAAGCACAGCTTGTTCGTGCCACAGTCCCTGTTGAACTAAAACATACATTGTCAAATATATTCATATGCCTCATCCAGCTCCCCATATTGGCAAGTCTCACAATAACACCCTAGACAAGCTAAACACATAGCATTCACACAACACAAAGATCCAACCACCTACACATTCCAGTAATTACCACACACCCACAAACTACAGAACACACACTACAAAACATGCTCATTAATGCTTGCTCTGCAGTACTCCAAGTACTAGACATCGCAGACCTCATAACATATCACAAACTTGGTACATTATTCATCACAGAAACATGGTTCCCTCACATCCTCTCACATCCTAAAGGTCCTTCAAAACTTTTTTTTTTATTTAACTTTTTGAACATCCATTTCCCAATTAACATACATGAGCATAAGCCAACGCCTTCAGCACCCTGGTACTCTAAAGACTTATGAAATAAACAATCCATCTTTAGAAAAAAAAGAAAATGGAAGAAAAACCAAATTCCAGATGAACTCATGATACTGAAGTCCCACCGCACAACAGACAGATCACTCATCACATCAGCCAAAGCAAAGAATATACCAACACCATCAATGAAGCCACCAACAGAAGCAGAACTCTCTTCAATACAATAAAACAGCGCATCAATCCCCTATTCAACCCACCTGTTCCTCATTCCACAGAAAAGAGCAATGCCATAAAACTCTTCTTCGGTGAAATATACAGTAGATCTTATAGCACATCAACAACACCAAGCCTGCTTCATCTCTTATGCCACCCCTTCCATTAGAAACCCACAATAGTCATCCTTCAAAGACATATCTCTTGTAGTGTGTGTGTGCTCAATTCCATTCCCTGAAAGCCACTTCTTATGAAGATGATGTTTTATTATCATCCTTCATCAAGGCAATCTTTACGGACTCTCTCTCTCACCCCTATTAACCATTGTCAATGCACGCCTCACTCACGGTATCTTTCCAGAAGCTATCAAGACAGACCAGTCCCCCACATTCATAGAGAAAACTGCACTTGACCCAGATGACCTAGCCAAATTCCAGCCCATCACTAACCTACCATTCATTGGCAAGATCTTTGAAAAAGCAATCTATGTTCAACTCCAAGATCATATAAATATGAACCATCTCATAGTCAAGTACCCATTTTGGATCAGATCACATTGCTGCATAAAGAAGGCAACCTTACACATCATTGATGATGCCCTCCTTCCAACAGATGATGATGGCGCCATAATGCCACCCCTTAAGGGCATCCTGCCTGCCAGAGCACATCTACTCCAAGGGCTGAAGAAGTAGGATCACATCACCCCCATCCAGATGGGAATTCATTTGCTCCCCTTTCCAGCTTCCACCATCTTCAAAAACAGCTGCATAATTTCCAAAGCCATTGCAACCAACATCACCACTTTTCATGCAGAAAAGCTCACCCTCTCTGGTGGTTCTCAGCATACCCACAGCCAGGACAATAGACTCCAGCCTAAGAGATGAAAAAGAAGGCAACAGGCCTTTTAAATTTACTCAGTCAGGATCTGGAACAACATCACCGTATTTCATCATGTCTGCCCCAACGTTAATCAAATTTAGTAAAGAGTTGAAGAGATACCTCTTTAAAGAACACAACATCACAATGCATTCACAGCCCACAAAACAGCTACCTCTCCTATCACTTGTTGACGTTATGCTTGTCTTTGACCCTGTACAGAGCTCGCTGCCTTTTGGCTAGGTTTGCTGTTTAATTAAATACATACATACATGCAATGAATTACACTTAGATAGTACCTTTTTTTATCAGCACGTTGCCAAAAATGTATTTTGTATGGTCACAGTGAAAGCAAGATGCAATCAGTGCCTTTGCTACTAATTGCTTGTTTGCATTGTCCACAAAGGATGTGTTTTTTTTTTAGAATTTACTGTTTATAACAGCAGGCCAATATTGCTGTACAAAATCTGATCTGCCAAATCTGTTGTAGTACAAAATCTGCTCTGCCATTGTAAGCTGTCAATGAAGTATAAAATTCTGAAAAAGTCATTTAAGCCATAGGGCAAATAGTAAATTGCCCCTATCAGCCATTTTCTAAGGGGCACCTGGATACACTATTTACAATATTTTGCTTTTCCATCACAGATATTGAAACTCAACAAATGTAACATTTCAAATATGTATCTACTAGTCATGCATCTCAGAGTATTACTATATTACAGGACTATCAAACCTTTAATCTCATACTCTCAAACAGTGGCGGCTCGCCGAGGGAGTGCTGCGGGGCGCTGGGGCGGGGGAGGGGCAGGGTGGGGGGTAGTTGAGTCCGACATACGATGGATAGTAGTAAGGTAAGTAATTAAATAAATAAAACTATTCACATTGCGCTTGCTGCATCGCCGAGTTGGCGATGCAGCGAGTGCAAGGTAAATAGTTTTATTTATTTAATTACTTACCTTACTCCTGTCCGTCGTATGTCGGACTCCACTACCCCCCAACCCTGCCCCTCCCCCGCCCCGCCCGACCGCCGCGCAGCACTCCCTCGCGAGCCGCCACTGCTCTCATAGACTTGTGGAACTAGAAATATAACACTTCATAAATATTATCTATCACTGAAGACAACTCACCTTTTTAACCCAACCCTCTCTGTCACTCTTTGCAACTCTCTCTGTTAACATATTTACACCTCTATGCAAATTAACTCTTTGGGCCTGATTACGATGTCGGTCGGAAAGGCTCCGAACAGCATTCGGATTTTCCTAAACCATGTCGGAACCTATGTTTCCGACCGACCGTTTATGATGGAAGATAACTGTTCGGTCATTCCAACTCGGTACCGACCGGCATTCAGAAACTCCAAGTCGGTCGGAGCCGATTCGTACAGCTCAACGGACAGCGTTTCCGACCGACCAATTACGATGTCGGATTCCGACAGCCTTTCCGACTCGGTCTGTCCGACACGAAAAGGCTGTCGGAAACTGACTTTGGGGGCCCCTTGCAGGCCCCGCTTCATGCAGAGGTCTCTGGGGGCCGTAGGGGTACCCAAGGGACCCCCCTGTAGAGCCATGCACAATGTGACAGTCACCATGGGGTGCCCAAAGCAAACACAAGGAGATGATGGACGGAGCGCTGAATATTTTCAGACAATCACCCCCAGTCACAGATCTGGGTTGAATCCATCATCGTTCTTTAGCTCACTTTGCCACCTCAGTTCAGACCCAGCTAAATGCAAATCAGTCTTGACCCTGTGCCTCATGGGAACAGTCCAGCTTGAACTGCCTAGCCAGGTCTTCCCTGAACCGGAAACAAGCATCCTGGGACCGGTTTTGGGGTAACACCCCTCATCAGCCAGGCTAGCTTGAATACAGTGGCAAAGTGAGCAAGGGACCACGTCTGGGCATACCCTGCCAACTTAGGGAAAACAAAGCAAACACAAGGAGATGATGGACGGAGCACTGAAACTTTTCAGACACTCACCCCCAGTCACAGATCTGGGTTGAATCCATCATCGCTCTTTAGCTCACTTTGCCACCTCAGTTCAGACCCAGCTATATGCAAATCAGTTTTGACCCTGTGCCTCATGGGAACAGTCCTGCCCGAACTGCCAAGCCAGGTCTTCCCTGAACCGGAAACAAGCATCCTGGGACCGGTTTCGGGTTAACACCCCTCATGAGCCAGGCTAAATACAGTGGCAAAGTGAGCAAGGGACCCACATCTGGGCATACCCTGCCAACAGGGTGCAAGGTTTTCTGAAACCACCCCTTTTTTCAATGGGAGGCTGTGTTGTCGGTCGGAACACAGGCTCCCATTGAAGTCAATGGGAGACTTTCCGAAAGGTGTTCGGAAGCATCATAATCGGTCGGTCAGAACCTCCGACCGCCAGTCGGTCAGAACCGTTTCCGAAAAGGAATCGGTCGGAAAGCTTTCCGACCGACATCGTAATCAGGCCAAAAGTGTCTTTTAACTCTTGCTCTATACACAAATACTCATTTCACAACATATATCCTGTATGACATGTTCATTTTTCTTACCTTTCTCTCTACCTTATCTATCATGTATATTCCTAACATAAATTCTTCCTTTTTGGTCTTTCACTCTGGCTTAATTATAAATTCCTCACCCTTTTTAAAAATTGTTTCTCATATTGTGCCTCGGTCCAAGTTATAGTTTTATCTATAATTAGAAATGTTATTCATAATACAGTTTTCCTAAGTCAAACTTAAAATTACTCTTCTTTTTATTCGCAAAAACGAATTGATTTCAATTATAACTTTTTTCTCTCGTTCACTCTTTTGGTCTCCTCTTCTCTCACATTTTCTACATTTCTCCATGTTCCCGACTCAATAGACTACGTTTATAAAGTCTATTCAGATAAACACACTCATAGAAAGATATTATAATCAATTGTTTAGAAAACATAGTCGTACAAAGAATGCAGTGTTAATAAAAGATGGCCTTCTCCCGTGTGGTGATATTTTTTGAAGTATTTCTGAAACTTATACACTTATTTTTGATTTTCAGTTAATATCCAACTTTTTTTTTACAAGACATTGACTATGTGGACTAATTTTAAGATTATTTTACAAAAATAAAAATGCAATTTAAAATCTACACTTGCAAAGGCAGTAAAAAACTTTATTAAATTAGTTTTCTTATGGATTACATTCAATAAAAAATGCGCTTGTAAAGGCTAGTTAATAAAATATGTTTTATATTGATATAAAATAAAATACATTCATTTTTGTATCAATCAGCTTTGTTTGAGGAGACAGGTAAATACTGGTGTCAAAGATTCATGTTGGCCATTTAGAGGTTGTGGAATGGCTTAAACATTTGAATACATTTATTTTTGGCACAGATTAGCACATGATAACAAAGTCAGACATACCCAAACTGAACAACCACTGTGATGATACAGGTAGAATAACTATTTCTTGTACGTTAAAGATATACAGCCATATATTGCATTGAGACATCATTTTAAGGATGTGCGTGCTCTTTAAATTAGGAATACATTTCTTTAACTCATTATTAAAATAATGTATAAACATGTTTTATAACCATATGTATGAGAGGAGAAGTATAGTCCAGTCAATGCATGATGCATTTTTCACTTGTGTGTCTCAATACTCAGAGTCCTTTTCCTGCTCTGGAAAATGTAAATGAAAAAAATTAGGTTGTCTACCTGTCAGATGCTTTGTGTGCAATGGTAATGATGAAGGGTAGATTCAGAAATAATAAATGTGTCCTTTCATCACAATGAAAAAAGGGTTTTTGTTAGTAAATTGTAATAATGCATATATTTTGCCTCTTATACACTGATAAAAGAGCTCAAAGGTTTTTACTACTTTGTTACAGATTTGCATCACTTTAGTGACTCAAACATGCCAAAATGTATCAGTACCTGGGATCTTTGATTTACTGTTCTGCTTTGGTAACAAAAGATATAAGAAAATTAACAAATCATTCAATCAACATTAATTAATGCATAATTTAAAAATGCACTTCCCAATTAATCCTCTATACAGCCCAACTACCAGACAATATATGCATTACATTTTCATATTTTTTTTAAATTAAAAAACATTTCACAATAACAAATAGATTTTTTTAAAACAGAATACAAAACAACAAAACACCATAATAAAAAAATGATGCATACAATATTTTAAACATTGATATTATAGTTAAACAATAAAGAAATATACACTTACTTTTGATATTTTGATCCACAATGTTTTTGTATTATGGTCAGATGATTTTTGAGGCATTATTTTGGTGGAACACAAATAAATCTACTGCAAGACATAACTTTCTTCTTGAGTCAGTATAACGCTGCTTACTTCTCAAATGTGTCTGTGTCACAGACTGAAATGTGTTATCTCATCTACTTATGTTGTAAGCTAATTCAGAAATATAAAAGTGCAATAACTTTAATTTACTTACAAATAACAGGCTCATAAAGGCAAAGTATTTAATTTTTGGCTTCGAGATTGGAAAATGACAGATGTGGGATGCCTTTGGCCATGATGTGGGCAGCATGAGGTAGCAGAATTACGAGCCAACTGCTCTATGAAAACAGCCATCTCCTGTAGGCAGACACCGCGGGTGGATTTATTCGTGGCATTTTCTCAGGGCCCTCCGATGGCACATACGTCTGGGGTCAATTGTAGTCAGATATGAACAGAATGGGTTTTTCTCTTTGTTAATGGACAGTGTGGTGGAGAAACTTCTTTAGATTTACCTACAGGCAGCTATAACTTCCTGAGACTTCATCATCAGTTCTTCAAAAATGTTCAATACGTAGAAGTAAATAGAGAGCATGGTCTTTAGTTCTACCCCCTTCAGCCATTGGTTTACATAGGTTTATCATGGTCTATAATCACTTGGATGGGCTTTACATAAAGACCATGCCATTTCGAAGATGGTTAAATTGTCCCATTTGTGATTCAATTAGGTTTTGGTAATGCGGCAGCAGGTTGTTATTCTGGTGTGGGGAGGGGTTTTTGTTCTTCTGGCAGGATAACTATTTGGGCAGTGTCCAGGAACTTAATTTACTTCAAAGGTTCCTCCCCTGTCACGGGCAGATATACGTTGACACCTGGACAGGCCCCTTCTTTTGTTCTACCAGTCAGGGAGGGACTAATCTCAGTGTGATTGGCGCTGACCAAGGAACTGGGTTTAGAGTGACCACAGAGGGGGAGCTGCCCATTTTCCTGGCCACACCTCTAGGGTGGACACACAGCATCTGCACAAGAGAAGAAGGGCTTCATCATCTTAGATTTTGGCAGAGAGGGGCACTGTGGAATTGATAGCAATAGAACATACAGCAAATGCTGCAAAAGTGGGTAGTGTTACCCCATTGCTTAGGGAGGGGTCACCATTACCCACAAGCTAGTGCCAGACATCCATGTGGCATACCCAGTACCCTTCTCAGAACACAACTGGACCTAAGGAAGGCCAGAAGTTAACTGAATCTGCTGTCTGAGACCTGACAGGAGTCCTGAAGGACTGAACGTGCTCCCGCTTGAACCCAGGACAAAGGTAATAAGGACAATAAGGTTGGCTTCCTTGTGGTGTCCCTGTTCTACAGGGGCACTACAAGCTACAAGAGGCCTTTAATGCGACTGGCCAGTTGGCCAGTTCAAACTGTCTTTTGGCAAAAAACTGCTCTGAAGTGTATTCAGAATCATACTTCTATAACCAAAGCATTCTGGGAAGGAGTGCACTTGCATTTCTCCTAGTTCAGCAGGTGTGACATTAATGGCTCTGACAAATAATTTCAATTACACTCTCAACTTCCATGTGAAAAGAAGCATCAGTTAGCTCATTTTCTAGGTGGAAGCAAATGGGGATTTCCTAAAGGTGCAGAAGAACCTTTCAAGGACCTTCGTCAAGACACAGAGAGCTCAACCGAGGCCAAATGGAAGGACAATAGGTTGAAATGTTTACTTTCTATTGCAAAAATAAAGATCCTCTGATGATGTAGAGTGTAAATTTGCATCTATGAGATACCAGGTCGCCACAAGGTCCAAATGAGTCAACTGAGTGATGATTCATTGGAGAGTTCCCAATCTGCAGCCAATTGGTTTGAGCCATGAAGTCACCTGCCTCGAGTCAATGACTCATTGAAACTATCTAGAGACCCTGGGTACAAGAAAAATAATCTATTATTATTATTATTAATTTTTATTAGGCATTCATTCACCAAAGAATCTTGTCACTCATAAAATAAAATAAAGATAAACAGGGAATTAAAAACACTAGTGTGTTTTGAGGAAAAGTTTGAAAAAAATTAAATCAGCAATGCTGCGCAGTCCCAGCCAGAAATCATTCCAGATTTTTGTTCCCAAAACTATAAAGGCTATTCATACACATCTAGTAAATTGTATTGCAGTTCAGCCCTGATATATTAGCAGAGAGGTGATCTCTTTAGAATATCTTTGTTGAAACCTCCAATGGACCCAAGAATCCAAGGTTAATTGCAGCCAAACCATCAGAAGAAATTTACATGACATCCAACCTACTATCCTGGGCAATCAGCGGTATAGAAAATGAGTCAATTCTTCAATGAAGACGTTGGTGCCTACACAAACTGCATTTTGTAGCATGTGAAGTTATACTACAGTAGCATCACAAAATGCTAATCACTTATCCACAGACAGAGACCTTCACCTCATCTATCTTTTCTAGGCGGAGTTCTCTGCCAACGAGACAGAGTGCTCCGCACACATAACTGTATGTTTTCGTGTGGGAGGGAAGAGGGGGAGTAGTAGGAAAATTAGTAATATCTACTCCCAAATAGGAGTTATGGGGCATTTAAGGAGGGGTTTAGGGAGAGACATGCTAATACAAACAAACACGCACAAAAGAGTCATAGCATTGTTATTCACAAACAGCCATTCTAAAGTTACTACAGCACTACAGGTCCCAAAACAGGTGTAAATGTACTATAGCACAGAGTTGGAGTAAGTCTGGCACGACTCACATATGTCACAACACACTCCCATAGAAAATAATGGAGACAGAGAATTAAAAATACACACTCACGCAAGCCGAAACACGTAGCAGGGGCTGGAAATCGTTGAATAAATTCTTATCATCACTTATTTCAAGTGCGCATGTACTGTTTGCGCTGTCTTAAGAGTTCGGAGGATCAATAAATATATAAATATATATATATATATCAGGAATCCTCGCCTGCTTGCGTCTCCTACGTGGAGAAAGTACGAGAGTGGACCCAAATTCAGTGCATGAAGTGTTTATTCAGCACTCACACCAATTCCGCCATAAAAAAAAAAAATATATATATATATATATATATGAACAGTTTCACCTTAACTTACAAAGATGACATCAGCACTCCAATGGTTCAATCACTGCGGTTTATTCAATTTTGAGCGATTTCAACATCCAAGCATTCCGGCTCGCAGACGCAGCCTTGTTCACGTTATAGTGCAAAAAGTGACATTGTGCTAATATAAAGTGCAAATAAATTCCTCTTGAAGTGCTTCATAAATCCAAACGGTATTTTCTCATTACTCTACAGTATATTCGAATATGCTTTAGGTGGTAATTGGGTTCAATTCACTTTTCTTTGATAGTATTTCTTTCTACTTATCCCCATATCTTTCATAGAGTAAAAGTTAACCTAAGATCCATGCTAAAAAATAATAAAAAACGCATAATTCCCTTTATTAAAAAGTGCTCTAAATGTGCCTTGTTGTCCTCATCTTACAAACTTTATTTACATTCTTTTCTTGCTCTTCTGATGAATGCTCTATACGGGATGCAGGAGGCTCAATAAAGACAGGTATATAACTCTTCATCCACGTTGAAACCATTTGGTTCTTTGCTATCCAACTCTAGGATGAGGTATGTTTCAAGTTTTCGTAACTCTTTCTCCCGGTCTCCACCCCTCCTCCTCTTAGGCACCTGTGCTATACAGCTATATCTCAGTGTTGTTGGGTTACTGGAGTGTTCCTTCTCAAAATGTCTAGCTATTGGGTAGCTTCGATCTTTGTTCACTATTGCTCTTCTGTGCTGAAGGATTCTTTTATGTACAGGGAGAGTTGTACTGCCGACATATAATTTGTTGCACGGACACTTTAAAATATATACAACAAAATCTGATTTACATGTTAAAAATCCTTTTACCTTTACAGTTTTATTAAAAACTTTTTAAAAGCTGTAATATTCTCTCCATGTAAACAGGCCTTACACTTCAAACATTTTTTTAAAACCTTTTTTTTGTTGAAGCCAGGTATGTTGTGTTACTCCCAGGCTGTCGTTCTTAACTAGATAATCCCTTAAAGATTTCTACTTTCTGTAAGTAATCTGTGGGTTCCTAGCAACCTGGTGTCCTATTGCTGGATCATGTCTAATAAAGTGGCAGTGCTTTTGTAAAATTTGTCGTACTCTCAAATGCTCTTTGTTATATATACATATTTATATATTTTTTTTTTCACTGAAAATACCAAAGGTTAAAGGGACGTTATAGTTAGGCTGACATTTCACTCGTAAAAACCAGAGAAATTCAGCAGTTATTGTTAGCTGAGCTAACTATAACTTGCGTCCCCGCATTGCACTCCTTATGATCTCACATATTACATAACTCATGACATGGTCAGTGACATCACTGATGACATTTTCTTTTGCTGTGAATTCGTGAATATCGGAATTTGACAGCAATTCTTTTTATTTATTTTTTTAAGGCTTTTATGCCGTGGCAGGGTCCCAGGGGGACCCCAAGATCATGGTTTGCCCCCTTTTCTTTATTTTCACTTATTTTTGGGGGGGACTCGGTGAAGCCGAGTCCCAAGGTGGCTGCCAACACTTCCTGGCTGAGGTGTTGGCAGCCAATCAGAGGAGTGCATTTCCCTGCACGAGCTCGTCTTTGCTCGCGAAGGCTTCGCGGCCAGAGATAAATCTAGAATTTTTAACTTAAATTCCTCAACAACTACTGAACGGATTTATACCAAATAAGCAAAAGGCACTTCCTTGAACCAACATCTACCTCCCTGACAAATTTGGTGTACGTCCGTTCAGCAGTTTGGGCTGTAGCTGTGTCTAAATGTTCCTATGGGAATTAATATTACAAATGCACCCTTATTTTGCACCCCAATTTCTCGGTCCCCACTGCACAGAGCACCCCCAAACTTTCTGACACACAGAACCTACCTTGACACTTTTTTGGGAAATTTCATGAAGATTGGTCAACTGACGCCAAAGTTATAGCCAAGTCAAAAAATGCTTTTCCTGTGGAAACTAGGTCCTAACTATTACTACCTACTGACAATCGCCAGTAGGCAATTAATATATATATATATATATATATATATATATATATATATATATATATATATATATATATATATAGCTATATATATATTCAGCTCCTTTTAACTTCACCTTGGTCCTTGCACTCGCGGGCGGGTGCTCCAATGCGCGAATGCGAAAACGCACTTTCAATCTTACAGCTGCACGGCATAAATATTACCAGCACTCACGGGAGCAGTTCACCCAGATTTTATTGGGGTGAAAGTACACACAGACACGTTTCGGCAACCGCCTTTCTCATTGTATATATATATATATATACACACACAAATATATATATATATGTGTATATATATAGTACTCTGTGTACTTTTTTGTGAAGACTTAAATATGTTAAAAATTGTAAATCCACTGTAGCACACTATATTAGTAAAATAGAGTGTAGTACAATGTATTTTTAATTTTGTAACATACTTTTTTTTTTAAGTGCCGCAGTACATCCTAGGAAGTACTGCAGTACTCCATAATTTTTTTTTTAAATACATGGAAACTTATGCCAGCTGAGATCTTCTGGTTGGCTCCATGACTATAAAAAGGCTGAAGAGGACATTCTTGTGAAGTATCTCAGCTGCCCAGAGATAACTGGGCCTGGACTGGACTTTGCAGTTTCCCTCTGCCTGACGCCCTGAAAGTCTCCAAGTGACCCCCAAAGGTACTGTGGGTCATAGAAGTTTATCCATGTGATTGTTTGGGCGCAAAAAAGAAGTTTGGGAATTGTTTCAAAACTTTTGCTCCAGAGCTTCAAGGGAATGAACCGTGTGGAAAGTATCCAACCGGCAGTTCCATGGCGTCCAGTTGAATTTCAGGTTTATCCCGTGCTGACAAGAGTTTTTCTTTAGAAAAACAAGAAAGTCCCTTTTCAGATTGGGACTTACACACTTTTACAGTCTGCTTGTTGTATCCGCCCCTTCGAGTTCGGCCTCAAATCGCGCCTAGGTCTTAGTCTACTTCAATGTTTGACTACCATTAGCACATTTTGGTGCTATTTCACTTAAAAGTTCATATCTCCTGTTCCCCGTATTAGATCTTTGCCATTTTGGTTGTCATTCTGTTTATTACACTTTACTCTATTTTTCAAATTTCAGTGGGTTTTTTATTATGTTGTATTTTCGATTTTTAAACTGTTTTGGTACTTCTAAATGCTTATCTAGTTTCGTTAGCTTAAACCTATCTGCTCCGTGCCTAAACTATCAGATGTTGAGCTCAGATTTTAATTATTGAAACCTTTGACTGGACCTAAAAAGATAGCGTCTTTATTACTTGTGGTGAACGCCAATACATCCCAACTAATCACTTTCTCACAATCCTAAAAACAAACATGACATAACACGGAGTGTTTCCTTTCAAAACAGGAGTGAGCATGATGATGATGTTTCAGAGAATCCACTGTAATTGAATCAAATCATCAAAAATACAAGCTGGAATTATTGCACATACTATATATGTGTTGAAACACACTTCTATAAGTCTTGCCATGGAACGGGAATTTGTTTACGCTAAGAACCAACCTTCTCTTTATGTTTGCCTATGTTTTTGTATTGTATTGTACAATTGTTTTGCCCACATGATTGTTTTTTGTGCGCAACTTGCTGTATTGAAACAGTGTGTACTTCTCCCTTAATAATAAAACAACTCCTTTTAACTATATCTTTGTACCTTATTTTTGTTTAAATCTTTTTATTGGCATTTTTATTATCACACAACATGAACAGAGCATTGACACCATGTTTAGCAACTGCATAGCAATGCTGTTCGGGGTACAAACCAACTTAACACCAGGTAAGATTCTAGCAGGTTACTGAAATAATACTTGGAATAGTGTCATTACAATGGCCAAGGCAATGCTAAGAGATCTTATGGTAGGATATTCATTAGGCGTGCTAGACATGGTGTATTGCATAACAGAACTGTGGACATAGGGTACAACAGAATGAGGACAACGTAACCAAAGGACAGCACCCTCCACGCACTCAACCCCGGAAAAGATCACGCCTGCTACCAGGCCACCCCGAAGCGCACCCAAGGGCCCTTCACCTGCCGGAACTGCAGCTTCGCCAGCACCCGCCCCGCCAAACCACCGCCCAGGAAAGAACCCAACTACCTCAGATGCATCCTCCTCAACACCCGCTCCGCCCGCAAACACGCCATCGAACTCTGGGACCTTCTCGACTCAACCTCCCCAGACGTCGCATTCCTGACGGAGACCTGGCTGAATCCCGCTTCAGCCCCCGACATCGCCATTGCCATCCCGGACGGATACAAGATCACCCGCAGGGACCGCACCAACGGAGTCGGAGGAGGCATCGCCATCGTCCACAGGAACACCCTCAGAGTCTCAACCAACACCGACGACACCCTCAGCACCGCCGAACACATGCACTTCCAGATCCACACCGATCCCAACACCACCCTCAGAGGAACCCTCATCTACAGACCACCCGGACCCCGACCACAGTTCAGCGATTCCATCGCTGACTTCGTCAGCACACACGCCATCGCCTCCACGGACTACATCCTCCTCGGGGACCTGAACTTCCACCTCGAGAACAACAAGGACACCAACTCCACCACCCTGATCGACAACCTCGCCACCCTCGGACTCAGACAGCTCGTGACTACACCCACCCACGCCACCGGCCACACGCTCGACTCCATCTTTTCCGCAAGCCCACACGTCTCCTTCAACCACACCTCCGAACCCCACTGGACTGACCACCACTGCATCCACTTCACCTACAGAAAGCCCACCACGCACCGCCGCACCGAACAAATGCTCTCGCCGCTGCTGGAGCAGAGTCACGGAAGACCAGCTAACCACAACCCTCGCCCTGAGCCCACCCGCCGAACCCTCCGACCCCGACACCGCCGCCCGCAACCTCAGACAGTGGATCGACGACTGCGCCAACACCCTCGCCCCGCTCAAGAATCCGCCCAACAGCCACACCAGCAAGAAAGCCACCTGGTTCACCGAAGACCTCCAGGCCTCCAAACGAACATGCCGAAAACTGGAGAAGATCTGGCTCCACGAACGGACAGCGGACAGCTACGCCGCCCACAAGAGCGCCACCCGCAGTCACCATCACCTCATCAGATCCGCCAAAAGGGCCTCACTCAAAGACCGCCTAGACAACAACGCACACAACAGCAAAGAGCTCTTCAACATCGTGAAGGAACTCTCCAACCCCAGCTCCAACACCAACGACATCCAGCCGTCGCGAGACCTGTGCGACTCACTGGCCACCTTCTTCCACCGCAAAATCGCCGACATCCACGACAGCTTCAACACCACGACCGCCCCGGCAACCACCGAGACCACTGCCCCCACAACCACCAACCGCCTGCTCTCCTGGACCAACATCAACGACGAGGACACCAGCGAGATCATGAACACCATCCACTCCGGTTCACCGCTAGACCCGTGCCCTCACCACATCTTCAACAAAGCCAGTACAGCCATCGCGCCCCATCTCCGGAAAATAATCAACATCTCCTTCGAGACAGCAACCTTCCCGGAAAGCTGGAAGCACGCCGAGATCACCGCCTTACTCAAGAAACCCAAGGCAGACCCCAAGGACCTCAAGAACTTCCGACCCATCTCTCTGCTCCCGTTCCCCGCGAAGGTCACCGAGAAAATCGTCAACAAACAACTGACCCGCTACCTCGAGGAGAACAACATCCTGGACCCTTCCCAGTCCGGCTTCCGCAGCAACCACAGCACCGAAACCGCCCTCATCGCCGCCACCGATGACATCAGGACCCTGCTAGACAACGGAGAAACAGCAGCCCTCATCCTCCTGGACCTATCAGCCGCCTTCGACACGGTCTGCCACCACACACTACGAACACGCCTTCACGATGCCGGGATCCAAGAGAAGGCCCTGGACTGGACCACATCCTTCCTTTCCGGCAGAACACAAAGCGTCCGCCTCGCCCCTTCCGATCCAAGGCCACCAAGATCATCTGCGGCGTACCCCAAGGCTCCTCCCTCAGCCCAACGCTGTTCAACATCTACATGGCACCCTCGCCCACGTCGCCCGACAGCACAACCTCAACATCATCTCCTACGCCGACGACACCCAGCTGATCCTCTCCCTCACCAAAGACCCTCACACCGCCAAAGCCCACCTCCACGAAGGAATGAAGGCCGTCGCCGAATGGATGAGGACCAGCCGCCTGAAGCTGAACTCGGACAAGACGGAGGTCCTCATCCTTGGTTCCAACCCTTCAGCCTGGGACGACTCCTGGTGGCCAACATCACTGGGAACAGCCCCGCCACCCACCGACCACGTACGCAACCTAGGGGTCATCCTCGACCCCACCCTCTCCATGACTAAGCAGGTCAACGCCGTTTCCTCATCCTGCTTCAACATCCTCCGAATGCTCTGCAGGATCTTCAAGTGGATCCCCACCGAAACAAGGAAAACAGTCACCCAGGCCCTCGTCACCAGCAGGCTGGACTACGGAAACGCCCTCTACGCAGGAACGACGGCTAAGCTCCTGAGACGGCTGCAACGCATCCAGAACGCCTCTGCACGTCTTATCCTCGACATCCCCCGACGCAGCCACATCACACCCCACCTGAGAGACCTGCACTGGCTCCCTGTCAACAAGAGGATAACCTTCAAGCTCCTCACCCACGCACACAAAGCACTCCACAACTCCGGACCAGCCTACCTCAACAGACGACTCAGCTTCTACACCCCCACCCGCCAGCTCCGCTCGACCAGCCTCGCCCTCGCCACAGTCCCCCGCATCCGGAAAACGACCGCCGCCGGCAGATCCTTCTCCCACCTCGCCGCCAAGACCTGGAACACCCTCCCCACCAACCTCCGACAGACCCAAGACCTACTGGCCTTCAGAAGACTCCTCAAGACCTGGCTCTTCGATCAGTAGCAGCACCACCCCCCTCTTCCCCCAGCGCCTTGAGACCCTCGCGGGTATGTAGTGCGCTTTATAAGTGACATGATTGATTGATTGATTGATTAAAATCGGGAAAGGCAATGGGCCCAAATGGTCTCCCAATTGAATTGAACAAACTGAAACCCGACAGAATCGCTCCACATCTACGAAACATGTTTGAGGAGAGCCGTGACGTGGGTAGACTCCCCTAGGATCAGAAGGTGGCCATGCTGATAACCATACATAAAGTAGGCAAGCCCAAAAATAAGGGTTCCTCGTATAGACCTATCTCGTTATTGAATGCAGAGGCCAAAATACTGGCCAAATTACTAGCCGCTCGTCTGGTTCGAGTTGTCAACAAGCTAGTGCAACCAGACCAGTCTGGGTTTATGCCTTCCAGAAATACAGCACTTAATTTGAGGAGACTGAACGGGGTGTTGGGACGCAAGGAAACCATAAGAGAGGATGCGGTAGTGGTGTCCTTGGATGCCACTATGGCCTTTGACACCATAGAGTGGCCATACCTCTTTGCGGTCTTGGGTAGGATGGGATTCGGTCCAAATTTTACTAGTTGGGTTAAACTTCTATATTCGGAACCTCAAGCACAGGTTGTCGTCAATAATAAAAAATCGGCGGTCTTCTCCCTTGGAAGAGGGACTAGACAGAGTTACCCGCTGTCCCCATTACTTTTCGTGCTGACACTGGAGCCCCTCGCAACGTGGATCCGCAGAGACCCCATCATTAGAGGTCTGAGATGGGCGGAAAACTGGGAAGACCGCATCTCCCTTTATGCGGACGATATTCTACTGTACTTGGCCTTGCCCAGGGTCTCATTACATAGAGTTCTCAATATATTCACCAATTTTGGCAACTATTCGGGCTATACTATTAATTGGAGTAAATCGCTGATCTATGTACTGAGTGGCAAACTCCCTCCCCTGCCCCGAGAGTGCCCAGTGGAGGAAGCAAAAGACGGATTCCAATACTTAGGGATGTATATAACAACCGACCCCAGAACCAGCTATGAGCGTAATCTCCTGCCCCCGCTGCAACGACTAAAACGAGATGTGGGGAACTGGAGGGCTCTCCCCTTATCACTACGGGGAAGAGACGCTCTATTTAAAATGATGCCACTGCCGCCCTTCCTTTATGTCCTGCGGAATTTCCCTAACCCAGTTCCGACGGCATACTTTAAAGCAGTAGAGAGTGCACAGAGAGAATTACTTTGGGAGGGACATCCCCGCATATCACTTTCAAAATTGGTGAGGGGGTGGTACGATGGGAGAATAAGGCGCCCAGATATTAAAAAATACCATTGGGCGGCCCACCTGACTGCCATCAACCAATGCACGTATCGACACTGGGATGACCCAGGTTATAAAATGGACAAATGGCTTCTACCGGGTGGGAACTATACTACGGCACTCTATTCCGAACCCACAAAATTCCAACTGACTGGACCCACCAGACACTCAGTGCAGGTGTGGCACACCGCCACTAGGAGTATGGGCTGGGGGCAAAGGATTACACAGGTCACTCCCTTGTGGGATTCAGAACAACTGGGCACCCTACGAAAGATGAAAGGTCTTGATAAGTGGGATATAATTGGGATTTGCAGGGTTGGGGACCTGTGGAGGGGGGAGAGGTTGTGTCATTCTCCACCCTTCAACAAGAACACGAGATGGCAGACACAGAGCATTTTCGATACCTACAGATACGACACGCCCTGATGACACAGATACCGAAAGGGGAGTCCCCACCGAAGGCCTCGCCACTGGAAGATAGGCTCCTAGATGGATATATGCAAACAAAAGCGATATCCCAAACCTACAAAAAACTAATCAACCATGCTCTAGACCCCTTAACAAAACTCTGCAGGTGCTGGGAGGGGGACGTCTCAGAATTGGACGAAGATGAATGGCAGGAGGCAATGGCCTCTCCGAGAGAGGTGGCGATCTCGGCTAGACTAAGACTGGTTCAAATAAATATATTCCACAGGATATATGTGACGGGACCGACGCTGGTCAAGATGAGCAGTAGGGAAGATCCGGGGTGCAGGCGGCAATGTGGTCAAGAGGGTACATTTCTACATATACTGTGGGAGTGCACACATATTGATCAATGCTGGAGGGGAATACACCTTAGTATGAAGGAAGTCCTCGGGTGTGAATAGATCTTGACATCAAAAGATGCCTGTTGAATATTTGGGAACCCACAGACCTGAACAGTAAATAAAGAACATGGGCGACATTGGGCCCGATGGTCGCCAATCGAAATGTTGCCAGAATGTGAGGTGCAAGGGCAACGCCAACAGTAGATGCCTGGAAAATGGATATGGACTAGTGCATGATGAGGGAAAAGACTGTATATGTGGCCAGAGACTGCCCGAAAAAGTGGTCACAAATATGGGGCAAATGGAATGAGTATAGGGGTAACATTTGTGTTCCGCCCTCTATTCCCTCCCCTCCTGTCTCACCTATGGTATAGAAAACGCTGTACTGAAATGTCAGTTATTGTTGCATATAATCAAATTCATCAATGTATGTATATGCTACGGAAAGAAAATCATTTCACTTCTTATTGCTGTGATGTAAATGTTGCACCATTGTCATTAATAAAAAGATTTTTTTTTTTAAACATACCACTAAGTATATAGTAATTTACTAAATTTCAATTTATTCTAAATCATATTTGAAAAAATGCAGCAGCTCAGAATATGTAGACACATGCAGAGCGATTTTGTATTTTCTGTAATGAATTGACAAAAAAATAAACATGTCCATAAATATTTTCTTTCTGCTGACCACACTTCATTTAAGAAAAGCAGATCAGCAGAAGGAAAAGCCGGGTCTTTTTCTGATGTTTAAATGACAGCTGCAATTGTGCTCTGCAGCCTGCCTTTCACCTTGGCTGCTGGCTCTGGTAAAAGGCATTGAGACATCATAACTCAACCATATAACTTATTACAGTTTAGCAATTATTTCATTTCCTAATTGAAGGTGACTAAAGAGGTCACAACTCTCCCGGAAATTAGAGACATGCTTTTTATACAGGGATTGCTGTCTACTGTGTGTTATAAATTCTTAAAGTAGGACAGTGATTTATTTTGTTTACGTTGAGTGAATGGAGATGCCCCAAAAATATTATAATAAGAGCATTCCCTATATGTTTTCATGCAGGTATTTCAGGTTTCACTATATTACATAGAAACATATTAAACACTCAAATAAATCAAGCAAATCATAGTTTATTGTTTCAGAGTATATAATTGGTCTTCCTAATACCGTACACGAATAATAAACAAATTAGTAAACATTTGTAGTTATTTAATGCAAGGCAATACACGATTAGTATACTTTGCTACCCTCTCTATTAAGCCCTCGTTGTTCACTCGCTGTATCCCAAGTAATATATTGTATTTATTTCACCTGGCATGTGTGAGGTTTACACTCACATCTCAAGCACAAGCTCTTGCAGAAAGAGAGAAGGGCCTCTGCGCGCTGTTACTTTAAAACAACACAATGGTCTCGTCTCCCAAGCAGATGTTTGCCAGACTAGCTGTTCAGCGTGGCGGCCTGATGCCCGACTCCATGACAGCAGGAGGCGGCAAAGGAGGTGTTGTAAATAACAGGAAACACCTCATAGAGCAAATGTGAAAAAAAAATGTTCTGAATTGTAATGTGAAGTATTTTTCTGGTCGGCTCGTGCCCCTTAAAATGTCGCGGCTCAGCCGATGATGTAAATACATGTAAGGAATGCAGGCCAGGCATGGATGGCCCTTCAAGCCGAGATGGCGTCAGTAGGGCGATGCCACCTTACATTTGTATATCCTAAGGATGTACCGCAGTCATCAGCTAGCTCTGCGAACCCTCCTAGGCGAGCGAGGGGAGGGTTTTAGACCCATCACAGACAACATCCTTATTTGATGTACTCATAACAGTGATTTACAACGTTGTGAAAGACCCGCGTATGCGCTTGGCAGATCTAACTGGAAATGCGTGAAAAGGAGCCGGATAAACAGATTACTGCTAGGAAAACCATTAGAAAGTCACCCGAGCATACCGTCAGTGTCTGAGCAGCATCCTGCAGGCTGTTAAGCAGCGACGCTGGAGTCTTGATCACACGTATCTGCTTCAGTATTGACTGAGGGCCTCCCTCAGACTCAGGTATGGATTGTGCATGTCATCGTCTGCGTGCGTAATGTGTGGCATGCACAGACAGGCAATTAACGCTCGCTCTCCTAGGCCTACGTAAGCATCGTGTTTGCAGCACTAAAAAAACTCTGAACTAAAAAACATTGCTTACTACTTACTATTCAGAAAAAAAAAAAAACATTCTCTTTTCGCAGCAGTCTCAGTAAAAGCGCACCTGTGCTTCCTTAACGCGCTGTGCGCCAAGAGACCCTAGGGTATACGAAGCGCTTTATAAAAACCCTAAACTAAACTAAACCAAGGTAAATAACGCACCCAAAATAGATTTTCTTTGCACATTTCTTTCCTCCAACATAAACAATATTGCATTGTTGGAAAACGAGGCAGTATCTGTGAGGCCTGCACAAATAACATGACTACATTTGTCCTTCACTGGGAACCAAACACCCAATTGTAGCGCCTGACTCTCAGAGGGTAGCGTTGCAGAGCAGTCTGAGGCTTACTCAAGGGAGGTGGTGTGGACTAGTAATCGCCATTTGCAGGTGCGCAGAAATAACACTCAATAATTGATTGTCCAGTCTGTACTTTGCTTTATAAAAGTAAGAGTACATTTATTAAACACACACACTACTCAATACTATGCACCAATTTACAAATATACATAAGCTGTTGGAATTACTTTGTGACATTGCATAACATCTCCACCCCTCCCGCAGGGGGGGTGGGGTCTAGTACCACCACTCCCATGTCTGCACATCATCTTGCCCCTCAATGCAGTTAGTTGAACATAACCTGGAGCGAGGGCCTTGCGCACTGGCACCATCCCAGTGGCGACCCACCCCATTACCTCAACACGCATTAAAAATAGGTTCACCTGCCCTAGTGACACATAACCCTGACTGAGCATCTTATATTGACCATACAGTATGCACCCCTACATCTTCAGGGCTAACAGTCTGGGTTGTTCCTCACTTAAGCGCAGCAGCAAGAATACATGTTTAAGCATTACTTTAGAATGACAGTACTCATCACTTTTGTGGATCATTATAATGCATTGCAATTCAAGCCCCTAAAGGCATCACAGATGAAATCACAGGATTACGCATATACAGCCAGACACCCTAGCAGGAATGTCTGGCAACATAACCCCACTTTGCTTATGACATCACCTTACACAGGTACTTCACATTGCACATGTGACCTTCAGTCCCTCTAAAAGAAATAACCTTAGTAAATGCACTACGGGTGCAATTACACCTCTTCACCTCCAAGGGATGCCCTTCTCCAGACATCCCCAACTCAGCCCTTCACTCCATGTCGCACTTCTCCATACACCCTCAGCTGTAGAACAAAAGTTCCAGCCCAGAAGGTGTTAAAAATGCTGGCTGAGCCCTTGAGGGGTTGTTTCTGTTAAATCCCCAAGACACTTAGGGTGGGACTTTTCTCTTCGTGCTGGGGGGGAGACTGCGCTTCTTCAGCAGCTCCCCCAGCACCCTTTTTCACTCTTGAGGGTGACCCCCTCCTCTGGGGGCCACCAGGCACAAAAACGATCGATTTCCACATGCCTTGCAAGGCATTGTGGGGCGCTTCAGCTGATTCACTCTATGCATAATAGATGAGCGGCTCTCCCGCTGTGCCGGGGAGAGCCGCGCTGAGTTGCTGGCGGCTTCGCCGCATCTTCAGGCCTCGTTAGGGGGCCCGGTCTCACCCGGACCCCCAGGTAAGGGAATGCGGCTCGGGGAGCTTACCCCCGGCCGCTCTGCACATTTTCGCTCCTCCTCGTGGGATCGTCCCACCCGGGACCCCCACTTGCCTGCATGGTGGAGGGCAGCCTGGGGAGCACACCCCCGGCTGCCCCCGCCGGCTCCCAGCGCGGCCAGCACCCTCGTGTGCTGCAGCGGGAGCTGGCTGTGCACTTCTGGTCGGCCCGCTCCGGCGGGCAGACGCTCGGATCTTCGCCGGCTCCTCCAGCTTCCCGGGGGAGTGCAACGGCACTCCCCATTCGCCTGCCAGCACTCGGGGCATCTTCACAGGGAGCGCGACGGCGCTCCCCGACTTTGCTTCGGGGCCCGGGGATGGGGTCCCGGGCCCCTCCCGACCTCTTCGCGGGGGGCGCGACAGCGCTCCCCCCGCCTTGGCTTCGGGGCCCGGGGATGAGGTCCCGGGCCCCTGGGTCATCTTCGCTGGGGCACGACGGCGCTCCCCGCCCCCGGCAACTATTCACGGGGAGCGCGACGGCGCTCCCCGGCTTCGTTTTTCAGCGGGGGCCAGGGTGGGCTCCTGGCACCCCGCGGGGGCACTTTCACGGGGTGCACGACGGCGCACCTCGACTTTCCTTCTTTGGGGGGCAGTCCCCGGGACCTGACCCACCCCGGGGGCAGTTTCTAGACCGGCGGCGGAGCCCCACGTGCTTCGTCGTCGGTCCCATCAAAGGTCAAAGGTCGTATACCTTCTGGGGGGCATATCTCAGCCCCCAGGGCTCCGATCTCCTCCATTTTCGCGTCTTCTTGCTCCGGGTGGCGCTCCCCAGCCACTGGGAGCACTCTCCTTCGCCCTCTGGGTCTCTGATAGGGTGCATTCTGCAGGGAGCGGTCTTCACGGGCTCCCTGCGCCAGCCTTTCGCCAGCTCTCCTCCTGGGCCTCTCTTCTCCCTGCGCAGAGGCCCCTGCTTCTGCGCACCGGTCCTGGGCTCTTCTTCTGGCGCTGTTAGGGCCCTGGGGGGAAGTCAGGGGGTTCCTCCTTCCAACTGCCCATTGCCAGGCTCCAGCACCTTCCGCCTCAGCAGCCACACCCCAGAGAGAGCTTCTCTTCCTGTGCAAGCACTTTTTAAAAGTTGAGTAGGGGGCTGGCAGGAAGTCTCTGTTGGTCCTATCAAACAGCGACATCACTTCCCTGCCCCTGCTCCCTCCTTCTTGTCCAGCCTCTGGGCTGGTTCAAAATGGCGTCGTCCAGGGTCTCTGGCCACATGGTCTCTGAAACAAGAGCCCTTCCCTCCTTGGTGCAGTCTGGTGCCTGGCACCATTGATAGCTGCTGATGGATGGGCCTGTAGCCCCACCCATCTTCTCTTCGTGGAGAGGAGGCCTTAGCTTGTGGAAAAAAAAGGTTATCAATCCAGCCAGCTGAGGTCAACCCTCAGCCTGGCCCTGGGTATGACTGACTCAGAGAAATGTGACATTTCTGGATGACCCAAAAGCAGTACAAATATGACTTTGGACTCTGCAGAATACTTCTTCTCACACCCATTACAGTGGAATTTAGTGCGTGTCTGGAATCTGTAGGCCTTAGGAAAGTGACACTAGCCCATGGGCTCCACTTCCCCATAGGGGTATAATGAAGTGAAAAACACAGTCAAAGACACTGACTTTCCCTGGCATGTTTCTTCCCAGTGTATAAAGCCTATTCCATGTCATCACCCAATTCTGCATAAGTCCTGCCACACCATTCACTTTGTAGCTGCTCCTGGACTGCGCACGCCAGGAATCTCCCCTGCGCAGCCCCTACACGTGTGCACACGCATGTACACAGGTGTCTGCATGTAACCCGCCCGGTGCCCCTTACTCCAGCTGCTGCGCAGCAGCCTAGTCAAGCCAGGGGGACACCAGTAAAATCCACATGCAGTCTCTTTCATCATGAGTTCCCTGTGGATGAGTCCCAACCTATGAGGCTCTCCCACAGTAAAAGCTCAACAAATAGGTGCTCAAAAAAGCAAAAAATCCGGGCGGCCCAGAGTGTCAGAACCACCTTCTAACATCCATACATGCCACTTCTCTCTATACGTCATCACTACTGACACCTCACTTGGGGTCTACCTCCAATCTGGGGAACCGGGTTCGAGGCTCGGAAGGACGCGCAACATCCTGTGATTCTGGGCAAATCACTTAATCTCCCCATGCCTAACAAAAAAAAATGAATGTGTTCTCATGTAATGCAACTGGTGCTGGTGTAAAGTGATCTGACACCTTCTGGTCAAGTTCGCGCTGTATAAAAATCCGTAAAAAAATGCCCTTTGAGGTCCCACCTCCCTTTTATCGCATGTCTCTGCCCACTGCACCAACACTTCCACTCAGTTTTACGCATCCAAATGAAACATGGACCTTTTAGATTTCCAAGTGGAAAGCAAACGTGTAGAACACCTCCATGTTTGGAATGCAGCTTTGTAAAATGCAAGAACATTACACATGAATAAGTTAAGAATTGAAATGAAATGAAATTTGTACTTGTAAAGCGCACTTATACCCCCAAAGGGGTGTCCTGGCGCTGTACGCATACCGCTGTGGAACCCTTCCTGGCTTTTCCCTGTGAAATGTCCACTCCTGGGCACCCCCAAGGTGAAGCCAGGCATCCCAGCGCTGTTGGGGCCGTTGTGGAGATTAAGCAAGCTATTGCCCAGAGTTGCAGAGTGGGACCCATGATTAGAATAGGCACCGAGGCGAGAATTATCAGGTCCGAGGAAATTGAGCCCAAGACCCGCCGAGGCGGGAATTGAACCCTGGTCCCGGGCCAGATCTCTGCATCAGGGTCTGCCGCTCTAACCATTGAGCCACACTTCTCCACTTGTGGGCATGCTGCTCTGGCACAAAGAAAAGGCTTCGAGTCTCAGGCCCTTCTTTCTGTTTGAGGACATGCATTTTGTCAAACCAAAAAGCACACCCGGCAGAAAAATTGAGCACTAATAAAAGAATGTCACATGGACGATGCTAGTGAACCCCCTGTGACTCACATGCACCACTGCTGTGCCTTGGCGCTGAAGCTCTGCAGTTTCCCCCTGCTCCTGAGTGTGGCTGGCTGATGGAGCCCAGGCAGGGGGAAGGCAAAGCCGGACCCAATGGAGGCCCGGGACAAAGACCACCCGGTGGCGGGAGGCCCCCCCCCCGGCCTATTTGCATAGCCCGCAAAAATGGGGCGACCGTGATTGGTCGCCCCAGGGCAAGCTACGGCCCCCCCAATCCGGGGGCTAGCTGTTGAGCGGCGAGGGTGGATAAAATGGGAACAAGGCCCAATACCTGCATACTCCCCCCTCGGACAGAAGAGAAGCTGAGAAGACGTGGATCCTGGACACCGGATGCCGACTTCAGTCGATTGCTGCCAGGATCACGACTACGGGAAACCCGCCGCTGCCCAGCCACTGCCTCCTGGGTCTCGGAGCTGGGATCGTATGGCGCCTTCAAGCTGGGGCGTGTCTCCAGGAGCAGCGCAGAAGCAGCCGGAACCGGCCGGAGGCGGAGGCCGGTGTCCAGCGCTTTTTCCAGAGGATCCGGCGAGCGGACGGGCGGATCTCTGCCAGCGTTGCCGGAGATCCCCGAGGTCTCTGCCAGCGCAGCCGAGATCCCGCAGGCCCCTTGCGGAGGCCAGTGGCTGTACCCGGAAGCGCAGGCGGAGCTCAGGGTGCGCAGCCTTAAAGGGGCAGGAGCCCCCAAGGCTGCTTCGGTACACAGGGGAATAAGACCTCGCCTTTATCATCCGAGGAGAGGGAGAAGGGCGGCAAGCAAACAAGGCAAACCGACCCCACCCACCAGAGGACTCAACAAGTTTGCCGAAGGGCCCAGGAGAGCTATCCCGGCCCGGTGAACACAAAGGAGAGGCACACCCAGCAAGCAGAAATGAAACAGCACATCACCCGAGCACTGCTGCCAGGGCATTTTGGGAGCAAGCAGGTGCTTCGAGATTCCCGGGATTATCAGCAGTCCCCTCTTTGGTTTGTTTTGGTTGCCAGCCTACAAGTTTGTCAGCCACTCTGTGAGGGCTTCAGCCTCGGGGCCATCAAAAGACAGTGGCACAAGAACTTTGCTTTCCACCATCAGTGAGGCACCAGGATTCCAGGGCATTACAGGTTGCCCAACAGGCGTGGGGCAGCCAGGAGGGAGAAGAGGCTCCCGGCACGCTTCAGAGAGGCGGAGGGGCCTGCAGAGATCCCCCAAAAGGGACAAAAGAGGCAAAGAGGAGACGCAGGGCCAGACTTGGATGATGATCTGCTGGCGATGTTGGACAAGGCCAGGGCTTTGGTAGCCCTGAAAGGGAAAACCTGGATGGACCAGCAAATCAACAAGGGAGCCCACGGGAAAGGGAAGAAGCAACGGCGGGCATCCCCTCCGGCACCGCCCCCCAAGATACCAGGAGGTAGGGGCATGCAGCCTCAACGGCGGCCCTCGCAAAGGTCACCAAAGCAGGGGCAAAGACTCCTGGTAACAAGAAGGCAGAAAGAGGCCTGGGCAAGAACACACCAGCCAGGAACAGTAGGACGGCAACCCCCAAGATGGTGTCCAGCTCAGACACCGAAGGGAGCAGTGATGACGAGGGGTCTGTAGCCAGCACGGTGGCCCCCCAGGAATCACGCAGTGGACAAACCAATGTGGCTGACAAGGACAAGGGTAAGCAATGCACACAGAGCATCAGGGAGGTGCGCGAGAGGGTGCAGCGCGATGGTCCAGCGCGATGGTCCAGCGGAGGGGGGACCAGGGCAAATCGTCAACCTGGGTACGCAACTAGGAGTAAGCAATTTAGCAATGCAAGGGCCCTGGCCTATGACTCCTCCCTGGCAGGCAGGGCAAGGCAGGGACCAACGAGGCTTTCAAGGGGAGTCATGGGGACAGGGAGCAGCTTACCCAGCGGCTTGGATGCCCTGGTAGCAATAGCCCGGGGCAAGTTCCCCATTTGGGGTGGCCCCCCAATGGAACACAGGAAGGCAAGGGGGTTGCCAAGAGCCAGAACAAAGAGTGAAGCGAGGCGGGGGCGTGAAAGAGGCAGAGGCAAGGGTAAAGGGAATCCCCAGCAGGCAAAATAGGGGAAAAAAGAAAGACCCGAAGAAACCACACAGGAGGGGACGGCAGCCCCCGAGGGTAGTAATACCAGAAAGAGCGGAGCAGAAGAGGGCCCGGACCCCAAGGGAAAGCCAGCCAGCGAATACTTGCGCCCCTCCCCGGGAGATCCCCCTACAATGACAAAGTTATTAGGGTTAGCCAACCTGATCCCACTGACAGTAATGGAAAGAATATGGAGGAAAGAATTTATAGACATTTTTTCCCTGCTAGAAGTGTGTCAGGCAGGCTTGGACCTGACTACACAAGACAAGAAAGACGATGACAGGAGGGAAAGGCGCAAACCCAGGATAGAGCGATCACTGGAGAATTGGCTGAAAGCGTTCAGGACCTTGGCCTGCGTTTTCATTGAGAAATTCCCCCAGAGTGCAGCAGCACTTATTTTATATGAGCAAAAAGTGCACGAAGCACAGCAGCAGTATCAGGGAGATGCATGGTTGAGATACGATGAGGGCTTCAGGGAGAAAATGCAGACCTGGCCAGTGATCGAGTGGGACTGGCAGGACATGGAAGGGTTCACGACACACATGGTGGCTGCCAGAGAAGGAGTCAGCACAAGGGAGCACAATTTTCGTCCCTTCGGGAGTAAGGGGAAACATGAAGGGCAAGGACAAGGGTTCAAAGGAAAGAGCCAGAGCAGTAATAAATCAGGAAAGTCATGCTGGAAATTCGACAAAGACGACTGTAAATGGGGGGCTGCATGCAGGTTCAAACATGCATGCGGGTCATGCGGGGGAAGCCACCCCACCATACACTGCAGGCAGGCTCAAGGGACAGGGGGCAAGCAAGAGAAAACAGGCACAAGAAAGTGAGGAACAGGCCCCCTTGGACGGGGGCAAATGGGGTGCGGGCGGGCGACAGCCGTTACCAACCCCCATAAAGGCAAGCAGGCTATTACACTTGTTGGGACACTATCCCCGGGTGGCAGACAAGCAAAGGTTAGCAGAAGGTTTCACACAAGGTTTTGCAATCCCCTACAAAGGGCCCAGAGGCCCCCGGGAAAGCCGAAACCTGAAATCAGTAAGAGACAACCAGGGGGTGGCACGGCAGAAGGTGGAGAAAGAAGTTCAGCTGGGGCGGGTGGCTGGCCCTTTCACTCCCACCCCCCACTGGAGGACCTGGTGGTATCGCCCCTTGGCGTAGTGCCCAAGAAAGAGGCAGGCAAATTCAGGTTGATACATTATCTGTCACCCCCCACGGGGATTCCATTAACGACTGGCTGGAGGAAGGGAGTTGCTCAGTAGCCTACGCATTGGTGGATGACGCGGTGGACCTGATAAGGCAGGCAGGGGGGCCCTGTTGGCAAAGACGAACATAGAATCGGCTTTCCGCCTCTTGCCAGTGCACCCAGACAGCTATCATTTGCTAGGTTTTCAGCTAGTCAGACAATACTACTATGACAATCGCCTGCCAATGGGTTGCTCCATATCCTGTGCATACTTTGAGGCTTTTAGCGGATTCCTGGAGTGGGAGCTGGAGACACGCGCCCCAGAAGGGGTACGGGTCCACTACTTAGACAACTTCCTCTTTATCGGCAGGGAAGGCACAGGGGAATGCGCCACCCTCCTGCAAAGCTTCATAGAACTGGCCCGGGAATTGGGAATTCCCCTAGCGCAAGATAAGACAGAAGACCCAACCACAAAACTATCCTTTCTCGGTATAGAGCTGGACTCAGTGGCTGGGGCATGCAAATTGCCGCCCAAGAAGGTGGCGGAGCTAAAGGAAATCATTGGCAGATTGAGGCAGAAGAAGGCAACGCTAGGCGAAGTGCAGCAACTGTAGGGAAGTTGAATTTCGCCACAAGGGTAATCCCCGCGGGGCGCGCTTTTGCTAGACTCTTGGCGACCAGGGGCATGACACATAGGCACCGTAGGGTCCGCCTGACACAAGTGGTGGAGGAGGACTTGGGACAATGGGAAAACTTCCTGACAAATTTCAACGGCACCCTAATGTGGCGTGAGCCCTGCGGGCAGGCAAACCAGCTCGAGCTATACACGGACTCGGCCAGGGGCTTTGGCTTCGGGCCATCCTAGGGACCGCATGGACGGCGGTTGCCTGCCCAGCCACCTGGCAGAAAACGGGGCTTACTGCCAACATCTCCTTGCTGGAGCTGTTCCCCATTGTGGTGGCTTTCCACATTTGGTCCCAACGGTTGGCAAACAGACAGATAATGCTATGGTCCGACAACCACGCTGTAGTGCGGGTGTTGGAAAGTGGGTTATTGGTAGGGGCAAATGTAGGTCTGCCACTAGTAATAAGACCACAAACACTTGATAGGACTCAGCATAGGTCTAAGAAAATTATTCCCATGCTCAACCCCTGGTAACGTGGCTGCGAGCAGACAGGCTTAACTTCAAAGACAGGTATGTAAAGCATTCAAAAACACCAATTCAGTAAATAATTAAGACACAACACATAATAAAAATCCAACACCAATTTATAAAAATAGGAAATATTTTTATCTTTAAAATGACACCAAAACGACAAAAATCCAATGTAGGGAACCGGAGATATGAATTTTCAAAGTTTAAATAAAATATAGCACTTAGAAGCATCTAGCACCATATTGGGACATAGCCTCGCGATAGACCGGGCCAAAGTCAAAGTTTAAGGCCGACCGCGATGGAGCCCTGAGCGGATACTCCACGCGGAAGGTCCCGGTCAATGTTTTTACCTTCGCACTTAGAAACTTTTCTGGAGCTTTTCTCTTCGAGGCCCCTCGACGCTCTCCGTCAGTCCGGATCCGGTGCGGCTCCGCCGGGCAGCCTTTCGACGATCTCCCGGTGAACTTCCCTGGAGCGGACTTAGAAACTTTTTCAAGATCGCTTTAGCGGGGCAATCCAACAATCCAGGCCGACACGCGATGGAAGGCAGGCGGATTGGCGCTCGCGGTTGATCCCGGCCGACTTTCTTACGAGCGGACTTAGAAGCTTTTCCGGAGCTTTTTCTCTTGGGGTCCCTCGATGCTCCTCATGTATCCGGATCCGGTGAGGGTTCGCCGGTCTCAGATTTTCGCTAGTCCCGGTCAATCTCTGGAAGTCGATGCGATGGAGCTTTTAGCGGGACGAACCTGGTGGGCTTGGCCGACTCGCGGTTGAAGGCAGGCGGCTTGGCTGACCAGGATGAGTCGGTCCCCCTATGGAGCTTTTTTCCAAAGTTCCTCCAAAGTTCCCCAAACTTCCTGAACTTCTTCCTGAAGTTCCTCAAAGGGTCCCAAAGTGTCTCAAACTTACTCCAAGGGTCTGGAAGCTCCAAGATGGTCCTTGAAAGTTGAGGACTTCAATTCCCACAATGCACTGGACGTCACCCTTACAAATCCACTGGTAGTTCCCCAGGTTGGTGATTCTTGGTGGTGAGGGTCCAGATGAGCTCTGTTAACCTGTAGCTTGCAGGGAGTCCACTCTTGAGTTCTTTTACTCAGCACAGTTAGTCCACAAAGCTGTAGTTGCAGGGGGTGCAGTCTCCAGAGGTCAGGCCTTAGAAGTCTTTGCACAGCAGAAGTTCCAGCAGGGCCAGTCTTGCTTTCTTCAGTTTCAAGCAGCAGATCTGAGGGGCTGGGCCTCTCTCAGATACTTATTCCACAGTCTCTGGGTCATCCAGGAGGTCAAGCTTCACCAATAGGAGTAGGGTAACTGCCCACTTGAGTGACTACTTCCTGCAGAGTGTGGCATTATTTTATCCCAGAGTGCAACAAAGCTTCCAAATCCATAATGGCTGATTTTCCAGCAAGGAGGTAAGAGCTGGCTAAACACTCCCACTGAGTTGGCTAATTAACCTAGCCTCTCCTCCCTACATCTGCACATACCTTCCTTAATCCTGCCATCTGGCTGGGGTGGGGGTTCAAAGCTGTTAATGACACTGCTCTGGGCTCTGCCCCTTTGAAGCTCATTGTTTACGACCCCTCCCCTGGCCTGGCATTCCTGCAGAACAGCTCACTGCCCTCCCAGTCCATCTGGCTGACCCCAGGGGATCTTTATCACCTCTTCAGGCAGGCTGGCTAATCCTCTTAACTCTGACCAATCAGGGCAGAGCACTGGCAGGCTGGATTTGGAACTACAACTAAGAAAGTGTTATAACTTCTTGTCTGTTCACTTTGGGAAAAATTCAATAACATCATATTGTAGGATTTATCCATACCATTCTAGTGAGTCTTTGAATGGAATCTTTATCCCTGTCCTGTTAATAGTTATTGTTTAATAACTTTCCCCATGTTATCCTATGGGCCATGGGGTTTGCAATGGGAAAAATGACGTGGGCCATTTTTCCAGCACCAGGACCTACAAAAACATATTTTATAAGTACTTGGCTTATTTTCACAGGACCCCCACCCCATAGGTCACCTAGGGAGACCCTAGGGGTGTTGAATCTGTAAAAATATTGCAGATCCTCCAGGCCCAGTGCCCCCAGCATCAAAGTCGAATTTGGGCAGCACTTTAAACAATGGGGAGAGTGAAATGTGAATTTCACTTAACCCAGGGCATTTATAAACTCATTTTATAAGGGTCTACCTTATAGATACCTGACCCCCACCCCTGGGATACCTAGGGGAGACCCTGGGGGTCATTATTATGCAAAAACATTTTAGGTTGACCAGTTTTAAGTGCCCCAAACCCCAAAGTCGAGTTTGGCCACAATTTGCATGTTTAAGAGCAGTCCTGGCACCCAGAGCTGCTTTTAAACTGACCACAGGCTTCAGCAGTGCACACATGCAAGTGCAAAAAGGCTGCTGGCCTCTAAACTGCCATGCCCCAGGATACTGGGGACTTCTATGTAGTTTCAATCCCCTGCCCTATTATATACTAGGGGCTCATGGGGTAGGTCATGCCAATTACAGGGGTACCCCAACCCAAAGTGTACCCTAGTGTATGTAGGTGCTTTACTGTTATCTAAGTGTTTCAGCATGGCACTGGCCCTGGGCCTGGTAAAACAGAGCCCAGGGTCAGTCAGAGTCAGTTACCACCAGTTCCAGTCAGCAAAAGTTGGGGGTGCCCAGGGCACAGGATGACTTTCCAACACAGCCCCCCAAACGAAAGGTGAGGGGTTACTAACCTATACCCTGGTAGTCCTCCTCAGCTAAGTGGAAAAACCTGGAAAGTCCATCGGCATTGGCATGGGCAACCCCAGGTCTGTGTTCCACTGTAAAGTCCATTCCCTGTAGGGAAATGGACCACCTTAACAGCTTGGGATTCTCCCTCTCATCTGCATGAGCCATCTGAGAGGCCTGTGGTCAGTTTGAACACGGAAGTGAGTCCCAAACAAATATGGTCTCAACTTTTTCAGTGACCACACCACAGCAAAAGCCTCTCTCTCAATGGCACTCCATCTCTGCTCTCTGGGAAGAAGCCTCCTGCTAATAAAGGCAACTGGCTGATCAAGGCCCCCTTCATTTAGTTGTGCCAACACTGCCCCAATCCCTTGCTCTGAAGCATCGGTCTGAACTACAAATTCCTTTGTGTAGTCAGGGGCCAGTAACACTGGTGCTGAACACATAGCAGCTTTCAGAGTGTCAAAAGCCTTCTGACACTCTAAGGTCCACATCACCTTCTTGGGCCTCTTTTTAGAAGTCAGTTCTGTTAGGGGCCCCACAATGGTCCCATAATTTTGAACAAACCTTCTATAGTACCCTGTCAGTCCAAGGAAGGCTCTGACCTGAGTCTGGGTAACAGGTGCTGTCCAATCCAAAATAGTTTGGATTTTAGCTTGGAGAGGCTGTACATGGCCCCCACCTACCAGGTGGCCCAGGTACACTACAGAACTCTGCCCTATTTGGCACTTGCTTGCCTTAATAGTCAGGCCTGCCTGCTGCATGGCCTGAAGCACTTCCCTTAGGTGGCTTAAGTGATCTCCCCAGGTAGAACTATACACAGCTATGTCATCCAGGTAAGCTGCACTGAACTGTTCCAACCCAGACAAGACCCTGTTCACCAACCTTTGGAAGGTGGCAGGTGCATTCTTTAAACCAAAGGGCATTACCTTGAACTGATAATGTCCCTCTGGGGTGGAGAATGCTGACCTCTCCTTTGCTCCATCAGTGAGGGCAATCTGCCAGTAACCTGAAGTCAAATCAAAAGTACTCAGGTACTTAGCAGCCCCTAACCTGTCAATGAGCTCATCAGCTCTAGGTATAGGGTGAGCGTCAGTCTTTGTGACTGCATTCAATCCTCTGTAGTCCACACAGAACCTTAACTCCTTGGGTCCCCCTCAGGATTAGGTTTAGGTACCAGCACCACTGGGCTGGCCCATGGACTCTCAGACGGTTCAATTACCCCCAAGTCCAGCATCTTAGCAACCTCAGCTTTAATGCTGGCTCTGACATGGTCAGATGTCCTGTACAGTTTATTTTTGACAGGTAGGCTGTCACCAGTGTCAATGTGATGCACACACCACTCAGTGATGCCTGGGGTCAAAGAGAACAGGCCAGCAAACTGCTCCAGCACTTGCTTACAGTCTCTGTGCTGCTGGTCTGTCAACTTGGGAGAGAGTATCACCCCTCCACTGACCCATCTTGCACATTATTGGAGAGGAGGTCGGGCACAGGCTCAGTTTCCTCCTCCACACCCTCATCAGTGACCAGTAACATGGTCATGTCTGCCCTGTCATGGTGGGGTTTCAATCTATTCACATGCAGGACCCTATGAGGGTTCCTGGGGGTGCCAAGGTCCACCAAATAGGTAACCTCACCCTTCTTTTCTAAGATTGGATAGGGCCCACTCCACTTGTCATGGAGGGCCCTGGGAGCCACAGGCTCCAACACCCACACCAATTGTCCTGGAGTATACTCAGGCATAGTAGCCTTCTGATCATACCAGTGCTTCATGAGCTCCTGGCTGGCCTCCAGTTTCCTGTTTGCCTTGTACATGTACTCGGCCATTCTAGATCTCAGGCCTAGCACATAGTCCAGCACATTGTCCTTTGCTTCTTTGAGAGGCTTCTCTAAAGACTCTCTCAGCAGGCTCAATGGCCCCCTCACAGGGTGTCCAAACACCAACTCAAAGGGACTGAAACCAACCCCTTTCTGTGGCACCTCCCTGTAGGCAAACAGTAAGCATGGGAGGAGAACATCCCATCTCCTCCTGAGTTTCTCTGACAACCCATTTATCATGCCCTTCAGGGTTTTGTTGAATCGCTCAACAAGACCATTTGCTTGTGGGTGATAGGGGTGGTGAACTTGTAGTTGACACCACACTCATCCCACATAGCAGTCAGATAGCTGGACAGGAAGTTCGTGCCCCTATCTGACACCACCTCTTTGGAAAACCCACTCTGGTAAACACACCAAGTAGTGCTCTAGCCACTGCAGGAGCATCAATGGTTCTAAGAGGTATGGCTTCAGGGTATCTAGTGGCATGGTCAACTACCACTAAGATATACCTATTCCCTGATGCAGTAGGTGGGTCCAGGGGACCAACAATGTCCATCCCCACCCTTTCAAAAGGAACCCCAACCACTGGCAGTGGTACTAGGGGAGCCTTTGTCTTGCCCCCTGCCTTGCCACTGGCCTGACAGGTGACACAGGAGCTGCAAAACTCCTTTACCTTTTCAGACATATGGGGCCAGTAGAAATGGTTCACCAACCGGTTCCATGTCTTTATCTGTCCCAAATGTCCTGCCAAGGGGATGTCATGACCCAAAGTCAGGATGAACTCTCTGTACCTCTGGGGCACCACCAACCTCCTGGTGGCCCCCTCCTTGAGGTTTCTGGCCTCAGTATAAAGCAGTCCATCTTCCCAGTAGATTCTATGAAACCCACTGTCATCCCCTTCCTCTTGCTTAGAAGCAATCCGCCTCAAGCCCTCAAGGGTGGGACAGTCACGCTGTCCCTGACTGAACTCCTCTCTGGAGGGTCCACCTGCTCCTGTCAGTTCTGCCAAATCTGACAGCTCTGGCAGGGATGGAGTCCCTCCCTCAGAGGCCAGATCCTCCCCATCAGGGTTAGATTCTGCCTGCACCTCTGGAGTTCCCTGGGCTGGCTCACCAGGCCCAGTACCCTTGTCCATGGATGCTTGGCCCTTTGTTCCAGGGTCCAAGTGTCCAGCCCCTCCCGTCTGGCTAGTCTGTGACCTAGTCACAGCACACACCCACTCAGGGAGCTCCAATATTTTCATATGGAGTCCTCTCTCCACCTCTGACCATGCAGAGGCTTCAAGGTCATTGCCCAGTAAACACTGGACTGGGAGCACCTTTGACACAGCTACCTTCATAGGGCCTGTCACACCTCCCCATTCCAAATCCACCACAGCCATAGGATGGAGTTTGGTGGTGCTGTCTGCATAAGTCACCTGGTGAAACTCACCAGGTAACAAACTCTCCGGGGGCACCAGCTCATCCAGGACCATAGTTACACTAGCCCCAGTGTCTCTGATAGCCTCCACCTCAGTCCCATTCACTTTAGGCCTCTGCCTGTACTTATCCATGTTTGGAGGTAAGGCAGTAAGGGTTGCAATATTCACCCCACCCAGGGACACTAAGGTTGCTTGCCCCACCTGATTACCCTCCACTGGGGCACCACTCTCCACCCCTACACTGACACTGGCAATCCCTGTGGATGGCCCCTTAGGGGGAGCTTTTAGTGCAGACAGCATCTCCCTGCTTGTGCCCTGGCTGGTTACAGTCAAAGCACTTACCCACTTTTGAGGGATCAAAGAATTTACCATTCTTTCCCTGAATCCACCTCCCTTGGGTTTTGGGTTGGCTCGGGGCCCCCCTCCTTGTGCAGGTTTTTGTGGGTCTTTGGAGGACTCCTTAGGTTTTTGACCTTCATTTCCCTGGGCTTTCCCCTGGGGAGGGACCTGTCCTCCTTTCTTCTGGTCACCCCCTGGTGCTGAATGGAAACCCGGGTTCTCACCCACTCATCAGCTGACTCCCCCAACTCTCTGGGGTCTGTCAGCTTAGAGTCCACTAGATACTGGCGTAACTTCTCTTCTGCACAATGAGTCAAAATGTGTTCTTTCAAAAACAAATTATACAATCCCTCATAAGTGCTCACTTTGTTACCACAAATCCAGCCTTCCAGTGCCTTCACTGAAACATCCACAAAGTCTATCCAAGACTTGGAATTCAATTTCTGGGTGTTCCTAAACTTCACCCTGTACTGCTCTGGAGTCAGACCAAACCTCTTGACTAAGCAGGCTTTCATCTGCTGGTATGATTCTGCATCCTCTCCCTTCAGGGTCAGGAGCCTATCCCTCCCAGCTACTGGAATCAACTCCCACAGGAGTGCACCCCAATACCTAGAGTGGACCCTACTCATCTTAAGGGCCCTCTCAAAAGCTGCAAGCCATTTGTCAATGTCATCCCCCTCAGTGTACTTGGGCACAATACCCTTTGGAAGTTTAGGTTCAAATCTGCCACCCCTGGACATCTCAGCATCTTCTTCGCTTTCGCTGCCACCATTTCTCTTCTCCTCCTTCTCCCACCTCTTCTCAGCCAAATCCAGTTTCCTTTGCTCTAAAGCTATCAAAGCTAATTGAGCCTGAAGCTGTCTCTCTGCAAGGGACCGTAGTGGTTCCTGAGTAAGGGACCCTTCCCCACTCCCACCATCAGGATTCTGTTGGCTTACACTAGTTATAATGGAAGAGGCATCATCCTCCTCTCTTGGGATGATGTTGGGGGGACACCCTCGACCCCCCTTCATTCTCCTCAGCTGCCTGGTCATGGGCTTGTATAAACTGAAACAACCCTGCCTTCCTATACCTCTTGGAAGCAGGCAGCCCCCTAAGCCTACACTGTTCCCTAAGCTCAGCCAACTTACACTGGGACAGTTTAGCCAGGTCCAACTCCATGGTTCCCTAGTTTTGGGTCACAACACTAGGCACAATAGACTTAGAACAATTTGGAAAAATCAAAACAATGGATTAAAAACAGTTTAGTCCAAATTCCAAAAATCAAACTCAAAAGTTTTGTTCTAAGGCAATTTAGAGGATTTTTATAATCTTAATTCATTCACTGAAAGGTGTATTTTTTAAACACAAGTCCACATCCACACCGCTGAGCACCAAATGTTGGAAAGTGGGTTATTGGTAGGGGCAAATGTAGGTCTGCCACTAGTAATAAGACCACAAACACTTGATAGGACTCAGCATAGGTGTAAGAAAATTATTCCCATGCTCAACCCCTGGTAACGTGGCTGCGAGCAGACAGGCTTAACTTCAAAGACAGGTATGTAAAGCATTCAAAAACACCAATTCAGTAAATAATTAAGACACAACACATAATAAAAATCCAACACCAATTTATAAAAATAGGAAATATTTTTATCTTTAAAATGACACCAAAACGACAAAAATCCAATGTAGGGAACCGGAGATATGAATTTTCAAAGTTTAAATAAAATATAGCACTTAGAAGCATCTAGCACCATATTGGGACATAGCCTCGCGATAGACCGGGCCAAAGTCAAAGTTTAAGGCCGACCGCGATGGAGCCCTGAGCGGATACTCCACGCGGAAGGTCCCGGTCAATGTTTTTACCTTCGCACTTAGAAACTTTTCTGGAGCTTTTCTCTTCGAGGCCCCTCGACGCTCTCCGTCAGTCCGGATCCGGTGCGGCTCCGCCGGGCAGCCTTTCGACGATCTCCCGGTGAACTTCCCTGGAGCGGACTTAGAAACTTTTTCAAGATCGCTTTAGCGGGGCAATCCAACAATCCAGGCCGACACGCGATGGAAGGCAGGCGGATTGGCGCTCGCGGTTGATCCCGGCCGACTTTCTTACGAGCGGACTTAGAAGCTTTTCCGGAGCTTTTTCTCTTGGGGTCCCTCGATGCTCCTCATGTATCCGGATCCGGTGAGGGTTCGCCGGTCTCAGATTTTCGCTAGTCCCGGTCAATCTCTGGAAGTCGATGCGATGGAGCTTTTAGCGGGACGAACCTGGTGGGCTTGGCCGACTCGCGGTTGAAGGCAGGCGGCTTGGCTGACCAGGATGAGTCGGTCCCCCTATGGAGCTTTTTTCCAAAGTTCCTCCAAAGTTCCCCAAACTTCCTGAACTTCTTCCTGAAGTTCCTCAAAGGGTCCCAAAGTGTCTCAAACTTACTCCAAGGGTCTGGAAGCTCCAAGATGGTCCTTGAAAGTTGAGGACTTCAATTCCCACAATGCACTGGACGTCACCCTTACAAATCCACTGGTAGTTCCCCAGGTTGGTGATTCTTGGTGGTGAGGGTCCAGATGAGCTCTGTTAACCTGTAGCTTGCAGGGAGTCCACTCTTGAGTTCTTTTACTCAGCACAGTTAGTCCACAAAGCTGTAGTTGCAGGGGGTGCAGTCTCCAGAGGTCAGGCCTTAGAAGTCTTTGCACAGCAGAAGTTCCAGCAGGGCCAGTCTTGCTTTCTTCAGTTTCAAGCAGCAGATCTGAGGGGCTGGGCCTCTCTCAGATACTTATTCCACAGTCTCTGGGTCATCCAGGAGGTCAAGCTTCACCAATAGGAGTAGGGTAACTGCCCACTTGAGTGACTACTTCCTGCAGAGTGTGGCATTATTTTATCCCAGAGTGCAACAAAGCTTCCAAATCCATAATGGCTGATTTTCCAGCAAGGAGGTAAGAGCTGGCTAAACACTCCCACTGAGTTGGCTAATTAACCTAGCCTCTCCTCCCTACATCTGCACATCTTAATCCTGCCATCTGGCTGGGGTGGGGGTTCAAAGCTGTTAATGACACTGCTCTGGGCTCTGCCCCTTTGAAGCTCATTGTTTACGACCCCTCCCCCTGGCCTGGCATTCCTGCAGAACAGCTCACTGCCCTCCCAGTCCATCTGGCTGACCCCAGGGGATCTTTATCACCTCTTCAGGCAGGCTGGCTAATCCTCTTAACTCTGACCAATCAGGGCAGAGCACTGGCAGGCTGGATTTGGAACTACAACTAAGAAAGTGTTATAACTTCTTGTCTGTTCACTTTGGGAAAAATTCAATAACATCATATTGTAGGATTTATCCATACCATTCTAGTGAGTCTTTGAATGGAATCTTTATCCCTGTCCTGTTAATAGTTATTGTTTAATAACTTTCCCCCATGTTATCCTATGGGCCATGGGGTTTGCAATGGGAAAAATGACGTGGGCCATTTTTCCAGCACCAGGACCTACAAAAACATATTTTATAAGTACTTGGCTTATTTTCACAGGACCCCCACCCCATAGGTCACCTAGGGAGACCCTAGGGGTGTTGAATCTGTAAAAATATTGCAGATCCTCCAGGCCCAGTGCCCCCAGCATCAAAGTCGAATTTGGGCAGCACTTTAAACAATGGGGAGAGTGAAATGTGAATTTCACTTAACCCAGGGCATTTATAAACTCATTTTATAAGGGTCTACCTTATAGATACCTGACCCCCCACCCCTGGGATACCTAGGGGAGACCCTGGGGGTCATTATTATGCAAAAACATTTTAGGTTGACCAGTTTTAAGTGCCCCAAACCCCAAAGTCGAGTTTGGCCACAATTTGCATGTTTAAGAGCAGTCCTGGCACCCAGAGCTGCTTTTAAACTGACCACAGGCTTCAGCAGTGCACACATGCAAGTGCAAAAAGGCTGCTGGCCTCTAAACTGCCATGCCCCAGGATACTGGGGACTTCTATGTAGTTTCAATCCCCTGCCCTATTATATACTAGGGGCTCATGGGGTAGGTCATGCCAATTACAGGGGTACCCCAACCCAAAGTGTACCCTAGTGTATGTAGGTGCTTTACTGTTATCTAAGTGTTTCAGCATGGCACTGGCCCTGGGCCTGGTAAAACAGAGCCCAGGGTCAGTCAGAGTCAGTTACCACCAGTTCCAGTCAGCAAAAAGTTGGGGGGTGCCCAGGGCACAGGATGACTTTCCAACAGCGGGCGATTAACACAGGGACAGCGAAATTCCCGGCAGTGGTTAACCTGCTGCGAAAACTAGTCGACTGTCAGCTGGGTGCGAACATCGCGCTTAGGGCACGACACATCCCAGGGGTAGACAACTCAATTGCTGATGCCATTTCTCGTTTTCAGTTGGCAAAATCCAGAGAGCTTACCCCGAACGCGGACCGAGGGATGACCCCGGTGCCGGAAGAGGCTTGGGCATGGGTGGACCTGGGTTAAAGAAGATGCTCGACAACGCGCTGGCCCCAAAGACAGAGATCCATTACCGTAAGTGCTGGGAAACGTTTGCAGCCAGGACAGGGCTAGCAAGGGGCCATTTGGCAGGCCAGGAGGAAGTCTTAAACTTCTTAGAATGGGCTTTTTAGGCGGGAAGGGCAAAATCGTGGGCTCAGGCACACTTGAATGCAGTATCATACTACACAAAAATGGCAGCAGGGGAGGACCCTACTAGGGGTTTCCGATGCAGAATGGCACTGAAAGGTTGGGGCAGGTTGCAACAGGCAAAGAAGGATACAAGGCCCATCCATTTTGACATTTTATAGCACATGATGGGGGCCCTAGGAGAAATATGCACCTCAGAGATGGAAGCAACATTCTTTCGGGTAGCGTTCACGTTGGCATTCTCTGGGGCATACAGGGTCAGCAAATTGGTGGCTCCAGCTGTAGGTGATCCAGGGACAGCGTGCATACGCAGGTCCAAAGTGGAGCTAAGGGAAGTGCACATGAATATCCTGCTGCGATGGTCAAAGACGGACCAGGCAGGCAGGGGGAGGTGGACTAGAATAAATTACATTAAAGATAAATCTTGTTGCCCAGTGTGCTTAGTTCAGAGGTACACAGGACCCAAGGAACACACCCACGGGCCACTGTTCAGACATGGGGACAGGTCGTTCCTCAGCCACTTCCAATTCATAGAGGTGATGAGAAAGGCATTAGGGGCAATTGGGCTCCCTGCCAGGGCTTTCGGGTCCCACTCATTCAGGATCTGGGCAGCAGGGTTAGGCCTGGGCAACGAGCAAATCAAGGGGATAGGGCGCTGGGCATCGGGCGCGTTTAAACGTTACATACGTCCCACGATGTACTGAGTCCGGTTTCTCCCCTCCCCCACCTCCGTCTAGGTCCGACCGAGCAACGCAAGAAGGTATGGATCGTGGGCCACTCCTACATAGCACGAGCACAGCGGTGGGCGGCGGCCAGATGGAATTTTGGCGGAATCTGGCTGCGGGACACTGAAATAGTTTGGCTGGGGCGATCGGGAATGAAATGGGACCAACTGCTCCCCGCAGTGCAGGTAGCTATGGGGCAAGGTGGCAGACCGGATGCAGTGGTGGTCCACCTGGGAGGTAACGACTTGGCAGCACTAGGGAGGAGGGGCCTCCTAGAAAGAATGCAGGAAGGCCTCTCAGCCACGGCTAGAATGGTACGCCCAGTTGAAGTAATTTTTTCAGAAATAATAGTGCAGAGAACATGGAGAGTGGCAATAGACCTGGGGGCTGTGAAAAACTCCAGACAGAAATTGAATATCACCATGGCAAAGATATGTAGGGCCAATGGCTGGGGTTTTGTGAGACACGGTTTCATAAACCTGAGGTTCCCGGGTTATCACTTAGAGGACGGGGTTCACCTAACCGGGGTGGGGATGGACATGTTCCTACTGAACATAGTGGGGGTGCTAGAGCAGATGGGCTTCACATAGTAGGGAAGAGGGTAGCGGAACAGGGGGGAGCTCCTTCCGATCGTGGAACCGTAGGTAGCGTGGCGGATGAAACCCAAGAAAGATAAACAAAAGAGATAAATTAGTTGAGGTAGATGGAAGGCTCACACAGTGTCCTTGGGATGCCTCACGGCAGGGGCACTGAGGTAACCGGTAACGGCATAGCGCCACAGAGTAGATGTGATGCTCCCGCAGGGCCCTCGGGATGCCTCACGGCAGGGGTACCGAGGGAGCGAGATGTCATGTCTCAGCCTCAGGCTGAATGGAGGAGATGCTCACACAGGGTACTTGGGATGCCACACAGCAGGGACCCGTAGGAGCAGGGAGGGGCCAAAAAGGGGGCCAGGGCAAGTGGGACAGCACTTGCAGCCCGGGCAGGTCCGGATGGACACCCACCAAGTCGGTAGCAAGTTGAAGCCTAAACCAGAGAATCAGAGGCCCAGACAGGTGGGCCCCCTCCCTAGAAATTGGTTGGCTGAGACCACATAGTGACCAAGAATGTACTGTGATAATTGCGGAGACAATAAAATGTGTGAACATGGATGTTATAAATGACCATTATAAATGACCATGAAAATTGCAAATGTGTGACCATGTTATGTTGAAATGAACTGCGACCTTTTAAGGCACCAAAGCAAGTTGTCAGAGGTGTAATTTAAAGGGTAAGATGGTCGCAGTTGAAGTGGGGAGGAGGGGGGACAACTCGCCTCTTGGGAGGGGTTGGAGCCCGGGCCGGGGAAGGCAAAGCCGGACCCAAAGGAGGCCCGGGACAAACGCCGCCTAGGGCGGGAGCCCCCCTGGCCTATTTGCATAGCCCGCAAAAATGGGGCGACCGCGATTGGTTGCCCCAGGGCAAGCTACGGCCCCCCCAATCCGGGGGCTAGCTGTTGAGCGGCGAGGGGGGATAAAATGGGGCACAAGGCCCAATACCTGCATACTCCCCCCTCAGACAGAAGAGAAGCTGAATCCCACCCACCCACACCAGAAAGGCGGGCATCGCAGCCGCAAGGGTAGAGGTGTAGCGGATGAAACCCAAGAAAGATAAACAAAAGAGATAAATTAGTAGAGGTAAATGGAAGGCTCACAGTGTCCTTGGGATGCCTCACGGCAGGGGCACTGAGGGAGTCGGTAACTGCATACCGCCACAGACAGAGTAGATGTGATGCTCCCGCAGGACCCTTGGGATGCCTCACGGCAGGGGTACCGAGGGAGCGAGATGTCAGGTCTCAGCCTCAGGCGGAATGGAGGAGATGCTCACACAGGGTCCTTGGGATGCCACACGGCAGGGACCCGTAGGAGCAGGGAGGGGCCAAGAAGGGGGCCAGGGCATGCGGGATGGCACTTTCAGCCCGGGCAGGTCCGGATGGACACCCACCAAGTCGGTAGCAAGTTGAAGCCTAAACCCGAGAATCAGAGGCCCAGACAGGTGGGCCCCCTCCCTAGAAATTGGTTGGCTGAGACCACAAAATGACCAAGAATGTACTGTGATAATTGCGGAGACAATAAAATGTGTGAAGATTAATGCTATAAATGACCATTATAAATGGCCATGAAAATTGCAAATGTATGACCATGTTATGTTGAAATAAACTGCCACCTTTTAAGGCTCCACAGCAAGTTGTCAGTGGTGTAATTTAAAGGGTAAGATGGTCGCAGTTGAAGTGGGGAGGAGGGTGGACGACTCGCCTCTTGGGAGGGGTTGAAGAACACTTTAGGAAGCAGTGTACCAAATCGCTCTTTCCTTGCAGGACACTTTCGCGGCACACCAGTGACATGTGAGGCACATGCAAAGGGGGCTACCGTGTGCCATTAGTCTGGCTGTTGGTTGCCATGTCATGCTGAAACAGAGAAGGTTGGAACCACAATAACCCCTCACTCTGTCAATGCGACAAGAGAATAGAGAAGCATCTCCCAGCCACCTGAACTGCTAGTGGGAGCCTCAAGCTGCTCATAAAGCGCTATCAACATGCATAAGGAGGCTGTGGCACTAGATTGTGGTCCTGAGATCTGCTTGAATGGTGATAGAGGCACACCCTAAATGCTTCAGAATTTAGACTTACCAGCAGCATTACCTTCAGCAAATGCCAGCAGTAAATTCCTTACCTTTCAGAAATGTCTTCTGCTGCCGAGATTGATGTGAGTGAGGTCAGAAATGAGGAAATCATTACCACCTATTAATGAGGCACACTGTCCCTGACTCCCAGGTGCGTCTTAGAAGGTGGCAGAACGGACACATTCTCTGAAACAGCAGGATGTGGCTCGTCTTGTAACTCAACATGGCCTACATACGCTAAAGGATACTTGTCTGTGCCTAATGCAGCCGAATAGTATAAGACATTTAGGGGCCCTAAACCAACAGTCCTCCTGCACTGCCAAGTCATCGGGTCCTCTGCTCTATTTAGATGAGAGGACGTGCTGGGTTACAATTGGCAGAGCCTCTGCTGACTGTAATCCTTCCTGAGTCTAAATGACCCTGTTAGTGTCCAGATAGGATAGTATTTGAGTCCTACATCTGTATTCCAGCTAACAGAAGTACCTATATTGAAGTCATCAGTCCTTCAGGGTTGCGGGACTACTGGCCCATTCTGAGTTCACCCCTCAGAAATAGGGAATAATAACAGGAACCAGTATCTCTGCACCAGTGCCCAGGCCTTTAAGTGGGCCGGGTCTCAGCGGTGCTGAGCACCGGCAGTTTTTTTAAGTGGGCCTCGAAAGGGGTCTCTATCGGGCTCTGTTTTGTGCCCTGGCACAGGCGGTCCATTTTCTACCGGACTGCAGTGGCAGCAGGCCCATTGATGTGGCTGCTCACACTGCTCACTAGTGGAGAAGTTACAGAATGACGTCATGCCAGGTGAGCATTGTAGGGGAAGGGAAATCCTTTAAAGAGAGTCAGTTTCTCTCTGGATTTCCCTCCTCTTTTTGAAACTCAGGAGCAGCAACATTGTCGTGGTGTCACCAGGGCTTTAAGTGGAAGCTTTTTCAATATTATATACAAGCTACAGTTGCTGCTTATTTATGTTATGCAACTAACAACCACTGACAAAGCCAACCGTCCTAACTTGTTGTAGGTATGATGTTACTTGTTGTATCATATATCTGGATGCAATGACAGAAACAGCAAAATACAAGTCCGGCGGCACACTATGCTAAGCACTGATTTTTAGCTTACATGTTTTAAGCAACGCCCTTAATTACATTGGCCACGCCCCTTTGAATGATCCCCCTCCCCCCAGTTTTTTCATCCCACTTAAAGCCACACGTTATTCCCTATTACCAGGCCTGTTTTCACCTAAACATTTTGCATTTTCCACTACACATTTTTTAATTTCTAGTGGAAAACGAACAGGAGTCGCCGTTTTCCCACAGCTCTAGTAATTCTCAATTCAGCTGGTAACTTCTGTCTCCAGCCAAATAAGGCATTATGGACATCTCAAAATGTAATTGCGAACAATCTGGACGCCCTTTAGAGGGACTACTAGCTGCAGTGAATAGAAATGCAGGGCCTGCCTAAATAACAGGAAAGGAGGTGATGCACCTATTATGGTTTGGTATTTACATCTACCAGCATCTCCATCGGTACCAGGGCTGCTGGCTAATCAAAAGAGTGGCGTACTGTATACATTACTCCTCTGGAGTACTCTAGGGGAAATGAAGACTGTCTCCAGTATTGATAGATGCTATGAACCTTACTTGAATCTTTCTACGAGATCCAGTGTATTAAAATTTAGGATCACTCACCTATCCATAAACAATTATCTATTAAAAATAGCACTATGTAGGATAATACAAAGGAAATGTGTGATAGGTTTTTAAGCAAATAAAAAAAGTGTTGCGATTTGGTTGATATAGCAATAGGTGTGGGTGGCTCCATTTTAAAATTGCGCATATCAGAATTAATAGAAAACAACTAAAAGAAGGATTAGCGACCAGGGGAAAAAGTATAGACGCATGATTTGCTTTTCTGAGTATGATATTAAATCAGTTACAAAAAATGGGCTAATAGTGACATCTGCCATACATTACAGTACAACCAATAAACCCACTGATATGACATGCATAGATAGGCCACTGTTAAAATGAGAAAGGTAATGTTGTTACAAAAGTTACAAGTGTGACTTTCATTTGTAGGTTATTGTTATGACGAAAAAGAACAAAATAAAACAAATAATTATTGATATGATATATACGCTATATAACAAAACAACAATAATATAGGAAAACAGGAAAGTGTTGTGCAAAAAGAACTTATTTCCTTTCTATATTAAAAACCTACATTTAAAGTTACATAAATAAAATAACAGCTTTAAACACAATTACATGGGTAACTAGAAGCTCCTTGCGAATAGTGATCCTTTTTTGTGGGGAAACCTAATCAGTTATCAGGTGAAAATTGCCTCAAGATCCGACCAGCAGGAATCCCGCATCAAATGAGGCCTAATCCCATTTCAAGTAATGTGGAAATGGCTGGCTGAAATTCCATACCAGGATTTCCTTATTTCCTTTCTTTCTACAACCACAATTGCTACGCCTGAAAGATTTTCTGGAGACCACCAGCAATTTCAGTCCTTTATGGTCCAATGCAATCTGCATTTTTGGCCACACCCTAACAGTTGATTTCAGATCAATCCACGGTTGCATTTATTCTTTCATGCTTGAGAAAAGATGCATTATCATGGGCAGCACCCTTAATCTTGAATCAAAGCCCCTGGCTTCAATTTTTCTGAAAATGTATGCAACAATTCAGGGTGATTTTTGGCCGGAAGCAGACCCGACTAGTTGCCCACACTTTACTACTGACAATTCAACAAGCGTCTAGAAATATTACTGCATGTATTAGTCAGTAGTACCATCAGTTAGCGATCAAGGTAGGCTGAATGGGTGACTCCGCTGCTCCTGCATTTCATCAAAGCCTACAAGAGGAGTTAAAGGAGGCTCTATCAATGGTGATGAACAGGCCTGCCACAACAGCAGCACTGATAGACTTGATGCTACAGATTGATGCACAGAAAAACAAAGACACCAGGAAAGACTTTTTTGTTCCAAAAAGGTGTTTGTAATGTACACCATGCCAGATACAGAAGACTTCTTGAAATCCCCTGAAGAGTCAATGCAAGTCAGAAATATGAAAACAAGCATTTGCAATGCAACCGGTCTCGCGTTTGAAACCTTATATGTATTTAGCTATGCAGAACATTAGCATAGGTGCTGAAACATCTACTGTTCTTTAACATGGAGGGAAAGTAAGCACCAAACTGCGTGACACACCAGGTATGGGAACACATGGAGAGAAATATTGCCTTTCAGCGGGAAATGGTATAGTCCAAAGCTCTGTTTTTAATATATCTGTATGGGCCTTTCCTCTCCAGATGCTTGAGGTTCCATGATAGCATTTGCCACTTGAGAGTCAAGAGGTAGATAGTGTATTCCACAAACTTGTGGAAAGGAGTTTCCTTGTAACCCTCCCCCTTCACAGCACATTTAACAGTCCCCCCCTTATCTTTGTTGCTCTTACATTTATGTTTCTGACTTTCTTGTAGTCTTATAAAAATGACTGTAATATGGTGCAAACACATGTGAGACCCTATTGTAAAGGGCTTTTTACTTCAGCTCAGCAGCAGTTATGATATTGATCTTCCTTTTCTTCTATATTTCTCCTCTTTCCTTCTCTCTAATATTCTTTCCACTGGTTAAGTGTAGATTTATGTAGATCTGGAAACTGTAAATAATAAATACAGCAAAAAAAAACAAAGCCTACATATGACGTACCTGACAATTCACTGAGCTGCAGTAGTACCTGGTTTGTATGTTTTCAGGGACTATTTGCATCGAGGACTGCATAAATGCCCATCAATCACAGAGGCCCTGAGAACTGGTCTCACCAGGACACTCTGTTCTTGAACAGTAATGTTGCAGAAAGTCAGTCTGGGTGTGCGCTAGCGGAATTATTTGCATGCGAGTGCCTGGTACAGTAAACCCGGACGTGTAGCATATCTGGAATTAAGAACTGGCATAAATGAGGGATACTGCAGGTCAGGTCTGAGGGGACGTGGTTTACCGGGTATAGGTTCCCAGAAAACTGTAAACAGGACATAGTCCTGGGCTCAGGTGCATTTATAGAGCCGTGAAGTACAGGGACATCGGAGGGCTGCTGGTCAGGCCTGTTTTAAACACACAGAGCTGTGAGTCTGTCATGCGACCAGATGCTTGCCTTTCAGTTATTTACTACTAAAGCAAATAGCCTTGCCCGCTTCTTCCCACCTCAAACCCCTGCTCATCGTGATTGAATAAGACCCTTTCCGGAAATGTCTCTCAACAGCTACAAGGACAAACTCCTTCCGCGCACAGCACACGGCCCTAGCGGTTTCTGTGAGCCTTCCTTAGCAGGGCACGAATGCCAAAACTGGGACTGGACAACTCCCCTATGGAAACTCCACCGCACCAGCAGGAGCATGGATTTGGAGGAAAATTGCAAGTTTCTCTTCCGAGCTCTCGAGCTCCCTTTCTAGCTCTGTTGCTGTAAACATGTTGGAATAATCTCTAAGGGAGGAGGGAAGGAATATAAAATCCTGCAGTTGATCTCTCAACGAGGCTTGAGGCAATTGCTTACTCATTAACCCCGGGCAGCAAGAACACCATTCAAACAAGCATTGGCATAGCCAATAGGTCTCGCTTTTGGGACCTTATAAGTGATTAGTTATCCAGCACAATATCCTTGGTGCAACAACATCAAGTGTTGCATGGCTAAATACTTATAAGGTCCCAAAGGCGAGACCTATTGGCTATGCCAATGCTTGTTTACTCTGGAGTATTGGTGACACTGTCCGTGCTTCAACTGTAGAGTCCGAGTAAGGGAGAAGTCTAGTCCATGAAGGAATTTCGGTTTAACAAAAATTGTTCACCAGCGAAGGGAGTTCATATCAACGAGGAAAACTTCTAATGTTAGGCATTGCATTTGGTGGTTAGTAAAGCATAGGTAGATGAGGCTGCTGCTGAAATAGAGGAGCTAATGCTGATTTTAGACACTCGTGATTTTCAGAAAGGCGAGGAGGGGGTACATATACTTTGGAACTTCCTGGTGAGAAATGAGGTCCCAACGATGTAAATAGTTAACGGCCTGGGAAAATACGAAAACCTTGGAGGGTGGTGTACTCATACCTTACAATGGTAAAGTAGGAAGATACAGTGGCTTCATGTTGGCTGTGCTCAGATCCTGGAGTACTAACAGCTGCACCTTGCCTTCGCCTGCCCTTTTCTATTTTCAGAGTAATGTTACTGCTCCGTGCCTTGGGCAGAACACAGGCTGTGGGAGTCCGCCATTAATCAGCCGAGGTAGTATATTTCTAATTAATACGCATACATACACACGCACATACACACACGCATACACACACACGCATACACACACACGCATACACACACACGCATACACACACACACACGCATACACACACGTACACACACACGCATACACACACGCATACACACACTAAACATGAAGACGAGCAGGAGGTAATAAAGAGCATGGGTGGCGTAATTCACAATCGCATGCTGCGATTGCTGCAAAAGTAAAGAAATAGAAAAAAACATCTATTTCTTTACTTTTACTAGTCATGGCACCCGCGCTTTACTTTTAATTTTAAAAGTAAAGCGCGGGTGCCGCGATTATGCGAAAGGGAGAAAAAAAAAAAAGTTAAACAAAACAAGCATGCGAGTGGTGTGCACGCTTGCGAGCAGCAGGCGTGACCACACGCTCGTGCACCATGGCCTTTTGCTTGCGGGTAACCGCATAAAAAAGGCCATGACGCACGAGCGTCTGGTCAGCTTTCAAAAGCCCCTACATAATGCTTCGCCAGAGCAACGCTTGCGCGCTACTCGAGGCTCGACCTAAAAATGAAAATGAAGAAAAAAAACCCAGCAAACTTTGAATAGAAAGCGGAGAAAGTTGTCAGAAGAGCGACACCATTCATCTGCCCAGTGTTAAAGGAGGAGGGGGCAGACCTAATTCAACACGAATTTGTATAACTAGTAAATAAAGGCGCCACACCTCCTTGGGAGAGAATATAGAGACCAAAATCTCCCTGAATACGAAAAAAATGAGATTAAGTCTCAATGGTTAATAAGCGCCCAGAAGGAGCTGTGCGTTGAGGATTAAGCATTTTTTAAACCAAACGCAACAAGTAGCTCCCTGAAAAAGTGGGTTGTTTCTTGATTAGACATCAACCTCACGGGTTCTTTCAGAAGTAGTAAAATTGCACGAAAGCGATCGAGTATACCAACGATCTCCCTTCCCTAAAATGTATCCTACATAGCTGCATCTGTTTCAGATTGCTTATGAGTGACATTTTGATAATTTCAGTGTAATTATGAGTGACATTCAACGACTATGAGTGACACTTTCTCGCGCACAAATATCAAGCAATGAAGACGAGGGAGACATATAAATATCAGAAATTACACCCATTTGAGCAACAAGAAACTCTTAGAAGATCTTAAAACTGCTGTAAAGCATCAGAAATGGAAGGGCACTAGCCTAGTGCCCACCTGATCGAACTGTTAAACAATGTGTAACCAATAACAATTAAACAGATCCTGCTTTAGCCACCCTGCGCCGACCAGGGCTCCTGACTCCTCTCTGGCAATCAATCAAATGAATGCACGTCGTGCAACTAAAAAAAAGTATGTGTACTTCAGGCATGCAGGCAACTTTGACTTTCAAGATCGGCTGAACTGAAACGTGAACATGACATCCACTTGCCTCATGTTAATGACATGCACTAAACACGTGGTTGACATACAATGGAGAGTGAATGACAGAGAATGAAAGAAACACATGAATGCCATGCATTGAAACCTGAATGGCATGCAAGTAAACCTACAAAAGGCATGTACTGAAACGCAAATGCCCCATATATTGAAACGAGAATGCCATGCATTGAAACTTCTGACCGGTAGGCAATGAAACATGAACAGCACACCACACAGATTGAAACATGTGAGAAGTCCCTGCGAGGAGCCTGAGCCAGCCTCACTGACTGGCGCTGAACTCAACTTCGTGCAGACTGCTAGTGACTTCAATGGTGCAGACTACTGGAAAACCGAACATCCTTGCTGTCCCAACCACTGCAATGCACTCTGACAGACCGTAGATTGTTTGCAGCACTTTATAAAATCTAGATGTAAATAAACATGTTGGCACCAGTTTAGCAGAATAAGTTGTCACAGGTTTGGAACAATAGGCTATAGATGGATTTGCCTGGTTAGCACAGTCTCGTAGACCACAGGTACAGCACAGTTGGTTGGCACAGGATTAGTAAAGTAGGTAGTAGACAGTTTGCATTTTTTTTGCCACTGCATAGCTTGCACAGAGGCAGCACAGCACATTGTAGATGCTTCGCTGTTTGGCACATACATCACTTAGTAGGCTGTCACAGGGATAGGAAAGGAGGTTAACAGAGATGCATCTCAACAGGCAGGCACAGAGATAGCCGAACAGGTGAACAGAGAGACAGCCCAGCATGTTGGCAGAGGAATAGGCAGAGAAAGTGACCAGAATGACAGCCCAGCAGGATGGCACATGGACAGCAGAGAAAGTGAAGAGACAGCCCCACAGGTTGGCACAGGGATAGCCAACAAGTTTAAGAGAGAGACAGGTAGGTTGACACAGAGGTAAAAGAGTCGGGTGGCAGAGAGATAGCTCAGCAGGTTGTACAGGGATAGAAGAGCAGGTTACCAGAGATGCAGCTCAGAAGGTTAACACTGTCAGAGACAGCAGAGCAGGTTAACTGGTAGACAACCCAGCAGGCTGGCACAGAGAGCGCTCCTTCCTGCACTCTGCCTGTTTGAAACCCTCTGTGCGTGGCTGCCACAGTACCAGAAACATCCTTCTTCTACTGATTTTCATTAAGCCTGTCCCCTATAGATTTCGCAGTAATTTCCAATATATTCTCAAATATAGTTCAATTGAATGATCTTTCCGATATATCAGGGGGAAGCAGAGCGGGCGAGCTGGACGAATTAAGGATTTAAAGCATTATGGGAACTCCGTAATTATTATGCATGAGGTAATTGAGGACTCAGCGGGGAACCCACCCCTCCCCCTGGGATGGAAATGAGGGGACATTAGGCAGGACGATTAACACTGCACCTTGAGCAACTTTGCATCACGCTCAGAGTTATTTTTGTTCTATTTATAGCAGACCAACATCAGTGTGTTGCTTTGTAGAGTCAGCAGTTGTGCGGAAAAGAAACGTTTTCGCACAACAAACACAGGCAGGAGGGGGCATAATTCAGAGTTAGTACAGAGCTCAGTGGATGGAGCTCTGCTCTAACCAGCACCACTCTCTGCTTCTGCTGAACCAGGACCACCCACATACACAGTGCCAGCGATTTTCAGCCGAGACCTACTGCAGTGTGCCGCGCCCCGCCCATTTAAGGACCAGCGATATGCTTCAGTGAGCTGGTCGGGCAGTATACTGCCGCACACGTTTAAGTGCTGCAGCCGGGGAGTACTACTTCAGTGAGTCCAATTATGCAGAGCTGCTACTGCTCTAATTTTTTTTCTTTCAGTATAGGCTGAGATCGATGATGACACGCTCCTAAGGGAATTAATTTATGAAGAACTTAGAAGATCAGGAGGAGTGGCACTTACTCTTTGTCGGGCAAACCGCGACACCCCGGGCAGCGAGGCCGCGGTCCAGGAGACGACGTGACTCGAGGTGCATATTCATTGCTCCAGGCTTATGGGGGTCGTCAGACGAGGGTCCAAAGATAATTACGCCCTCGCTGGGACCCAGCCCAGCCCGCGGCGTGGCACAACATGGTGCGAGCTGCTGCGGTAGGCTCCCAGCGGCTGCAAGACTTCAATTTTGCCGCTCACGCCGCTGGCGGTGGGGCCTACCTATCTGTGTTACACACTGTCCAGCAGTCTCGGCAGTAGCGATTGGGCAAATTAGTGATCACGAGATGGCTCTCCTGACGTCACGTGCTTAGTCAGTGATTCTATCTGAAGTTTACATTGTAGCCAGGTCAGAGCCAGCTGAGTGAGTCAGCCCCCAAGCCTGTTGCAAGCAGCCCGTGGACGCGCTCGCTGCCAGCTAAGAGCTTTGCTCTCAGTGAGGTGCTAATTTAGACGCGCTCCGGTTAGCTGAGGATGCTTTATAAATGCGTGACACTGAGCTGTGGGCTGCCGGGAAATGAATAAAAGTTATCAGACTTACGGCTCGGCTCGACTGTCGTCTTTGCCAGAGTGAGCTCCACTAACATGCCTAGCGCTGAGAGTCGGTGATCACGCTTTGTCGAGGGACGCCTCCTCCTTTCCGGGGCGTTAATCCCCCTTTGTCCCCGTGTCTGGGTTCATGGTGCTGAGGGCTTCAGGGCCCTGCACGCACAGCGCACTGAATGTAAATAAAGCACAACGTCCTGCCCGCAGTAGGACAAACTCAAGAAAGAAAATAGTACTTAGAACTCTAAAAATCACACTACTGTGTGAGAACTGAAGTAAAGGGACCAGTAGCTATGAGACGTTACAAATGACGACACAGGTGTACTAAGGAGGGACTAACAAGCCTCTTTACCAATCAGAAGCCAGCATTTAGGAAGGAAAAACAAACAAGCCAATGAAAAAGAAGGGTGGGGAAGTGGGCGAAGCTTCTCTCCCGTACTCACTACTGCATGCCTCGCAGAGCGAGCAGCGCATGAGCGCTGCAACGCTAGGCTCGACCTAAAAAGGCTCTCACTCAGAAGAGAGGGAATGAAGACCGCTGCATTTATCTATGTTGTGGGATCAGAGAACACTTTGTCAGACACTGTTGTCACCTGGTAAGAAACCCCAAGGCCCAAATGTAAGTGACGGACCCTTGTCGGGTTTCCCCAGGACAAACAGTTTGTCTTAAAGACAGAGCAAGAACCCATTTTCAAATCCCAATCAAGCTATTAGCAATCACATGAACTTTGAGTCTGCTGGCACTAATCAGCTGTGGAGCAAAAGGTGTTTCTTTGACCAGTCATTTCCTACATTGTATCAATCCCCAGACAAACAAGCATTTGCAATACAATTGGTCTCGCCTTTGGGACCTTATATGTATTTAGCTATGCAGCACATTAGCCTGGGTGCTGAAACATCTACTGATCTTTAACATGGAGGTAAAGTAAGCACCAAACTGCGGAACATGCCAGGTATGGGAATACATGGAGAGAAATACTGCCTATCAGCGGGAAATTGTATTTTCCAAAGCTCTTTTTTTAATATAAAATCAGCCCCTTCGGTGGTCATATCACTGAAAGTTCAAGATTTAAAAAAATGTTATTGTCTACGGGTGCTCATTGAATACAAGTTTCTATGGCCTGGAATCTAGGAAATGGTTCTGGCATTTTACTGACCTCTGCTGGTCGTTTTCTATCAAGAAAGTTAAATAGAGGCAGTTTCCAGATAAATAAAAAAAGAAAGTCCCTAAGTAGAAAGCAATTCGGTATTTTACTGACCTCTACTGGTCGTTTTCTATCAAGACAGTTAATTAGAGGCAGTTGAACAAGCAGAAAGCAATTCTGGTATTTTATTGACCTCTACTGGTCGTTTTCTATCAAGACAGTTAAATAGAGGCAGTTGAACAGAAAAAAAAGTCCCTAAGCAAAGGCAGAAGCAGACAAGTCCTAGGGCTGAGCTCCAGATCCCACAAAGTACATACAACAGATCTTCCTGTCTAGACTCGACCTAAAAAAGGACAAACCATGAGCTATTATGTGAATTGATGGACAAGCTTTGCGAGAGGAGGTGACAATTTCAATCAATCAATCAGGATTTATAAAGCGCAGCTAATCACCCGATAGTATATCCAGGTGCTCGCAGGTCCCGGAGGCTTGAGGGCCAATCGGAATTCCAGAATTCCAGAAGTGAGGTGATGGTTCGGAGGTGCGTGGGGAGGATGTTCCAGGTCTTTGCTGCAATGTGGGAGAAGGAGCGTTCTCTACTTCTACTTCAGTAGATGCGGGAAGCATGGCCAAGTGAAAGGGAGGCGGAGCATAGTCTTCTCGATGGTTGGTGGAAGTTCAGGCAGTGGATAATGTAAGCAGGCCCTTGGTTGTGTAGGGCCTTGTGTGCGTGGGTCAGCAGCATGAATTGGCATCTCTTCTGTACGGGGAGCTAGTGGAATTGCCTGAGGTGGGGTGTGATGTGGGTTCGCCGGGGAAGGCCGAGGATGAGTCTAGCTGCAGCATTGTGTATAGTCTGAAGTCTCTGTAGGTGTGCGGCGATTCCTACATAGAGGGAGTTGCCGTAGTCTAGTCAGCTGGTGATGAGGGCTTGTGTCACGGTGCATCTCGTGTGTCTATTTGGAAATTAGAAATTTGGTTATGGCTTTAGAGAATGGGCATATTAAAAAAAGGATGCAGGAACACTCTTTGCAAAGATGGAAAAATGTCTCTTTAAAGGGACTGAGTTAGAGTTTCTAGGTTTCAAGATCTCAGAGAAATCAATAATCAATCAATCAGGGGTTTGTTAAAGCACGACTACTCACCCGTAAGGGTCTTAAGGCGCTGGGGGGGGTGCAGGTTCCATTCCATCAAAGAGGGGGTCTGTTGAAGAGCCAGGTTTTGAGGTTTCTTGCGAAGATGGGGAGCGATGTTGCCTGTCTGAGGTGGAGCGGAAGGGCGTTCCATGCTTTGGCCGCGAGGAAGGCGAAGGAGCGGCCTCCCGATCTGGTCTTTCTGGTGCGGGGGACCACGGCGTAGGAGAGCTGGGCTGATCATAGGGTCCTTTGGGGTGCGTGGAATTTGAGTCGGCTGTTCAGGTATGCTGGTCCGGTGCCGTGGAGGGCCTTGTGTGCGTGGGTGAGCATCTTGAAGGTGATTCTCGCCTCGACGGGGAGATGTGGCAGTGTTTTGGCAGGTTGAGGACCAATCTTGCGGCGGCGTTCTGGATGTTCTGTAGCTTGCGGGTGAGGTTTTTGTTTATTTCGGCATAGAGTGCGTTGCCGTAGTCGAGTCTGCTGGTGACCAGGGCGTGAGTGACGGTCTTTCGGTGTTCGAGGGGGATCCATTTGAAGGTCTTACGAAGGAGGCGGCGGGTGTGGAAGCAGGGAGACGAGACAGAGTTGATCTGGCGGTCCATTTTGAGCTCGGAGTCCAGGATGATCCCCAGGTTGCGTGCGTGGTCCGTGGGGGCTGGCGGGTTTCCAAGGGCGGGGGGCCACCAGGTGTCGCTCCAGGCGTCGGGGTTTGGGTCCATGATGAGTACTTCTGTTTTGTTGGTGTTTAGTTGTAGGCAGCTGTTTTTCATCCATTTGGCGACGGCTTCCATGCCTTCTCGAAAGTTGCATCTGGCGGTGTTGGGCTCGTTGGATAGGGAGAGGATGAGCTGGGTGTCGCCTGCGTATGACACGATGTTGAGTCCGTAGGTTCTGACGATGGGGGCAAGTGGAGCCATGTAGACGTTGAAGAGCGTTGGGCTGAGGGAGGAGCCCTGGGGGACTCCGCAGGTGGTAGGTGTGAGGTCCGAGAGGAAAGGGGGAGTCTGACCTGCTGCGTCCTGCCGGAGTGGAAGGAGCGGATCCAGTCAAGGGCCTTGTCCTGGATTCCTGCGTAGTAGAGTCTGCGTATTAGGGTGCGGTGAGAGACTGTGTCGAACACCGCTGATAGGTCGAGGAGGATGAGGGCTACTGTTTCTCCTTTGTCCAGTAGGGTGCGGATGTCGTCTGTTGCGGCGAGGAGGGCGGTTTCCGTACTGTGGTTTTTTCTGAAGCCGGATTGGGAGGAGTCGAGGATGTTGTGTTCTTCAATGAATGTGGCGAGTTGGCTGTTGATGGCTTTCTCGATGACTTTCGCTGGGAACGGGAGCAGGGAGATGGGTCTGTAGTTTTTGAGGTCGGTGGGGTCCGAATCCATGTGAACCTGGACAAGGCAGTACAAGATTGGCTGCCCCCTAAATCTGTGAAAGAGATCCAATGGTTTCTAGGACTTGCTAAATTCTACAGCATTTAACATTATGTGCACGAGTTTGCAAAGACTGTGAGACCAATATCCAGATTGACTCAGAAGGGAGCCCTATTTAATTGGGGAAAGGGACAGGAAACAGTGTTTAAAGACTTCCGGAGGCTTTCACCTCTTCACCCATTTTGAAACGTTCAGACAGTGATGTATCCCCTATCTAGGAGACAGCTACTAAATCATGTGTGTTTGGAACCATTTTGTCATAAAAAGAGACCGGAGCTGCACATCCTCTAGCTTATTTTTGTTGAACCCTCAATGCAGCTGAAATGAACTACACTATCTATGATAGAGAACTTTTGGCTACCAAAAACGTTGTGGCTCTCTGGCGACACTGTTTAGAGGGAGCTCAACATCACATTACAATCTGGACAGATCATAAAAATTTACAATTTCGGAAATCAGTGAAGTGCCTGAACCCAAGACATGCTAAGTGGTCTCTCTTCTTCTTCTGATATAACTATGAGATCACCGAAAGACGAGGTAAAAGGCATGGAAAAGCATATGGTCTATCAAGACAAGGAGGAGAGAAAAGACAAAACATTAGTCCTCCTTCGAGTCTGCCATTAACAGGAAGTGCTGGTGCTGATACTGAAACTTTGTTGCAATCTCTAAAAGAAAGATATCAGTCCCTCAATGTAGGAAAGTGGCTTGCACAAAGCCCCAAACACCTGAAGGAGGGAAAAAGAGCTCCTGTGGGACAAGGGAAGGATCTTCATCCCAGACCCAAAACTACAAGAACTAATCATAAGATGTGGACATGCACTCTTGTACCGGGAGATCCAGAAATTCACGAGACAGAGACCTTGATAATCTAGCAGTTTTGGTGACCTCAAATGAAGCAAGAGATTGAGAACAATGCAGCATCAGTACACATGTCAAAGTCCCCAGAAGAAAACCAGTGGGAGTGTTTGAACCCTTGACAACCCTTCTGCTACCCTGGTCATACATCTCAATGGATTTTATAACAGACGTACCCTTTCCAGAAGGAAATACTGTGTTTTTGATAGTAGTGGATTATCTCACCAAGAAAGCGCATTTAATTCTGTTAGAAAGATTTCCACTGCTCCCACTCTTGCATCATCATCAGATTGCACGGACTTCACCAGGTCATTATCACAGACAGAGGGTGTCAATTCTTAGCTTGATTTTGAAGAACCATGGTGAAACATTTCATGATAGTACTTTTTATATCCACTAGCCGTCATCCCCAAACAGACGGACAGATGGAAAGACTAAATCAAAACTCTGAACAATATCTGACGTGTTTTTTGATAAGCCATTCAGAAAGATAGGTGCAATGGATTCCAATTGTACAATTTTCATAAAATAACATATTGCATTTATGCATTTTCTCTTCAAAGAGTTTCATTATCACATTTGGCCACCCACCTTTCCTCCTTTCCAGTTCCTTCTGTTCAGACTCGCCTTCAAGACATTAGTTCATCTAAGAAGGGCATAAGCTCAGTGCAAATTGTTTGCTGACCAGAAACACAGTGCAGGTCCAGTGCTTTAAACAGAGGAAAATGTTTGGTTATCGACTGATTATTTATGCATTCCAGGGTTCCATCCAAGTTTGCACCAAGATTTGTAGGACCCTTTCCCATAGTCAGATCAATTGGGAAGTCTGCACTAGAATTGAAACTTGCGGATCTCTGGAAAATACATCCTCTAGTTCACATCTCCAGAGTAAAGAAGACATTCACCCTTTTTTTCGGTGGGTCCACAAGCCAGGGATAAGAAAAGGATGGCATTTGAGAGAGGGGTACTGCCAGGGTTCAGGATAAGACACCTCAGAAGAGAGCCAGGACATGTACCACATGGAAGAGATGGAAAACGGGGATTTGGAAACTATAGTCATGGACAACATTATCTTCCAGAGTCGGGTTGCCAACCTTTATCACTCACATGAATCAAGTTTTGCACAGGGGCGATGACTGCCTACCTACTCCACTCACTAAAACTATTTATGCTGGGAATAACACCCAGGATTGGCAGGTGTCTCAGTAGGGAAATGAGGGTTGAGAGAGAGAGACCAAATGATGAGGCTGTTCTTGCAACAGGATAATAATTGCCATCAGTCAGGTGCACAGAGCGTCTTCCTTCAGGTGATGAAAGGGGCAAAGCTCAATGAGTTTACTGGATGCTAAATAAATGTAAACATATATCAGTGATTATTCTTAATATTAGTACAAACTTTAACTAATTCCAAAAGCACATAATACTTTTCTAAATCATAACATTAGTGCACACGTTCACACCTTTTTATGTCTCCTTCCGAATTTTCAAAAAGTTCTTCAGTCAAAAAACAGACATATAGCTTTCAAAGCTAATAGCAATTGTCTTTAGGTCATTGGCGGTTCCCTTTCATGGGTATCGGGCTTGCCACCCCCCCCCCCCTTTTTTTTTAACCGAAAATTCAATATTCCATACTTTACAAGCTGCCGTCATCCTTAGCCATGCTCTCTGTTGTGCATGTGCACCAATCTCAGGTATTCATACATTTGCCAGGCTGATGCTTCACATATGCTTGAGGCCTGTACTGTCATCAGCACAGCAAACCTATTGCCTTGTGGGCTGAGCTCTATCCCCTGAAGACGTTGTAATTCAGTTAGCTCCGGGTGCATCAGCCTGAAGCTCTGCAGCTCCAGGGGCTTTACGTCAATCAGGGAGCGGAGTCTCTGCCACACCACCCTTTCACAGTTCCATACAGGGAGGGCGGGGTCAGCTTGCCTCACTGCACTGACCTCACCCTGTGACAAATTTTGAAAGGGTGAGGTTTAAGGGTGCAGACAAGAAGCTGAGCACTGAAAAATATGTGGTGTGCCAGTGCAGGCTTTGATTGAAGACTGTGAACACTCTAGTGCCGAGCTTCAAGCTTCGAGTTCAATGCCATTTCCTGAATGACTAGAGGCTGCAGAGGTGTGCGAACTGCAGAGTAAAGCCAAGCAGGTGATCTGCGTCTAGTGAGAGGTCGGGCACTTGAGTGTTTGACTTTTTTGTCATAGGGAATTTAAACGCTCTGAATTCAAAGTGCTCTGTTTACTTTTCAATGGCTGCTTTTTTCCCGGCCAGGGAGTGTACACACTGCCATGCTGTGTCCTATGAATGTGCACTTTTTGGAACAGGCACAGTTTATACTAAAGAAACTCGAAAGGGGAGAAATGAGGGCACCAGATAAATATTTAAATAAGAAGTGATTGATTAAAAGCTGGCTCGCATAACAGTCTGGTTTGTGAGATTAAGCACAATATGGCATTGTACATACTAAAGACTTGATTTAGATCTCGGCAGACCGGTTACTCTGTCAGAACAGTGACGGATATCCCATCTGCCGATATTGGAGCAGCATAATTTTGGCTCCACCATTATGCGTTTGATTAGGCCACATACATTTTGACTTTTGGCCTTATATACTTGTGTGATGTAATGTTAGCAATAGAGAGATGGTGCATAAATTATATAAAAGTATGTTTGTGATGAGTTTTTCTTGATCTGTGTATGTGCATACTAACGCGTTCTTTTGTAGGAGTACCTGGATTGCTGATATTAAAATTTCAATAGTCTTTGGGGCCGATTCCGATTCAGGCCGGAAATCTCTCCGACCGAGCCGGACCCGGAGAGATTTCCGACCGAACGAGTACGATGCGTTCGCATGCTATCGGACTCGATTCGGTCGGACTCCCATTGAAGTCAATGGGAGCCGGTCGTACAACGCGTACGCGGGCTCCCATTGACTCAATGGGTGCGAGGCGAACAAGGGCTCCCCCTACAGCGGGTACACATCGAAGCGGGTTGCGCCGTACATGCACAGGTAGGGGGGACCCATGGGTCCCCCCTGTGTGCGACTCGCGCGTCTAGGCGTACGGGGGGTCCGACACGGACCCCCAAAGTGCGGCCCGACTGCTCTTTCGAGCCGGACGGCGCGAGTCGGTCGGACTGCTCGAGGCGCGCATCGTACTTACCCGGCCGGGGAACGTCTCCAATGCGCGGTGCGAGTCGTGTCCGTGCGAGTCGGTCGGAGCGGTTGGGTCCCGCGAACGAGTTGGTCGGCGATTTCGCGTACGCTCGCATCGTACTCGCTCGCCCGGACGCACGTCCGACTCGGTCGGGAAACAGGGCTCCGAATCGGATCCGGTAATGCCGAGTCCCATTCGGAGCCCTACCGGCCGAGATCGGAATCGGCCCCTTAGACTTTAAGGTGGTGTGTTAAAATGCATTTAATGCAGTACATCCGTTAGGGTTAAAGAAAATGAATCATTCAGTGCAGAATTATTAATGTTTAGAGACTTCGTATGCATTCTGTAGTTTCACTTATATTTGTGAGTGTTTCACTATATGTTCATAGTACATGTATGATATCCTTGTAACCATGATGTATTCACATAAAGTATAATCATACTGTTGTATACATGTTATAGCCACATGTGCACAAATATTAAATTTTTTGAAAGTAGTTTGACTATTTTATTAAGTTAGCATAGCCAAGGCCTAAGCTTTTGGGATATCAATCAATTACCTCTATTGTGAAAGTGTCTGTTTGCATGTATTTTTCCTGTCTTTTCAGGTGTGAGCATGCTTCATTAGCTAGTGAAAGAACTATTGTTTGTCGTAGTGATAGAATCGTATGAGAAGGTTCCTTTGGCAACAGAAAATATGTTAACGAAGACCGAAATGAGCATAGCAGAAAGGAGGTGCTCAAGGTTGTCTGGTGTTCTGAGGGAGCTGGGGGAGAGCAGAAATGTAATTTACCATGGAAGATGGAAAAGTATGGAAGCCTAGGACAAAGAATTCTCTGAACAGTGTGTGTTCAAAATACTTTGTTAGTTAGAGAGCAGATGCCTTTAGACTGGCCTGAGGTGCAGACCCCTCTGATATATCTCTGAGTGTGGCTTTATGCTAGACGCTCTTTCTAACTGGACTACTTGTACTGAGGCCTCCAATATGCTGGCACCTTTCTTTAATTCTTTGACTAACTAGGGTTTACCCTATCATAGAGTAGCATAGGATAATTCGATTTTCGTGGGTTTACTCATGATTAGGCAGGAGGATTGAAATTTACAATTTCATTTGCATATTTTGTTTCTTATATTCTGTATCACTGCTACTGAGTTTTTGGTATGTTTCATGCTATTTATACTGAATTTCTTTAGGAGATTCGGACTCATTTTGGTGAATTTATATTTCTACAATATGCTTTTGAGATTCATTTTTATCAGTTTGTTTCTGAGTCTGTAATAAACCATCTTACATTTTTTTATTTGTCCGCATCTTATTGTGTAACCTAATGCGTTACACTTTTAATAAAATTGAGACTGATGTTTAACTCCCTCTTACCTCTAACGTTACAAAAAAAGATTTATGAACCGAAGAAGAATTTGTCGAAGGGCCCAGGGCTCCATCAATATATAAATCCAATAGGATATAATGGGATTTATATTTTGGCGGATAGGATATCCATCACTGTTGTGACGGAATAACCCATTTGCCAAGATCTAAATCAGGCCCTAAGTTTGCAGAGAGCTAGTGGTGGTTTAAGAAAGAAAAATCACAGTCCATTTTATCTTTATAAATGAAATTAGGAACTTCCATATTTTTTTCTGCTGCAAAGTAAGCAACACAGATCCCTGTAAAAAGAAATTGAGCAAAATAGCACAAAGGTGTGATTTAGCACCATTATGCATACAGTAAAGGTGAGCTGTGTGTATCATTTAATTTTGTGTCAGTGTCATTTTTTCAAGAGAGAAAAATTAGTGTTTGAAAGGCAAAATACAATAAAAGAGTTTTGGGGGCCTTAAAATAGCACTACATCATCACAACACCTAAGAGCCCCTCCCCCAGACTGTATTACTCAATTATTATTCATAAGTCAGCCTGTGGAGTAGTATTCCAATAGAATTTTGTTTCTATGCATTCAGTGCCAAGCACAACAAAACAACAAATATTCTACATATATATTTATTTGCCCCGCTGATCCACTCTCATCACAGTCGTGCTTGCTCCCTGCTCTCGCTCAGACAAATGCATGGTTTCATTTTATCATTTTATGCCCCACCACTTTAAGACTCCACCAGCTACCACTGCTTAAGTTCCACAGTGCTTTGTCCCAATGAACGGATTTCTGCCAGCCTTAAATTCAAGAGTATCATTCAAACGTAGAAATAAATAAGTCCAAAGTAACAGTTTATCTGTAGGCCTTCCAATTTTATAAGGCGTTTTCTATTGTCTCTGCATGCTATCATTTGTGCACAAGCCTCTTTAATTCTTTTGTCACAGAGAGAAGCATTGTCTTTCCTGGGGTTTCTGATTCTCTTAATCTTTGTTTTACTAGTTCCAGGCGCCAGAATAAACATTGAGGGAAGTTGCAAAAAAGCCAACTGTTTTACCATAGAATAAATTTGTCCTGTGGTCATGGGTTCCAGGGAAGTGATCAGAACAGGAAGGGGGGGGGAAGGAGAGCTGTCCTTCTACAAGTACGAAGCCAAGCAAAGGACTCGTGACTCAAGGAGTTTCGACTCTTCCGGTTGATGCTCTAGTTCACACCGATATTTCTGTTCCCTCACCTTTATTGTTTTGGCCCTAATCAGTTCCTCAGGGCCATTCTCCCTACTCCCTGTGCTGACCCTTTTTTTGTCTTGGACTGACTTTGGTATTTGACTCGGCTATAGTTTTGCACTGACTCCCGATTTCCCATGTGATTAGGCTTTGGCGACTACAAACTGGTTTTTGGACTTTAGATTTCCCCTTTTTGGTTTGGCGACTACGATTCTACTTATATATATAATGTTCTGATATAGAATGCCATGGTGTGATGTTTTAAACCTGTGTCAGTTGTGGAGATCTCCTGGGCCCTTTTGTACTTGTGTGTTTGTCTCTGCTGTCCCTCAACAAATATACCAGAGAATACTCTACAATTTGAAAAAGCATCATATTTACATTTTTGGCGACGAGCTGATGACTGCTATGGAAGTACCTATCTTTATTTCTCGGTGTATATAACCCTTTACAGGTACTTGTCTTTTTGGGCCCAGGGATCAGTTGGGTCCCAGTTCTAAAGATTTTCAATTATGGGATTGACTCGCTCAAGTTAAAATTTATATACATTGGGATCAGTGCTTGTCCAGTTTCGGCTTATGCGCGAGCTGACAATTTAGGGGAGTGAAGCACAGTTGTTACATGAGAGACTGTCAATAGACACATGGGGGAAGCTCGTGGCAGTCAGTTCTCCTCAGATCCACATGCGCTGAGAGCGCAAGACAGCATTTGTAGTGAGGAAGTGACCACATGTATGCATACACTAGGAGAAGGAACAACGGTTGCTTTGAGGCAGCGATTGTCAAGCGCTGCATGGTTCTCGTGATTTACCCGCTGCGTAAGTGCAGACCTCTCTGTTATGGTATTACAGGCTGCAGCTCTGAATCCACCTCACTTCAGGTTCATGTTCTTACGTAAGGAGAGTGCTGACAGGATCATCTTTGTTGTTCCAGCAAGACTAGAGTGCCACCTACTGGTCGTACGTACAGCTACTGTGATTGGCACAGTTTAAGAAAACATTGGGAAACTGTGCCATCTATCTTTTTGCAGTGATTGGCTCACATTATATATCTTTAAAACTTCTTATTGTTGTTTTTTGTCTCCTTTGCTGTCTGGAATTTTGCTAAGTTTTCTCCTCAAATATGCAGGCTGTCACACCTCCATGCCCCTTTTTGCAAGAACCTGGAGAACTGCCTCTGAATTGGCATTTGTGGTTTAGATCATTTAATGCATATTTAGGTGCTATTGATGGTTTGAAATTAAACCAGATTGAAAGCATAATTTACTGTACTATTATTTGGGTGTAAAAGGACAGAATGTCTTTGATCATTTGCCTGAGTATGTTTGTGGTGAGGATGAAGTTTTGGATGAATTTGAAATTGCTGTTGAACAATTGTAGATCTATTTTGAAGGAAAGGTAAATTTAGTTTTACGTCTCCACAAATTATTTACATGTGTGCAAGCATCCAATGAGTCAATTGATTCTTATGTCACAACTTCAAAAATGTTAGCAGTGTGTATTGTGAATCTGAAGTGTTTACTTCTCAACTTATCCAGGATCAAATGTATTTAGGTGTTACTCGAAACAAATACAACAAATATTATTGGCATGCAGGAATCCTTTGCTTGATGAAGAAATTGATAGTGCAAAGAGCATAGAGTCTTCCTTGGAAGGTGCTAAACAACTGGGGCCAAAGAATCCACAAACTTGTGTAGCAAGGGTAGAGTCCCATGTCAATCCTCATTTCAATCAGTCAAACGTTCAATATTCTGGTGTTAGCTCTACTAGACGAAGAGGTTCAGTTTGGGTCACAAACAAGTCTATGTGTTATAGATGTAGCTCTACATCTCATTTATCTAAGTTTAAGAATTGTCCAGCTATTGCAAAAGAATGTTGAAAATGTAACAAGATGGGACATTTTGAAGAAACTATGTAGGGTTGGCAAATGTGTGGGAGTGAGGAGTGTTCAAAATCAAGTTGTGGATGATGTCAACAATAAAGTGGAAGAGTTAATAATTTCTGTTGATTGTGTTATGATAGGCAATGTGCATAGTGAGAAGTAGTACAGTGATCCTCATATACCTATTTTGATCAATTATTTTTGCATTTCTTTGCTTCTTGACTCTGGTGCAAGAATAACAATTGTCTCCATTGAGGCATATAAAGAATTTTGGTTGGATAATGGATTACTACCACCAGATGTCACACACATGTATTTGAAGGTAGCAGAATTGATTTAGTTGGATATTTTTGGGAAGATATTTGTTTTGTGACTAAAACCATTACAGGAAATGTTTATGTAGCCCATAAAGGGATTCATGTGGTAGATTGGAGACACCAGGCTGATTCTGATTTGATCATTATGCCGGGACACAAATATCCAGTTACACGGGTCAATTCTGTTACGGACATAAATTGGAAAGAAAGATTCAAATTTGTGTTCCAAGCTAAGGTAGGGAGGATCAAGAACTTTGCTCACATCATCAAGGTCAAAGAGAGTGTTGTTCCTGTGAAAAACAAAATCACATAATGTACCCCATAGTGTAAGAGAAGAGGTGACACACATTTTGAAGAAAATGCAAGATGATGGAACAATTGAACCAGTGGACGCTACTTTGTGGCTTTCACCAGTAGTTTCAGCAAAGAAAAAGTCTGGGGAATTGAGACTTTGCATTGATTTAAGAACATTGAACAATGCCATTTTGGTGAAAAAGTTTCCTGTACCACGCATTCAAGACCTTGTTACTGCTCTAGGTCAGCCCAAGTGGTTTTCGAAGTTCGATCTTCATGCAGCTCATCATCAGGTAGTGTTGGAAGCACAATCTCATCATCTTACTGCCTTTCTCACACCTGATGATGCTTTTCAGTTTATTTGTATGCTATTTGGACTGGCCTCAGCCGCATCTGTGTTTCAGGAGGTCATGACAAAAATATTTGCAGATGTCCCTAATGTTGTGATATTTCAGGATGACATTTTGGTGTTTGCTGATGCAAAAGAATTGCATTACAGAACTGTTGAGAAAGTGCTATCTATCTTGGAGACTAATGGTGTTACAATCAGAGATGACAAATGCATTTTGAGTATTTGGATTGCGTCTTGACAGTTGAGGGCGTAAAGCCCAAATCAAGTATTGCTGATGGAATTGAGAGTGCACCACATCCTGTACATAAGGACCAACTCGGATTGTTTCTTGGTCTTTGTGAATTTTATGTGAAGTTTATTTAAAAACTTTGCAAAAATTTCAGTGTTTCAGGAGGCTGTTGAAGAAGAATGTGGAATTTGAATGGTCGTGTCAGCAAAGTTTTGATCTGATCAGAGTGTTATTTCTGCTCCCGCACTTTAGCTCTCTGTTGAAGTGCGTCAGATTTTTGTGACCGTAGATGCTAGTGCATGTGGCATGGGAGCTGTGTTGTCACAGTTAGATTGTGGTAAATAAGTCACAGTTGGGTTTGCTTCCAGAAGAATGAAAGAGGTGGAAACAAGATATTCTGTGATAGAAAAGGGGATGCTAGCTTGTGTGTGGGATATTGAGAGGTTTAAGTCATTTTTCTGGGGTAGAAAGTTCTATTTAAGGACATATCTTAAACCTTTGACTGATATATTATCTGGTAACAAGATAAAGTAAGACACGGCTAGATTTGCTACCAAATTGTTGGAATTCAGTTTTAGTGCAGTATACATTGCAGGGGGAAAAGCAGATTTGTTGTCTAGGTTACCTGTTGTGGGTGAGTCATGTGAAATAGATGTGCAGGAAGAGAGTAAGGAATGTATTATAGTCAAAGTTGAAGATTCTGTGATCTGTTCTGTCATGACTTTGTGGTGCAATCACCTAAAGGAGGATGTTGTGTTGAATCAAGCAATGACTTTTATAAAATTTGGCTGGCCAATGGAAACATCTCTGGATGTTCTTTGCAACCTTACAGTATGGTTGCTGATGAGTTGTCTTTGGAAAGAGGGTTGCTAGTGAGAGGTGACAAGTTAGTTCTGCCAGAATGTTTCAGACAAAGGATATTGGCAACTGCACGTGTGCCATCGAGGTATGAGTGCCACTAAGTGTAGAATTAGGAATGATTTGTGGTGGCCTGGGGTGGATGGGGAGGTGGAAAGATTGGTGAGAGAGAGTGCACAATGTTGTTGTAGTGACAAACATTTGATTATTGCTGTACATCCATCAATACCAGTAATGTGTACTGATAAAGTGTGGCAAAGGATAGAGGTTCATTTTTTGGGACCTTTTCATATGTTGCCTTGTAATATGAAGTACTTTATTGTGTTGTGTGGATCATCTTTTCATGTGGGTGGAAGTTTGAGGCATAGCAGAACCAAATAGGAATGCTGTATTTCATTTTTTTTATGAGGTGTTTGTTAGAGAAGGGGTTCCTGAAGAGTTTCTCACAGACAATGGAGTTCAAGTTACTACTTACCTCATGACAGAGTTTTTGAATAAGTGTAGGGTGAGACATTTACATACACCATTGTATCATCTCCAAGCCAAGGGAAAAGTTGAGAGATTCAACAGAGTTTTGGTGGTGTGTATTCAAAGAGCGCGTCACAGCAGTATTGCCTGCATCTGCAGACTACAGTAATAAAGTAGCAGTTTTTTTCTTGGGAAAGATAGGAAAAATATACGCTACCTTCCCTGAAACAAGCAGGAACTATATTTTTGCCCCACCAAAAAATGAAACAGTGGATGAGGGAAGTTTTTTATTTTTCGTCCCCCTGAGGAAAGTGACGTTCTGAAACTTATGGCAGTAGTCAAATCAGGTTCCCCCCTGGATCTGATTCCTCCTAACATGTTACTGCATGGGAAGGAAGCTATCGCACCAGTGCTTACTGATTTGCTGAAGATGTCCTTCAGCTCAGGGCCGGTTCCAAGCAATTGGAAACACGCAATGGTGGTGCCACTATTAAAGAATCCATCTTTAGATCCGGTGATCCCAGAAAATTTAAGACCTGTATCTCTGCTTCCTTATTTTGCAAAAATTGCAGAGAAATTTCTAAATACCCAATTGACTAGGTTCATGGAAGATAAACAGGTTCTCCATGAAACTCAATCTGGTTTCAGGGCTCTCCACAGCACCGAATCGGCCTTACTCTTGGCCTCGGAATCGCTAAAAATAGCAGCGGACGAGGGAAGGACGACAGCATTGATACTGCTGGACTTGAGTGCGGCGTTTGATACGGTCTCCCACGGCCTGCTTTTGGAGCATCTGTGGGAGGCCGGTGTCAGAGGCAGCACATGGGAATGGATCAAGCACTTCCTGCAGAATAGATCCTTCCAGGTCACACAACGTCCTTTTAAGTCTGAGATATGTCCTTTGTCGCAAAGGGTACCACAGGGTCTGCCCTCAGTCCAACTCTATTTAATGTGTAAATGCGCCCTTTGGCAGATATTCTATTAAAACATGGGGTGAAACTGGTGTCATATGCTGATGACACTCAGTTGATTGTCACACTGGAGGAAAAGGAGGCAGAGGCTGCACCCAAATTTAAAGCCTGTCTGAGTGATCTTGCAAATTGGATGAAGCTCGGCTGTCTGCAATTAAATGCAGGAAAGACGAAGGTGTTGGTGGTTGGTAAACAGTCCTCCATATGGTCTCACATGTATCAAGGTCCGTATTTCCTGTGGGTCCTTTCAGTTGTGTCCAACAGTACAACTTAATAAGTGCATAGAAGCCAAATGGAAAGTTCCATATTCTTTATTTTCAAAATCCAACTTGAACGACAGCTGACACGTGTTTTGTTGTGAAACGACTTTTTCAAGGCTGTAGAATTCAAAATAAAAACCCATAAGCATAGGTAAAACACTGTCTTATATTTTATCAACATATGTTTCTTAAAGATTTTTTAGATTTTTTATAAAAAAAACACCTTATCAGGTGTTTAGTGCCACCTCAAGTGATTCATAAAAGAACTTAAGCACCAGGAAAGAACACCAACTGTGTGAAGAATATTTGACGTGCGCATCAGAAGAAATAGTAAAGTCATGTAGAGAATAACCGCTCAATATATGTGAAGTAGTAGTACAGAAGCTTCACCCGAAAAATATATGCCCGAGATGTTAGAAACATGTGGCTGATATACGGAAAGTGTGTCACACAGCTAGAATAAAGATATAAACGAGTTATAGAAGGACTACCTTAAAGTAATAGTAGTTGAGGAATTGTTCACAGCACAATACAGCGGTGTGTTCCTCTATAGTGGAAAGCAGGTTCAGTCCAATAGGCCAGAATATATACCAATCTAAAAGAACAGCTATTGGAATCAGAGACAACTAGTAATGGCGCTACCCATAAACAAAAAATTAGCAGAAACTTAGTTACAAAACTAAGCACCCTAAAGACGAATAACCCAAGTAATATTACAAGAAATTTCTATCTTTGTCTGTAGTCCCGTATAGATAGGGATCATATGGTTTTGCTGTAAAGTTAGCTCTTAAGACATTGAACATCTTTCATTGCTTTGGGGTGGTATAAACAATTACACGGAAGGGGATTGTCGATTTTACTTTGTTTGTTTATGTAAAACGTTACGCTTTATATGGGGGAACTTTATAATTCCATTATTCAGATTTTATGCTTTATACTGGCAGGACATTAAATATTGATTGCCCTACCATTAAGTTAACGAAACACTACAGGGGTTTGGGTTACTACTCCGATATTACTGTCGTAATCTTGCAATGATGCGGGACATACGTGTTTTGATGACACTAATACTCTTCTTTAATGAGTGGATCACTTTATGATTTGGGTCCTTATGGACTGAATGTTTTACTGTTTTATGCTTTACAGATAGGCTATGACAATTTGTTCTCCTTCTTATTTTCTACTCAGGGCTAGGGACTTATCAAGGTCCTGGCTCCATTTTTTACATTTCTCCATGGATTAAAGACTTTGTTTCTTGTACTGAGGTGTGTTTTTAATAATTTGGCTTCATCTAGAAAGTCCTCGTCCTGAATATGCAACTTTTAAATGACTTTTCCCGAGCCTCTATATATCTGCCTAAAACTCTAAGGGGGATATTCACAAGAACGTGCGCTAAACATCTCCAAAAAATGTTAACGCAACTTTACACATCGCAGTTTATCGCGGGAAAATAACCCCGTGGAATTCACAACACGGCGATAGCATGCGATAGTCTCCCGAAAACGCGGACAATGTCCGTGATACAACAACCGCGACTGTGATAAAAACCCAAACCCCAACGCAAAAAAACATGCGATTGGCCAAACCGCGATGAGGAAATCAGCGATAAGCAGCGCCAGGCCTGCAATACACACAGGGCAGACGGGAAAATCACTACAAAAGTACAAAAAACACACAAACACAAAATAACCAACCCCGAAGCACCATGGAGGCAGCCGGAGCAGGCGCAGAGGACGAGCGGAACCCCACAAGCACCCCGGTCGACCAGCCTGGGACCTCGGGGACAGAGAAGGGCAAGAACAAGAAGAAGAGGAAGACAAAGTTCAGTCCGCAGGAGAATAGGACCCTGGTCACGGAGGTGATGGAACACCATCAAGAACTGTTCGTCACCTCCAACGTGTCATTGGGCACCAAAAATGGAATATGACGGTCCATCGTGGACAAGGTGAATGCCGTCGGAGAGCACAAGAGGTCAATGGACGAGGTCAAGAGGCGATGGATTGACATCAAGCGCAAAACCAAGGAGAAACTCGCAGGCAACCAAAAGGCAGCAATGCAGATTGGAGGTGGGAGCCCAGCGCCACAGCTGGAGCTGGATGACATGGAGGAGCCGGTGTTGACAGTCATCAGTGTGGAGACCGTGGCAGGAGTCGGGGGACCGGCCACTGCTCGACATGACACAACACAACAGCAACAGGGTGAGTAACCACCAGGTACTGGGGGGACGGGGGGAGATGGGCACAATAACACACATGCACAATCAAGCAGAGCACAGTGCACACCCACAATGACTCTGGATCATGGCCCTGATCTACAGACTGTCACAATGTACATTGCCATGCTGTCTGAATGTGAACATGTACCATGCGGCTACATACATGTGGACACATTGTAACACAGCATCTCCCCTTCACATTGCAGGGGCACCGTCAACACCTCCTGCAGAGCAGTCCCAGCCACTCTTCACTGATGACGAGGAGGACACCACCAGCATCGACACCCAAGCCCTCAAAGACATCATTGAACTCATCCGCCAATCACCTCCAGGACCAGGACAGCCCCGCTGCATCGAGGAGACCCCACCCACTCCACAAACCACCCAGCAGGAGGCACCCACAACCCAGGCTGTCTCCCAAGACCCCCCCGAACAACACATGGCCTTCCAATGCCGTGTGTTGGAGGGCCAGAGGGAGATGGCTGAGCAGGTGCGGGTGGGGTTTGACCTCATGGCTACCAAACTTGACGCCATCCATGGGTGTCTGAGTCCCATCAGGGACCACCTCCAGTCCCTAACGGACACCCACAGGCTGCTCCATGGTCTCCAACTAGCCCTGGCTGACATCGCTGGAGTCAGGACTCGGAGACAAGAACACCTGTCCGCTCAGAGTGGCTCCAGCGATCTCAGCCGTGAGCTGGCACACATGCGGAGGCTCATGGAGGACATGGTGCGGATGGAGGCGGAAAGTATGGCAGCCACCGCTGCACATTAGCAAAATGTAGCTGGGATCTACCATGCCCTGCGTATCCTCATCATGGCATTGCTGCCACAAGGCGTGGCGCAGATGTATGCTGCTGCTCCTACACCATCCACATCTCCGCCCCCTGGTGTGTCGGTGCCTCACAGTGCGGCAGGCATTTCCACTCCGGCACCTGATGTGTCACTGCCACACAGTGCGGCCGACAATCCACCTCCGGCCCCTGATGTGTTAGCGGCACACGGTGCCGCAGCCGGAACTGCACCACCCACAGGTGGGGCAGAGGACACATCCGAGGACGAGGACGTGGATGGGCTTGAGATCAGGAGGAGGCACTAGCATTCATGTCCGCCACCTGGCCTGTTGCAGCTTGGTGCTGCACATGGCCCCATGACCTTCCACTGACCCCCTATACACTCTGCTGCACTCACCTTGGACCGCGACATGGACTGCCATATCCTGTTTGGTGACCAATGACACGGCGACCAGACTGCGGACTGTACCCTTGCTCTTCCGCTGTACTTGTCATTCCCCGATGGACTCTGGCTGGCCCTCCACGGGCCCATATTGTGAAGTGGGGTTGGCATGGCCCTGTACTGCTCCAGCTGCAAAACTCAACTGGATGTGCATTAAACATTCAGAAACGCACTGCTGTGTCATGTCTTTCATCCTTCAGGTATGAATGTGTGGATGAATGTAGGGTCAGTGATTCCCCCTATCGTCAATGATGCTCATCTAGTGGGATTCCAGTCACAGGGTGCTACATTGCCGATTGCGTTCCGGGGGCCGTAGACACTACAACAGGGACACACGCATTAGTCACTTCCTTGTCCGGACATGGACTGAACCACACCCAGAGCCCCCGAGGCATTGTTGCAACCCCTGCGCTGGTCCGGCGTACGCCAGGCCAGACCACTCCGCTTATGCTCCGAGGGGGGCCCACATAGCTACAAGTCGCAGGTGTACACGCTAGTGGTCTGCAGGTCACTGGTCTAGTTGTCAGCATGTCACGGCCACTCCCTGAGGGCAGGTTTGCACACACACCACACCCATCCGGCACAGGCATCACAGGCCATGTGACCCCGCCAATATAAGGGGCCGACAACGTCACATTCCCCACTGCCGGTAGTGACTGGATGACGAACGTTCCACGAGTCTCAATCATAAAGGGCCCATGAGTTGTTGCGCACAGGGTTAGTGGCACCCGAAGCCATGCGGCCGTCACGGGCCTCCCACCACGTGGCGCTGACTGGGGTTGCACAGGGTTAGTGGCACCCGAAGCCTTGCGGCCATCACGGGTCTACCACCATGTGGCGCTGACTGGGGTTGCGCAGGGTTAGTGGCACCCAAAGCCTTGCGGCCGTCACGGGCCTACCACCACGTGGCGCTGCCTGGGGTTGCACAGAGTTAGTGGCACCTGAAGCCTTGCGGCCGTCACGGGCCTACCACCACGTGGCGCTGACTGGGGTTGCACAGGGTTAGTGGCACCGAAATTGCTGAGCGGGCGTGCAGCCTACGATGATGATGTGTGCACTGATGTGGTCTCTGCCATTGATGCCTCAGGACTCAGCGTCATGTGTGGGACCTGATGGGCCGCGGTGTGGGTCCGCATGATGTGGAGCATGCCATGGTGGCGGGACTGGAGCCTGGAGCTTGCACGGGCACGTGGTGTGCCCACTGGTGGACACACCGTTGGAGGCAGGTGAGCAGTGGGGCCTGGGTGCGCAAGTGCGGACAGCCAGCGCTGGCTGGCGGGAGGTGGTAGGGTGCGGCTGCATGTGTGCGCAGGGACGGACAGGCATTGTTGGCGTGTGCAGTGAGATGGACTCTGCCATGATTGACTCTGGCCTCGATTACAGATTGCAGACCTGGAGGCTTGCAGTGTGTACCGGCACGTGGTTGGAGACACACCGGTGGCAGCAGGTGAGCAGTGGTGCCTGGGTGCGCGGGGCGGCAGTGTCCCTCCCTCTCTCTCTCTCTCCCTTCCTTTCCTTCTCTCTCTCTCTCCCAGCCTTTCCTTCTCTCTCTCTCTCTCCCTTCCTTTCCTTCTCTCTCGCTCCCTTCCTTTCCTTCTCTCTCTCTCTCTCTCCCTTCCTTTCCTTCTCTCTCTCTCTCTGCCTTTCTTTCGTTCTCTGTTTCTCTGTGTCTCTCTCCTTTGATGTGCGCATGACACACGTTCTGATTTGGTGCTTTATTTTCCAGTCTGTGACATCAAGATTGTCCCGGACGGACCCGACAGGAGTTTTCCGCATTGGTGTTTTGTGTTGTATTTCAATAAAGTTTTTGGTTGTTACTTCAATGATGAGTGACTGTTTCTCGTTCTTCTGACCACACATGTGTGATTCTTGTTGTCATTGTGCGGCATCATGCGCTTTTTGTGGCTCTTGTGTCGTGCACGGTATGTGTTTGTCTGGGAGGGAGCCGGGGGGAGGGCCTGGGAGTGGTGGCGGTGGGTGTTGTGGCCCTCATGGGTCTCCGAGCTGCATGATCATTGGCTCCATGGCATCTGTGGGTCTTCAGATGTGGCTCTGGCCTGGGATCCCTTTCATGCTGCAGGTAGTCGTCCTGCTCAACACCAGCAGAAGCCAGGTGTTAAATCCCTGCTGCTACCGCGGCTTATCACCTGTTTTTGGTTCGCATCGAAGATCTGGCAGTTCGTTGTGAATGTGGTTTAGTGGTGTTTTCGTGTGTTTTTGCACGGGAACGCCTACTCTGCATCTCATTAGGGTTAGTTGATGGTGTCACCCGTGAAGGTAAATTTTGCGGCAGTTATCGCGGGAACACTGGCGTTGTCTGCAGTTTGCACCCGCTTGTGAATGGGGCGTTAAATCTATCTCCACTTTTGATGCGTTAAGGTGGCGATAACTCGGGGATGAGTCCTTGTGAATATGCCCCTAAATACCTTACAATCCTGCAAGCATCGATTACAGACAAAGATAGAAATTTCTTGTAATATTACTCGGGTTATTCGGCTTTAGGGTCTTAGTTTTGTAACTAAGTTTCTGTTCACTTTCTGTTTATTGGTAGCGCCATTACTAGTTGTCTCTAATTCCAATAACTGTTGTTTTAGATTGGTACATATTCTGGCCTATTGGACTGAACCTGCTTTCCGCTATAGAGGAACACACCACTGTATTGTGCTGTGAACAGTTCCTCAACTACTGTTACTTTAAGGTAGTCCTTCTATAACTCGTTTATATCTTTATTCTAGCTGTGAGACACACTTTCCGTATATCAGCCACATGTTTCTAACATCTTGGGCATATATTTTCCGGGTGAAGCTTCTGTACTACTACTTCACATACATTGAGCGGTTGCTCTCTACACGACTTTACTATTTCTTCTGATGCACATGTCAAATATTCTTCACACAGTTGGTGTTCTTTCCTGGTGCTTAAGTTCTTTTATGAATCACTTGAGGGGGCACTAAACACCTGATAAGGTGTTTTTTTATAAAAAATCTAAAAAATGTTTAAGAAACATATGTTTGATAAAATATAAGACAGTGTTTCACCAATGCTTATGGGTTTTTATTTTGAATTCTACAGCCTTGAAAAAGTCGTTTCACGACAAAACACGTGTCAGCTGTTGTTCAAGTTGGATTTTGAAAATAAAGAATATGGAACTTTCCATTTGGCTTCTATGCACTTATTAAGTTGTACTGTTGGACACAACTGAAAGGACCCACAGGAAATACGGACTTTGATACTTTTTCTTATGGTGGTGCTCTGAACAGTTTTTGGGAATTTGTGTGTATGGTTTATCCCTACATGTGACACTATTTGGATGACATAGTGTCTTTTGTTTCATTGAGCATGCCTCTACCTGACATTTGTATAATCAAATTTCCTGAAACTTGTATGTGCTAACAATATAATTACCATTGTCATCTATGTTATGCTTGTTGATGGTCTCACATGTGGTGGCCAGAGGAATTGGGACTAACCCCGACTCCCAAGGGTAAGATAAAAAATGTGGGAGTCTGGTTTGACAACACCTTATCGTTTACAGAGCAGATATCAGCTGTGGCAGGAGTCTGCTTTGGCATCTTAAGAATGTTGGATATACTTCCGTTAGATGCCAAAAAAACTATAATACAAGCCCTGGTTACATCGCATCTGGACTACTGTAACGTCCTCTATTTTGGGGTCACAAAGAGTAATTTAAATATTTTACAGAAGGTCCAAAATGCAGCTGCCCGGATGATATTGAATATTCCGAGGCATACATCGGTGGAAGCTGCCTTGCGGGAATTACACTGGCTTTGGGTACAGGCCAGAATTACCTTCAAGGCCCTGTGTTTCTGCCACAGGATCTTCAATGAGAAAGGGCCAAGGTACCTGCGCCTGTTACTCACTGCTTACAGACCTACCAGGAATCTTAGGTCTATGGGCACGGCTAAGTTGGTAGTGCCAAAAGTTCAAAAGACACGCTTGGGAGGTAGATCCTTCGGCTTCCTCGCGGCTAAGGCCTGGAATAACTTACCTATGGAACTGAGGATGTACCCATCTGAGGCAATGTTTTGTAAAAAACGTAAAACCTGGCTCTTTCAGTCATCCCCCAGGGATTGGTGTTAAGCGCTCTGGTTGCAAAGGTTTCGCGTTGCTGGGGCCAGTGGCCTCTTGGGGGGGGGGGATAGGGCTTGGTGTCTTGGATTGCAATTTCTTAGCGCGGGGACACTCTATTGGAGTAAACAAGTGCTTTATAAGCTGTAAAATAAATAAAATAAAGTGCTATCAAATCCAAAGTAGACTATGAAGCTGCAATCACAGACTTGGTGTGGACATATAGCTCTGCACCTCATTCGATCACTGGTAAGGTATCTTTTGAGCTTATGGGAGGGAGAAAAGTGGTGTCTTCCTTGTGTACTTTTTGGAAGCTGAAGGTTATGGGTCAAGGCTGTGATGTGTCTGTGGCTAGTAATGAGGCTAAATATTTAAGTGATGAACATAGTGCTGCCCGGTGTCAGAGGTGCATGAGGTTAAAAGAGAAGAATGTTAGGAATATCAAGTTTGAAGTGGGCAAATTGATGCACATTAAAGATCCTATTTTTAAAAAACATTCAAAGTTCAGAGAACTGATTTGTGTCATGAAAGTGAGGGGTAATGCTGTGCGCGTATCGAATGTTCAATGGTGGAATGTGTCAAAGATAGCTAAAGTAGGAAAGAGTGACACTGAAAATGACGAGCATATTTCTGATTCAGAGAATGGTCAAGGAATTATCTTAAGGAAAAGTGCATGTGTTACTAAGATACCTAAAAGTATTGTGAGTAAGCATGTGCCACTCAGTTACCTAAAAAATATAGATACCTGAAACGTATTGTGATTTGTCATGCACACATTTTTGTGAGTAATTTTGTGTGCTATATTATTCTAGTTATATTATGTCCCATTGGTTAATCTTTGTTTGGCATCCTTTGGCTTTTAACTCTTTTGTTTTGGTTGTGTGTTTTATTATTGTTTATTGTTGTGTTTTTCTTCTTTTAAAAAAAAGTGAGATGTGTGGCATCTGCTGCTGTTGATGCCATTACTTTCCATTGGAGTATGATGTAATTATCTTGTGTTATGCCATTCGGTCACATAATGTTCTGATATGGAATTTTATAGTGTGATGTTTTAAACCTGTGTCAGTAGTGGAGATCTCCTTGGCCCTTTCGTACACATGTATTTTTCTCTGCTGTTCCTCAATAAATATTCCAGAGAATCCTCTATAATTCAGATAAACATCATCTTTACACCATTCTTTGAAAGGTTAACTTAGCTATGATCTGCCTGTCATATGAAGAATGCCTTGTGCTCTGAGAGGTGGGACCAACAGCTAAAAATGAAATAAGGCTTCTTGCCAATGAATCTATTTGGTAAAAGAAAGTAAGTGCACTAATTAGCAAAGCTAAAGATGGTTGGCGGACACATTAGGGCTCAAATGATACTTCAGTTGAAGCTTCATGCTGACTGAGAAACAATGGCATAACTAGTAAGGTTGAATAAATCTTTTTGCAGAGTCACTGCATCATGTTAGTAGGTGAGTTCTGCAATGCGTTTTTGTGGTTAACATTTTTGTTCAATACTTTCACTAGTTTCCAACATGTTTTTGGTACTATTTCCTGAATCTGATTTTTGCATGAAGCGTTTACCACATTGCAAAACAAGATGCAACTTTTTGTTGTTTGACATTTTCAAGTTGCAGGAAGGCTAGGTCTCAGCTCATTGAACGGGTTCTCTATCCCATTAAGAAGAAAGTTCTTTTCAATATTGATCAGTACAGATATGTGTCCCACTTCCACATGGGGGGGACATGGTTAATACACACGCTTCAGTTACATAAGCTAAAAAATGTGTTTATCACCATCCTCATTTCATGCCAAGCGAAATATGTATAATCAATCAGTCAATCAATAAATCAGGTTTCTTGTAATGAGCAACTACTCACCCATTAGGGTCTCAAGGCGCTGTGGGGGAGGGGGATCTGCGGTTCAGTCTAAGAGGCATGTCTTGAGGGCCTTCCTGAATTGAGGCAGAGACAGTGATTGCCTGAGATGTAGAGGCAGGGAGTTCCAGGTCAGCGCAGTGAGGTAGGAAAAGGATCTTCCTCCGGCGGAGGTCTTGCAGATCCGTGGGATGGTGGCCAGGGCCAGTTAGGTGGAGTAAAGATGTCTGGTAGGTGTGCAAAAGGAGAGGCAGTGGTTGAGGTATGCAGGTCTGGTGTTGTGGAGTGCTTTGTAGGCGGCGTGAGGAACTTGAAGGTGATTCTTTTGTTGATCGGGAGCCAGTGGAGGTCTCTCAGGTGAACAGTGATGTGGCTGCAGCAGGGCATGTTCAGGATGAGTATGGTGAAGGCGTTTTGGATGTTCTGTAGTTTCTTTAGGAGTATCTGGGTGGTGCCAGCATAGAATCCGTTGCCGTAGTCGAGTCTGCTGCTGACGAGCGCATGGGTGACCATTTTCCTGGACTCAGTGGGGATCCACTTGAACATCTTCTGAAGCAGGTGGGGCATGTGGTAGCAGGACAAGACAGCTTTGATTTGGCAATTCATTGAAAGCGAGGAGTCCAGGATGATGCCGAGGTTTTGTGCGTGGTCCGTGGGTGTGGTGGGGTTCCGAGCGCTGTGGGCCACCAGGAGTCATCCCAGGCGGAGGGATGGAGCCCAGGATTAGGACTTCGTTCTTGTCTGAGTTGAGCTTGAGGCAGCTTTCCTTCATCCAGGTGGCGACTGCCTATTTACCCCGTTGTGAAAGTTGCCCTTGGTATGTGCGGGTTCATATGTGACAGAAAGAATCAGCTGGGTGTCGTCGGTGTAGGAGACGATGTTGAGTCTGTGGTTTCTGACGATAGTTGCAAGCGAGGACATGTAGATGTTGAAGAGGGTGGGGCTCAGGGAGGAGCCCTGAGGCACTCCGCAGCTGACCTCTGTGGGTTCTGAGTAGAACGGTGGAAGTCTGACCAGTGAGGAAGGAGCGGATCCATTCTAGAGCTTTGTCGCGGATGCCGGCATCATGGAGGATTTACGCAGATGGTGTGGTGGGAGACGGTGTCGAGGCAGCTGAGAGTTCCGCGAGGATGAGGGCTGCAGTTTCGCCTTGGTTGAGGAGGGTGTGGATGTCGTCTGTGGCAGCGAGGAGCACGGTCTCATTGCTGTGGTTGCTTCTGAAGCCTGATGACTTTGGCTCGGAGGGGGAGCAGAGAAATGGGTCTGTAGTTCTTGAGGTCTGTCGAGTCGGCAGAGGGTTTCCTCAGCAGGGGGTTGAGCTCTGCGTGTTTCCAGTCTTCAGGGAATGTGGCAGACTCAATGGAGCAGTTGATGGTGCAGCAGAGTTTTGGGGTGATGGAGGTGCCCTCTCTGTTGAAGATGTGGTGAGGGCAGGGATCCAAGGGGGCTCAGGAGTTGATGCTCTTCATGATCCTGAGGGTGTAGTCAGAGGTGAGGGTGGTCCAGTTGGTCAGGGTCTGCTGGGGTCTGGAGCCATTGGATGCGATAGTTGCGTGTGGGGTGGGTTGCAAAGCTGTCATAGATCTCCTTGATCTTGTGGTGAAAGAAGGTGGTGAGGTTGTCGCAGAGGTCTTGGGAAGGGGGATGTCTGCTATCTCCATGCTGGGTTTGGTGAATTCTTTGACAACAGTGAAGAGTTCTTTGCTATTGTGTGTGTTGCCGTTGATGCTTTATTGTAAGGCAGTTTTCTTTGTTGTTCTGATGAGGTGGTGGTGTTCGGTGACAGTGGTTTTGAAGTCTGCGTGGTCTGTCCAGATCTTGCTGCTCCTCCATCTTTTCTCGAGCCGTCTACAGGTGCACCTGGATTCTTGGAGGGTGGGAGAGAACCAGCTGGCTTTCTTGGAGGGCTGGTTGCCTGAGGGTTTCCTGGGGGGAGCCAGTGTGTTGGAGCAGTTGGAAATCCATAGGTGGAGGTTGCGTGCTAAGCCGTTGGCGTCTGTGGATGTCGGTGGTGGGGTTTTGCTGAGGGGGGTTGTGAGCTGGTCTTCGGTGACTTTTTTCCAGCTTCTGCAATGGTAGCGGTGGGCGTGGTGTACTGTGGGTGTGGTGAAGGAGAAGTGGACGCAGGGATGGTCGGCCCAATGTAGCTCGGAGGTAGGGCTGACGGAGATGTTTTTGCTTGCAGAGAAGATGAGGGCGAGCAAGTGTCCTGCTGTATGGGTTGGAGAGGTGACTAGTTGTTTGAGTCCGATGATGGTGAGGTTTCCAGTAGGGATGAGGTGCTCAGTGTGTCCAGGTGGAAATTAAGATCGCAGAGGAGGATGTAGTCTGTTAAGGCGAGAGCGTGATGTGCGATAAAGTCAACTATGGATTTACTGAAAGGGGGACGGGTCTGGGAGGTCTGTAGATGGCTGTGGAGGGTGACGTTCGGGTTCGTCTGGACCAGGAAATGGAGGTGCTCCATGTTGGTTGAGTGGTCGTCTGGGCTACTTGAGAGGCGGAGGGTGCTTTTGTGTACGATGGCGATGCATCCTTCCGGTCGGATGGTGCGGTCCTTGTGTGGATGATTTTGTAGCTGTCTGGGATGGCGGTGGCGATGACCGAGACTGAGGTGGGGCTCGACTAGGTTTCCGGGAAGAAGGCGATGTTGGGGGAGATGGAGTCAAGCAGGTCCCAGATCTCTACGGCGTGCATGTGGAGGAGATGGAGTCAAGCAGGTCCCAGATCTCTACGGCGTGCTTGTTGAGGGAGCACGTGTTGAGCAGGATGGAGCTGAGGCGGTCGGGTCCAGTTCTTGTGGGTCGTGCGGTTGGGGGGTCTGGTGTGCAGAGGCAGGCGAAGGTGCAGTTGCTGCAGGTGATTGGGCCCTGGGTGTCATTTGGTGACGTGAGGTGGCAGGCAGTGGAATGTCCGGTGTTGAAGGCGTGGAGGGTGCTAGCGTCATAGCAGTGGAAGGTCCGGGAACCAGGGTCCGTGGCAATGGCAGCAGTCCAGGCGTGGACGGGCGCAGACGGGCTTGTCTTTGATGGCCCGGGCACACAGCAGCCTCCATTAAGTAGGGTTGTGGAGGGCTGGACAACTGGGAGACTGGGGGCGGCAAGCGGTGCTGGAGGGGGGCAGGCCCATAGGGGACGAGCAACGGCAAGGGCGGGAAGCACAGAAAGGCACAGATTACGAGAAAAAATAGAGGAAATTAAAAAAGAGCAAAAATAGTAAAAAGTGGAGAAAGAGCAGTAAAGCAAAGGCAAAAAAAGCAGAAACAGGAGGAGAACAGGAAAGCAGAGAGACTCACCACTGATCCACCAGGGATGAGGCACAGGCACTCGCAGCGGCTGCCATTAAGTAGTGTTGAGGAGGGGGAGGGCTGGACAGCTGGGAGGCGGGATGCGGTGCTGGAAGTAGGCGGGGCTGTGAGGGACGAGCAGCAGCAAGGGCGAGAAGCACCGAAAGGCACAGATTAAGAGGAAAAATAGAGGAAATAGAAAAAGAGCAAAAGCATAAGTGGAGAAGGAGTAATAAAGCAAAGGCAAAAAAAAATCAGAAACAGGAGGAGAACAGGAAAGCAGAGAGACACACCACTGGACCACCAGGGATGAGGTGCAGGTGGGTGCCTTTGGGTGGAGGAGAGCCTCAAACATGTGACCTGGAAACACAAGGGGCAACAGCTACCAGGTGGAACTGTGCGGTGGGGGAGCGACGCACTGACAGGGTCAGTGGGATTGCTCCTTCACCACGCAGCGACTGCTATTAAGTAGTGTTGAGGAGGGCTGAACAGATGGGAGGTGGGAAGCGGTGCTAGAGGGGGGCGCGGGTGACAAGGAGCGGCAAGGTCAGGAAGCACAGAAAGGCACAGATTAAGAGGAAAAATAGAGGAAAAAGAGCATAAATAGCAAAAAGTTGAGAAAGAGCAATAAAACAAAGGTAAAAAAAGCAGAAATAGGAGAACAGGAAAGCAGAGAAACTCACCACTGGACCGCCAGGGATGAGGCACAGGCAGGTGCCTGCGGGTAGAGGCGGGCCTCGAACACGCGACCTGGAATTGCAAGGGCCATCAGCTACCAGGTGGAGCTGTGCGGTGGGGGGAGCAACGAACTGACACGTTTAGTGGGATTGCTCCTTCACCACGCAGCGGCTGCCATTAAATAGTGTTGGGGAGGGCTGGACAGCTGGGAGGCGGGAAGCGGTACTGGAGGGGGGCGGGCCGCAGGGGAACAAGGAGCAGCAAGGACGGGAAGCACAGAAAGGCACAGATTAAGAGGAAATAGAAAAAGAGCAAAAATAGCAAAAAGTGGAGAAAGAGCAATAAAACAAAGGCAAAAAAAGCAGAAACGGGAGGAGAACAGGAAAGCAGAGAGACTCACCACTGGACCACCAGGGATGAGGCACAGGCGGGTGCCTGTGGATGGAGTAGAGCCTCAAACACACGACCTGGAAGCGCAAGGGGCAACAGCTACCAGGTGGAGCTGTGCAGTTGGGGGAGCAACACACTGACAAGTGTATATGCATTCATAAATAATTACAATTTCACATTTTCTACAATTTATACTTAATCTGCAGTGCATATGTACACCCAGACTTAATTGAGAAATTTACACAGGATAAAATCATCTTACAGATAGATTCATAATACACACAATAGATACAAATACATCAAATATACCAGTGTTGTAATATTCAGCAGCTGTTGCAAAGGATATGAAAAATAATTTCCTCAGGTTCACCAACGTGAGGCAAATAGGAATAAGAAAAAACTGTGTTTCTCAACTGCAAAGATTTCTCTGCTTGTGTTGGTGCTGGCATCGAGGCCGCCTGCCAGTGCTGTGCATTTTGAGATCCCGATCATTTGGTGGTAGCATCTCAGGGCAGATTTGAACGTGTCCTGTCTGCATTGTTCTGGCTCATTATCCATTTGCACTCCGGTTTTTTGCAGTGACATTTCATCAGTCTGAGTTCCTCGGTGTACCAACTGGTCTGAGGTCTGGAACTATTGCTGTGTTTGAGGGAGGGGCCAGGGACTCAGCGCAGGAGGTGGTGTAATTGTTGAGCAGTGTTCCAATCTTTGTCAGAGATGCTGTTTCAGCTTCAGCAGGCTGGTCTGGTGGTGGTGCATGTGATCGGGACTATGAAGCTGAACTTGACGAGTGAGTGGTCTGGCCATAAGACTGATGTGGGCTCTACGACTCAGATGTTGTTGAAGGTGGTGAAAATAGAGTCCATGAAGTGTCCGGCGATGTGGGTAGGCTTCTTTACTCGTTGGGTGAGGCCCAGGCTTCCAAGGTCTTTGATGAGTTCTTTTGAGTCGAAGCCAGGGTGGTCTTCCAGGGGGAAGTTTACGTCTCTGAGTAGAAGGTAATTGCTAGCATTAAGGGTAAGTGGTGTGACAAAGTCTGTGATGGTGTTGGTAAAGTTGGTGCGTGGTCCAGGTGATCTGTACATGAAAGTGCCACTTAGTGTGCAGTTGGCTGTGATGTGGAGCTTGAACAAAAGGTTTTCCATGTTGGAGAATTATGTGCCAGTGGAGGTAGTGCAGTTGACAGCGTTCTTGTGGATTTTGGTGATTCCGCCTCCTGGATTGTAAAGTCTGTCTTGCTCGGTGACCTTGCTGATTGCTGTGGTGATGTCAGGTGCCGATGCGGGGTTAAGCCAGGTTTCAGTGAGGAAATGTAGGTCAGAGGCATTTATCATGCAGAAGGTTCCAGATCTCTGTGATGTGTTTGGTGAGTGAGTGGGTGTTGAGGAGCATGTATGTGAGTGTGAAGTGGTGAGTGGGTGGTTGCAGGACTGTGTGAGGGTGAGAGAGTGGGGTATTCGGTGGTGTCAATGCGGGCGAGTGCATTGAGTGTTGAGTGTGGTATGTGTGAAAACTTGCAGGAAGCGCAGGAGAACGCTCCCTCAGTGTTGTGTGGTGCATCGAGGAAGCAGCAGGGGAGCGGAGGGCAGGTTCGAGGGCACAGAGGGCTGCAGCAGGGTATCAGGGGGAGGCCCAGGGTTCCTGGTACTGGGTGCGGTCCAGGCGCGGATGGGTGTAGACAGGCTTGCCGTGAACGCACCCGCTGTACACTTCCACCATTAAGTAGGTTCTGGGAGGAAGGAGGAATAATGTCACTTCCTGTGCAGATGGATGATGAAAATTAGTCCTCTTGCTTGGCTTCTTCTTTTAAAGACAGTTTTGGAAGGAAACCAGTGATGTCACTTCCTGCGGAGAGGGATGATGGGAAATCCAGTGATGTCACTTTTTATCCAGTGATTTCCCTTCTTCTTCAATTACTTGAAATATCCTGGTCCCTTGGTAATGGAACACCTCGGATTTGGGTATATTTTTAAATAAAACTAAGCACATTTTTCAGACGTTGCTTTTTTACTTCTATTGAAATATCAATGTTCAATAAAACTTACTTTTCATAATTGGTGAAAGACTCTTTTAATATAACTTATGACACATGGATTCGTTTATACGGCAAAATATAGATTAAAAAAAAAAAAAATTATATTTTTAAAATGAAAGACGTACAGAACAAACACTAGAACCAACAGTGAAATATCTCAAAAAGTATCACTGATTAACACAAAATGATACCTCACCATAATAGGGGCATCTCTGTGCCTGGAAATGTGGTTCATATTGATAAGCCATTTTGGTGTTAACTTTGCTTTCCTTTACATGAGCCGAATGAAATTTAGCACAGGCATATATGCATATGCACTTGTGCACGCGCAGACACACTTACTAATGCATGTATCTACATACGCTCTTTCTTTCTCTCTCTTTTTCTCTGTTTCAACATGAGGGGCGGGATTGCTTCTCTGATGTGCAAAGAACAAAGCATGTTTTTCATCTACATCAATGTACCTTTCAAAGAATAATGCCTTCTAATGATTTAAATTAGCAAGAAGAACTGGGCCATGTTCCATATGACAAATATAGCAGCAACAGCTGCAGTGTTTTCCTGTGAATGGACATCCATTAAAATGCGCAGCCACTGTTTTACAAGTGGAAGTGTGTAGAGCATGTGGGTCTGAATCCTACCCTCTACCCTGGAAAGATGAGTGAAACCACTTCCTACACTAGTGAAGAGATGGAAATGAGTGCCACTCATGGCTATTTTGAACACACATGTAGTTACAATTACTGGTGTTGATTTCACATTCTACGTACACACCTAGAAGGGATGGGTGGTCTGGATGGGTGGAAGAGGTAGGAAGTGAGACAACAGACAAGGAGTACAACAGGCAGACAGATGAAGGTAGAAGCATCAACACAAAGATAGAATTAGAGATACAAGACGCAGTTTACAAAATATATGCACAAGTTCATGCATGCTGAAGGTTAGGTCCTCACACAAGCGTAAATCTCCAGCTAACACTAATTTAAAAAATGTAAGTGTGCAACAGCGATGACAATATACCCACAGTCTGCAATTTAAATTAAGGGTAGACTATTGTACTCCTAGATTTGCTTTTGCAACAATTTTCGAAGGAAAATCTACACATATGTAACGTTGCATACATAAAACATGAGAACGGGTCGGAATATCCCACATGTGCTAAGTAAATGTAATATTACGCCATTGCAAGTGAATGGTCTGTATAGTAAATCAGTCATCTATGAAAACAATCACACCTGCTAGAAAGCAATCACAAAAGCAAGCCTTTACCAAAACCTTGCCGTCTTCCTTTTCAGAGGCACTGTGATCCTGAGGCCCCAAAACATCAGTGAGGAAGTGAAAGAGAAACTTTCCTAAGGAGGAGGCAGCAATTGTGGTCTCACGCACGTTCATTCACTGATTCACTGTAGAGAAGAGTTGATTCTGCCACCACACACCCACACTAGAGCAGATACACTAGAGCAGATACACAGAGCAGACGGCAGGAACACGGTGAGCTGGAGAGTTGCTGCTTTGGTGAGGTCAAGGAAAAAGAGAAGGCTGTAGAGCTTTTTTTTTTTTTAATGCAGATTTATATAGCGCGAACTCGACCCGAAGGTATTGGAGCGCTTTACATGAGCACACGTTACACAAGGACACATTCATGTTTGGTAGGCACGGGGAGATTAAGTGATTTGCCCAGAATCACAGGATGTGGATCCTCTCCCTCTCAGCTTCACTCAGAAACTTGGGTTCAAGTGAAGCTTTTAGGACACGGCATTACTCCAAAAATTCCATCAATAAATGCGCTAAAACATGGATGTATTTTTAGCCCATTTTACAAGAAAGCTTTTAACGACATTAACATTGTAAACTATTTTTGTGATCCTTTCTCCGGCAAACACTCAAAAAAATATTAATTAAGGAGTTAACTGAGGCCTCTCTAATTAAGCAATGATTAATTTCAGTATTAAACACGTACAATGTGACTTGTTTTCTGACCTCTTTGCAATGATCAAATCCCTTCTCCTTTTTAACACCTGCTTCAAACTGGCATTATTTTTTGGCACAAAACCCTGTCTACTAATGTTAGTAGATAGGGTTTTAGGTCAAAAATCATGGGTGGTTGCATGGCAACCCCCATGTAACGCCCCCTTGACGCTAAGTAACGCAAAGCAGCACCTTATGCTGCTTTGCATTAATTGTAAGCAACTTTCCAGCGCAAAATACGTTTTGCCCTGGAAAGTAAATAACAAAAAAACATTTTATGCTAGTTAGCATCAATTTTGTGACGCAAACACAGCACAAAATGTTTGTAAATCTGGACAGTAAACTTTCTGAATAACGTTGACACTTCCCTAAATTTTCTTAACTCTATATATATTTGCAAGACTGCTGTACACAAAAAAACAATATTTGGATTGGAACATAGACTAACATACTAAAAGAGCATTTTTAAGAGTTAGACTTTTTTAGATTCCTATTTATCAATACGATGTATTATGGAATTCTAAAGGAAATAGGCCACAGTGTTGTCGAATATGTGGCGGCTCTGAGGAAATAATAGAGGTCATTTTGTGTATTTGTCCCTTTTTGGTGGAAGAACGCAAGACATTTCTGCAAAGAGGAATTAGAACAATTGCGAAATCCACTTGGATGTGTTTTAACAGACCGTCTCAAATATGTATTTGATGCTCTTTGACATTTTTAGCTCTGGTGGATACTCACTTAAAAGAGGCACTGTTTTAACATCATAAAGCCTTTTTAGGTCGAGCCTCGAGTAGCGCGCAAGCGCTGCTTAGAGGCGAAGACTTATTGTAAGCGAGTTTTCAAAGCAGTCCAAGAAACGCTCGTGCGTCGTGGCTGGCCTTTTTGAGATGGGTACGCGCGGCAAACATGTGTTTCCAATTATCGTACCCAGACACGGGCGCGATAAGTGGAAACACATGTCTGCCGCGCGTACTCATCCAAAGGCCAGCCACGACGCACAAGCGTTTTTGGGACTGCTTTGCAGGCTGCCGCGCTCGCTCGCCCCCGCTCCTCCGTTTCGATTCCGTGCTTGTTTAGCCATGCCTTTGACCCCGCCCCTACTGTACTCAGGTTCACAGTTCCAAGCACTTCCATAGGTGGTGTCAGTACTTCGTGCATGTACTCATCTGTGGCCAGTGATGTGCCGCCCGCTGCTGTCAGCTGACTCTTCCCGGGCTGTGTGAGTGAGTCTGAGAGGAAGCGGAGATTACAAAGTGCTTTCCCGGCCCAGAGCACGACGCTGTGCTTCACCTCCCCTTATCCTTTCTGTGTTGCACCCCCTTCACAAACTCACCCCCAGATCTCGTAGCTGCCCGTCTCCCCCTCGGATCTCGTAGCTGCCCCTCTCCCTGCCAGGCTCGCTCACCCAGCTTCGTGCTACCCTTGCTGCCTCCGCGCACCATGCCGGGCGCCTCCCGGCTGTACCTTGCCATGCTGGGCTGCTTCCTCCTCGGAGCCCCGAGCCGGGCCCTGCAGGGGGGTCTCCTGAGCCCCCGGGAGAGTAAGAGCCGGGAGCTGAAGGAGCTCGGAGGTGTCTGGAGCTTCCGGGCTGACAGCTCCGAGAACCGAAACCGGGGCTTCGAGGAGCGCTGGTACCGGAGCCCGCTGCGAGAGGTACGTGCAGGACTGCGGGGACGAGGGAGCGTGAAGGGGCACAGTGCACACATATCACCTATTTGCACAAGTTCCCTCTGTAAGCCATTTACACAGCGATTTTAGAGTAAAACTACAGGGTCTGAACTGAATGGTCCATAAGAGCTGGGGATGAGTGTTAGTGACGTGTTTAGCGTCAGTCCCCATCCCTAATCAATGTGCGGGAGGGTTGAGTGTTCGGATCAAGACGAATGTCAAAAGCTGTGACTTTGAAGACCAGAACCATAGCCAAGGTTCCACAAAAGATAACGAATTACAGGTTAGACAGAAAGGCAATACTTCCGTGTCAGGCTCCATGCAGGACAGCTCTCCCCGAGGATACACAAATCTTCCAGACTCAGGCTACAGCCAGTGGTCATTCAGTGGCCTCATACTTTCGGACCCAGGGCTGTCTCTCCGGCTACAAAGCTGTCTCATGTTACACCGATTTCCAGGCTTATCACAGAGAACCTATACCTCGGGTAAGAGAGCTCTTATTGGTTGAATGCTGAAGTACCCATTTGTCAGGGATAACAGAAATACGTTACGTCATAGTAGCAGCATGTCCATAGCACATTTCTGCCACGTGTGTGGCCTTAAAACTCTCCTAGCGGTCCCCAGTTACTTTTTGCATCGTTTTGGGCATTTCCCCTGCTGAAAGTCAAGGTATTCAAATCATTCAGATATCTCTGTTGTTTGTATTCTATTCTCTTGTTTGCAAATGTCTACTTTTTGAATGAAGTGTTTATGTCAGGTGTTTACTCTACTTTTGGTGAATATTACTTTACCAAATGTGCCACTGATGCATGTTTAACAATCACAGAATAGCATCTCCCAAAAAATGTATCGTTCAACAAGGTGACAAGTTTAAAAGGAAAAGTGTGAAAGGCAAGACATTTGAAATAAAGTGAGAAATGTAGTAAATGAGAAAAGTATATCATATAGAAGAATTACATTAGAAATAATTAATTTTCACTATTTTCATGAATGGACAAAATAAAAGGAAACTGTTAATTAGGAAATATCAAATACTGCCAACATTATGCTTACAAATGCCTATAATATTAAGCTTTTGTATGACTGCATCAGGGGTCCAGCGTTTGGAAGCCTTGCCCCCAGTTGCAGAATTCTGCCACTGCAGAAGCTGCACTGGGCAGACATCGAGCATCTCGCCAGGCACAGACATCAGGCAAGAGATCACATAGACCAACAGCACTCACCGGAGGCCATCAGACATGGGGCACGGATGGAAAACTGCAGGAAGGACGAGGCCTAAGAAACATCAACAAGGGCAGCCTCACTAATTTGGTGCAAGTCTCACTTCTTGGAGCACAGACTCACCCATTCTTTATACGTTTATGTACGCGGAGCACTACTTCACTAACTGTATTTAAACGTACTTTTTGGAGTACAAAAACTTCCACTAACTGTTTGAAAGTCTCACTTCTTCCAGCATAGGCTCATAAGTATTCGCTATTTCACTTCTTGAAGCAAAGCCTCACTCACTAGTGAAAATGCCACAACTCGGTTCTCAGTTTCACTTATTTGGTGGTGCTCCCAGCCTTGATGCACAGTCAGCCTGAGAGGGTGTCGGCATCTAGTGGTGGGACAGTCTCCCAGTTAACATGCATCTCACTCCTTGGAATACAGGATTTGGGAGAAAGTTTCACTTACTGGAGTAAAATGTCACTTAGTGAGTGTGTCTGTCTTGGGGCCCTCACTGCGTGCCTTGGTCGACCTAATTGAGTGAGAATCCTACACCTTGATATAGATTCTCAGGTATTTACTCATTTGGAGCGACTAAATACAGTATCATTCACTGAGAGTAAATCTCTGGCTTAGGTGCAGACTCTCACTTTTGAACATTCACAATCGACCCATCTACTTTAATAAGGTCTTAAGTAATAGATCTTGATGCAAAACCTGTCTAGTCCCATTGCTGTGGACTCTCTGGGGCATATTACCAAAAACTGACGCAGGGCTACGTTGGGGAAAGGAGTTGGCCTAACGGCTAGGGCGGTCGACCTCGAATCTGGGGAACTGGGTTCGAGTCTTGGCAATGACGCTGAACATCCTGTGATTCTGGGCAAATCACTTAATCGCCCCGTGCCTAACAAAACAAGCATTGGCATAGCCAATAGGTCTCGCCTTTGGGTCCTTATAAGTGTTTAGCCATGCAACAGTTAATGTTGTTGCAGTAAGGATATTGTGCTGCATAACTAAATACTTATAAGGTCCCAAAGGCGAGACCTATTGGCTATGCCAATGCTTGTTTTTAATAGTCGCAATATTTTCGTACTCTCAATAACTTTAAAAAAAAGTTAAGAATACTTTTTATTTTGTTTACTTTTAATGGCAGGTGGTGAACCTGGATCGCCTCTTTCACTCACTGCCATGGAGCACTATGTGGTCGACATCAAGCACCCCCAGGTGTTCTGTCCACATAATCAAAGCTCTCAAGAAAAAACTCAGAAAGCAGCATGTCATGGCTATGTTAAACTCACACATGAGAACAATATTATACCACCTACAGGGTCGGACTGGCCTATAGGGCAATCAGGCAGAGCCCGATGGGTTGGTATAACAGATCAGAGTGTGGGCCAGTTTTGTAAAAGTTAGTGGGCCTTTTTTATGGATGGGTGGGCCATATTTACTGTTGGTTTCCTTGATATCACCACAAGCATTGCCTGCAGGAAACATAGATACATGCAATATCCCATACCTTGAAAGAAGGCCACACAGCATCTTTACAAGTTCAAAACTGGCCTGATTTGCAAATGTGGGCCACATTTTTATCAATCTTATTCGCCTATGGTGGCCACTTACAGTTTGGTGCCCACGGCTATTTTTTGTCTCAGTCCGACCCTAACCACCAAATCATGTCTGGCAGCACAAATTTAGCCACAGATACCAAATTAGTCATTCACTAAATAAAGGGTTAATTTTACCATTTCTGTAGCGTTCATCTCCTATATATCACTATATTAGCAGTGTGGAGCAGCCAGTACAGAGGCACAAACACTACAGCAGAAGACAACCTCTATATCACAATACCAATTCCCCAATAACCTTGACCATTCCGCACCATCACTTGAATCCTGAGGAGCATTGACATAGGCAGGATGAATATAAAAAGTTGATTCACCCTTAACTCCCAACAATGAAACAAGCAACACACACATAGCACCAGGGAATCGTATCCCAAGACAAATGACAACAGGAAAAACACTACTAAAATAGGCAGTCAGTGGGCAGGTTAATCTGAATGTTGTTTTTTTATTTTTTATTATTGTTGTATTTATTGGGTTATACATTAAAAGGAAGACATGTCTTGCTTCGACATTTAGGCGACAAGGATAAACCAGTACATAATATGTATACTTGAAGCATTCACATGAGTATATACATTAAAAGAAATAATGCAAACCATTTCCTAACAAACAGGAGCCACAGTGATGTCATGCAGTGTACACAGCAGGCACAATTCCATATCTCTTATACTACAATTCGGTTGCCAGATTAGTTACACAGGTTGGTCTCTTATGCCAGTGACATGTTGAATAATATCATGTACATTTACGTTGAGATGTCCACCGTATCAGGAAGTGGGTCTGCAGTCGGAAGAACCTTTCCAGCGAGATATGTTTGATACAATCCCCAGAAGTTCTTTGGACGACTTCGGGGGGGAAGTAGCTCACTATACAGTTCCGTCTGTGTGTTACTGTACAACATATCACATGACCACTCCTGTATTGTGGGTGGAGGGTAACCCTGGGCGTAGTTCGCGTAGTAGCGCTACGCGTAGCTACGCAAAGTGCACTTCGCACTATGCGAGCTACGCGTAGCACTACGCGAACTGCGTAGTGCGGTAGGAAATGCTGTTCGCAATGATTGCACAGTGCTGGATGCTTGTCCGCACTGTGCAATCATTGCAAACGGCATCTTGCACAGTGCAAGCGGTCGTTTTCTGCCGCTCGAGTAGATTTGTACTCGAGCGGCAGTTTTCTCAACGCGCACTGGTAGTTTTTCATCGTGAGCGGTCGCGAGCATACGCGACCACTCGCAATGAGAAACCTGACCTCCCCGCGTTGAGAATCTCGCCGGGAGGTTTATTTTCCACGCTCGCGATCGGCAACTTGATGTTGCTGATCGCGAACGAGGAAAAAGTCTCGCTGGGATGTCTATTTGCTCGCTCGCGGTCGCCAACTTGACGTTGAGGACCGCGAGCAAGCAAAAAATGCCTGCTACGCATTTTTGCACTGTGCTACATGCAATTCGCGCAGCGCGTAGTTGCGCAAACTACGTGAGCGTAGCGTAGTTTTCCGCCCAGGCCTAGTGGAGGGCCTCTCGCCCAGCGCATTGCTAATCTACGCTTTGCAGTTAATACTCCCATTCCGACCAATCTTCTAATGCCCTTCTTTATTTTCTTAGTGTAGCCCAGCAGGGCGACTATCGGGTCAGGGAGCATTGACACCTCAGTGATGTCACTTAGTGTCTGAAATACCTTTTCCCAGTACTTGGCGATTGCTGGGCATAGCCAGGCTATATGTAGAAAGTCCGCAGGGCACAGCCCGCACCTCTCACACTCAGCTGTCTCACGCAGCCCATACCAAAAAGCCGTTCCGGGGTATAGTAGACTCTTTGCAAATATTTAAAGTGAATTAATCGGTGTCGGACGTTTAAGTAGACTCGGCGGGTCACCTCACAACTATATCTCCAGGTGCCATCATCTATGATCATATCTAAATCCTTTTGCCACTCCAATCTAGACTTTGTGTAATAGTTCTTCCGATAGGCCTGTGCGACTCCATAGATATTGGACACTAGTTTGCAGGACGACTCCGCCTTCAATATAATTGTGAGCGGGGTCACCTCGGGAGGCTCCGCCATGTCTTCTCCTAGTATCTCACGCATGGCGTGCCTCACCCTATGGTACTGGAACTGCACTAATGGGGTGACCACAGTACCCTCTGTTACTACCTCAGCCCAGGTACGAGCTTTCCCCTCCAGGAATAGGTCGCCCGCCGTAGTTACACTTATAGTCTGCAATGCTTTGAGCGCTGCACGATCTCTACTCATAGGGAGCCAAGCGCACCACTCCAGTGGAACTATTGGGGAGTATAATATATTACAGGCCTGTCTTTTCACCAGGTCGTGCCATGCATGCACCGTAGAGTTTATGGAGTCCAGGATTCCCGTGCGTCGATCGGGGGGCCGAAATAGGCTGGTGGGGAGGTCAGAAGGGGCGACCGCCACCCTTTCCATGTGCAAGTGCGGAGGGTCTAAAGTCTGGTGCAGCCAATAAAACGCATGCGAGCTTTGCGCTACTCTGTAGTACAAGTCCATATCTGGGGCTCCAAGTCCTCCAAGATAGGAAGGTAGGGTGAGAACCTTCCACTGCACTCTCGGCTGCTTACCCGCCCACGCCAGTTTAGTCAGTATGGAGGTGATAGTTTTAAAAAAATGTACTGGGAGGACCATGGGAATATTTAAAAATAAAAATAGAAACCTCGGGAGTATCACCATTTTCATCAACGATATCCGCCCCAGGAGCGAAATAGGCAAATGTATCCATCGATCGACGTCTTTCTCTAGTTTAGGAACTGCCCTCCCATAGTTTGCCTTGAAAACTATCTCCGGGTCAGTATGGATGTGTATGCCCAGATAGTGAACCGGATCCGTGGTTCAAGTTAAAGGGAAGTCTAGCTCAATAGGAGTGGTGGATGCAGTCAGCGGGAGATTATGGACTTGGTCCAGTTAATTTTTAAGCCTGAAAGTTCACCAAATCGAACAACTTCCCTAAGCACCGGAGACAGGTTGACCTCCGGGTTCCTAATATAAAGCAAGTGTCGTCCGCATACGAGGAGTCTATTCAGTTATAAGCAGGAAACCGGAGCCCTCGAAACCCATGATATTCCCTGAGAGCGTATGCAAGAGGTTCTGCTACTATAGCGTATAGAAGAGGTGACAGCGGGCATCCTTGCCTAGTGCCCCTAGAGATCTTTACTGGGGCGGTAACCATATCACCCATGCGTATTCTAGCAGTAGGCGAATTATACAGTACAGCAACCAATTTCAGGAATACTTCACCCACCCCCATTCTTTCCAGTACTGCTCGCATAAATGGCCATTCTACCGAATCAAACGCTTTCTCTGCGTCTAGAAATATCGCAGTAGCTTTGACCTCTGGGTTTACATGTTGGAGTGCGCCGAAGAAGGTGCACAGGTTGTATGTTAGATTATGACCTGGGACAAACCCTGCCTGCTCTGTGCTGGCCAGACTCGGGACTAAAGGAGCAAGACGATTAGCAAGAATTTTGGCGTATATCTTGGTATCTACATTCAGTAGCGACAACGGGCGGAACGAGGAGCACTCCTCTGGGGGCTTACCGGGCTTCCGTATAGTGACTATCATGACTTCTCTCATTGATGGGGCCAGTTCCCCTGATTCGTAGAGCTCTTCGAACAACGTTACTAAATGAGGAATCAGGAGATCTTTAAATTCTTTGTAGAAGACCACTGTTAAGCCATCTTGCCCCGGGGCGCTTCCTGATCGCATATGGCGTAAAGCCACGTGTATTTCCCAGGCCTCTAGCGGCCTCATCAGGTACTCTCGTTGTTCATTCGTGAGCCAGGGTAATTTTATGTGCTCTAAATAGTCGCGGATCTTGCTATCATCTGCTTGGGAACGGGAGCAATAAAGGGATTCGTAGAACTGCCTAAACTGGTTGGCTATGCTTTCAGGGTCTACCAACATCTCATCCTCCTCCGACCTGATTGCCGTATTCATTGATGCCACTCTCCTGTGCCTCAATAACGCCGCGAGTGTGGCGCCTGGTCGTTCCCTCTCCCCATAGCTTCTAGCAACCGTGTATTTCCCCAAGTGCTAAACTCCAATGTCAGCTGCCTCCTGATATTCTGCGAGCGTTTTTTTGCAATTCGTCGTCTCCCTCCACCGCCCCATCTCGACACAATACCATCTCCAATTACGACAGACGTGTCTCCAGGAAGTCTATCTTCTCCTAATTGCGCGAAGCACCCCAGAGTGCTTTGATATAGCTATGCCTCTGATGTATACTTTAAATGCTTCCCAAACCGTGGAAACTGCGAAACCGATCCAATATTGTTTGCAAAACAGTCTTCGATTGCCTCAGCTATTTCAGCTTTGAAAGCAGTATCAAGTAGCGAGTACGGGGGAAACCTCCAAGTGAACGGGGCGGGCCGCTTCTGCGGACTGCGCAAGACCAAGAGTATGGGAGCATGATCTGACAGGGTTCGTGGGTGAACCTTACAGGCTCTAACCTCCGAATACATTTCTCGCGACAATAACCAGTAATTTATTCTCGTGTGGAGACCGTGTGGAGCAGAATAGTGCGTATAGCCCCCTTGCCCCGGGAATCGTGCCCTCCAGACATCCACCATATCTAGTCGTATTGTTGTGTCCGTAATGAGTTTTGCTGTGGCCGAAGTGCGACGCTCTGGGCCACCGGAGTGGTCCAGCGTTGGATCTAAGATGCAATTAAAATCACCACCCACTAACAGCGGTAGCGCTGCATCCACGCTGGGGGATGTGAAAAGGGATTGGTAGAAGTGAGGGTTATCGTAATTAGGTCCATACACGTTAATTACAAGTAATTCTAGGCCCTTCCCCCTGCACCCAGAAATGGTGAACCGCCCCTCTACATCAGTCACACATGGGTCTATTTTGAATCCTGATTTCGGGCTAACCCACGTGAGCACCCCTCTGGCGTGGGAAGTAAACCCCGAGGCGTGAAACGAGCCCTGCAGCACTCTCTGCATTAACATCGTGCTATCCATGGGTAAATGAGTTTCTTGCAGTAGGGCAATATCTACAGAGTGCCGTTAAAGATAAGCAATGACATTTCGCACCTTGCGATGAATATTAAGGTCTTGTACATTCCATGTTAAGAATCTGATTAACTGTCCTTCCTGCTGGGTCATCTTAGGGAAATACGGGGAGCTATAGGTAACATAATCGGTCTTACTCTGTCCGACTCAACTGTCTGATTAGAGTAACTGGAATGTACCTCATGGTCATTACTTTTACTGTGGCTCAAAAGAAGGTTCCCTACAAACAAACCCCCCCACCCACATTGCGTCAACCCCAACTCGACACAAACGATTAGCACCCCCCCATTCATAACTCAGACAAGTATGGCATAATGCCATCAGGTGGTGCACACACAGGGGCGGATGTTGCCTCTCCGCCAGCGTACTCTCGGCTCCCGCTAAGAGTAACAAGCAGCCATTACAATACCATAATGGCAGGTTGCATCTCGCACCTTAATGAATCAGTCGCTCGCAGGCTGCCCAGGAGCCAGAAGCCCAATAACCACCTCTCAACCAATATGTATCGCTCTGCTTGTGGACAGTAGTTGCAGTAGCGAGGCCCCAGCTTCCTTTAAGTGTAGCGCTGCAATTTCCACCTTTACCAATAAATTAACAGGGTCTCCTCCAAGGGCTGTTTCGGTCACATCCCCAATGAAGTCGTGAACCCACTAAATGAGCAGTCCTAGCATCCATACAACCCTATCAACTGTGCACATGAATGAGGGGGTGCACAAACACAATGCACCAACTCATGCTGACAGACTAAGTGGTGGACACGTATAGGGAACCCCCCACCCTGTAGCTATCAGCTAGGATCAATTCTATGCGTCACCCAATTTAATTATCAATCGTCAACCTGTCCTGAGCATCTATAGAAACTTCAACATTCCTCCCCATCCCCCGCCCCCATAACATAAAAATGTCCTACCGATAGCTAAGCATACTGTGCAGATCTAGTCGTTTTCATCCATGGTGCCCCCCTCAGCTCCCTGAAACTGTTCCACAGCAGCTGTGCGTTGTTGCACTTTGGTGTAGTCCTTAAGCGCTTTTTGCAGGGATTTGGGATCCAGAAAAATCTTTGAAACGCCATTCATAGTCACTCGCAGATGCGCAGGGTAGAGCATAGCGTAGTCTAGTTCTTGGGCACGTAGTGCACGCTTTAATGGGGCAAACTGTCTTCACGCCTCCTGAACTTTAGCTGTAAAGTCAGGGAACAGCGATATTGCGGAGCCCTCATATCGCAATGACCCTAAGTCTCTGGCTTTTTTCAGGGCCGCGTCCCTATCCCTATAGTTTAGGAATTTGGTGATAATCGGGCGCGGGGGAGCACCCGGAGGGGGTCGTGGGCCCAATGAGCGATGCGCCCGCTCAATTACAAACATAGCAGAAAAAGTGTTGCGGCCTAGAAGTGAGACTAGCAGGGTTTCAGTGAATAGTTCCATATTCCCCGTGGGTGTGGACTCAGGAAGGCCAATAAGTCGTATATTGCTCCTCCTAGACCTAGCTTCAAGGTCTTCTGCTTTGTCTTGCAGTTGCGCTAGGGCCTTGCCCATCTGCTTCTGCATTACATCAGTCTCCATGTGTGCCTCCTCAATCTCGGTCACTTGCCTCTCTGCCATGTCGATCCTCTCAGTATGTTTGTCAAGGCGTTCAGACATGCGGTCCACGCGATAGACCAACGAATCTATTTTGCCATCTATGGCGCTGAGACTGTATTGTATTGTGGCCAGGATTTGGCGGAAATCTGCAGGGGTCACCTTTCCCATATCTCCCTGTTCTGGGGGTGGGGGGTATCGCCGGGCTCCCGGGTCCTGGTTTTGCGCTGTTCAAATGGGAGTTTAGACTGGACCTTGGCCACCTTCCCCATCGCTGCAGGTAGCGCCCCAAGGGGAAACACCTCTGATACTTACAGTCGTGGAATCTCAGGTGCTGCGAGTCGGCCAGGCACGTGACCCCCTATCAGTTCACCAAGACAACGCAGGGTGTAACAGAGATGCAAGGAGGGGACAGAGAGGGGGTCCCCCCGCAGGCCCAGCCCGGCCCTGCGGAGCTCACCAAGATCGTCTTGACTCAGCTGGGCCCTGTGGATCACTTTGGCTCTCCGCCTCCCTGGAGGTAGTCATTTATTTAAAGCAGCTATGTTGAGACATCAACATCAGGGCTTATATTGTTGTTTTTCAGTGTCCGACGCTCTGCGTATACACTGGGCACAGTACCACTGTGATGTAGGCCAGGCTGATCAATGCTCCCAACCGCGCCGTGGCTCTGCAGGGGCTCCCCCTGAACACAGGCTCCAGGGATCAGATTCGTCAGGCGGAAGCAGGCTTTGAGCAGCACTTCTGCTCACTCCTCGCACCCACAAAGCTTATTTTCTTCAGCATCCCAGGGGGACCCAGCTACGCTGCTATCGCTAACGGTCAAGTCCGTAGAGAATCTTCCAGGGAGCACACGGACCTCTGCGCTCCTCCCCGCACCCCAGAGCAGGGCCTCCGGGTTGCCGTCGTCAAGGTGTCTCCCAGGGGACTCGCGGTCCTCCCCGCCGCTCACCGCCACACTGAGCAGGCCTCCGGGTCTTCGTTGCCGGGCGCAGCCACGCCCAGATGCAGGCCCACCGGGCCGTCTGCACGGATCAGGGAGGGTGATCAGAGCTCCCAGCCTGACCGCACGCTCCTCTCACCAGTAGAGGTCGGCCGTACCGCCACAGCTATCGGGGGTCGGGTGCTCCTTTTCCACCGGGGCACTTCACTGGAGAACGCCGCCCCTCGACGTAGCTCGCAGAAGGGCTCAGGGCGCTCGTCACCTCTCGGCAGGAGTATCTCCGCTTTCTCGCCTCGTAGCCAGGTCAGAATAGCACGGTTCGATTCCGGAGGGCCTCCGACACTCCGGGCCCGCAAATTCGAGCCGATCAGACTGCAAGAACTGCCAGGATAATGCAGGATAGTGCTATGGCGGAGCGGAGCTCAGCTAGCACGCGGCCATCTTGTTGAGCCGGCAAGCTCCGCCCCCAGGTTAATCTGAATGTTACACTAAACAAAAGCAATCCCTGCCTGGTAAATAAATACAATTCTAATAACAAGGTCATACATTAAAGGGCGCAAAATGTCGCAAAATAGCCCACCACACCACAGAGGAAAAACAATCCCTTACAATGATTTCTATAAAAAAAAATGAATTTCTTACAAAATGTATTCTTTTCTGGCTCTTGTTTTTTATATAAATATTATATCATAACTTAGTTTCCACTGTTGACTGGTATTATTAAAGTGGGAGACGGCACGCACCTTGTGGCCAGAATGCATAGGGCTGGGGTGTCCCTGCTGCCATCTCGAGACGCTGGGGTGCGAGCAGCCTGGGAACTAGACCTTGGGCATCCTATCACGGATACACAATGGGGTAGGTGCTGTACACAAATACGTTGGGTCTCCCCTAATCATCGTCATAAGTTACGACACTTTAATTTCTTATGGTGGTCCTATAAGACACCCAGTGCACTACATAAGATAGATCCATCCCAGTCACACTCCTGTCTGCGGTGCCATTCCCCAGACGCGGACTTTGCACAATTCACATGGACATGCACCAAAATTAAGGGATACTGGACGGCAATATTTGGGGAACTATCCCGAATGATAGAAATAGAGCTTACACCCACACCATTTATTGCATTGCTTGGGTATACTCATGACCTCCCCAAGTCTAAACTGCGATTCGTCGCCATTGCATTGCTTATTTCCAAACGAGAAGTGGCCATAAATTGGGGTTGTGCACGCAGTCCCACAGTATACTCCTGGCTGCGCAGTATGACATATTGCAACACTAACAGTGACACCTATGCACAGTTACAACCACCTTCTGGAAGGCCCCTAGATATATGGCAACCATTTCATTCTTACCTACGTGAAATGCGGGATAATGACAATACCTCCACTCCGGCCTGACACACTGTTATATGGGACGGGGTGCAGAGGGCAAACATGTGACAGTTGTGATTCAACAGATTTGTAATTCTAAATATGTATGTTTACCTCTCTCTGTAACATGGATGTGTTGCACCCAATGATAAACTCTGTAACAACTGTCTGCTATTTGTCTTGTATTTACCTTTGTATGAGTCATACCTTGCACTGCACTGTAACCATTCTTGCAATACATGTTAAAATTAATAAAAAGAATTAAAAAAATATATATATTATATCATAACTTTAGACAACCTTGATACTAAACAAGATAACACATACATTGACAAAAACTGAAAAGTAATAATATAGTACAAATGATATACACCAAAATTCATAAAAAGCCAGGAAGCATCCCTCAGGAAAGATATCTCATACAAACTCACATGTATTCTAATTAGAATACATGTGAGTTGTTTTTCCTCTGTGGTGTGGTGGGCTATTTTACGACATTGTGCGCCCTTTAATGTATGACCTTGTTATTAGAATCGTATTTATTCACCAGGCAGGAATTGCTTTTGTTTAGTGTCTCTCTCCCCTGGTCCTGCTGATGTATACGTTTTCAGGGGACTGTCGCACATCACCTGCTTCTCATAAATGTGCAAATGCCTCAAGACCTACTCTGTGTGCTGCAGATTATACAACGCACAACTTGACTAACACATTATTTTTCTTGTATTTTTTAATTCATAGGGAGTTATGAAGTGCTGCATTCAGAATTTTGTCCTGCCACAAAGTGCAATGAGGGACAGGACTCAAAGTACAGAGAAGATGGCAAAGAGAGTTTACCATCTGGTGCAATAGGCAATTCAGGTATGCATACAGGTGTGCAGTTCCTATAGGAAAGAAGGCCGGCAGTGCCTGAGGGATCAAGTCATTCTGTGCTCCTTTGGGACCTGGCCCCCACTGTCTGATCATATTTAAATAATCGATTTGTGACATTCTTCCCTCCACACTGACTGTGTGACTACTGATATGCACTGCCTTGATGACCGTCACTACCGGGATTAGGTCATCTATACAGTGAGGACCAATCACTCATGCGCACTGCAGGGATAAAATATTAATCCTTTGCTTAAAATATGAGTCAAATGTGAAATCACATTATGTGTTTCCAACCCACTCTGCCACTTTAATTTGACCTTGTCACACTGTAGTGATTAACAGGCCACTTTCACCTAGACATGGTCACAGCACCACTGCAAAATGGTGCCCATGGTTCCTACCATTACGGTCCAATATGGCGCCTACCATGTCCCATAATACTATACCAGTGACCATGAGACAGACGAGTAGCACAGATACTCCGTGCTGACGTAGCCTCCATTCACTACTTGTACCCTCTGGACCGGCATGCCTGCTCGCAGAGGAGCATCAGCCAAGCTAGGGGTAGGTAGCACGCTGTCCGTGGAGATCCTGAACCGTAAGTCAATTACCTACGGGTTTCGTGTGCTTTCTGGGGAGCTCTTTCCCACTTGGTCGATTGCTTCCGCCTAGGCTTTTGACCCATTTATTTAATTGTTTCTTCTTTTTACCCTCATTCAGGCGGGACGACGCTCTTCTAGCGGTAAGATTATTTATTTGTTAAGTTGTGTGGGCTAATCCCTTCCTGTGATCCTGCACTGCGCATGTGAGACCCGGCCAGCTGTCCATGACCATCACCCATTACGCAGATACTTCTGTGTAACTTCTTTCATGGAAAAAGGTGCGTCCGTTTATCGTTGTCACAACTGTCATCTACTTGGCGACACAGATACTGTAAATGAATGGGTGATACCCACACTCACGCACACTTAGGATTCCACATGAGGTACACATTCTTGACCTCCCCAGTTTCTGTGTGACCACTTGTTGAATGTCACTGCTGACCACATTCTGGATTACTTATGTTTTTTAAGACTGGCGTACTGTTATACCCTTTGGGCATTGAACCCAAGCATGCAATAGTTTGCATGCCAGTTCTATTAAGCACCAATACTGTCATTGAATTTTATTGCTGTTTTCCCCTTTTTCCTCCTTTCTTCTGGCTTGGTTGACTTATCGATTGCACTAAGGTAGATCACATACCCTCTTGCATTGGGAATGGCACGCCACTAGGTGACACATGTACCTCTGACCGTCCCCCCTTTGAGTAGTTTAGCTGTTTTATATTTCACAGTCCTGACGAATTGCCTTGATCCTTCATGACATTACCAGCAAGAAATATGTTGGCCAACACTTGGGCTTAGAGCTAACGTGGAGAATTATATCCACTCTGGCCTGTATTTCTTTTTTAATATAACCTAGGGTCTCACACATTAAAGTTTGACTTAGATTCCCTTTGAGTTAAACCCACCACTCTACTCATTCACTGCACCCTCACTCTTACCCTCATAGTTCACTACGGCTGTTTAAAAAAACTCTGGCAAAGAGCCCCCCTGCAGGGCCTGTTGGGCATTGCAGCGCCGGCCCAACGAGGAGCTGCCCTATGATGAAGCATGACACCCCTTGGGGTGTGTGAGGGCTCTTGCTCCTGAAGGATCACATCCCCATCTTGATCCCTCAGGCACTCCCGACCTGCCTTTCTATAGGAACTGCACACCTGTATGCATACCTACATTCCTGGGGGCGCATGTGCTGGACCTTGATCTGCCCTCTGTCCCTCCTTGTGATTTTTGTTTTGTAATAGGCAATTTGACAAAATCCACAGGTGGTGGCAATGTGCGAATCAGAACCTCTGAATGAATCCTGGAGGTTGAAACCAATGGTAGATTGTACGTTGTGCAAGGACCACCTAACAATAACAAATGTAGATGGAAAAACCTTGAGGGTGGGTAAAGCATCAAAGGGAGTTTGGCCTATTTACTTACTAGGCCCTTGATAACTGGAAACTACTCTTCAAAAACTGCCAGCGGCCATGCCATGCTCGAGAGTCCAAGTTTCTGCCACACGTTATCTTAAGAAAGCATTATGTGGCAGCTGGTACAATGCAAGTAAGAAAACATAAAAAAACTATGACACATTGGTGCCCGATAGCTCAACACCTCAACATAACAACACCACTGCCATCAGTGTAGCTGGTAGTCGAGAAAAAAGTAAAATTGGATCCTTTTAGTTCTGTCAAGCTTCACCACCCAAGCACTATAGCCCGTATGGAGACGGTTTAAAGATCTCACTGAGAATGCTGTACCACACAACAACCGCACTCAAGGGCGCGCACACAACAGCTATGTGGAAAGTCTGGAATATCAGGATGATGCTGCTATTATAGAATAAAACAGTGTTTTGATGCAAGAGACATATGAACAGAGCAAGGAACTCTCTGCAGTCAAACTGCCTCTCCTCCTCCCTCACCCCCAAAGATTGTCCATTGTGACTGAAACAAGGTTGGGATGTAAGTAGAGCACAAAGTGCCTACTACACCCACCCTGTATAACACATGTTGCATCAAACTTTTGAAGTACAGCAGCATACAACGTTCTCATGAAAAGTCATATGGTGTGGTTGTTGTTCTTCCCAAAGGAAATATATTGACATGGCAAAATCATCTCCAATAAGCAAACTTATTAAGACTGCCAAATAGCGTCAAATACAATGGAAGATCCTTTAACCACTTAGAGCAACATTTTAACAATTATTCAATAGTTTTTCGGGTTCTGATGTCCCTAATGCATTTCATAAGGTGAAACACTCCCGACACAGGGATTCACAGGGATCACTGACACAATATCATGGTAAAGGATATCGTTGACAAAAATATTGTGTCAAAAATATCCTATACTTATAATGGTAAGCACACAAATATTGGAGGGGAAATGGTGGACACTAATATCCAAAAATAGACACAAATATTGTTTTAAAAAAAATATATAAATAGAGTTTAAAGTAATAAATGTAAACTATTTTAATATATAAATTTAGTATAATGTAAATTTAATATATTCCACTAAATATTTAATACAATATATAAATATATACTTACATAACCACACAAACACATATATATGTATTTGTATTTATATAAATACATATGGTGTAACATAATTTCTATATTTTAAATGTAATGCTATAAAATATCAATATATAAATAATACAAATATTTATGTTACATTATAGTTGTTTACATATTTTAAATGTATGGATATGAAAATATATATGTATATATAGTCATAGTAATACATGTAAAATAATACAATTAATATAATGTAAAATAAATATTTTATTGTGTTACTATTATATATATATATATATATATATATATACACACGAAAAAAACATACACAATAAACCATAAAAACTATAAACAATTGTATATGAAAAATATATTTTAATGTAGACAATAAATACAATGTTATAAATTAAAAAATCAAAAAATACAATTACAAAAAATAATATAAACATTAAAATATATTTCAAAATAAAAGCAACAAATATAATATAAAAAAATAAAACAATGCTATAAAATCCATTTAACCAATATAATGAAAACTATTGAAGTCTAAGAATATTAAATCTGCCATTCCCACTCTAGTTTATAACACGTATGGAAAGTGCAGGACTTTGGAGGGGTTAGATTTACTTATCTTGCTCCAGTCACCACAATACCAGGGAAAGTGCTAGACTTCGGAGGAGTTAGATTCACTATTCCTACTCCAATCAGTGCAACAGTAGGGAAAGCAATGGGCTTCGGAAAGGTAAAATTTACTATTCCCATCACAGTCTAAGCAACAATAGTGACAGCGTTGGACTTCGGAGGGGTGAAATTTACTATTCCCACTCCCACAGTACGGAAAGTGTTGAACTTTGAACAACACAACAGTAGAGAAAGTGTTAAATTTCCGAGGGGTAACATTTATTAGTCCCACTCTAGTCACCGCAACAGTAGAGAAAGTGTTGGACTTTGAGGGGTAAAATTTACTATTACCACCCCAGTCTGTGCAACAGTAGGGAAAGCGGTGGATTTTGGAGCAGTGAAATTCACTATTCTCACTCCACACAGAGTAAAAGTAGGGAAAACATTCGATTTCAGAGGGGTAAAATGTACTATTCTCACTCCAAACAGCACAACAGTAAGGAAAGCATTTGATTTTGGAGGAGAGAAATTTAATAGTCCCAATCCAAACAACGCAACAGGTCAATGTTACTATTTCTACTGCAGTCTAAGCAAGAGTACGGAAAGTACTTCACTTCAAACACATTACATATATCAGTAACCCTATGAATGTAGAAAAAATATTAAGGGGCCGATTCCGATCTCGGCCGGTAGGGCACCGAATCGGATTCGGCTTTACCGGATCCGATTCGGACGCCCTGTTTCCGACCGATTTGAACACCCGTCCGCGTGAGCAAGTACGATGCGAGCGTACGCGAAATCCCTGACCGACTCGTTTCCGGCTCTGAACAGCTCCGACCGACTCGTACGGACTCGACTCGCACCACGCAATGGAGACGTTCCCCGACCGGGCAAGTACGATGCGCGCCTCGAACAGTCCGACCGACTCGCGCCGTCCGTCTCGAAAGAGCAGTTGGAGCCGGACTTCGGGGGTCCGTGTCGGACCCCCCTGTACGCGTAGCCGCGCGAGTCGCACACAGGGGGGACCCATGGGTCCCCCCTACACATGCATGTACGGCGCGAGTCGCACCGATGCGTACCCGCTGTAGGGGGCACCCTTGTTCGCGACGCACCCATTGAGTCAATGGGAGCCCGTGTACGCGTCGTACGACCGGCTCCCATTGACTTCAATGGGAGTCCGACCGAATCGAGTCCGATAGCATGCGTCCGCATCGTACTCGTTCGGTCGGACTGCTAGAGTCCGGTTCGGTCGGATATCTCTCCGAATCCGACTCGGTCGGAGGGATTTCCGGCCCAAATCGGAATCGGCCCCTAAACGTTTGATATAAAAAAAATATTAATTGTCATAATATATCTGTATTTATAAAACTAAAAACAATTTACTTAAATACTATTCAAGAACAATTAGTCAATTAATAAATGTTATTCAATTATTAATTAACTTCCTAACCTTTTCCCCTACAAACCTAGCAGCCTGCACCTAAAATATAACAAAAAAATAACTATTCCAAAAGCTATATTTAAAATAAATTAAATAATTGATTAACAATTATTAATTAATTGCTAATTACTTATAACTTAATTAACTTCTCACCCTAGACCCCTACAATCTTAGCATCCCACAACTAAAATAAAATGAAAATAAATAAATATTCCACAATTTACATATTTAAAATTAAATTAATGATTAATTTACAAATAATAATTAATAGTTAATGATGTATTACTAAATTAACTTCCCACTCTATACCCCTGCAAACCTAGCATCCCGGAATTGAAATAGAAGTAAAATAAATCCGTATTCCAAATTTTACATAATTAAAAAACAATTTAATAAATAATTAACAATGAATAATAAATTGTTAATTAATTATTACTTAACTTCCCACCCTACACCCCTACAAAGGTAACAGTCCTCAAATAACATATAATGAAAACAAATCTGAATTACATATTTCACATAATAAATATCATCATTTAATTATATAAAATGTATTGAATAATTCTTAATTAATTATTACCTAATTAACCTCCCACCTTATCCCCCCACAAACCCAACAACCTACTATAACACTATAAATTTCTAGTAAAAGTTAAATAAAAAAATGATGAATCACTTAAAATTGCAAGGAATATTTTAAAAACAATCAATAACATTTATATAAACACATAAAATTAATTAATCAACTAAAACACATTAAAATAAATAAAAAACTATATTTGTAACCACAGTATTAGTGCAAAGATATTCAAAACTGATAATATTGAAAACGACATTACTTACCCTAAAAAATGATGTTCTTGTCAACTATATTTGTGCATCATAATATTTGTGTATCATGATATTTTGTTTCTGTCTCACAATATTTTTTAATCGGTATTTTGTCCAAACACTGATTCACAGTGGGAGCACAGTTGTGATCAACTCGAGCAATTGTAAGAATATCTTTTCAGTTTTTTATTTTTTCATGCTAAATTTTCTTGATTAACAAAGGCACTGGACTTGCCCATTGAAGAATTTCAGCCCAGTGTCTGCTGAATTTTTGGAAGCAATCATCTTTCATAATGCATTTATAAAGAAATTGAAGCGGGTAAAAGCACATTGAAAGAGAATCATATTTCTTCAATACATTTACAGCATAGACATGTAAAGGAACAATATTTCAAAATCCTTAGATAGTGACATGCCATCTGTATATTTTACAATAGAATAATTCTTAAGATTGAAAATAACAATTTGTGCCTCAGGGAATAAAAATAAAGATAGAATAAAAGTAAATGCAGCAGTGCTCCCTACGCAGCACTCCTACAAGTAAATGTGTTTGGATGGACAAGCTCTTGCTCCATCTGTTTGCCAAATAAGTCCGGATAGGTATATTTAACACATGTCGGAGTTCTGCCCGTTTTCGACCTAAGCATATGTCCTTCCTAGCTTTTTGAGTGAAAAGCTACTCTTTATTTTTGTCTTGCAGGAAAATGCATAAGGCCCATTCTCAATATAATTGCTTCGCCACATTGATGTACTCATCAGTATGTGGCCTGGAGCACCCCAGACCACTAAAAGACCTAACTGATAAAAGAAAATTGATATGAAATAAGCAATCTATTCCACATTTCCCAGGTCAAAAGTTTGCAAAGTATCTAAAATTGCAAGCCAATAGACCCTAGCATTAATGCTGGACGACACTGATACAGACAAGAATGAGGCATGCAAAGCAACTTCATTATTGCATTAACTCAGAGTTTTGTTCGCAATTTACTATTCATAATTCCATCTGAGAGCCTTAACTGAGGTTATAGGAAGTTATTTTTAAATACAATCAACAAAGACCATGATCAAAAGTCTACTATTTCCGATTGTGCTTACTTTTGCAAGATCCTTGGAACAATCAACCAATAGTGCTATTTTTATAGTCAGGCCTTCACATTTCTTCTTAAAATTAGAAATTCCTCTACAATTTCATTAGAGAAAAAGTGTGCATTTCTCCATCAACTTGTTCACACTAATAATTGAAGAAACACACGATTTCCAGTGGGTTCCTACTGATGCAAAAATTCTCCTTTGATAGATATTTTGCCTATAATCACGGCCTTACCAGCTGGCTTACCGGAAAATTTGAATTTTTACAGTAATTCTATAAGGCTAGTAATATTTTGACCATATCAATCTGTTTGAGTCAGAAACACAGCATTGCATGTAAAAAGAAGGCTGGCCATAAGTCTGGGAACATCTAAACCAGCAGTACTGACAAACCCTTTTTCTGGGAGCCCAATAGTACATTTTCTTTATTTGACTGGCAGCCACATTGGCAAAATACAAATGGCATAAAGTGGTGCATTTTTAAGCACATTGCAACTGTAACATTGGTAAAAAGAAGAAGGACTTTAAAAAACAAAAAACATGTTTGTATTATCCCATGAAAGAGGCACCATACCTGTTTCTCCTATTTCATTAATAACTCTTACAAACAGTGGGGTTAGAATGTTCTTAAAAACTTTATAGAATTCTATCGGGATCTGATCATCCCCTGTAGCCTTCCCCGTCGGAAGAGACGCCAAGGCAGAACATATATCCTCTACCGATATCTCCTGCTCTAATTGGGCGGCCTCCTGGGGTGTTAATGATGCTATTTGAGCTTTATCTAAATAGCCAGAGATCTCCCCTTGGTCGGCCACATTTGAAGGAGCATATAGATCTTCAAAAAAGAGACCGAATTGTTCCAAAATCGCCCCAGGTCCAGTGTGAATCACATTATCTGCCCCTTTAATCTCAGCAATCCTACTTTTAGCTTTTTTGTCAGCAATTTTATAGGCTAATACTCTCCCGACTTGTTCGCTGTATTCATATTGTTCAGAACGGAATTTATTAAAGATGGCTGCCGCCTTTTCCCTAATAATCCCTAATGCCTTCTCCTTTGCTTCTACTAATTTCAAATAGATTGAACATTGATCTTCATCCTGTCTTCTAACAGCTTGGGCATGAGATAGTTCCAAGCCAGTTAAAGTAGCCAGGGCCGCCTTAGCGACAGCCTCTTTAGTTTTGTTCTTAGATAATATAAATTGCTGAGTAATGCCTCTGACGTAAGCCTTCATAGAGTCCCAGATCATATAAGAAGATGCCGTGCCAAGATTAAAACTCAAAAATTCAGCCAAGAGTATCCCCATATGTAGAATATTTTCATCCTCAGATAGTAAATAGCGTGGAAAAGAAAAAGGACGGCCTATCTTAGCAACCATTGACGTTTGAGCTGTTAATAGTATTGGGTTATGATCTGAAGTGATCTTAGGGCAGATCTCCATCTTTAATGTGTTCAACACCACATTACTAACCCACGCCATATCCAACCTCGAGTATTGCCTATGTGGGCAAGAATAAAATGTAAAGCCCGGGGAGTTTGGATAAAGGGCTCTCCAAGCGTCTTGTAAATCATGGAGCCTTGCCAATTCTAAAATTGCATTCCGCACTTTCGGCATCCTAACAACTAATCGTCGAGAGGTTGTATCTAGCCTCTGATCCATAATGCAGTTGAAGTCTCCCATAACTATTAATGTTCCCTGGAATTCAAGTAAATTAAGCATAAGCGTATTAAAAACTGCAGGGTCGTCTATATTAGGCCCATATATTGCAACTAAGACATATTTCATCCCATAGACCAATAGTTGAGCAATAGCCCACCTTCCCCTCACATCAGCCAAAATCCGCTCAATTTTGTACTGCAAAAATTTACTAACTAAAATAGCCACCCCTCTTATTGAGACTGTTTGAGATGAGCAAACCACAGTATTGTACCCTAATTGGTTAAGCAGTGTCCGGTCCTTAAAGAAAATATGAGTTTCCGTTAACAAAACAAAATGAGGGAGGTACATTTTCAACTCTTCCCGCACAAGTTGGCGCTTACGAGTAGCATTCAGCCCAGATACATTCCAACATAAAAATTTGATCACTGCCATTTTATAGCAATAAATTCAATTTGTGCAGATTTCTTCAAAAACCCTAGAAAAACCACTCCCCCTAAAGAAAAAGGTGTCCTGCTTAAATCCTTTGCATTTTCTCTGTGCCCAACATCCTCCTCCCCCAACCCACACTTCTCCACCACCCCATGTCTTAAGAAAGGAATCACCCCCCTCATTACTGTCTGAAAGACAGCCTTTTAGGAAGTCCAGCAGCAGAGTGTCCCAACAAAAAAAGATAGAAGAAAAAAAAAGGGAGAGAATAAAAACTTATTTTCCCCTCCCCTCCCCTCAAGCAATGTAGGCATGCGGGATGACAAAAGTATGCAGAATAAATATTGCCAACTCCGACTAACTATGCCAAAGAAAAAAGAGAAAGTAGACCCATGATTGTCCCAGCTATTTCCCCGATTCCTGTTGCCAAGACCTCAGAACTTTCTGAGCCTCTTGCTCTGAAAACACCAACTTAGTATTGCCATCCTTTATTATCTTTAGACGGCCAGGCTCCTGGAGATAGACCTGCGCCCCTGCTGCTTTCAAAGGGTCGATAAGCTGCCGAAGTCTCCAACGGCGATCCATAGTGTCTTTGCAGAAGTCAGATCTAACAAACATTGAAAAAGACTCTGTGCTTACTGGGGTAGTGGGTCTGGCTTTGATTGATATTGCTTGTCGTAGTAGAAAATTACCTAGACATATAAGAATGGGTCTTGGAAAGTGGCCAGGAGGTCTGTTAGTAACCAATGGGAGCCTATCGGCCCGTTGTATTTGGCTATCCCAGTCCCAATCAGCCAGCTCTGGAAAGGACTTCTGGAACAGATCAACCACATATGCTCGACAGTCCGTCCCTTCCGTTCCTTCTGGTACCCCAAATACTCGCAAATTATTGCGACTTTGTCGATTTTCTAAATCTTCAACCTTCATCTGCATCGATCTTATTTGAGTCTCATGTATAGCCGTACGTTTCGATGTTTGACTCAAGTGATCTTCAGTGCCAGATACTCTCTGTTGAAGCTTAAAGAAAAACAAGCCATCTGCATCTTGTGGTTCGTACCGCTCGATTTCTCTCATTAATACGGATGCCAAATGGTTTGCGAAGATTTTGGCTAGTCGTCTCTCTCCCTTTATGGAAAAGTTGGTTTCGGAGCAACAACATGGCTTTATTAGAGGAAGGGAGACGACTACTCATATTAATACAGCCATTATGGCATTTGATTTAGCGGAGCAAACTAACGTCAAAGTGGGAATGATACTCTTGGATGCAGAAAAAGCGTTTGATCGGGTGACATGGGCTTACTTATGGCATACTCTTGTAGCTATGGGAATCCCTGATCGATACGTGACATGGGTAAGAGCGCTTTATCACTCACCCCGGGCTAAATTAAGCTATGAGGGTCTACAGTCTAGGGCGTTTCGTATTAATAGGGGTACAAGACAGGGGTGCCCTTTATCCCCTCTGCTGTTTGCCTTGTATCTTGAACCTTTTATCCGAACACTTATGATGCTCGAAGGTATCCGGCCACTATCCTCTGGACTTAATGAGTTAAAACTCAATGCTTATGCGAATGACATCGCAATCTTCTCGACAGACCCAGCTCGGTCTGTAGAATTAATTAATCAAGAGGCTAATAGCTTTGGCGTCTTTTCTGGATACAAATTGAACATCGATAAGACCCAGATTTTGTTGAACTATGCACCAGAAACCCCCATAATGGGACATTGTCCAGAAACTACATATCTTGGTGTTAATCTTACTCCTCAGATACAAAGCATCATTAAATTAAATTACTGAAGCTTTATTGAATGATACGGCAAAGAAGCTTAAAAAATGGCATAAGCTTCCAATCAGTATTATCGGAAGATGTAATATCGTCAAAATGATGATTGTTCCTAGGTTTCTTTACTTATTTAGATCTATTCCTTTGAAACTTCCGAATTTGTTTTTTAAGAAACTAGACGATATAGTAGGTAGTTTTATTTGGGGGTACAGGCGGGCAAGACGGGCTATAACATTTTTAAAATATCCATTCAGCCAAGGTGGGTTAGCACTTCCTGATTTTAAATTATACTATTGGGCTTCATTTACGAGCCGACTCCGTAGCCTTTTTTCCAACAAAGACCAAGATCTCAGTCATAGGCTTTTACTAAATCAAGACTCAACCAGATTTCTCTATCGAATACAGGATCCCAATTATTTTAAGAGGGTATGATTTAAGACCTTGAGGAGCATAGCTATGTTTTGGCGAGACATAGCTACCATGTATTCTGTGCCGACTTATTTTACTAAGTTCCCGCTTTGGGATAATCCATCCCTTCCAGATATATTTCGAGACAGAATAGCTAAACTTTGGGCCAGTTTTGGGATAGAAAAACTGGAAGATTTATATGATGTAGAGAGTTTTCGTACTTTTCAAGACCTGAAAGATTCCTTTTCTATACCACGCCAGCATTACTTTAAATATCTTCAACTTGGGGATTATTTTATGAGGTCAAAAGGACTTAGGGAGGTGGCACCTCATCAGTTACTGATCTTTTTACATGAACCAGGCCTGAGCAAACTAATTGGTGCCGCGTATCAAATATTCAGTCAGGGAAGAATGGATCCTATGGATGTCCTAGGTGAGAAATGGAGTGCAACTCTTGAGGAGGAGATTTCTGGGACAACCCTGGAGGCAGCACTATCTATATCAAAAGAGGCAGTATGGTCTGTCAGTTTACGGCTTCAACAATTTAAAACTATAACTATGCTGTACTATACACCCGATAAGGTAGTCAGGTGGGGACAAACGGCCACTCACCATTCAAGCAATAGGACGAGGTGTCCTAAATGTGGGGAATATGGAGTAAACATTGTCCATATGTTTGCCGAGTGCCCTATGTTAGAGGCCTTTTGGCAAGCGGTTCTGAATGTATTAAGAAATCGACTTGGATTGGAAGTGGTCTTTACTACAACCGAGATAATGCTGGGCTATAGAGACAATGCGGACAGAGCCAAGAGAGCTCTGTTAACTATAATTATAGTCTCTGCAAGACTAGCTATAGCCCGGGCATGGATTTCCCCGAAGCCATGTAATGGAGTGGTGGGGTATCTTCACAGAAATCTTTGAGCGGGAAAAAGCTCTGGCTAGGGTCAGAGGTCTTAAGGCACTACAGAAATTTAATGCTATTTGGCACGATATGATTCAGGAATAATGTGCTAAATATTTCTATGGTTTGTTCACTGCCTATTATTTAGTCTATTTTTTCTTTTATCTTGTTGATGTAGCGTTGTTCTACGACTATTATCCCCCTAGAAAAATGAAATGTAAATGAAAAAGTATGCAACAGGTTATTGCTAATGTATGGATATTTTGAGTATGAATCCTTTGCAAAATATAAAGCAATTAAAAAAAAAAAAGAAGTAGGACTATAACATCACTTTATTATGGGTGGGGAGGTTCCCGAGGAGTTATGGAAAAACAAAGCGAATGGTGCTTTCTAAATGTTTCTATTTAAAGGAAATCTGCTTGAGCCGTAAATAAATGATCAAATATCAGAGCCAAAGGGAACAATCTAAACTTTAACTAGGAGCTAAGGCACAAGCCATTAACCTAGGTCACAATTATTGCAACTCCTTATTTCAGTTTCACTTCAATTTATATTGACAAGCTGATAACAGAGCACCAAAGTAAAACATTTTATACACATACGCAAGTCATTTATAATATAATGTCAGCATATTAATAAATATGATTTAAAAAATGTAAAAACACAATAGCATTCTGGATCCATAATGTAAGGCATAATTTTCAGTTGTTATTTTGTTCTTATTCAACATCGGATATAGTCATTTTCCAACAAACATTGTTCGGAGCTGAGCATTCAAATAAAACATGTTTTAAATCCTGCAACTAATAATTGCATGATGGAAACAAGCATTGTTCTACATTCAGTTCTTCACAGCAACCCTTAACAGATTTAAGTTATAAACAACCGATGCTCAGGAAAAATAATAACCTCTGGATTTTATGATTGTTCAGTCTTGCAGAAAGATAATTTAAAGCAATGCATACTATCTGCCAACAAGCCTCCTTCTCTATTCTTTTTATTTAAAAACAATTTCATCCGATTCATATAATTCCAAGGTTAAACATCACATAATGACAAACTACACTGACACATAGGTAAAGTTAGTCTGAAATTTAGAAAGGCTCCAGAACTCTGTAATAATGATTCCCCCACTAAAGCTTTCAATGAGTTACCTGGAGCATGGTAGAGTTGAAAGACCCAACATATAATTGCCATTAGTGCCTTAAAATAGCAGCCAGCTATCCAGAGTTTCAAATGAACTGCTTCTATTAACACCAGTTTTATTATTAAGTATAACATTTTCAACATTTTACCCTCTATTTCATTAAAACAAGAACATTTCTTAGTTGCAGAAGAATGAGTTGGCAGGATATTTGAGCTATAAAGCTTTAACAAGTATAAAAGTTTTTGAAAGCCTGAATACCAGTCCCATGAGCTAATGTTTCTGCAGTTAGGTGATCTGTATGCAGAGAATCAGACAAATTCTCAGACCTTCTAATCCTCCTTAAAAGCCAACCGGCAAGAGGTAAAAAACAATCACATCACTAGCATATTAGAGTGTATGAAATGGTTTATGTCCCATACAGATGGACATTTTCTTAAATTCTATAAACTGAAGACAATTGGTGCTGCTAGGCAGAGGATTAAAGAGGCGCCAAAAGGCACCCACCTTTTAAACCATTGGATGTTTCATTTCTTTCTATTAAACCTTTTTAAATCCTCTAAACATGGTGTGTGGCTGTATTTAAATGTAAAGCTATTAGTAACTTCAAGAGGCCTGGTGGAATATTCAGGGCAGCCAGTTTACACTACAGTGTCAATCCATCTCTATGATGAAATTATGTTGAAAATCTATAACTGCAGAAAAAATGTATATTCTAACAGGCACTTACTAAATGTTTTCCCAAAGAGTTTATTAGCACAATCATAATAAACAAGGGTTTACTAGCACAATTTCTAATGGTCAGAAGTTACGGAACTCGTTTGTAGAAAAAGAAGAAAAGACATTTGCTCTGAGTAATGTTGTAATATGATGCAGAGGTTTGTGAAAGTCAGCATTTTTGTAACAGCAGAAAGGATATTTTTCTATGACTACTGAAATTGGAAAACACATTTTTTTATCTCACCTCAAGCTCCCATCAACACACAGACGGAACTGCACCAAATTTGACATGCTGAAACTTAGCCACTTAGTGCCTGATTACGAGTTGAGGCGTTATTTATCGCCCCTGATAAATAACGATACCATGGGATACGTTATTTATCGGGTGCAATAAATAACACCTATTATGAGTATACAGGGAATAACGCAGATTTTGCTGTTTAAAGTACCAAAATCTGCATGATACTGTAAATACCATGAGGCTGCCCGACACCGTCTCGGTCCTGGGACCAACCAACCTCTGGTCAGCGGTCCTGATCACCTAATTAGGATGCGACTGAACACTGTTAAGTCTCATTCCTACATTTCCCTTTGGGAGCACGCATTGCGGCCATAAACAGGCCGTAATACATGCTCCCATAGGAAAATGGGAGGTGCTGTTCATCCCTGCACCCCGTGGTTGGCACCTTAAGGTGCCTGCCACGGGGTGCAGGGATCAACAGGGGGGCACCATAGGTGCCCCCTCGGCCCCCAACCGGAGGCCGCGCACCCAAGGGGGCCCTGCTGGGGTTTCCATGTAGGACAAGCCGGCATGGAAACCATGCAGGAAACCATACATCGTAATCCCAAGTGCGAAAAGTCCGTCCTTTGGGATTACGAGCCAGTTCCGACTGGCCGACGGGCTCAAGCACCCGTCGGAAGCCAGCCAGAATGACCGGCCGGTTTTGTTTCCAATCGCCAGCATTGTAATGCGGCGGTTGTAAAGTAAACCGAGCGGCCGATTACGATGTGGCCCGGAATGCTCCGACCATTGGTCGGAGCCTTAACGGGCTGCATCGTAATCGGCCCCCATATGTTTTCCTCTGTTAAATTTCCCCAGGTTTGACCTCCAGAAATGTAACGAATGTTGGCTTATTTAATGCATCTGATAATTATCGGATGCGTTGAACAAAACTAAACTCGTAATTCCAGACCGTGCGTAAACAGGGGTTTACGCATGGCAGGGAATTTAACAAGCCACTCGTACTTAGCCTTTAGGCTATTCGATTGGTGGTAAGCTTCATGCATGCAGATTCATCACGCCGCCAAAGTTACAAGCAAACCAAAAATGCCTTCTGACTGAAAATTGAGACTTAACCATAACAACACAAGATCTCCTTCTCCCCTAATTCCACCATTCTTGGCATATCTGCATTCCACTATCCAAGATTAAACTTAAGATAACATATTGTTCTTTGAAAGCTTTGCATAGAATCGTCATAAAGGGCAACCATTATTAGCAATCAAAAATGCCTTTTCTATGTCAGTACACAACAGCAATATCTACCACTACCCCATGGTACTTGAGAGAGGGCGCAAAGCTGCACACTGTCTACACTAGTAACAGTGCAAAGGTTGGGTTGGGGCTACAGGGTAGAACAATACTAATGCCATCTCAATCTATGTTTGAAAATACAAATCCTCTGCACACGTTTAGAAATATATACACATGATTACCCCGCGACTTCTTCAGGGCTATGTTCAGTCTCTAGCAATATCTTATTTCCGGTGTTAGTTCCAACCCGAAAAGGGTTTCTGTCTGTTTAGGCACCAATTCTGGAGATGTCGTCTTTTACTACAATTGATTTTTCACTTTTCAGTATAGCCAGTATGGTTGTAGAATTTCTATTTACTGCCCAATCCGGCATTTCTGGGGGTTAGATAAGATCTCCCAATTTCGGCGTGTATGCCGCGCGAGTCCGTGAAAATAAGATATTGCTAGAGACTGAACATAGCCCTGAAGAAGTCGCGGGGTAATCCCTTGTAACAGCGGCGAAACACGTGTTGGCTAAGAAGGCTACGAAACTATGTGGAGTACAGAACAAACTTCACTCACAGATGAACTTGAATAAAAAGACTTCGAAAAATACAAGACAAGCATTACTGTGATATATAGATGCAACTTCATGTGTATATATTTCTAAACGTGTGCAGAGGATTTGTATTTGCAGTAGAGTGGTCTGTTGACCACACATTTGGGGATTTGGTGGTCTTTCCCTACCTAATGCACTGTGCCAGATTTCTTGTTATAATTGAAATATATATGTGATAGACCTGAGAGCGCCATTTGCCTATTGCTTACCACCGGTTCTGTATAGTCAATCTATGTTTGAGGCGATAGAAAAAAATGTACACTCGGCCATGACGTTTTGTGGACACGGTGGCTAAAATAGTCATTTTATGAGGAAAAGGCATTTTAACCCCTTGCACCTCCCAACTGGTGCATTGTGCTTCCCAAAACCACCAAAACATGTCTTCTTACACAATGATGTCTGCAGATTTAAAAGTAGTCCATGGTTATCATGTAACATTACAAACTGTCAGATGCAGCAAAACTGTTCGTTCTAACCAGCCAATCAGATTTCACGTCTATTCATGAAATTGTGAAGTTCACGGTATTTGTGCACATTTACATCCAGATGTACATAAATGTTCAATATAAAACTGCAGGACATCTAGTGAATGGTTAATACAAAACGGCACGTAGAGGAAACTGGGACCTGTGTGCATGTCAAATTTGGTGTCACTCGTGCGCTTATTAGGTCTCGCCTAGCGTTGCTGCAAACACGCGCAGCTCGCTCGGCGAGATTTATTGCATATGAGTACTTTTAGAAAAGGGCTTTAAGCCCCGCCCCTCATTTCCATTGGGGAGCGTCAGCGTTTATGGTAAACGCTGGCTTCCCATTGGAAAGGAGGGTTTTTTGTTGCCTCCCTTTCGCTTTTTGCTCCGGCCCACCCGGACTGGCTCGCTTGCTTCACGGCTGTCGTGAAGACTTTTCTTATCTGCTTGTCTATTTAACAAGCAGATAAGAAAAGTCTTCACGACAGCTGTGAAGCCCACTAGCCATTGCTACGGGCTTCCTGCAACCACGCTGCCTTCACGCCTGGAGCATGCACCAGTCGGCTCTGTGATTGGCTGGCGGCAGGCAGGCACAGAGCTCAGAGGCGCAAGGGGTCACAGGGAGGACACGGGTATTCCGGCTGCTTTGCCTTCTACGCGTCGGCCCTGGTGACCCCACCCCCTTTGTATGAGCGCACCTTTCACAAGCGCCACGCGGGTTGTGGTATAATTGTTGTGTGTTTTCGCTGCTCCCTTATCCCACTCTCACTGCTCTCAACCCACCCTCCTTTCTCCCCTTCCCTCCTCCCTTCCAGTCACCGGGCTCCAGCTTTTATTTTTTGTTATGAACTCTTCGTGAGTATTACGTGAAAGTCATTCAAGCGGTTCTGTCAAGATTAATTAAAAAAATAACGGGATATAGGAGAGAACAATATGCATTCAAAGTTACATTACATTCAGTTAAGGGAAAAATTAGACTTGATTCCGGTGGCAGCCGCTTGTTTTACATCGCCTTTAGGCCCTTCACATTGCTTTGTGGTCCCAGAGAATGGGGTACATATTTTTTGGTGAGTAATGGTTAGAAATGCTTTGACTAAATGTATAAATAGTTAATTCAGGCACCGTTATTTATTAAAACAGGCCTGATGCATTTCATAGTGTCTTTTATTAATTTATGTGTATTATTAAAAAAAACAAATCGCAGGAGGCGCACTCATAATTTCCCCTCACTGGAGTGCCCGACGGGGGGTGAGTGTATGGGGCATTGTGGAAGGGCCCACCTCCATTGCTCATCCCTCCTGGCCCCTGAGTGCGTTGTTCTTATCTTGGACATAACTGAGTGAATAGCTGAGGATTTGCTACGCGAGAGTGGATTTAGTCAGATCTCGTCTGGACCTGATTGTGTTTGTTTTCCTCAGGAAGCAGGCAAGGTCGGGCTGGCAGGTCCCCAGGCCATGTGCACAGAGAGAGAGTACAGCGCCACGGGCCCCCGCCGTTACAGCACAGCGCTGGCCTTGCAGAGCCACGCGCTGCTCCGTTATACGGCACCGACCTTACCGTGGTTCACCAGCAACAGAGTGCATCTCTGGGAGTGCAGCCTCGGCCATGCAGGAACATGTCCGCCATTACAGTGCAGCACTGCACTACATGAACCATGCTACCGCTGCCCTGCAAGGCCTGGATGTGCAGTGCACCTGGTCTCGCGTTTGTTGGCTGCCACCACAGCACGCCCCACCCCCACCGGATTCATGATAGCTGAAGCCAGGGCTCTTAAGTGGGATGAAAGAACTAGAGGGTCTCTCCAAGGGGCGTGGCTGATGTAATTAGGGCGTGGCTTAAAAAGTAATCTAAAACTCTGTGCTGGTGACTGGTAATTTGCTGCTTCTGTCATTGCATCCAGATATATAATACATGTGACATTCCACCTACAGCAAGACAGGACTATTGGCTTTGCCAGTGGTTGTTAGTTGCATAAGATAAATACGCAACAACTTTATCTTCGTTGTATAGAATATTGAAAATGCGTCAGTGCTGAAATGATGAGACTGTAAAAGAACTATAACGAGTCTCTTTCAAGTTGCACTGCTGCAGAGTTCAGATTTATTTGTTCAGTGAGGGCTAAAACGGAGAGCCCGATAGGGACCCGTCTCAGCATCTTTTTTTTTTAGGACTGCCGGCGCTGAGCATCGGCAGGACCCGGCCCACTTAAAACCCTGGCTGAAGCCCACTACTGTAGGGCACCTATGGTCTTTGCCCCAGCTTCACAACGCAGTAATTCAGTTCCTCGCGGCCGCGCCACTGCTGTGAAGCGCTGTTCAAATACACAGTGCAGTCCTGTTCACGGGAACTTGCACACGTTCTCTGCACTCAAACATGAAAAGCGAGGGACTTAATTCAGGCACCGTTATTTATTAAAACAGGCCTAATGCATTTCATAGTGTCTTTTATTAATTTATGCGTTTTATTAAAAAAAACAAATCCCAGGAGGCGCACTCATAATTTGCCCTCACTGGAGTGCCCGACGGGGGGTGAGTGTATGGGGCATTCTGGAAGGGCCCGACTCCATTGCTCATCCCTCCCGGCCCCTGAGTGCATTGTTCTTATCTTGGACATAACTGAGTGAATAGCTGAGGATTTGCTACGCGAGAGTTGATTTAGTCAGATCTGGTCTGGACCTGATTGTGTTCGTTTTCCTCAGGAAGCAGGCAAGGTTGGGCTGGCAGGTCACCAGGCCATGTGCACAGAGAGAGAGTACAGCGCCACGGGCCCCCGCCGTTACAGCGCAGCGCTGGCCTTGCAGAGCCACGCGCTGCTCCGTTATACGGCACCGACCTTACCGTGGTTCACCAGCAACAGAGTGCATCTCTGGGAGTGCAGCCTCGGCCATGCAGGAACACGTCCGCCATTACAGTGCAGCACTGCACTACATGAACCGAGCTACCGCTGCCCTGCAAGGCCTGGATGTGCAGTGCGCCTGGTCTCGCGTTTGTTGGCTGCTACCACAGCACGCCCCACCCCCACCGGATTCATGATAGCTATTCACTGTTGTTATTCTTGTTTGAGGTCCCGCCTGCAGTCCACTTCAGCTGGATCTTGTTGAAAGGCCTGTTTTGTACAATCCCAACACATTATGTATGAGTGACACCACAGGTGTCAATGCAGTTCTATAATATGCCTAATAAATATGTTAGCTTTCACCCACGATAATGTAAAGCATAACTAAACAAGCATTAAAAATGCAATAGGTCTCGCCTTTCATTAAGTTAAAGCCATTTGCTTTGCTATACAATACCATTAGCAAAGCAAATGGCTTTAACTTAATCAAAGGCGAGACCTATTGCATTTTCAATGCTTGTTTTTCTTGAAACCATCCCAAAATATAGGAGTAACAATGGAGAAATCATGTTTTTTCTGTCCTACACTTGACGCCTCATTAATCTGCACAAAGCTTCCAAGAATCAAACAAAACTGAAATACACTGTCTTTGAGAAGTCTTGAGTTGGTTTGGCAAACTGAGGCTAAGTTATTACCAAGAAAAATTAAAGAGAAGCCGTGTAGTTCTTGGAATCTCGGTAAACTACACAATGTAACAACAAGAAGGTTCTTTTGGAAAAATTACATAATATAACAACAAGGGGGTTCTTTTGAAATAACTTGTAATGACCTTACAAACTCGATTGCAAGTTACACAGACTATATATGAGAAAGAGAAGGGCTGCATAACAGGTAACTGTGTATTACGGTCCAATAATGCCATTGAGGGGTTGTATTGACATAATAAACCATGTGTCAAATGCATGCTTCTCTCTGGCCTCTACCCACTATCTGCATTACATTATTTCAGCTCCCCATGGGGAGATGATCAGGGAGTTTTACCCTTGATATGCCCCTCTAGCAGGAGCTGACATGCCCCCTAGGTACCACGGTTAATTTTTTGTCAGGTAAAAAATGGAAACAGAGTGGGTTTCTAGACACAAGGAGTGCCTTGCTCTGACATTTACCCACTGCAGATCTAAGCAGGAGGCAGATTGGGGGTTTATCCCAATCAGCAATCCATGGAAGATGAGACCCATTAACCTCAACAGGTCCTGTTGTTGAATGGAAGAAGCACTGGAAAGTAGAATGGTTCTTTATTTGCCAATGGCTGCACATTCCAGAGTTTATCATCACATAAATGTGGGGAGAGAGTGTTTTAGCCATAGTTTCAGTGCAATCTGGCTAAGAAAAAGTGGTGGGATCCATAAACACCACCCTACCTGAGATTCTACCGGATCTCTACTTTTCAGAGATGTCTGGCATTGGTAGGGGTCCCTGAGAGACAGATGACCCAAGTACCAAATACTTTAGCCAGTCCCCAGGCGATTTTGAGACATTTAGTCCACATCACACTGACCCATGTTTGTGGACCAAAGATGGTAGTGTTTGCAGTTAATCACAAACCCCAGTGTGTTAGGTGCTTTTTATGTGATGTTTGACATTTGCAAATGTTTTAGGGGAAGGAAGGCAAAGTGGGGGGATCCATACAAGCCATACAACCTTGAATTGCCCTGGATCTCCAATTTTCAAAAATATCTCACATTAGTAGTTTTCCCTGGACACTACAGGAGTTGGATCCCAAACATTGCAGTAGTCCCACAAGTAATTTTTAATCAGTTTTGAGTCCTGTCCATTACAGTTTTGGTCCATACCTATGCAGTGCAATAAACCCAACCAAACGTGGTGTTTTGTTATTATCATGAAAAGGGTGGTGAGTCTGCATGGTAGGAAATTTGCTGTTCACAGAAACGTCTGGAGGTTTCTGTCACATAAATTTGAGAAAAGAGTGTTTTTAACTCGAAGTTTGTCTTTACAATTTTCTGGGTAAGAAATTGTCACACCCTCCTGGATTCCCCTGCATCTCTAGTTTCCAAAAACATCTGGATATGGTTGGTCTGTAAGAAATTGCTTAGCCAACGCAGAAAGTTTAGCCCAAACCACGTTACAGGTAACATCAGAGGAATACCAGCATATCTTCCAAGGCTACATACCACAAATAGCATGATGACACTAATTCAGCTGAACCTTGAATAAGCGCTTCCATCTGGAAGCTGTGGAATACCCAAAAACAAACAATCCCTAAAGATCCCGGGTCCCAGGTTGGCTTGGGAAGGGGGTGCCACACATGCACCCTTCCCATAGGCCTTTCTTAAAAAATAAAGGTTGCATGAACTCCCTGGGGTTTGGTCGTCCGTGGGGGAATATTAGAATGGTATAGTGAAGCACTACACGCTTTATTCTCTGCCCGACCCAGGCTTGTTCCAGTGATTTCTCTGGCCCTGTACGGCTATCATTTTGCATGTTCCTGCTCCTGGGTGCCAGCTCAAGCCACCAGGAGCATTTTCTTTAGGCCTCCTGACCTCTGAAAGGTGCTTTCTTGTGGGGAGCTTGATTTCGCTGCTCCGTGAGTCAGACCTGTATGGGCTCATGGTGCTCTCTCTTGCTTAGCGGACATCACCCACATCCCCTCCAGAACCAGCAAACCGAACATCTTCCCTGCCGCACTCCCCATGGTTCCACAACCGCCTGGCATCTTGAAGTCATTCTGGGACTCATAACAATGATTTTAAGTGGTCTATGAAAAGACCTTCCCTGGGAACCTCACCTCCACCCACAGGTGGCACAGATGCATGATCAATTCCCAACAAAAATTCAACTGGGAGCCCCTCCTGCGTTTGGCTACAGAGATCTGACCTTCCTCCTTTGTTTCTATGGGCTTGGGCTTTCCCAGTTCAGGTGCAGTGTAAGGAGTTAATTAGCAGATGCAGATTTCCTCAGCACCCCTTCCCTCCCAGGAACTGGGTCACGCACTGGTAATGGCTTAATGTTGTCAGAGGCCTTTGATACTCCTGCAGGCCAGCAGAGTAAATAACTTGGCCCATTAGGGAGGAGCGACTAAATCCTGGAATCTGATTATGAGCTGAGCCAGGGTAATATGAAAAATCCTAAAGTATCATAAAGAGTGTAGGTATGATGATAAGGGCTTTGGATAAACACCCAGGATGCATGTTTACACTAAGATGAATATCTCACTGGACCCTGTAGTCCTAAATGGGGCAAAACTGTATTCTGGTGCATATTACGCCTAAAATGTGTGTCACATACCTGTGAGCACCGAAGCTGGAATCAACGACATTTTCCCAACCCGCTCCGCGGAAATGAGAAGGCAGACCGAGGGGAGGGGCCAAGGACCTCAACAGAGAGTAAAAACGGACGAAGGAAGTGATGAGGCGGAGGCGTTGTTAGGAGGAGGCGAAGAGGACGAAGCTCTGCGCTGCGAACAACCGTAAGTAGGAGCGATTTGGGTGACGGACCCAGCAGAACCCGAACCTTCGAAGAGGGGAATCCTGGAAGACACATGGTCAGCAGAGACCAGGAAAGCCACCGGAGGGAGAGTCGACAATTCCTGTCTGCTGACCGGTCCCTGCTCCTCGCTACGTCCCAGGAGGGGCGGGCTTGACAAGGTGCGTGTACGGCTCCTAGGTCGATTACTAAGGGAGTGAGAGAAACACGAGGGGGTGGTGCACGGGTTGAGGAAAAGGAACATATAAAACATTAATCATTGTGAAGGTGATCTTAACCTCGTCAAGAGAGAGAATTCTTTTTTTTCTTTCTTAATTCCAGTATTCTTTTTAATTGCCTAATTGCTTTAGGTAGTTGGAGTTTATAGCTGACTCCTTAACTCTTTCTTATTTGGTGCTTTCCTTTTTATGCCTGTTGCTGAGTGGGTTCTCTCTTCAAAACCCCCCCCCTCTTCTCTACTAATCCCACTAAATAACAAAAAGAGAGAAAAAAAGAGAAACACCACTCTAACTCACCTGGGTGACAAAAATCTAAAGAAATCAGTGCCTTACCTGATATTCTTCTTTATACCGAGGGTACCAGCAGACAGGAACTCCCAGGACCCTGTAGAAGAAAAGGAAGAAGATATTGTGTCGAAAACATATCTCGAGACTCTTCTCAATATTTCATTTTGATGGCTGTATGATAAGAAAAATAACACCATAAGTTTTATAATAAAGTCGTGTAGTGACAAATATTTTGGGACTAGCTCACAAGTGGTGGAGGATGCGGGCACTTCCCTTCCATTGACAAATAATGGATGCACTGATTCAACACCTAGTCCAAGGACAACAAAAATTAGAGTGGGCTCTGGAACGCCAGATGTCTTCAGCAAAGGCTGACCGAGAACTATTCCGGGATGCGCTAAAGACACAAACAGAGTAATTAGCTAAATTGGCCCAAGAACAATTACAGGTGACATCCGGGTTAATGAGCCAGAGGGGACCTGCAGTTAGTACCCCTATGATAACGTTGAAGAAACTCCTACCAGGAGACGATCTTGATGCTTTTTTGGTTAATTGTGAACGAACTGCAAGGGCAAGTGCCTGGCCTGTAGAGAGATGGCCCTTTTACCTGGCCCCTTTGTTGACAGGTGATACCCAGGCTGTGTACCAAACAGCTAATCTCCAAGGAGAAGCCACCGACGAAGAGGTAAAAAGAGTAATACTAGACAGAGCTGGTCTGGATGAAGAAGCATACCGCTTGAGGTTCAGACAAGAAAGGGGAAAGCCGGGAGATACTCCAAAAGTTTTTTATCTTAAATTGAAAACTGCAGCTGAGAAGTGGCTGAAGCCCCAGGACCATACCAAGGAGGAGATATTGGACAGAATATGTCTGGAACAGTTTATAGAGGCTCTACCCCATCAAACTCAACGGTGGCTACGCTAACATACTGGGCTTAATAGCGAACAAGCTGTTGAGATGGCTACTACTTTTTCACAAGTCCAGCCTCGTCTCTCCTCTCTAGAGTCTGATAGGAATGCGAAAAGCTCCTCTAAGCCAGTGAATTCTCATACCGACAGAATACCTCAAAAAGCCTCCAATGAAACCAAAAAGTTCACTCAGACAAGGCCGGAGCTCCAGGTTTCCTCTGGACCCCAGTGTTTTGAGTGTGGTGAATGGGGCCACATAGCCCGTTTCTGTAAGAACAAAAGGACCGTAGAGGAACCAATGGAGGTCAATTATTCTCCAAGCTCTGTCTATTTCACTCAACAAATGGGACCGGTCACAGATTGATTCTCCAACACAGCAGGATTCTGAGGGGGGGACAGGTGGGGGGTTATAATTTGAGGTACCGAGGAAAAATAGTAGAGCCAGATCAGTATACCAATAGCCGTTCTTCCCAGGGTTTTGAGGAGAGGAGGCATTTGGGGAAAAAACTAAAGGAGCAGCTGACCTGAGTATTATAGAAAGGATGAGTATGTAAGTCAGAAAAGAGAGAAAGGACAATCAAGTGAGGTTGACTATACTATAAAGAAAGAAGAGTACGATTTGAATTTAAACGCTCATTATAAAAAGAAGATAGTGGCAGGTTTGACAAAAAAGCAGAAGTATCCCTTGTTCACTGGGCTCTCATATTTCACCTGCCATGGCTTCTGGTGATGAATACATTGAGATAGAAGCATCAGATGGATACATATAGAGGGTGACATATTGTGCACTATATAGGTTGTTCTTTGGTCGCATTTGTAGTTTGCCTATGCTATCAACGTAGATGAGGATGATTGGCCACCACGTACTTTAAGGGATACACCTCATGAGGAGGACATAATACTTGAAGTGTTTTCCTCCTTAGTACCTGTAGATCTCAGGAACAGGTATGCATATGAGCAGGTTCTGAAAAAAGATCTGGCTCTTCTGGGGAACTTATGATTCCCCTTCTGAGTGACCCACAGATGCAGGCTCAATAGCCACTGAAGCCAGAGGGAAAGCATGATATAAAAGTGATCCTGACATAGTTACAGTATCAGAGAGTGACAGTGCATTGTAATTCAACGATGAACACCTCTCTTTTTCGGGTCTTAAGCCAGACATTTCACATAGAATCATCTTTGATTATAGAAATTTGAATTCACATACACGCACACGTGGTGCAAAATGTTCGTAGTAATGCACTGATGACAAATCTAGCAAAGAACCAATATAAAACGACTTTGGACATTGCAAATGGCTTCTTTCGCCAAAATATAGCCCTCAATCATACATCTAATCGCTTTTAGATTTGGTAATATCCAATACACGTATACAAGATTGCCACAGTGGTATAAAATTAGTCCAGGGCTATTTGCAGTGTGAATAATGGAAATTCTACAAGATGATCCTGACATATTGTTGTATATTGATAATATATATCTGCTGACAATGACTTCAATGAACACACCAGGACACCAAAATAGTAACTATTCAAGCCTGACACAAATACATTTCTGGAAATCAAATATTACCTTTTTAATGTGATCTTTTTGGGATATGATTTATCCACTTAATAAAGATTGGTGGCAGATTTCTAACATAAATGTGCAACCTTACTGTATCCAAACACATTGAGAAAGTTACAAGCCCTAATGGAGTTCTTGAATTTTGGAAGAGCTTACTTGCCCCACTATGCTGAGAGAGTGAAGCCCTTATATGATTTGATGATTCCCAGCTTTTCTGAGAGGAACTGGATGAACAAACATACAGCTACGCTCTATGGACTGCAGGCAGAAAGGGTGAAAGCTAAGTATCTTTAGACTCAAGACAGCAAGAAAAATATTAGCATTTCAGGCTATACTTATGTGATATATAAAGAGGGACAGACAACCCCCATAGCTTACAAATCACTTTTGTACTTCACGACGGAGGATATCTTCCCCTCTACCTATGTTAGAGGCAACTACTAAAGCGCACACCCATAATGTGGCACATTACACCTGTTCAAGTTGCAATGGACCTTGATGCAAAATTCTAGCGATATAGGGCCATATGTATGAACACATTTTCTCATAGACACAGAATGGGTAAAACTCTTTGATACATGTGGCCCATAAGCTTGAGTATGATCTCACACATAGAAATACACAATAGTCTCTACAGTATCGACAGGGGTGTCACAGATTCCTCATGTGCTACCTATATAAGTATAAGAGCATTTTGTCAACACCAAGCACACTAACCTATTTGTTCTCTGCCTGAGGGAGCAACACATTGTCAATTCTGTGGCCTAGACTCAACTTCCCCTCCTAGCTAACTGTGCCCAGTGGAGGAAACACTGTAAGCCAAGCCAACCAAGTAAGGGTGAGGGGGTGTGGAAGAGACATGAGATTACATGGTTTGTCACACTGATTCTGCTTGTGTACTTTGTGTACACTCTCCTCATCAGTTCTGCTGAGTCTTGGTCTACATACTCCAAACTTTAAATCCTCCAGCCTAACACTCCACTGTTTCCCACTTTCTCCCCTTTAAGATTTCTCAAACAGTTCCTAAAGAAAAAAAAAAGCAAACAATTATTACTTGCCCTCTTTACTTCTTTGGATGTTTACTCTGAACTATTCACTTTTCTGGTAACCTTCTTGATCTTCCATTATGTTCACGGAATTACTAAATCCCTCTTAAATCAACTCTAAGTATCTCTCTGAAAAAGTTAACTTCACTCCAGATATTCTAGTACTACTTACTGATTACTAATAGTCTACTCCGTAATCAAGCCAACTTGTCTTTAGGCTTTTCTCTGCTTGGCTTATACAAAAGCTTGTAAATGTACACTTCAGCTGGTTTTAAATAGCACACACAATGTGGGAATTGTGTGCAGCTTTCATGATTCACACCATAATGCAAGTCTCACTCTCTGCATGTGAGAAGGAAAAGGAATTCAGTGAGTTCCAAATACCATAGAATCTGTAAATAGCTGGCTGTCTTACAGATTTACCATAATGCAATGGCTTGTTTTTTCCCCATAAGAGTTTGTGCTTCTTTTACTCAGCATAGTCTGAAATGAAGCATTAATGCTTTATTTTCTTTTTCTTTTACAGGAACTACTGCTCAACATGAAGCCTCCTGCAGGGCCAACCCAACAAAAGTGCCTTTTTGCCCCCCCCCCACCAGCCCCTTACATTAAGATTTTAATGGTGTTGATAGAAGTCTTTTTAATGTTGTTCAATCTTTTTTTGTTGTTCTGCAGGTACTTAGTTGCCATACTGGATGAGCAGTGACCAGGAAGAAGTGGAAACGGGTAAGTGGCTTCGAAGGGACAAGACGCTGTCACGAGGAGATTCTTCTCCTCCAAGCATCTGGATAGCAAGCAGGGAGGTGAGGTCTGGGCACTGTTTAAAATACTGAGGCAACCCTCATGATGACCACCAGACCACATCCCCCCTGCTTCCTATATAAATTCGTATTACCACGGCCCCTGAAAACAGCACAACCGCACGTTGACATTGGCTCTTCACCAAGGATAGGGATGGGCTCTGGCGTGTTCTGTATGGACGGCTATGCACTGACTGAAGTTAGCAGCAAACAAAAATACTCCAGGCTTGTGCTGCAGTTCAAGGCCTTTTTAAAGATGGCAAATTCTAGGCACTATGAACTTACAATAAAACAAGTGATTCAACAGCACATTTTGCGCAGATTCATGCCTTCCTCTTGGCTCTTTAGAAGGCTTATTTGTTAGTTCCCACACACAGTGTTGAATTTAGCTGCCTAAGTTCAAGGTTACAATGTCGACCTACCACTGGCGCTTAAACGGATTCAGAGATAAAAGCTAAATCAATAAAAGCTAAACATTGGTCCATAAAAGTGAAGGAATTCATGCTAGAGTGAACTATGAGGTTGAGGTAGCTGCAAGACATCAGTGCAAACCTGTAAGATTGCTGCTATAGCTCGATCGCTATCAAAGATCGATCCAGATATTATGGCGGCTATAGAGGCAACATTAAAAGGGGATGAGCCCCTTGATGATTTCCCTTCTAAACATCCTGGGCTCACCGAAAACAAGATTCCTGTGGCTTTTACATCAGGGATTGGGGATAGACATATTCTTAACAAAATAGTTAGGTTAGATCTCATCAAAGAAGCTCATGAAGGGTTAGGGTCTGCTCATGCTGGCATCAGTGCTGCACCTCAATAATGTTGGTGGTCATATCTATCAAAGAAGGCTAAAAATATGTACAGCAATGTATCATTTGTCAATGAATGAAATCCTCCACTGCTGTAAGACCATCACATGTTCCTCTCACAATAGCCGGTAAACCATTCAGAGTTGTGTATATCGACCATGGTGACAAATTGCCAAGTGATGCGAACTGTGCCCAACTTTCCTACACATTTTCTAGCGCAATGTCTGCACTGGGAGTACATATCAATACCTGCGGGGAGAGAGAAGCTTTATGAAGGTAGTCTAAGTCCACTTCCAGCAAGAAACTACCCAATCAATAGAGAGATAGCCCACTCCTGAACTGGTTAAAAATGTGTAATAGTTTGTGTGGCCATGACAGTATATGATTATCAATGTACCTGATTATCACTCATGTCTGTAGCCTGCAGAAAATCAGTTCTTTTTAAAAGTTCTCTCACCCACCACTACCTTGTGGCATGTTTCATCATTGAGTCCTTGTTCAGAATGTAAATACATCTGGACAGGCTCAACCTGTGTGGTACATGGTGCTCTTTTGAAATTGATCTTGAAAGGGATCTATGAGTCTACTCAATACAATTGCCTAAAGGAATACCCAATATCTAGTATCTTATTCTAAGGGTCCTTTGGCAAGGTTAAAAACAAGTCTTCTGTTGTGCGTGAACATTTGACGGTATCCTCACTTCAACCATATTGTATTGTATGGAATGCTGAGATGGGTGAATATGATGTCAATGAATGTCATGATATGTGCAGGCCCGACAACGGCAATATCAGTAAAAACAATGTGAACTTATGCCACTGCTTGTACCCCCACAATGCCCGTCAATACAATGTCAAAGTATACCGTAACTTGTACCCGGATAGCAGTGCGGACATCAGCAATAATAATACCGATGTATGATCCATGTTCATGCAATAATAATATTGTTGCGAATTAGAACAATGTCAACGTGCATTCAGAACAAAGCAAGCATAATCTCATTAATACAAGTACAAACAATATCAATGTACAAAATAACAACTGTATGCGTAATAATGATAATGTTGATAAAAATGATGCCAGTGGCTGCCATATTGCTTTTAGGAGTTCCAACGAACTCACGTCATTGCTGTCGGATTCACCCAAGGTGACCTCTCCATCAACCCCAAGTCAGAGATACGTGGTCAGGCAGGTCCTGCAACCCATGCCCACTCCTATCGAGTAACAGACCACAGGTGGGGTCCCCCATAAACCAAAGACAAACACGCACCCAGGGAAAACCCTCATTGATTCCACAGACAGTTACGCCACAAACCAGTCTGAGATAATTGGCCCAAATAAAACCCATTTGTCCAAAGGCTTGCGTTCCCCAGAAATACCACTAAGCTAGATACTACATGTAGATAGGCACATGCAACCAATCAGGACACGACAGGCACACCACATGTAGTAATCACGCGCTCCTCATGACAGACATCTGGACACATGCACACTGGCCCACACTAGCTCTCCCAGAGGTCGAGAGCCATCTGTGTCCTTTATCAGATGCCCGCGTTTGTTGATTTACAACTAAGATGCATTTTTGGAATGTAGCCAAGTGTGTTATTGTACCTCATGAACTGTATAAATGGACGGCCAAAACTTTGTACATCGAGAGATTTTGAGCAGACGCATTCTGTCTAGGCTCTTCCGGCCGCAGCGTTTAATTAAAGCAACTTGTTCCTGTATTGCCAAACGCTTCTTTTCTTTTCATTTATTCAAGGTAAATTCACATTCGAGCAACAGGACAGTAAGCTTTCACACCAATAACACACAACAAAAGCATCTAGCTATAGACTATGGGCTCCGAAGGGCCAACTGTATGCCCGATGTCATCACGTTAGTGACATCACATCATATGATGCAGGAGACGCCGAAAGGCATGTTAGTTGCGGCTGGCGGACCCTGCTGTTTAACATGCAAGGGCTACTGACATGAGTAAGTAAACGCCCAGCTGTTACCTTTGACAATGTAAGTCACAATACCCACTTGATGCACTAATAATAACTCTATTTGTAACTCCAACCATTGATAGGGTGGTAACTCAGTATCATTCGTTTTCTACTAAGAATGTGTAAACACAAGATCCGCCCATCTCCAGACCCCTATGGGGCTATGTTTGTCCATATAAAAAAGTAGGTCAAAAACTGTATTTGCACCACAAAATGTTTGTCCACAGAGCATACAATGCATGAGTATGGGCAAACATGCATGGGTGCACAAATATGCTCGCAACATAGAAGTGTATGTTGTTCCCTGGTCATTTAAGCCATAACAGTGGTAATGTGTGATTAGACCTACATTATGTATGGTGTTACATAAAATACACTAGTGTGAATGTATGCAGTGAATCATTGAGTGAACACTGGGATTGCAGCGATCTGTTGTTTGTACCTATAATACAAGAATTTTTCGTTAAATAATTTTTCTGTTTCCACAGATACCAGGATGGTACGAGTGCAAGAGGGAATGAATGCATGTCATGTTACAAATAATTAGTAATAATAATCAACGAACAGTGTTTTGTTGATCAAAAGAACACAACATGAATCTTTTTGGGTCCTGATGAAACCAGGTGAACTCGATGCACATATAAGTACCCAGCTGAAACATGTAGACCACGTACTTTAATATGGGAAAACTGATTCACTCCACTAGCATCTATGACTTGTTTTTATACTTGCCAAAGACCCTTCAGAATAAAATACTAAATGTTGGGTATTCCTTTAGGCAATTTTATTGAGTGGCCTCATAAATCCACTGTCAAGATCAATTTCGAAATACCTGCCTCTACCACAGAGGTTACGCCTGTTCGGGTGTATTTACATTCCAGACAAGGACTAAATGATGAAGCATAAAGTGATAAGTTACAACCACCGATAACTGGTCGAAATAGACCGGGACCTAGGCACAATTTGAGGCCTACCGAGATGGAGCGCAGGTCGGATATAGAGACCAGGCTTCGACCCGGTCTGAGGTTTTACTTTTGGACTTAGGGCCTGATTTAGAAGTTGGCGGAGGGGAACACTCCATCACAAATGTGATGGATATCCCGTCCACTGTATCCTATGGGGATTGTAATACAGTGGACGGGAGATCTGTCACATTTGTGACAGAGTATTCCCTCCGCCGACTTCTAAATCAGGCCATTAGTCATAAAAAGGGAAGCCAAAAATCTTCAGCACGGCAAGGCAGCAGGCTTTAGTTGAAGAGGGCTCCACAAGGTCAGATAGCCACTGAACACTTCTTGCCTTGTGCAGAGCAGGTTTGCCCACTCAGACGTGTGGCCAGGGTAATAAGCAGCCCCTTCTCTATGGTCACTTCAAAGCAGTTCTGGAGGCAGCTCTCCTCTCTCTGGGTTTGGTGCCTGCTGACTAGATGAACAAAGGAAGATGGCTGCCTAGGTGTGAGCTAACATTTGTCTGTGACAGGGGATGCCTCTTTGAAGTAAATTAAATTAATGGGTCCACCTTAACAGGAAATCCTGCCAGGGGAACAAAAACACCTCCCCCGACCCAAGCCATTATCTCCGCTCTGGGAGCCTTTTTCACACCTCATTCAGAAGCATTCACCAGTTGGGTGACAGATGGAAGATCAATGTAAAGTAGTCTTTTAGGAGTTTCAGGCAGGGAAGAAGGAACTTTATACAAGTTACTTTTTCTTAATATTTATTAAAACTGTGATTTCACCATGGAGTTGGGCTTTTAATAAATATTAAAGAGAGTTGTTGAATCATTTTCCTAGCTGTTTCCTACCATGAGATAGCAGAATTAATATTTAATATTGCTTCACAGTATTTCTCTATAAGCCAGGCAGCATTCCTACAGTGTAAATAGCTTCTGGGTGCTAGTCATTGTAATGGCATATTAACATAACATTTCTACATGTCCTACTTTTAACTACCAGGCAACACACATTATGGAATATAAGGCCGACATGGGGCTGACTTTTTAATGTTTAAACCGAGGTTAGAGGCTTGCCCTCAGGCAGCGATATGGGGGTCACCGTGCAGGATTCAACCCCCCTCAGCCCTAACTGTAAGCGGAGGAGACAACGGTTAATGTGGGTTTGAGGAGCCACTGTGTCAACGTGACTGCCTTGATTGACCCCAATCCACCTTTCCCTTCAGGGGGTGACCTCCTTAGTAAGGACTTACGCTCCAAGTTTAAGGTGGTCTTAAACGCTAAGCCTGGTTCAATTATGTCCAGGTTAAATAACATTAAGTCCTGTGTCTCAGAAATCCTGGCTTACATTAACTCTGAGAGGGCTTTGCAGTCGGGCCAGATTACTTCTCCTGAGCCAGTCACTCCTGCAGTCGGGCCAGATTACTTCTCCTGAGCCAGTCACTCCTGCAGTCCCTGCCTCAGTGAGTAGCAGCAGTACGACCCGGGGAATATCCAACGCTGTAGTGTCTACTATCAGGCACCCGAGGGGCCTTAAGGATGTCACCGCAGCCCTCAGATTTAAGTTGCTTCTAACATGGAGAGCAGTCCACTGGCTGTAGTTCTCCCCCGTCCAGTGAGCACTGGGGATGTGCTAAATTTGCCACTAGACACAACTCCACATGTTGTGGTTATGGGGAATGACCCTCCTCGATCCAAGCCTGCACCCGAATCTTTTCGGAAGCTAAAAAATAAGCTGGTGCACTGGTTTCACCTGCATGCCAATGCATGTGTGGGGATTTGTGAGTCAATCATCATGGTTCGTAGAGTTAGCTGGGTGGGAGACCATGGTGGTGGTAACTTCAATAAACCCTTGATTGTGGCACACGCCTTGGCTGCCTCGTTCTCATCTAGGCTCCTCGATCCTCCGGGCATTGTAGCTCTTCCATTGGGGTTTTTCTATAAACCAGAGAAGGTTTGCCACCCCCACAAACTCCAAGGGTGGCAAACACAGGGTTCTTATGGCAGTAATAGTCTGGCAACCCGGCAGCCCCCATCTGTGAACATCTCGAATCGTTTTCCCCATTGAGTAATCTTTAGCTGTGTGACTGATTGAGGACTATTGACCCACTTCCTCTATCCCCTTTGCCCATTACCTCCTCAGTGGCCACCCCTGAGTCCTCCCCTCCTACTCTCCCCCCTCTACCCCTCCAGTGGCTATTTCGGCTAGGAATTCAAAGGGCTTGAAGCTACTGTCATGGAATATTGCCGGGCTATGAGCTACGTTTTCCGATCCCTGTTGGGTGAAATTTGTTAAATCTTTTCAGATTATTTGTCTTCAGGAGACATGGGAGGCAAAGAACCTTTTTATGGAAGGCTACAAGACCTATTTTTCACCCGCAGTGCCCTCAGTGGCAGGGAGGGCTAGAGGGAGATTGACGATTTTTGTGGCACCGGACTTGAGCGGGCATGTTGTTGATTTGCATTGGGAGGCGCGGACACTGCAGGGGCTACAACTGTTGGTACCGGGCTCAACCCCTATCGTACTGGTTAATTTGTATAACACCAGAGTTGGGCCCGATGGAGTTTCTAGCCTCCAACATCTAAACATGACCTTGAATTCCTGGTTGGAACTTGATGTTGGGACGGAGTGAGAGTTGTTAATGATAGTGGGGGATTTCGACTGCCATTTACGTAAAAGACCTTTAGTGCTTGATGTTTCTAAACCTAAGTGTATGTTGTCAGAAGAGCTTCATTTGGTTCATTATAAGGAGGGCTCGAAGCTTGGTACGATCTTAGATTCCTATAACCTTGTGTTTGCCTTGGATAAACTAGTTAACTCACCTAATCCTGATATTGTTCCAACATTCAAATGGAGGGGATGTACCTCAATTATTGATTATATTTTTGTTTCGCTGCCCCAATTTTTTTATATTTCTTATTTTAACATAATTCATAGCCCTTTCGTGATCATAATCCCTTGTTCTTAGAACTTGAGGAGGTTATGGATGTTGTTAGTCCACAGATAGAGGCTCCAAGTTGGCTTTCCCTTGTTGATCAAGGCATGAAACTTAACCGGTCCCAGGTGGATCCGATGTACTTTAAAGTTTCCCTTTTCTCAAGTAGTGCCAGGAGATCTCTACCTGCCTGGATGCAGAGCCCTCCCCCCCCCCGAGGATGTCCTGCATGCATTTGAGGGTATTGCCTGCAAAGTTTTGGAATTATTGTCAGCACCACTAACCCACTTGGGTGGTCAAGACCCTAAGTGGTTTGACAGGGACTGCTCCAAGAGCCTTCGGCAATTGAAGGTGGCCCTGAAGCAGGTCCCAAGAGACAGGAGTCTTGTAGTAGCCTGTAGGTAGGCATTAACTAAGCACAAACATGCCTTGTGGGAACTAGCCTGGGAGGAACTAACCCACACGAGTGAGTGTGGAGATCACACTCTCTCTTCTGGAGGGTAGCAAATAGGTCTTGTTTTGCGAACGAGACAGGACCAGCAATATGTACCCATATTTCCGAGCAACAGTGGGAAGCTCACTTTGAGGGGTCTACAATTTTGGGGAGGTGGTGGAGGGTGAGGTAAGGGTACACACAGTGACTGGGAGGACTCCCATGGTCTTCACCTTGAATGAAGTAACCAAGGGCATATGGGTGTTAACACTCAACAAGGCTACAAGCCCTAATGGGATCCCTCCAGACCTGTTCCTGGCTGATGTTGAGTTCCGGGGCCCCCTTCTGACCCAGGTCTTGAATGCAGCGGCACGGGGAGAGATGCTGCCGTGATTGTGCCCGTGTTCAAGAAGGGGGATAAGGATAACCCCCAGTGCTATTGCCCCAACTCATTGATCGATGCGGTAGTAAATGTCCTCGGGAGGGTTATACTTAACAGGCTGATGGCATGGTCGCATGCTAATGAAATCCTGTCTGATGTCCAATATGGCTTCAGGCCAGGGAGGTCTACGTCTGACCAATGTTGCCATCTTTACCTAATTATAAATAAGCATATCATAACCCAGCCTGAATCCCTCCATCTGGCATTCATGGACCTAACATCCACATTTGACAGGGCTAACCGTGCAAAACTATGGGCCCTGGTCATTGAGCTAGGAGTGGAATTGAATATAGTGGCTCTCTTGGCGGACCTACATTCAGACACCTCAGCCTCTGTGCATTTTTCGCAAGGTGCTGCCCGCACCCAGCCTTTTCCGACTAGCAGGGGTGTCTGGCAGGGATGGAATCTCGCACCAGTCTTGTTCACCCTTTATGTTAATGGGCTCGAGCAAGCCTTTTTTCGGTCCATGCAGACCGCTCAAGGGTAGGTGCGAGGCCTCTCCCGGTATTACTATGTGCCGATGACGCAGCCCTCATGGCCCGTGCGGCTAGAGGGCTGCAGCTTCTTATAGAAACATTTGTTGCCTTTATGGGCAGCTTGGACCTGGCTTTGAATTTATCTAAATCCTATGTCATGATAGTAAGTCCACGGTCTACAAGCTCTAAGACCTTTAAAGTGGGCCACCATACTCTAGGTAAAGTCTCATCCTTTCCTTATTTAGGATGCTATTTGATGCTAAGAACAAGTGGAAGCCTCTTATTGAGAGAAAGTGAGCTGACCTTGTGAAAACTACTGGGGCAGTGGCTGGTCCCCGCATGTCCTGTTTAAGATTTAATAGCTAAATGTATCTCTCAGATTTGGTTTGGCAGCGAGATTTGGGGGTATGTGAAGACTGACATAATCCTGGCAGCAGAAAATACATTTTTAAGGCGACTTGTTCAGGTTCCACAATGAACCCCGGCTTTTTCAGTTTATGCTGAACTTGGAATTAGCTACCTAGCTGACAGAGTCGCTCTTAGCCCTCCGCTTTGCTGGCTAAAGGTCTGGACCAGGGAGGACTTAAAGCTTAACAGACTGATTCTCTCAAACCATTTGTCCATTGACACCACGTATAGAATCCCCTGGATAGTCTATGTGAAAGCAACTTTTGCCTCCTTAGGGAGAGCGGACATATATTCAAGCCCCCACTTACTCTTGTCCCGAGACCTAAAAGGAGTAAATCGTTGTTCCTTGAGCAGGCCCTGTTAATCAGAGAAGAGGCAGAATTAATAAAACCCTTGGTGAGGAGACACATGCTCTTAAAGACTGTTCAGGACATGGAGCATTACTTAATCCAGGTATCCAATAGGTGCAATAGGTTTTTATTGGCCAGGTTTCAATTTAACCAACTACACTACCTCCTGGCCTCACCCAGTGGATGAGCTCAACCTGGATGTAGGTTGCCCTGTGGTTGCCACAAGAGGTCCGTGCAGGATTCCCTGCACTTTGACATGTTTTATAACTATTATAGTAGGATCCGAAAGCAGTTTCTAGTCCCACTGTTGAAAACTCTGAATTTTATCCAAGTACGACCTGCTTTTGGGTACTTGCAGATGCTTTGTAATGAACATGTTTCATTTGCTGTGGTTAGTTTTTAATGAGCCGCTTTGATGTTCAGGAGATTGAGACCTGACTGATTATTGTATCAATGTACAAGGTGTCCATTTTAACGTGCTTTATTGGAAACTGGATTTTTTATTATGTATTAAATGTAGATGTGTGATATATGTATGTTATTATGATTATTTACCGTGTTCTTTTGTGGTTGATGTGGTCAACCAAATAAAGATTTAAAAAATAAATATATATATTTAAACTGAAGGTTTTGACTTGTCAAAAGGGTATACTTTGACAAGTCACATTGCACTTTTTACACTGCTACAATCAGGCTACAATGGTAGGCCTGAAGCCATGTTTGCACTGCCACTGTCGTGGTTGGCACAACAGGTGCTGCAATCTACTAGTGGCATCTAACTTTCAGGCCCTGGCTACATTTTATACTATAGACCAGGGACTTACAGGCAAGTTAAATCTACCAATTAGCAGTATGCCAATTCAATCATGTTTAAAGGGGGAGCACAAGCACTTAAATACTGGTTAGCAGGGCTAAATTGCATGGAGTTCTAAATACAGCAAAACAGTTAGGGCAAAAAGCTGGGGGGGCATCATGTAAAAGATGGTGACCTCCTACAGCAGCTATGTTTTCTTCGAACCAGTAGATAAGCTGGTAAGGGAACTTGATGTGGCTGTTCTGAAGCCTTCGACAAGGAAAGGTGTTTGCGGAAACTGATTGACCCTCAGTCTCATTCCTTTGAATCCAAGTACATCTCTATATAGTAATCCTTTGATGCACTCTATATACCCAATCTTTACGTTGTTTTTTTCTTTATAAATATTTTTATTGTATTTCAATTTCGTGAGAAACATACAACCAGCACAACGATAACAACAGGTCGCACTTAGGTCAATCATGGAAATTCTAATCATCTCAGCCCGGTGAATACACACGTGTTGTCAAAGGATAACGGGTGCTAAGGTAGAAAGCTCTCTCCCTCTATTGTACTGAAAGTATCACAGTTCCCCCACAGCACTCCCATTGCAAGTCTTCGATGGCTATCCAGCCACAGCTAGCTCCGCTCTCCGTCATCTGCAGTCCATGGACCTTCATCACAGCAAGCTAAACCATAGTGGTTCAGGCAGTTGCTCCATATCTTAGTGAGTTTCTTTTGGCACCCTCTACTCAAGTATGTGATCCTTTCAGCTAAAATATACAGGTCCATGCCTCTCCTCCATCCGTGCAGTGTCGGAGTATCTTGTGTACCCCAATGTCTTGCTACATAACTCTTCGCCAGGACTAGGCCCAGGGTGCTAAAAAGCAACTGAGGTCTGGCCATGTCAACATCGCATGGAATGCCCAGAAGGATGTATTTCGGGTCTGCTGGGAGGGATGCCTTCAATATCGCATTCAGCTCTTTAATTATCGCACACAGTAAGACTGTATTTACGGGCAACCCCATAGCTTGTGTAGGAAGTCCCCCCATTGCGGCCAGGCAGCTCAGTCAGCACAAGGTCTCGGCCCGACCCATTTTGTGCAGCCTCCCTCTATCGTAATACACCCTATAAAGGATTTTATACTGAATGAGACACAGTCTGGCTTTAATCGCCACCTCTCTAGGGTGCATCAGGGCCGCCTCCCAGTCTATGTCTTTCATCGCTACCAGCTTGCCGTCCCACGCCTCCCTGAGTTTAATAAGGGTATCGGGCATATTGTTATTTATCATCTTATAGGTGAGCGACATAGCCTTGGTTGTGAGCTCTTCCTGCAGTAATCGCCCCCTCAAGTAGTGCATATTCCGGCAGGTCTGTCCCCCCCACTCCCTCCACTCTCCATGCGTGCCGCATCTGGGCGTACTTAAGGAATTGGGAGCTATGTAGCTTAAAGTCAGTACAGAAGATGGAGAAGGATTTGAAATCTCCCCTGTTGATTATATCCCCGACAGTAGAGATCCCAAGTGTATCCCAGGCTTCAATGCCTTGGAGCCTACCCAACTTCTTTAAGCTAATTTCCTTTCCACAGCACCATCGCCCTAGTAATCTTATGGGCCTATCCCAATGTTCTAATAGCCCTTTCCCACACTTCCACAGTAACACGTGTTGCAGGGAGCAGCTTATGAGTCCCCTTTCCTCCATATAAATAGTTTAGGAACATGTGGGGTGTCAGTATCTCTCTTTCTAATCTGTAGGTGAGATGATCCCAGGCTACGTGCATCCAGTTGTTGATGGGGGTTAGATGAGCTGCCCAGTCATAGGCTTCAATATCTGACAGTGCCAGCCCCCCATTGTATGGATTACGTTGTAGTGTCTTTAGGGCAATCCTTGGGTGCCCACTCAGCTACAACAGTGAGCGGAGTTCGGAATCTATTTCCCTAAATATCATTCTGGGGAGAGGGTGGTATGTATTCTGGAAGATATATAGTAACTGGGGCAGGGTGATCATTTTAAACATGGCCACCCGGCTCATTATGGTGAGAGGTAGATCACTCCATCTGTCCGCGTCTTGCCGAAAGTTCGTTAAAACCAGCAGAATGTTATGTCTGCAGCAGACCCTTGCGTGGGGTATAAGAAAGACATCAAGTTATTTAAAGCCCTCTGTGGCTACTTGCAGGTCCCCTGGCAGGGGAGGCCACTCCACTATTTAGCCAGGGCAATGCAATACTGACTTGTGCCAGTTAATCCTGTAGCCTGAAAACCGGCCATAGTCGTCCATTATTTGGAACACTGTGGGGAACGTAGTGTCGAGTTCTGTCACAAATAGGAGGATGTCGTCCGTGTATAGGGATATCTTCTCCTCCACACGATCCTCAGGGGTAACCCTGTAGCCCTGCACCCCATGGTGCTGCCTAATCATACATGCTAGGGGTTCCACTACTAGCGCGAATAGAAGTGGGGACAGGGGGTCTCCCTGCCTAGTCCCATGGGCAATAGGGAAATCTTGGGAAAGCCTCCAGTTGACTCACACAGCCTCTTTGGGGAGGTGTATAGCAATGCCACCCATTTCCTAAAGTTCGGGCCGAACCCAAATTTAACCAAAGTGGAATCTAAAAAGGGCCAATGCACTGCGTCAAATGCTTTTTTGGCATCTAATGACAGAAAGACATGTGTAACGTCATGGTCCTTGACCGTCATCAACCAATTATGTGTTCTACGGAGATTCCATCGGGTGCCCCGGCCGGACATGAATCCAGATTGGTCACAGTGGATGAGGGTCATTATAACGCATAGAAGTCGAGTTGCACCTAGTATTTTAACCTCTGTGTTCAGCAAAGAAATGGAGCGATATGAGTCACACCTGTCTCTGGGTTTACTTTCCTTATGTATGGTCACTATGGTAGCTGTCCAAAGGTCTAATGGAAGGGTACCCTCATTATAGGCGTCCTGGTAGAGGCTTAGGAGGCGCAGGCTTAGTAAGTCTTTGCATCTTTAATGGAGCTCAGCGGGTATTCCGTTCGGGCCAGGGGTTCTTCCCGGGCGTTGCCGAGCCACAGGTTCTCCAACATCCGTGAGCGTCAAGTCTCCATTGCGTGCTTTCATATCATCCTTTTCTAGTCTAGGGATCTGAATGTCTTTTAGGTAGTCATCAATAGCAGCTGGGCCGCTGAGTGGTCTCATTCCATAGAAGTCTTTATAGTGTTTGGCAAATGCCATCACTATTTGCTCATCAGTGGAGAGAGTCACTCCCTGGTCGTCCACGATAGATCTCACCCATCTAGTCTCTGCTTCTTTCCTACTCAGCCAGGCCATCAATTTTCTGGCTTTGTCGCCGACCTCATAGAGTCGGTGTAGTGTGGCTAGCCTCTGCTGTTTCGCCTCATCATGAGCCAATTTGCAATATTCCAGCCTAAGGGCTTCTAATTGCAGGGTAGTCAGTGGATCTGGCATGGCCATGGCTTGCCCCTCTAGGGCAAGTATCTGGATGCTCTAGCTGCTCTAGTTTCTCCCTTCCCTTTTTCTTTTCCCATGCTATCCGGTTCTGGGCCCTGTCTCGCATTACCGTTTTATATGCCTCCCACAGCATGACTCCAGAGGCTACCGTGATCTTGTTTTCAGTAAAGCAAATCTCAGTGTCAGCCCGAAGGCCACGTATGATTACACTGTTCTGTATGTCCCATGTGTTCAGTCTTTTTTTATCAAGATTGCAACCCCTCATGACCCAGAGGTGTAACCCGCGTGAGCCAGCACTACATACGTCCCCCTCCCCAGGATTCTGCACTGGATGCCCTGGAGGTGTGTCTCCTGGAGCATCACCACGTCCGGGTGCAGGCGCTTTATGTATTGTGTGACCAGCCCCCGTTTGATCATATCTCTGAGGCTGTTAACATTCCACATTAGAACCGTAAGGGCCCATTTCTCTACGGGAGCTGAGATAGATTTGTCAGGAACCTAAGGGATATCACCATCATGTGTACCCATCTCTGGGGCATACTCTCCACCTCCGCCGGGCCACCACCTCAGATCCCGTGCGACTAAAATAAACAAAATAATAACAACCCCTCTTCTCCCCACCATCCCCCTCCTTACCCTCGAGATCTTCTCACAGCACATAAACCCATGGCTATAAAGCAACCGTGTGTAAGAAGAGAAGGAGAGGTCTGTCGCCCACCCCACTGATTGTCGATGCAATGCCTGCAATCACCCACTACATAAGAACAAGTATAAGAGCAGGTCTTCGCAGGACCAGTGTACCCCTTCAGATACAAGTCCCAATGAACAAGCTGTAAACGCTCAGGATGTTGGTTTATAGCTACAGGTCCTTGGCCTGTATTTTGATGCCAGTTCATGCATTCTGGGTCTAGCATATACCTCTTTGGTGATGATTGGTCAGTCTCTGCTCCACGTTCCAGTGCTGCGATTCCGGCGGCCAATGAATGTGTACTTTTATCCCCAGAGGATTCTGCCGGCCCATCCGAGCCAACATGGGAATCCCGCTGGCTAGATCTATCTGTGGCCCAGTCGTCTCCCGCAGCCAGATGCCCTTCCACCTCCGCAAGACCCCTCATTCCCCTACTGGTCCCCCTCAGTACATAGGGAGTCTCTTGGTCTGCTCGCCTCAATCCCGGCTTGGTCTTCCTTTTCGTCCATGTCATGTCCCTGGTTCTGACCTCTGGATATCGAAGCAGTTGTCGATCCTGGTTTTGTTATCCTGGAGGGCGTAGAACCGGTCTCTCCTCCATCCAGGCCCACGCATCCTCCGGTGTCTGGAAGAAATGGGTTTTGCCCTTGTATATGACTTTCAAATTTGCAGGGAAAAGGAGCATGTACTGTATCTGCAGCGCTTTGAGTTTCGCTTTAACGGAATCAAAGGTCCTCCTTTGGCACTGGACCTCATGGCTGTAATATGAGGAGATCATGATTTTAGAATTTTCATGGCGGGCTTCTCCCATGTGTTGCACCTCCCGTAGGATCATGTCTGATCAAGAAAGTTGAGGAACCTCGCTAAGATGGGTCTGGGTGGAGCCCCAGCTTCACAGCGGCTTCACAGTCAGTGCCCTGTGGGCCCATTCAATTATGAAGCAAGTGGAGAAATGTTCTGGCATTATGATATTTTTTAGCCATGCAGCTAGGAACAAAGGCACACTGGTTCCCTCTACTCCTACCGGGAACCCCATGGGGCGTAGATCATTCCTGCATGCCCTGTTTTCAGCGTCGTCAATATACCATTGTAGTTCCCATTAGAACTACAGAGCTCTGCTACCCCTTTTTGAAGGTCCTTGACTACATCCTTAACCTCCGAGACTCGATTCTCCGTGTCAGTCACTCGTTCGGAGACATTACAAAGGTCCTGCCTAAGTAGTGTGACCTCAGAGCGTAATTTCCCAATCCTGTTTTCCAATGCTTCTTTGGAGGACTGTGTTGCATGGAGCAGAGTAGCCATGTCAGGTAGTGGCTGTACAGCTTCCTGTGGGGTCGCCACTTTAGTATATTGGTCCATTTTCCCTTGCCTTGGGGGTTTACAGTCCTTATTTTTAGCCATCATTGCAGACAAGCAGGAGCCAATGTGGGGGCAGGGCTGGGGTACGTCAGGGCTTCCAGTCCATTACCAGGCAGTGGGGAGGGATATCACCTGCCAGGCTCAACACAGAGGCAGGTGGATGGAGCCAGAGTACTACACCTCCCAGGCAAGGCTTCAAGGAGCTGCCACTTGATCCAGCATGGTAACGAGCAGGGCAATTGCCCCTTGCCCAGTCCCTCTACACTCCTGGAGTCCCCAACTCCAAGTCCTGTCACAGCTTCAACTCCAGTCCCACAGGGCCAAGCACCAATTATGGGGGGCCAGGCAGCGGAGCCCGACAAAGTTCCACTACACAGTTCTCCTTGGCGGGGGGATCGCCACCAGCGGACACACCCCAAGAGAGGGGGACGAAGATCACAGCATTGCCCACCTGATTAGGGCTCAAGGAGCTGCCACCTGCTCCATCACGGACACCAGCTTCTGGGTCCTCTTCTCCCTCGCAGCCCTCCAATTCCCGGTTGGCGCTGTGGATCGACACAACAGTTATGGCAAACCAGGCGATAGGGCTCCTGCCTCTAACCCCTGTTTGCTCTACCCTCAGTTCCCCTCACCAGCTGGGCGGTCACAAATCGGGGCAGCCTTAGGGGATCGCCCCCGCGGTCCAGGGGCATGGTCCGGGCCTCCTCTCTTCCCCCGCTCCACTCCACACACCAGGAGACCACTCCGCGCCCTGCCAGTCTCCACTCCCTCAACCGCTCAATCTCTCTCACTTGCAGGGTAACTAGGAACAGGTGAGGCACTTACTGCAGAGACCAGTGGGGAGGACACAGGGGCTTTATCTTCCAGGGCGATGGCCCCTGTCAGGCACCCGCTCGGGGGCTCACAGTCTCTAGGTAGGTTCAGAAGCGCAATCAGGCCTGCGAGACGCCTCTGCTGCGGGCCCGCCTCGCAACTCAGTCCACGGCTCCTCTCAGTCCCAGCAGCAATCAGCCTGAGCCTCCAGTGCAGCTGCGTTACACCTCCCTGGGCAGCACCACGCAGGGTCTCCTCTGGGCGGCTCCTTGTTCTGAGCCCCCATTCCACTTATCTCACAGAGGCCACTGTACTAGGCCGTGGCCATGCAGCCCCTGTCGCCCGTGTGGTGTGGGGAAAGGGGGGGATGGACCAGGCCTGCTACCAGCCAATTCAGGGCCTGCCAACCAGGAAGGGTAGGGACCTCACCCAGCAGCCGGCAATTCCGACTCGGGTCAGCACTGGTCCTCCGTCAGAGGCAGTTAGAACAGGAACTCCGCCCTCTTGCAAGTGGGTAATCGGAGCGGCTGTCTACCTCTCCGCGTGCCAGTCCACACTTCAATGGAGGGTGTTCAGTGTCAGGTAGGGAACTCCCCAACGCAAGCCGTGCAGGGCACAGCCCTGGGTGCTTCAGAACAGGCTGGATTCAATATGGATTTTAGCTCCGGCCCGGAGCTCACTGAAAACACGTCCTACTCGGCCATGTTGTTGGCCATACCCCCACACTCTTCACATTTTTGAACGCCTTCAGAATAAACAATTCATAATGAAACCTGCGGTCCTTTCACTTTTATTCTGTGCACAATTGCTGTTGCTTAAAAAATATAACTGAGAAATCCAGATATTAATTTATATGACACCTTGCTCATCATTAAAAACAATATCTAGAAAGCAGCATGCTAAAATAAAACATTAATATATTCGAGCAAGCTAAATCATCACATTGCAGTGAAACAAATACTTCAACAACATAAACATTTGGTACATTTGCATTTAGAACATATACATAAATAAATGAACATGTATAATCTAAAAGGGAAATAACTAAAATGGAACATTTATGAAAATTATAAATCACCAGAATGATAATTAAGCCAATGCTATGGATATATGTTTATGTATTTATGCCCACTAATAAATACAAACTAGGATATAATATTCTTTTTCAATTATTGCTGCTTGGTACAAAGAGTCAAAATCCAAATAAGATTAAAACCACTAAACTGATTTAAAAACAAAAAGTAGTACCTTTTGACTGTCTCGTTTAATTATATTTTGTCTATGATAACACACGTATATTTTCACACTTACAGCATCAGGGGAAAAGAGCCCAGATGGGAATAATCATGCTTCTTCTGTAGCAGAAGAGATATAAAAGAGTCAGAATGCAGTGAAGATTAATGAATTGTTTCCCGATATCGGTGATGGTGAGAAAGACATAAGTCTCTCAAAAAATGATGACATTAAAACCACAGGTGAATATGGTGTCAGAGTGTCAGTGTCGAAGATGATGTAAAGACATCAATTGAATCCAAGAACGCAGACACTGTTGGCAGACTGGTGCTTACCAAGGTCGGCATGGGTGGTTATGGCCCAGGTGATGGTATTGATAGATTGTTGTATAGTTTTTTTAACGCATTTCAGTGCAGTATGCTTGATGCCCCTGATGAGTTGAATTATTTCCCAAATCTCAAAGGATATTATTAGCAGTTGTTCCAACAGATTGTCCAGATGAACTGTTTCAAAACAAATCATGCACTCGTAAACAGGTCTTACTTGGGGAGCTTGAAATTTGTGAAATGAAAAAGTCAAGGTTTCGCCTAACCTGTTCAACAGGTCTTCTCCAAAGTAGAATGCCATTGCTTCACAACACTGTTGTTCAGTCAGGTAGAATTCACTTTCATACATGTTGGCATGCATGCTGGCTTTATTTCTTCACAAGAAAAATAAGAATTGCAACCATCAGAAGTGTAGTTGAGATTCCACCCAACATATTTGAAAATAAAGAACTGTAGAAGAAAGGAATGAATCCAAAAATAGTCTTAAAGCCAGTGATCTTAAAAACATGGGCTATTCTTTTTTTTGTTGAAGGCATGAATTATGGTGTGTAAGACATCAGAAAAATGTGTCAGAAACTGAGGGGCATATTTACAAAGCAGTGAAGGAGTGCGGCGTTAGCCTTCTTGGCTTAACGCCGCGCTCCTCCATTTCTGAAACACAGGGCTGGGCCGTATTTACAACAATACGATGCAGCCCTGCGTTTCTCCCTGCGCTGGTGCTAAATTTAGCTGCGTAGCATCAACGCAGGCACCCTTGCACACATTAAGTGGCTTAACACTGCCTTGTAAATAAGGCGAAGCCTGTATCGCCACCACAACGTCAAAAAAAGTGACGTTCTGGTGGCAATAGGGGCTTGTAAATATGCCCCTGAGCCTGCAGGAGCTGCTAAATTACAGAGACAGATCAGGCAGTTTGCAGACCAAATGTTTCTGACACAGAGGTTAAAGACACCTCTTTCTGTGTTACAATCACAAGCTTGTTAAATTTATTAATTAAAGTGTGTATTTATCATGTCTACCTTTGGCCAAGGAACACTTGCACACAGCTTCTCTGGGGAGGATAATATTAAACACCACAGTGTTTCACTGTGTTTTGAACACTTAATATTTAGACAAAGCAGGGGGTCAGCCCACAGCCAGATTTATCTGTTCTAATTAGACATGAACCGTTTCCAGGAGTGAATGATAAAAATGAATAAATTAGTCAGATGCTGCAAGGGATATTCAGTAGCAATGAGCAACAGGGGTGGCACAAAAACCATCTGGAGTCTGGGGCAGTCAAACACAAGGTGTTCACAAACAAGGCTGGGCTTCAAAGCATCATACAAAGTGATAGAGTTACAAAGGAGTGAGTGTCCTAGTGGGTTAGCGCATGCTGATGTATTGTTTCATACTAACCCACAAATGTGTGTTTTTGATAATCATAAATATGGGAAGCAGTGATTGACAAGTAAATTACCCCTTACAGGAGTCACTTAAGCTGTGTATCATCTATTACAGAAAATGGGGTGCTCTCTATATGTTCAAGTTCGAAAAAGGTTGTACAGTGCATCCTTTTTGAAGATTGTGCTCTGTCTTGTGATCAAAGTATAAAAGAGAACATGGCTGCATAATTTAGGAGCTCTCTATTTGTTACCATTTAATTATGTTATTGTCTGCAGCTGAGCCTGCCCCTGGAGCAAAAGAAATAATCATTACTTCAGTTCATCAGCGCTACAAGTGGCTTCTTGTTTGTTGTTGGTTCCATGACGGATGCCTTTTCACACCATGGGCATATATCTGGATTGCTATTGGAGTTCTGTCCATTCTAATGTGGGTTAAAATGTTGATTATAATCTTTCTCTTGGTACATGGGAGCTACATTACTGACAAAACAGGGCCATTTCTTGTGTCCAATAATTGTGGTTCCATGTGGGGCACCAATGATACATTTTCTGGACTTTTCTCTAGAGCACAGCACACAAATGAGTTTTCGTGGCCCTCTGACACTAAGGACATAGTCAATATACCAACAGCGAACTCAGTGGACGGCAACCACCCGCAACCCACTGAGCATTAGATAACAATCAGTACTGTGAGACTTGGCAGAGATAATTAGCAGAACCAAAATTCTCATGAACAGAAGTAGGAATATCTTTTCAAGATTTGTTACATTTAAAATTCTATTCTAGTGCACACTTTATGTATTGTAACTTTTATAAAAAAATAAATAAAATGGCAATTATACTTGCTATTGAATGAGGGTAACTACCGCAGGGAACATGTATCTTACAACAAAGTACCCCAATAATGTGTCCATAGCAATATCATAACCATGTGTTGGTATTATAGGGCTTCTATATTTCAATGCCCCAAACTCCTCCTTTTCCTTCGCTAACTAAGGTAAACTTAGCACCAAATGGGGCTTACTCAAATTTTATAGATGGTTCACCCATACATATCTTTTCTGAACAGCGGAAGCAATGTTCAGTAAAGAAACAGCAGCTACTGTTCTTGTCTCTGTGTCTTGGCAGCTATGTTGTCCTTGTACTAGCAGACAAATTGGTACAGGGACATGTGTCTCCTCCATTGCCTTCAGCAAGGAAAGGTGTTTAAGGCTACTAAATGACCCTCAGTCTCATTCCACTGGATCTAACTTCCTCTTGATTTAATAATATTGTGTTCCAGTTTATATACTCTGTTGACACATTGCTGAACATCTTCAAAATAAACAATAAGGAAGCCCTTCTAAGCTTTCACCTATATATATTCTTTGAAACATTGCTAACTAAACTTGGGGTGGGAACATTTTCTCGCCTTTTTGTCTTTAAGAAGTAGCTATTTCCCACTGCTTTTGTGTGCTCCTCAAGTAGGGGTGTGTGTTGCCAATGTCTCTAGCAACTCTGGGGAAATAAACTGGTTTCAGACATGCACTCAGTGATTCCTGTTACCCAAAAAAAGTCCTTGTTGAAATACAGATCAATCTTCTACAAAACAGGATCCTTCGGTGTTACAGTGTTTCTACTATGAGGTTTACTACTCTCTGTTCCCCAAAGCAGGCTTGTCACTTCTAGGTTCTCCCCTTCACATCACAACTTCTTCACCCTTCATTGGGTTTCGTACTTGAAAACTTTCTCTCCGAGACTCTCCGTTGTACCACGCTTTAGGGTTGACTACCATTTGGACTGCAAGAGTTCCAAGAATCTCAAATTACATCCTCCATTCCCGCAGAGAATTCAGCTTATACTTATTTGGTGTTCTTTTGCCATATCTCACTTTGCATCCTCTCTGCACCCTTGACACTCCTCCCTTCATTTAGGGGAAACCATGGTTGTTCACTCTCAGTTTTTGTGAGCTTCTCTTACAAGAAGAGAGCCAGGAAGCAGAACCCCCTCTGGAACGGAGCAGAGGGAAACCACGGTCTACACTATCTTGGTTGTGGTCAGGACCCCTCTACTTGATTTTTGACCCAACTGTGTCCCTATGGTTCTGATGCAGCAGAAAGGGGCTTTGCCAAATTTTACCATCAGGACCCAATTTATTACCTAGCAGTCCCTTTCATGCTGCGTGAGTTTAAAACAAGTTACCGAATTTCTACTATCTACAATGGTCATCTCTCCTCTCGATGAATCTTGTATAGTTGACAGGGATTGGCAAAGGATTGACAGAATTCTAACAATGAGGACCTAAATAAAGAAATAATCATTCAATATAACCAAATTGACATTAATAAAGACAGACTCTGATTACTTATCAATATGCTTTATCAAAATTAATGTGAATGCTCATCAAGTATAATACAGCTTGAATCATAGATCACCATACAAGAGAAACAACAATATAGTAATTCATAATAACATCTCAAAAACCATGTCATGAGAGAGTGGATAGGCGAAGAGACAAAAGATAAAGAACATTTGCAAAATAAGATTAATGCAAATTCAGAATATCATACGAACCGATAGCAAAAACGCTAGAAGTCTGAAAAGCTACTCTCTGGCCGGAAGAGTAAGCTGGGGCACCCTCAAGAAGGTATGAGGAGCAAAGTCAAAGAATCAGGATCAGCAGAACAACAGCCAGCCAGTTAAGTTAGGAAACAGCAACACAGCTCTCTCCTCTCGCAAAGTCAAACTCTCATCCCAAGCCTGCCTAACTATAAATTCTATCAGTAGTAATTATACCCTACTTCACTAAAGATCCAACCCCCATGTATCAATACACAAAAAATCCTCAAATCCCATTGGACTAGGCCAGGGGGTGTCTGGTTACTCCACTTTCAGTGTACCTAACTTTCAACAGTTCCTTTGTCTTTAGAGAGCTTTTGTCATTGTCCTTCAGCAGAGGAAACTCCGATAATCTCTTCCACGGCTTGCACATTTCTCCAACTCGCTAATGTATCAAACTCATAGTACAAGTGTCCACATACTCCGGTCGGCAATGAAATTCCATTCATAACGTTCGTTACTTCCCCCACACAGCCTTGACCATTCAGGAACTCACGAAGAACAAAATCCATTTCTTTGCAGCCTACGTTTCAGAAAGCAAATTAAAACCTAAAAACACTCTTGAGGCCTTCTCTGCAGAACAGTAAAATGTGCTCTAGGGAAAACAAATACACATGTGATTATCATAGTCACTTTACAAAACTACACTATTAATGCTTCTTTGCATTTTTTTTTACGTTATGCTCATTATTTCCAAATGGTTAGTGGAAAAGAAAATATCATGTCTCCTTTAAACTTATGGCTTCTATTATTATTTTCTTTGGCTGTTATTTCTGCAATATTCATTCACATTTGCGGCCTACTACAAAAGCACTGGATATACTGATTTCTTTCCAGCACGCATTTGCGCAATTTCATCTCACCTTATTAGTTTTACACTGTTAATTTTCACACCATTTTGTTAATAATCCACACAATGAGAAGTTTGATCCGAGCAGGTTTTAATTTCGCAAAACCCTGCTCCATCAATCCGCCCTTTGATGGCGACTTGAGCCATCATAAAAAAAACAAAAATCTGATTGTCATCAAGTCATTTTACCTAGAAAGCAGTAGTTTTCTTCTGTTTCAACCTAACCCCATCTATATCTTTTACTATTTCATAGTAATTTCCTCTTCTGTCTTCCAACTCTATTTCTTCTCTCTTTCTCTTTCTTTCTCTCTGTTTAGTCTCTAGTGTTTGTTTCTTGCACTTACAACACTTACAGATTAATACCAGCGTTAATATCCCTGTAGCAACAGCAACTATTGGCGTTAGTATTCTTCCTAGCAAGCTATTACCAAAAGCAGAAAACCAGTTACCCACTGAAGAGAAACCCTTACCAAGTCTCTCCCAAGCACCATCAACCTTCAGTTCAGTTTAATCTTCCCATAAATGTGTAATGTTTGTAATATATCCCTCCAGGTTCTTACTTTTGTCAGGGATATATGTGGAAGACTGTTGAATTTTCAACATACTACAGACTCCGCCCTCTTTTGCCAATAATACGCCAAGAGCGAGCCGATTTTGTAAAACCATTGATCTCATTGCCACCATTTCTGTATCAATCATTAAGAACCCACCAGCAGTGTTTGTTGATAAACGATCAACCACCGTGGACAATTTTCTAATTTTATGTGAATTCAAGATTACTCTGACTGAAGGTATCAATGCTCCAAAAACTTCACCCACAATTTCAGCAGCACTAATTCCCCTTTTATTTTGAGTTAGTCCACTTTTCTTTTCATTGGTTCCATGACTTTTAGCCATGTGATACAGCTTTGGGAAGACAATCCCCATATAACAACACCCATACCAGCGTGCAGGTAACCTATAATAGGCATTCTTACCACACACATAATATATCCCAGGGAAAACCGGATCCGTACCGCCTTTTATTCCCCAATCCCCTGTAATCAGGAAAGTATGTTCACATTCACTAGAACCAATGAAGTGATTGTTATAGTCCGTTTTTTTGTCTAAGTAAGCAAAGCTTTCCCCTATGATGCCAATCCAGTGTCATTGAAGCATATGTTTCACCCTTTTTGTAATTATCTTCTCTAAAAGCCCAAGGAGGTATATGGGACTTTTGCTCAGCAGCCTTTTTCTTAAAATTCTGTCTTCTATCTTCCACTAAATTTATGAATTCAATCTCCTCCTGACGCAAACAACAGGTTAAATTATTACAATGTGCATACACAGTATCTATCGTTTTAGTAGTATGGAAGACTTCTCCAAAATATTCAGCTTTTTTCTCACTGCTCACCATGTTCATATTCTTTCTAATAGGCACTTCAGAAAAGACTAAATCATAATTTGAATAGTAATACTGCAAGTAACCTTTTTCATAGAACAGACTTGTTAGTACACTACACAAGACTCCATATGTTAAAGGTAGGTGATGATAGGTCTCCCCCTCAGACACAGACAACGGTAATTGCATGCACACGCAACAATCTCTTTCATCCATAGTATCCATATACTCGTACAATAATTTAGTAAAGACATTTAACAAAAAATCATGAATTGAATTATCTTGGTGTAAATTATCACCTGTTAGTTTCTTAATGTTAGTCTGTGGATCTTCTTTAAGATTTTCCACATCTATTTTTTCACTCACCAAATTATTAGTAATATTATTTTTATTAGAGTACATAAAATAAGGCACAACAACAATTAATGTTAACCAAACAAACATCATTAGTAAAACACTGATAAAGCAAGCATTAATACATCTATGTTTAAAACTTTGATTTTGATATCCAGTCTCTTGAGATTTTGCCCTTGCCATTTTCTAGAAAAATCAAAAACTAAACAAAACAACAAAAAAAGTGTAAAAATGTGTAGTGTATCGCCACAGCCTTTAACTGATTTCCAGCTTAATTTTCAGCACTTTACAGAACAGCTTTTTCAATTTCTACTTCACCCTTAATTTCAACACAGTTCATTTAGGGTGGCTCGTAACTGTTTCTGTGGCTTGATTCTGTATCTGTCTTTTCTTAGCAATGATTTGTAGCTTTAACTTCTTCAGTCACCACATATGTCCATTCAGGTGTTGTGTACTTCTTGTTCGGAACTCTTCCTCTTTTTGTTCTCCGAACTGTATCTTCTTCTGAGTCACTTTGTTCTGTTTGGCTCGATACTTCTATTATTGTATTTGGAACTTTTTCATTAGAGTGTATTTCAGTCTTTTCACTCCCTTTGGCCATATGTCTCCTTTTCTTGCCTTTTTTACTTGCACAGAGTCATCAGATTCAAGACTCAATTCGGAACTTCTTTTATTTGCTTCCTTTCTTGCTTGCACTTGCTCTTGAATCAAACTCTCCTCTGCATCTGGAGGCAGAACGCATTTACCGCCTGTGAACGGTTCGGTTCATGTTAGAAGGAACTTAGATTTTAAAAGATAGCAGTATTTCGTTTTTAAAATAACTTTACTATTTTGCACATTTTTTAAAAATTGTTAGAATTGGACTGTCACTTGTGCACGCTGTGTATTGCTGCTTGGGGGAAGGAGCTGTGTTTAATGCTCCGGGAGGGAACACCTTAGAGCGGGCACGATCATTCTAGGTTAGCGGTCTAGTTGCGACCGCCTCCGCATTACCCACAGTTCTTAAGGGCGGATGACGCGGCCGCGCAGCGAGGCAGAACGCATTTACCGCCTGTGAACGGTTCGGTTCATGTTAGAAGGTACTTAGATTTTAAAAGATAGCAGTATTTCGTTTTTAAAATAACTTTACTATTTTGCACATTTTTTAAAAATTGTTAGAATTGGACTGTCACTTGTGCACGCTGTGTATTGCTGCTTGGGGGAAGGAGCTGTGTTTAATGCTCCGGGAGGGAACACCTTAGAGCGGGCACGATCATTCTAGGTTAGCGGTCTAGTTGCGACCGCCTCCGCATTACCCACAGTTCTTAAGGGCGGATGACGCGGCCGCGCAGCGGGCGCGCCGCTGGCAAGCCCGTCTGCGCCCGTCCGTGCCCGACCGGGCCCAGGGGCCAGATCCCCTGGATCCCCGTGGAGAGGTAGGCTCCAATATACCTCAGAGGAGCTGCATGACCTCAGAGAATTGGTGTCACATAAATGTAGGCATTCCATTGAGCCTATAAATATGAGGAATAAATGTCCTCATTGCCCTTTTGAGCTAGGCTCCTTGACCACGTTCCCAATCATTAACATCCGTCCGCCACAAACGGTTTTCAAAATGTGTTTACTGAATTGCCGGTCGATGCCTAAACATGCTATTGAACTTCGGCTTTTACTGGACGAACAAGATCCAGATGCCCTGTTTCTTACCGAAACATGGCTCACAAAATCCTCAGACCCGGTGCTAGTCCAAGCACTCCCTCCCGGATATTTGATTCAGAGGCAGGATCGTGAATTAACGCGAGGAGGGGGCTTGGCTATTATATATAAAGACATATTTAATTGTCGTGTGGCAGCAAGTGTGATCCCTGACTGTGAAAGTCTTTCCTTTTCACTTGGTCTTTCTCATACCTGTACCTTCTCGGGTGTCTTAATATATCGGCCTCCAGGAACCATTGGCCATTTTTGCAGTGATCTATCAGAAGTTATCGCTAAATCAGTGAGCTCCCTCCCCAACTTCTCTGTACTGGGTGATTTTAACATCCATTTTGATGAAATGGACAAACCCGCTGCAGAAGAAGTAATTGATAGCTTGGGTGCGTTATCACTAAGTCTGAAAGTGACTGGCCCCACTCATCAGAAAGGACATCTTCTCGACCCGGTTTTCTCCAACATCGACAAGCTTGAGGTTGGAAAACCCTTCCCTATACCGTGGTCAGATCACCACCTGATCTCCTTCACATGGACCTCTCCAGTCAGTAGTCAGCCATCGGAAACGATAAAAAACTGGAGTCGGAACTGGTCCAAACTTTCCTCGGAGTCTTGGGCATCAATCCTTGATAACACTAGACCCGTGTTGGAGGGCGACCCGGAAATTGCAAATAGCAAGTTTAACAACTGGATTGACTCCTCCTTAGATCAGTTGATCCCAAAAAAGTGGATGACTAAAAATAAGGGCCTTAAAAGTATTGCATGGTACTCCCCCCAGCTTAGAGAGCTGAAGCAAAAATGCAAACGTTTGGAAAGAAGCTGGAGGAAAGACTTCTCTCATGCTAAGAAAATTAATTATAGAGAGGCCATCAAAGCTTACAAACTAGAAATTAGAACTGCACAATCATTGTATTATGAAAAAAAGATTATTTCAGCATCCAACTCCCCTCGCGAAATCTTTCAGATTGCGAAATCTCTCGTCAATCCCCCCGTTCCCCCTTTGCCGTCTGATGATATTCTGGGACGATGTAATAATTTGGCAAAGTACTTTTTAAAAAAAATTGAGGATATTTACTCTACTTTTCCCCCTATTTCAGCATCTTTAAACATTCCGCCTTTGGACGATCAAATATTAATCACAGTTCCTCGCCTTGAAACAATTCCTCCCCTGGATCTAAAATCCCTAAAAAACTATTTGATCCAACTGAAATCTGGCTCTCACAGTGATGTGGCCCCCCCCACTATCCTCTGTCAGGTCACTGACTCGGTGGCTATAACCATATTGGACCTTGTTAATTTATCACTCTCCTCTGGATCCGTTCCCTCTCTTTGGAAACGGGCTATGGTTAAAGCCCTCTTAAAAAAACGAGTCTGGACTCAGAAGTATTTGCAAACTATCGACCAATTTCACTTCTGCCAGGGATCTCAAAAATAGGTGAAAAGTATGTTAATTGCGTACTCTCCGCCTTTCTTGAGAAGAACGAATGCCTTCACGCCTCTCAAACTGGTTTCAGACCCAAACAGGGCACGGAGACTGCCCTGCTGGCTGTGGTTGAAGAAACCAGGAAAATCCTAGATGTTGGTGGCTCCATGGCGATTGTTCTGCTTGATCTTAGCGCGGCCTTCGACACGGTTAACCATCAACTATTGATTGTGAGACTCAGAGAGGTTGGATTGACTGGAACTGCACTAAAGTGGCTTGAGTCCTTCTTGGACAATAGATCATTCCAAGTATTTGAGGATAACTCTATTTCTGAAAGTATGCCTCTGAGATGCGGGGTGCCTCAGGGCTCCTCCCTGAGCCCCACGCTTTTTAATGTTTACATGAGCCCCCTTGCCAAGATTGTAGAACCTTTTGGCATCCAGATTGTCAATTACGCAGACGACACCCAGCTGATTGTGTCATTGAACCAATCTGACAATGTGGAAATCAATCTGGCCAACTGTTTGGATAAGGTTTCCGCATGGATGGATGGCTCTTTCTTAAAACTTAATGGGGCAAAAATGGAGTGGATGTTTTTGGGTAATACCTCACCCAAAGACGGCAATCTATTCTGGCCGAGATGCTTAGGTCCAATGCCACCTCCTAAGGATCAGATTAAAAGTCTTGGTGTATGGCTGGACCATAATCTTAATTTCAAGGAGCAGGCGCGGAAGGTGGCAGGTACCTGTTATGGGATCCTGAGGATGATTAGAAAAATTCTCCCTCTGCTGCCTTTCATTGCAAGAAGACTGCTGGTACAAGCACTAATCCTCTCCAGACTGGATTACGCCAATGTGCTGTACTTAGGCTCCCCGTGCTCAACCATTAAAATTTTAAAAACGGTACAAAATTGCGCAGCCTGCCTACTTATGCGGGTCCCTAACCGGGTATCCGCAAGACCACACATTGCCTCTCTTCACTGGCTCCCAGTTGCGGAACGAATTCAGTTCAAGGCACTATGCATTGTCCATAGAACTTTCTCGGCTGAGGGCCCACCGTTCCTTCGATCCATCATATCCCCTTACCTTCCTAAGAGATCTCTACGCTCTGAAAATAAACATCTAGCAGTAGTTCCCAGGATATACAGATCACGGAGCGGTGGACGTATGTTTGCATATACCGCAGCAAAGTGCTGGAACCAACTTCCTAATTACATACGCCTGGAGGACAACTATTTGGCCTTTCGTAAATCTCTGAAAACTTTTCTGTTTCCATGATTCCTGACCACTGCACGGTGATGTTACTGCCTTTTAGCGCTGGGAGGCCTTTTGGTAGCCATGCGCTCTAGAAATGCATATTCATTCATTCATTCATTCATCAGCATTGACAACAGTCTCACGAGACCCAGTAGCTGGTGCCCACTTTATTCGACTCTGTTCAGACTCTCTTCCATTTTCAGTCTGATCTTGATCTCTCTGATCACTTTCATTTGTTTCTGTTCTTTCAAGTGGACTTGGGACTCTTCTTGTGTGACTCGCATGAATCCAATTTGACAAGCCACCACACTTCACTGCTGTCGTAGTCACCCATATCACTTGGTATGGCCCATGCAAACGTGGTTCCAAGCACAACTTCCTTACGTGTTTCTTCACCAAGACCCACTCTCCTGGGTTCAGGTCATGCGCTTGTTCTTGCTGTGTTGTGGCTGCAACTTCTCCAACCTGATGAAACACAGAACGTACCACATCAGCCAATCCTTTGCAGATCATCAGTTATATTCATCAGTTGATTTGCTGGAACTATTGGCTGTCTCATTGCTCTGCCCATCATCACATTATGGAGCGATAATCCAGTCTTTTTATCAGGGATACTTCTCAAACTCATCAAAACTAGAGGTAAAGCATCTGGTCATTTTAGTGTTGTGGATGCACACACTTTTGAAAGTCTTGACTTAATTGTATCATTAATTTGCTCAACCACACCTGATGCTTCTGGTCGATAGGCACAATGTAATTTTGCTCAATTTGCAATGCTGCACAAATCATCTGAATTATTTCATTATTAAAATGTGTACCTCTATCAGTTTCTAAAGAGACTGGAAATCCAAATCGTGGAATTATCTCTCTCAGTAGCAATTTAGCAACAGTTAGACTATCATTTCGTCTTGTTGGATAAGCTTCCACCCAACGAGAGAACAGACAGACCACTACCAACATATTTTTTTGAAACTTGTTTTTTATTAATCACTGCTTCCAGCTTATCCATAACAAGGACATGCATGTACTTTTTCAACATCTATAGCCATTGTACATCCAAATTCTTGAACATGACATCCCATTGTTTCGCTCGGTCTCACTACCCGTGAGCCGAGTCGCTCTCGTTTTTAGCAGTAGTACATTTTTGTTAACGGTAGGACCTGCATCCTAAAACAATATAGTAACAACAATAACCATAATAGGGAATCTTGACTCCTCCTTATCTAACCCCCACCCCCGTGGCAGCGACAGGCAGGCGGCACAGTACCTCTAACACAGAAAATCTAGCGGTGCACTCGTGACTTGTTTATGGTTCATGTGATCATGGTGCGAGAGGGCACGTGTGGCGGCGTTGCATTAGCTGGTGATGGAGTGGGCCCAATGCTTGTGAACTATGCGCGCTCTCATTCTGACTATCATTCATTGCTGTGGACACTTCAGTCAACATTTGTCCCCATTCCAAGAGATCGCTCTCTGCATTCTCGTCGGACCGTACTGCTCTGAGGCGGCATTCCCCAGCTACCCCCCACTCCCACAAGTAATCTCTCCATTTTTTCCACTTGGGTGGTGCTGGGTGTATCCAGTGGATCGCTATCCGCCGTTTCACCAGGACCAGTCCTAATAACGCAAACTGATAGCGCATCCTAGGTCCCCTTCTTGGGCGACGGAAGCACGCCCAGGATACAGCGTTTTTATGGAGGTGTTGATTCGCTCCGCCGTTGCTGTACTAAGGGACAGCACCACCTGGTTGCAGAACCGTTGTAGGCGCGGACAATTCCAGGTCATGTGCAGGAACGTGGCGGGGTCCGTGCCACATCGTGGACACGCAGAAGACAACCCTGGGTGAACCGCGCTTGCCGCTGTAGGGTCAGGTATGTACGGTGCAGGTAATAGACTTGTAGCTTTTGCTACCTGTGCCAGTGCTCTCCTCCACTCACCGTCTGTCAGTGGGACGGGCAGGTCGTCGTCCCATCTCGCCCTGATCATGTCTAGATTCGACCCCCGGTCCTCCTTTAATGTCTTATATATGCGGGAGATGAGCCCTCCACTAGAAGCCAGATCTAGCAATGTTACCAAAGTGCAGGACTCTTTAGGTTCATCGGGAAATGTTGTCCACATCTCTCGCACAGTGCGTGATATTTTGGCGTACTGTAAAAATTGCCCCGGTGGCACCTGAAACCAGTCTTGAGCTTCCTGAAAGGTCATGAATGTGCCGTTCTGGTATAGATCTCCTGCGGTCTCACAACCCCCCTCGTACCACTTTGAGAGATCCATGACCTCTTGGATATTCTGGAAACCCTTCAACCAACGCAGAGGCAGTGCGCTAGCATATGGGGCCTTTCAGACCACCAGGGTCACTGCTTGCTCCTAGACTTCCGTAACCCGCCGGATTATATGTGGGCACGCTGTAGGGACCTTAGAGCCCATCATTAGGAACTGCTGCAGTTGCATACCCTTGTTCCATCGTCCTAGCAGGTCTGTCTCTACCGTGGGCTCCCCCATACACCATTGAGCGGCGTATTGCAGCAGGCCAGCCATATAGTATAGCCTTAAGTCAGGCAACCCTAGGCCCCACCCATCCATGTCTAGTTTAAGTGTTTCTAGTTTGGCCTTGCTCCGCTTTCCAACACAGACCAGGGAAGTCAGGAGACCATTCAATGTGTCGAACGTCGACTTAGGGATTTTGCAAAAGGAGTTCTGAAGAACGTAAAAGCAGCGAGGCAAAAGTACAATTTTTGATACCGCCACTCTCCCCATAACCGACAGTGGTAACTTGCTCCAAAACGTTATCGACGCCCGCAGTCCATCAAGGACCCTCCCCATGTTCAATTCATACTGGGACTCCGGCTGATGGGCAATCTGCATTCCGAGGTAACGGAAGCGATCGCACTTCCAATCTATGCCATCTACAGGGAGATTGTGAGGTGCCCCCCGTGCCGACCACTACCAACACATATTTCAATCCATTAAATGGAGGAAGTTCTATGAAGTCTGCCTGCAGTCTAGTAAATGGACCTGCTGCTTTTCCAATTCGTCCCCAACTGACAACAGTTTTCCTTCCTGCATTTTGCTGTTGGCAAGTTATGCACCTTTGGCAAAGACTTTCTGCAATGGCCCTGAACTTAGGATTATACCATGTCTGCTTAAACAACCTAATCATTGAGTCTCTTCCTACATGTGTTAGACCATGGTACATTCATGCCATTTGTGACAACAGGCTGTCTGGCATTATTGGACTTCCATCAGTGTAAACCCACACTTCATCTTCAGCCCTACATGAACAACCTGCCTTGATCCAAATTTCTTTTTCCTTCTCACTAGCTTCTTCCTGCAATTACCTAATTTCTTCCCATGTCTCCACAGAAGAAAACATCAGTTGACAATTTGTATCAGATTTCTGCGTATCTTTGTTATTCAAAATTGAATTTTGAGCACAAAATCGTGCAACTTGGTCCGCAGATCGATTTCCGTTTGTTACATAATTATTTCCAGATTTGTGTGCTGCCCATTTTATGACTCCAATTTCTTTGGGCAAGTGTAGTGCAACTAGTAACTCCCTAACGTAGTTACCATTTCGAATTGGTGAACCAGATGATGTCAAAAATCCACGTTGCAACCACAAGTATCCAAAATCGTGGACAACCCCAAAACCATATTAACTATCAGTGAATATGGTTATTCTCAGATTTTTGCCAATTATACATGCTCTGGTCAATGCAACCAGCTCAGAAATTTGAGCAGAACTTACTTCTTTCAAGCATGAAGATTCAAGGACCATGGCCACTGTACAAACTGCATATGAAGCACGCAAGGTACCCTTATCATCTCTCAAGCAAGATCCATCCACAAACATCACACAATCTGATTCAGGCAATGGTGTGTCTTTTGAATCAGGCCTTGGCTTTATACACAGTTCAGTCACATCCAGACAGTCATGATCAGCTTCATCCACCACTTCCTCACAACTTGGACTCGGCAACAAAGTAGCTGGATTCAAATTCATGCATCTCATCACAGTCACATTCTCTGCTCCCAGAATCACTCTCTTATATCTTGTCAACCGACTTCTTGTAAGATGCTGTGTTCTAGTTTGTGTCAACAAGATCTCAACAGAATGTGGCACATACACTCTCAACGAATGTCCCATTACAATCGATTCACTCTGTTCCAAACTCACACAAGTAGCAGTAACTGCTTTCAAACATCCCGGTAACGCTGCAGCCACTGAATCTAATGTTGCAGAAAAATATGCCTCCGGACGACGCGCCGTTCCATGCATTTGCGTTAGAACTAATAGTGCACAACCGTCTCTCTCGCAGCAAAACAGAGCAAAATCCTTGCTGTAATCTGGCATTCCCAATGTGGGTGCTCGACAAAGGCTGTCTCGCAACTCCACAAATGCCCTCATGCATTCTTCATCCAGTTCAATTGGATCGGTCACATCTTTATGTGTCAATCTCTGTAATGGCTTGGCTGTTGGTGAAAAGCCACTGATCCATTGTCTGCAGTATCCAACCATACCCAAGAACATTCTAACCTCTTTCTGCATTCTGGGTGGATTCATTTGCAAGACCACAGTTATTCGATCTTGTGATACTATCCTGACTCCTTTCTCAATTTTGTCGCCCAAATAAAAAACTTCTTTTTGACAGAATTGCAACTTTGCTGGTGACACTTTATGCCCACCTACTGCCAAATGGTTCAGTAGAGCAATAGTATCTGTCACACATTCTTCTCTAGTCCTTGATGCAACAAGCAAATCGTCAATGTATTGCACAAAAACTGAGTCTTTTGGCATTACCAGTGACTCTAAGCACTTCTTCAAAATCTGATTGAAGATTGATGGACTCTCTGTATACCCTTGAGGAACTCAGCACCATACCAAAACAAGGTCTCCGAACCGGAACGCAAACAAATATTGGCTATCCGGATGTAAGGGTATCGAGAAAAATGCTTGGCACAAATCAATCACTGTAAACCATTCCGCATCACAAGGAATCTGGTAAAGAATCACTGCGGGGTTTGGCACTATCGGGCAACAGGGTATCACTATTTCATTGATCTTCCTCAAATCTTGAACTATTCTGTACTTACCACTCACTTTCTTAATCCCCATAATAGGCAAATTACAAGGACTCCCTAGTATTTCTCTCAAAATGTCTTGTTCAATCATTAATTCAATTACAGGTGTTACTCCTGCAATGGTCTCAGGAGTCATTTTGTATTGGGATGTTTTGGAAAACTTCTGCACCTTGTTTGACTGAAATCTGAATGAGATCAACTCCTTTCATCAATCCAATGTCTTTCCCTGAAAAATCCCACACACCAGTCATCACTGAGTCTCTCAGTACAACAGGCAAATCGTTAGCTGTAAATAAAGGATATAAATCACTCACTTCTGTCCCTTGCCTCGCCATCATCATTTTGAACACCACATCCTCATCCTGTGTATGAAATGCTATACCATCTGGTGTACAATAGATGGTGCAATATATTTTGCAGAGTAAATCTCTACCCAACAGGTTAACTGGACTTGTATCACACACCACAAAACGATGCAAGTCTTGAAAATCTCTAATGTGTACCTTCATTGGTTTTGTCACTGGAGTTCTGATTAATTGATTTGAAACACCTACGACTTGGATAGTATCTCCCGAGAGGGGTAGGTTATGGATTTCCACAGTTCTCACAGTGGAACGGGTAGCACCAGTGTCTACAAGGGATGTAATTACATTTCCTTCAACTTCTCCATCCACAAAGGGACCACACTGATCTACCCCTAGAGATGCGTCAAGCATGCAGTCCTCCTCCCTCCTCAGGCACCATCATTGAGATGTATCTGAATCACTCTCCTGGCACTGCAACCAGTATTGGAAACCATTTGCACATTTTGATTATTATTTGCTGATTAACCTGCATGAAAACCCACATTCACACTATCTTTGTACCTGAGCATTCATGTTTTCATTTGGCATCGGGGCTTGTGGTATTTGAACCTGTGTAACCACCTGTTGCTGTTGTAGTTGATTTCTGTTCACCTCAACTTGCATTTGCTGATTAAAAATTCTGATTCATTTCATTATTCCCTAATAAAACCTTACACTCACGTTTCCAATGTCCCAACTTGCCGCACGCATAACACGGAAATTTCTTTTTCATCTTTTCTTTAATATCTTTACCCCTACCTCTTCCTTGAGTAGAAACACCACCATTTACCGTGACACCTCCCATGTTTGAAATTTGACCATTCTGAATATTCTGACCCTTTCCTTGGAAACCTGTTTGAGAGAAATCTACAACATTACCACCTTTCTGTGCAGCTTTCATCTGAGCCCACATTAATTTCTCTTTCAACTTCTTATGTCTCGATTCAATATTATCACTACAATATTTTGCAAACCGCAATATCTCATCAACGCTTTTATTCTGCCAACAAATCAAATGCTGCTGAATCATGTTACTAATCTCCGGCTTCAATCCAAACATAAATTTATACACAAAATGTCCCATATCTTTATCAGTTATATTCTCAAAACCACTAAACTCCTCATCTTGATACTTACTCAATTTTCTGGACTAATCGTACCTGCAATCATTTCTTCCAAATCCGCTTTTAATCTACTCACATCCATGCTTCTATTCACTTTATCAGACACCATCACACTAATCCATTCATCCAATTCTTCTGGAGATGGCCCTATTGAACCTCCTGATGTAGGGGTCATTCCTCTCTCATTCTGCACTAATCTCCTTGGTTCTATTTGTACATTACGCTTTGGGGTTTCTACTGATCTATCCAAAATATCAACCAATGATCCTGTCTCACCAGCACCACTACTAGTCCTATTATTGTTAACAGGTACTGTCAATGCATGCACTTGTGAAATATTCCGACCCGCACTATACAATGGAACTATGGGACCAAAAGTCACGGGAACTGATAAAGCTTCTGCATTCAAATTCAATTGAGGAATCTTTTTTGTCAAATCATCTTTCACCTGGCTCTCTACATTTGTATTTTTCATTTGAGAAGGCTGAGGAACTTCTACCTGAATCAATGGAGCACTTGGGGTAATTCTTTCTTGTTCTTCCTGATATGGTGGAGGTCTATTTAGCAATAATTCATCCAACAACTCATCATCAATTTCATTTGGATCTGAACATGTTTCCACAACATTTTTCTTTTTCTCTTTACACTTTCCTCCTTCTTAATCCTCTACTACAACAACCAGATACAAACCTTCACCAGCTGAAATCACATCTCTTGTCCACTTCTTCATTTGGGAATTCCATTTTGCCTCTGAGTATCTACTCACTGTATGTCTGTATTTATTTTCAGACCTGTCCCTATCTCTTTTATATGCCTCATGTTCCCATTCCTCAAGCGCTTCATACTGCATAGGTCTAGGATTTGGCCTCAACTCATTCATTTGACATCTCAAATTTTCTAAAATCCTCACATTAAAGATACCATACTCTGGAAACGCCAAATTCCCATCTCCTTCTGTGTATTTCACCCAATTTTCCAACCATGTACACGTGTGGTATCTTCGTTCTAAGGACATAAAAGAAGCAGGCGTACCCTCAGGCGGTATGGGAATTCCCTCTCTAATAGGTATAGGCTCATCCTTCCTAAACAAGGTCTTCATCATTTTCAATAACTTCATTTCGTTTTGATCGCTACACTAGAAAACCAAGCAAAACAAAGGGAAACTCTTCCCTATTTTCACAAACGTTATTCGCTCACACTGACCAATACCAGCGCAACTCACACCAAACAACTAATAACAGCACAGCACTCTTTCGTGACGATCACACTAGCTGACCAATGACAGCGCGGCTCTCTGTGACGTCAGTAAAACTCCTACGACTGACCCTCCCTTTGCAAAAATAATCGGCAGTAAATTACAAACGTTTCTTAAAGATAAACAAGATTAGAACAACATATAAACAAACCTGCTAGTCTGCTCCACTAAAAGAAAGAAAAGAATCAACCACTCGAAGAATTCTTTCGCTACCAGCAGACTTTGTAAGATTCCTAAAACTGCTTCCATCTCTGGGTCACTTCGAGACCTCCACTGGCTCAGGATTGAGAACCGTATTAAATTTAAAGCTCTGAGTCTTATGTTTAAGATAAAATCTGGTAAGGCGCCACACTATCTGAAGACTCTAGTTCACCCTTATGTACCATCTCGAGTGCTCCGCTCTGCCACTCAGGGCAAGTTTACTGTTCCTAGGACGAGATTAGTACGTATGGGCGGTCGCTCTTTCTCGTGCCTGGGTCCTTCTTTATGGAACGCCCTTCCTATAGGTATCCGGAATGAACTTTCTTATGAGAATTTTCGGAGGGGTTTAAAAACTTGGCTTTTTAACATGTAGATCTCTTTCTTTGCTCTTGCCTCTTTTCAGGCGGCGCCGGGAAACCCTAGGGTAGCTGTGCGCCTTACAAAATCAAAATAACAATAACTATCGACCAGCATTATTTCACCCTCAATCAAGTGAAAATTCTCGGGACTTCTTCAGCTGCGCTTTCCAAAGGTACCCAAATAAATCTCCACTATACTAACTTCAAAATTTCCTGTGCGATACTAACAACGCAACTATTGTTCAGTACCGCATCAACAGCAGACAACGCAATAACACTTAGTGTATGCCACACTAAGACTTGCCCATTAGGCTAATTTCATCATCCCGGGATCTTAGGCCACTTCGGACCCGTCTCTCTTAAGGTCAGCGACGGACTACAACATATAACAAGAATACAAAATATTAATAACCAAAATCATTAATTCTGTATTAATCAATTGCCAATTTAATCAATAAAACCATCAAGTCTGCTACCAAAAACTGATGCAGCGGAAAGGGGCTTTGCCAAATTTTACCATCAGGACCCAATTTAATACCTATCAGTCCCTTTCACGCTGCATGAGTTTAAAACAAGTTACTGGATTTCTACTATCTACAATGGTCATCTCTCCTCTCGATGAATCTTGTATAGTTGACAGGGATTGGCAAAGGATTGACAGAATTCTAACAATGAGGACCTAAATAAAGAAATAATCATTCAATATAACCAAATTGACATTAATAAAGACAGACTCTGATTGCTTATCAATATGCTTTATCTAAATTAATGTGAATGCTCATCAAGTATTTACCAGCTTGAATCATAGATAACCATACAAGAGAAACAACAATATAGTAATTCATAATAACATCTCAAAAAACATGTCATGAGAGAGTGGATAGGCGAAGAGACAAAAGGTAAAGAACATTTGCAAAATAAGATTAATGCAAATTCAGAATATCATACGAACCTATAGCAAAAACGCTAGAAGTCTGAAAAGCTACTCTCCGGCTGGAAGAGTAAGCTGGGGCAGCCTCAAGAAGGTATGAGGAGCAAAGTCAAAGAATCAGGATCAGCAGAACAACAGCCAGCCAGTTAAGTTAGGAAACAGCAACACGGCTCTCTCCTCTCGCAAAGTCAAAATCTCATCCCAAGCCTGCCTAGCTATAAATTCTAACAGTAGTAATTATACCCTAATTCACTAAAGATCCAACCCCCCATGTATCAATACACAAAAAATCCTCAAATCCCATTGGACTAGGCCAGGGGGTGTCTGGTCACTCCACTTTCAGTGTACCTAACTTTCAACAGTTCCTTTGTCTTTAGAGAGCTTTCGTCATTGTCCTTCAGCAGAGGAAACTCCGATAATCTCTTCCGCGGCTTGCACATTTCTCCAACTCGCTAATGTATCAAACTCGTAGCACAAGTGTCCACATACTCCGGTCGGCAAGGAAACTCCATTAATAACGTTCATTACTTCCTCCACACAGCCTTGGCCATTCAGGAACTCACGAAGGACAAAATCCATTTCTTTGCAGCCTACGTTTCAGAAAGCAAATTAAAACCTAAAAAGACTCTTGAGGCCTTCTCAGCAGAACAGTAAAATGTGCTCTAGGGAAAACAAATACACATGTGATTATCATTGTCACTTTACAAAACTACACTATTAATGCTTCTTTGCATTTTTCTTTATGTTATGCTCATTATTTCTAAACGGTTCGTGGAAAAGAAAATATAATGTCTCTTTTAAACTTTTGGCTTCTATTATTATTGTCTTTGGCTGTTATTTCTGCAATATTCATTCACATTTGCGGCCTACTACAAAAGCACTGGAAATACTGATTTCTTGCCAGCACGCGTTTGCTCAATTTCATCTTCCATTATTAGTTTTACACTGTTAATTTTCACACCATTTTGTTAATAATTAACACAATGAAGTTTGATCCGAGCAGGTTTTAATTTCGCAAAACCCTGCTCCATCAGTTCCAAACTGTGTTCCACTCTTATCTCTGGTGTAGTTACTTACCATCGTGTGAGATCCCCTTTTTATCTTTACCTCTCACCCATTTTACTCAATTTACATTTTGCGCCTACTTACTGACAGTCTCAGCACATTTAGTCAACAATTCCACCCCTTGGGCACTTTCAAATATTTAGCAAAAAAAGATGGATTCTCTGCATTACACAATCTTAAGTGAATTCATATGTAGCATTACTAGATTTGAGATAATCATCTTTCACCTCAGTCAATATTTCTTGAACCAATAGTTAATGCACATTAGTTATACAATTATCACATCCACTGACTTACTGGCACTACTAGAAAAAATTTATTTATAAGTCTGTAAGCTTTGCCATTCTTTTGAAAATGTTTGTTTCAGCATTGCTATATGATAAGATCACCTTTCATCAGCAGCATTTGTGCACAAATCTGGTTCTACAAGACATCTAAACATTCCAAGGCAATCAACTCTCACACTGTGTAAATGTCGGCTTAGTGACTAATGCTTCCACTATAGGAGCATGTGTTTGACCTCATGTTCAAGGTTCAAATCCCAACAGGTCCACATAGCCTTTCATCCTTCTCAGGTCGAGAAAATGAGTACCACTGAGTTGGGTAACAATAAACATCTGTTATTCAGCATCAAGAAACCCTTCTGGGTGAAAGTGCACTTTACAAATACATATGTTATGGTATGTTGTGCTCGTCTGCATTCTATTGCCCTAATGTAAATATCAAATAAATTCCAGCAGATAAAAGGACCATAGAAGTAGGTAAAACATTGTAAAACAATAATTTCTGTATTGAATACTGATTATTGTATTTTTACACATATATATTATTTTTTCTTATGACCCTCTATATGGGAATGCTTAAGTGCTTGCCTCCGTGGGTAGCATGCTACACCATGTAGGGTGTGTAGTTGAGTGTTGGCTTTGTTTTGAAGTGTTTCCATGTTGTGAGTAGTGACCACCGAGATGTGTTTATCATGTTTGATAAAGCAGAATTTAGCAGTGTGGTGGATGAAGAAGTTTGAGACACAGGCATGCATTCAATGGTTTTCAGGAGCATGTCAGCTTTAAACAGCTCTGCAGATACTTGTATAGTATTTACTATGATAATAGTCCACTAAGCTGGTTACTGCACTGAATTGCAGTGGCAGCCACCATAAACAAAGGGTGGTGGGGCAGGTGGAGAGAGCGCAGGGGGGGAGAGGTGTTAATAATAATAAAATAAAAACTTACCTTAAGGTGCCGGCCGCCTCCCGCATCGCACCTCCTGTGCTTTTACTGGTCCCAGCAGCCCCTGGGACAGACTTCCTGTGCAATCCCTGTGCTTCTCTCATACTATGAGAGCAGCACATGGATTGGCCTGAGCAGGCTGAAAAGACGCTCCGTTCAGGCCAGGGAGTATGTGGGGGTTTTCTAGCCCGGCTACTCAATACAGCCGGGCTGGAGAAACCTAAGTGGGCATGTGTGTTTGGCCAGCCTGAGACGGCTGGCCAAGAACATGTGCACCCTTAGGAAGTGCACATAGCACTCCTCCTTCCAAGCCCCGCCCCTCCCTGCACAAACTGGCTCAGAGCTGGCAAATGAAAAATAAAACGATGCTAGAAATCGTTTTATTTTTCATTTGCTGGCTCTGAGCCAGGCAGTGGGCACTGACATCCTCTGCACTACCTCTGTATTGCGGAGGGTCCCAACAGATCGTCCTTGATACTAAAAAATAAAATATTTCTGTTTTAAAAATTATATATCAAAATGAGAGAGGGACACGGAGCGTAATTGAGGTCCAGTGCCCATGCTCCTGAGGATTAACAAGTGCATCAACAAAAATAGGGTACTTGTTACTGTCTAGGAAAGAAGAAAAGAGAATGGTTGGAAATGGGACAATGTGAGGGGGATCTTCCTTATTAGGAAGTGTTACCCTTACACACCCATGTGGGTGTCATGCTTCATCATCGGGCTTTTTGCTCCTCGTGGGGCCGGCGCTGCAATGCCCCACAGGCCCCGCGTGAGGGCTCTTTGATGAGGATCTTTTTAAAGTAGAGGCCGTGATGGTGCAAGGGGTGTGTGGAACTGAACAGTGGAGTGTGTACGTGAATTTAAAACTACCTAGAGGATACCCTGTGATAAGCTTATTGAGGGGTCCCTATGGCAGATTAAATAAGGGACAAAAACTTGGCAGTCGATGCAAAGTTAGGAAGCACGACTGTCTGGTGAACAGAGCATAGACACAATGTGGCTTATGCTGGATTAGGTCGACATGTTTCACGCCCTGGTGGTCCAGATGGATCCGAGACATTTCTTCAGGACCAGTGAACGTAGTGTAGACCCTACTCTGGGTCTGAAAAAGTGTGGGGGTGTTATAATATCTCACCTACTCTGGTGGAACAGCATAAGGTCATGTAGGTACCTAAAATATGCTTTCCCTATTGCGTCTATGCTCTATTTACCAGACAGTCGTGCTCCTAACTTTGCATCGAATGCCAAGTTTTTATCCCTTTTTTAACCTACCATAGGGACCCCTCAATAAACTTATCACAGGGTATCCTCTAGGTAGTTTTAAATTCACATAAAAACTCCACTGTTCAGCTCCACACACCCGCAAGCACCATCACGGCTTCTGCTTTAAAAAGATCTCCGTCAAAGAGCCCTATCGTGATGATGAAGCATGACACCCACATGGGTGTGTAAGGGCATCACTTCCTAACAGGGAAGATCCCCTCACATTGTCCCATTTCCAACCGTTTTCCAACCGTTCTCTTTTCTTCTTTTCTAGACAGGAACAAGTACCCTATTTTTGTTGATACACTTGTTTTAAAAAAATAAGCATTTTTTTTTTTTTTAATCAGTTGGGACACAAATTAACAACTTTCCCCATGTCCAGACTTTGATTATTTTTTGTTTTTCTGTAATTTCACAGTAAAACAGAAGTAAAACCAGACCACGCTAAAGGCGCGGTCTACTTATGTACTTAATTGGTGCGGGGGGCATGAGCACGATCTTTGCAGAATAGGCAGCACAGTCCTAACTAGTTGAACAGTTCTTTGTGACCCGCTCAGAGAGTGATCTGCAAGCCAAGATCCACCCCACTACATACCAGGGACTTACTTTTGCAAGTGGTGATCGGCCCCTAGGGCAAGGGTGAGTGATCCCCTCCACAAGAGCAAAACAGTCTTTCAGCCCTCCTTGGGGTCAGATTGGAGGTTTTGCCCACAATCTGCCCTGTTTGGGGCTAGAAAATCCACTGCGCACCAATGTTTTTGCATGGCAGAATAAAAGGGGTTGGCAGTGGTCCCATCCAGAAGGATCATAAAGTCTGGGCAAAGACCATATTGACATTGCATGGTTCCTGGTTTGATCTGGTCCTGTTCCATGTGCTAGGCCCAGCCAAACAAGTAGGATACCACTTTTATTGAGAGAAGTTTTGGTACACTGGGAGGTAGGAACTGTGTAGATTCATACAGATTCTGGAACTTTCCCTAACAGAAATGTGAGGAACATGCATGAATTCAGTTAAGGTCGGAGGTCTGCATGGCATTCTGGGTAAAATAAAATAATAGGATCCAACCCTGGACTCCCCTGGGTGTTTAGTTGTTAGAAATGTCTGGGTGTGGTAGGTTTCACTTGGTGGTGGCAAAGCCCAGGCATAAAATTCACTCCAACCCACATTGCACAAAGAGAGTTGTTTTTAAGTGAAAAAATGTGCTCTGCCCATGGTGTATTTTGGGCTCTTTCCTGTTGCTTTTACTGAGACAGGTGTGGGAACACTTTGTGGTAGGAATTTTGTGGATCCCTGCAGCGTCCAGGACTGTGAATGAATAAATGCATTTGTCAATAAAAACCATACATACAAACAAATGTAAAGCAAAGGAATTCAAATACATTTCAAGATACAACAGGAGTGCAGGAGTGCTTAATGGTTTGCCCGAATAAAGAGCATAACAAGGAGTGAGGCTAAATAGTTAACGTAAGTTCTATTTCGAAAGCCTGAAAGATTTGCTGGTCCCAGGGCCGGATAATATAAATGTTCGTACACATGACGACTGTGGACACTTTCACACTGGCTTCCAGCTAGAAACCACTCCTGGGGCTTTTCAAGTGATATCAAAAGGCAATAGTCTGAAAGGGAGGAATTTATCTACTCTATTCCAAGGTTTATTAAATCTCACCAGGGCTACTATGCGGTTTCCTTAAAGCGAAAGTGTGTTGTGCTAAAGTGCTTGATAGTTTACCTAGTGCAATTCATAACAAGTTGTCAAGGGAAGTAAATGACATAAGTGTGTCTTCATGGGCTCGGAGGCATTACTAGCCCTTGGGGGGATAGCATTGGTATTTGTGCATGTGGTGGGGCGGCAAGTTGACATTTTCAGAACTTTCTCTCACAGAATGTGAGAAACATATGTGTTTTAGCCAAAGTTTCAGGTTTGCAAGCCTTACGGGTAATAAAATGTTACACCACCCTGGATTCCCCTGAGTGTTTAATTTTCAGAAATGTCTGTGTTTGGTATTTTCGCTCAGTGGTGGCTGAGCTAGGGCCCTAAATCAGCTACCCACATTGTAAAAAAAAAAACATTGATTTTGTTGGGTGAAATGTGAAGTCTTCAGGGTCTAGGCCCAGCCCAACAAGTGGGGTACCGTTTTTATCCAGAGATGTGTGGGAACAAGCGTGATCTACCCCAAACATCCTAAAAAGGCCTAGGCTGTGCAAATGCTCAGCAGCTAAAGGGTTAAGGGTTCTATCTAATTATCTTGGAAATAGCCACCTCTCTTATAGTAAGAGGGTATGATGATCTGTGGTGCAAGCATGGAGCGCAGCGTCCTCTTTTTGGTTGTATTGTTTAAACTTAACTTGATATCAGGACTAGAGCTATATTTTCTCTTCGGTGTGAAATAGTCTTGCACCAGCATTTTAGATCAGCAGTATTTTGTGCATGACACTCTGTCTTTGAGGTGTTGAGCTTTAGATGTTTACTTACCATCTATGGATTTATCATACAGAGACCGTCAAGTTTTGATTTGTAGAGGTCTTCCAGGCCGCCCATTTATATAATTATGTTATGTAACATTTGCATGGGGGTAATAGGTGATGTGAATGATCTAATCTGGTCTGGTAAGGGGGTAGACAGATGCTGAATAATAGAAGACATATGATGGCCCCCCTAAGGAAGGCCATGGTGTCGGTATGAAGGGCTAATGTTAAACATGGTAGGTATACCAATCATTGTCCGTCTTTGAGGCAAGAGGTAATCCATTTTGTGCAGGTTATACATATCTTTGCATTTTTTTGTAGGTGGGAGGTCTGAAGGTGATCCTGTCAGTCTGCTTGCGATGATATTGTCATGGAATTCTTTTTCTGAGAGCATTTTTTAAGTATCAAGTGGAAAGTATTAGGTGGATGATTGCCTTCATTCCTCTTTATGGTGACTGAGTCATGTTGGGGGGGTAGCTGTGTTCTATTGAAGAAAATAGTCTATCTTTTTCATTTTTAAGATCGATTCCTAGGAGAGTTTGTCACATGTGGCTTGCGATTGTGGTGTTTCTATGTGTTGGCACTCTGGATAGCAGAATTATGCCAGAATTTTGTGGCATTTCTTAGAAAGGCAATCAGCTTCAATTATGCATGTGGAACAGTGTTTTTTTTTTTTGTAGTTCTGATGGGTCTTCTGTAGGCTTGGTTACAATGGCGTAATATCATTTAGTCTTTTTCATCTCTTGAATTTTATCCACTTGTGTTGTACTTGTTGAGCTTTATTTTTATTCTTTTGATGTGGTCATAATCCATATGGTTTTCTTTTTGTGTCTTACCCTGGGTGCAGTCTTCATCAGTATCTGGTTCTCCAAAGCAGTGGAGACTCAGTTCCAGAAGGTTCCTATGTCTTGACATTGCATATATATTGGGGTCCTTTGAGATGAGTTTTTGGAGGCCTCGTTATTCCCTAGTCTGAAAGGTACAAGTGTGTTGCTGTCCTTATCTGTGTTATTAATAGGTAGGTTGATCGTGAAGATAATGATGTGGTCACCAAAGATTACTGGGGAGTTGTTCATCACTAAGGCCTGTGTCAGGCAGGGCAAACAGGACATGACTGTTTTCAGTGGAGTGAGTTGTGACACAGACAATTTATTAGAGGCTACGACCCAGAAGATTGCCTGTGACGGTGGTGGCTGTCGTTAGATTCTTCTTGTCAAATTAAACATTGAAGTGCCCTAAAATGCATCGGTTAGGATGGTTCAAAAGGGAGTTGGAGTGGGGTGAGCTCTTACTAGCAAGGATTCCGAGTCATTCATGGTGAAGTTTCTGACTTATTTCAAGTCATTTTCTGTGGCTGACCTCCAGACATCCTCCAATTTTGCAGATACGATTTTTGTTGATGATGCTAAATTCAGCTGAGGTGGCATGCGGGTGAGGATTCTTCGCTGAGCCACATTTCAGTAATGAAGGTGAGGTTTATGAGAGTAGATCAAAAATTATTTTTGTGGACCTTGCATTGAACAGTAAGCATTTTTGTCATGTCTCCTTCCTCTTGATGTGATGATGCTTTGATGAAGTGTGGTCTAGTATAGTACGGAGCCCAGGCAGGGGGGGGATAATGGTCTAGAGCAGTGGTTCTTAACCTTTTAACTTCTGTGGACCCCCACTTAATCATTACTGTGACCCGTGGACTCCCACTGAATCCTTAATGGAATACGAGGACTCCCATTGAGCCATTACTGGAAGCCAGGGACAGCAGCCTAAGCATTTTCAATTATTTGAACCACCAAACAATGTCAGCATTCATCAATCAAATACACAAATGATGACATTTTTTTAACTCACAAATATATATTTTTTAAAACAATCTAAATTTACATTTTAATGGGAAGTTTGGAGCTTTTCTAAAATCAGTTGAGGCCACTCATCATCCATAATTAATTCTGTTTGATGCACTTGCACTGCTCCCATAAATCAATCTGAGGATCCTAACATCATTTAGAGCCTGAAATTTCAAATATGTTCACATTTACGGAATGTTTTAACATTTTCAATTTTACACTTTGCTTATTTAAATACTTTTTATTAATCTGATATTATTCTAAGTAGTCACGGACTCGCTGGGCAAGCTTGGAAGACCCCCAGGGGTCTCCAGGCCACAGGTTTAAGAACCACTGGTATAGAGCTCTGACTCCCAAGCTTTGGAACCCTTTGCCTAACCTTTGACAAATACCTATTCATCTTGCCTTCAATACATTGTTAAACAACCTGGTTAAGAGCTTTGAGGTCAAGTTTAGCTGCAGTCAATCTTTTGTTCCACCAAGATACCCTATGGGTGGTTTATGGGCTTAATAAAATTTAATAAACACATCAGTTGCACACTTTTTGCAAAGAAGTTCTCTTCAAATGCGTTATTTATGGGGTTCAACATACAGATTTAAGCCCAAATATAGCTTGTTGCAAGTAAGATAGGCAGTATAGACAGGAAGGAACGAACGAATCACATGCAACTAGTAACAATTATCCTTGGCCAGCCTAACAGGTGTGCTCCAATCCTTGTGTGTATACATGATGGCTCCTTTGCATTGCATCAACATTCTTGCATCAGTTTAGTGCACACACTGTGCACAGCCCCCACAGTGTAAACCAATGTTCCTGCAAATCTCTTTCCTTGGTCCTTTGTAGTCCTGAAGCACATCACCCACACAGTCATGTGAACCATTTTATCCACGCTCTTCCATACTGCCAGCTCTAAAAAGTGAGATGAAATGCATGCGTCCATGTGCAAGCAAATGCCATGTAGATCAATGTACATGTTAAATTCATATAAAAATATGTGGATACATTTCATATTTTGCCATAATACCCAGAGGCGATGAAAAACAAATATGATTGTACTTCCATGGTCACTCCCCAAGGTGAATGCATTAAAAAAAGGTTTCGGTTTCAGTTCAGATCGTACAGTAGATGGTTGAAAACCTTCCTCCAGACACTAAGGATGTGGCAACTCCTTCTAAACAATGCTAGCAATTCAAAACAAGCATTTGTAATGCAATAGGTCTGGTATTTGGGAGAGTTAGAGCTATTGGCATTGTAAATGATAATGTCGTTTATCTATGTGTTTGCCTTTGGGACCTTATAAGTGTTTAGCCATGCAGCACATTATCCATACCTTCTGCACACACCCACTGATCTGGAGGTGCACTGCAGATGGAGTTATTGCCTAACATACTGGAGTTTTTTGTCCTTGCAATGCTGGCAACTTCTTCCTGCCTGTTCTAATGCTTGTTTGTTATAGCTTTTTGGGGGGTTATTGGGGGTGGGGATATAAACAGTGGGAGAGTGGAGGTTGGGAAATAGTACCTGAATTACAACACGAGCAGCCGAAGACACTAGGGGAGAATCAACAGATGCCAGATTCCGAGGGGAAACTGCACTTATGACAATGGGGCATATTAGAAAGTGTGTGGATAGAGTCTGAAATCTGTATAAAATAATATATATAGAAGCGTTGAGGCCAAAGATAGAGAATGAAACACTGAGGTAAAAGGGTATATGTTGGGGGGGAAGAAATAAATAGGTGAGAAAGACCGAGTTAGTATGAGAGGAGAGCAATAGAATAGAAAGAATGATACCCACAGGAAGGACAAAGGGTGACAGAGAAAGAGAAATGAGAGAGAGCAAGACATTGCGTGTATGTGCTTGAGAGAGTGAGAGATAGAGTTGGTGCTGCGCTGGGGCTGAGGTGGTGTTGCGCTGATGCTGCGGTAGGGCTCAGGTGGTGCTGTGCTATTGCTGAGTAATGGTGAGGTGGTGCTCAGGTGGTGCGTGCTGGTGCTGAGTGATGTTGAGGTGGTGCTCAGGTGGAGCTGCACTGGTGCTAAGTGATGCTGAGGTGGTGGTCCCAACCCCTGAACATGCGTACAGGCCATCGACGAAGTTACTTTGTAAAGAGCTCATAAATTTGTCCCTTTTGACGAGGATGTGCCTCTGAGTTTGAGTGAGGCACCTCAGCTCAGATGGCCACACCAGCACAGACTTTCTGGGACAAAAAAAGAAATTATGCTGCACCCCTTATGCCTCATCTGCAACTAGCACTGCAGTGGGCGCCAGACGTGGGCCATAATGTCAACATGCAGTACACTCAAAGCATCTTAATGCACAGCCTACAGATATTAGCTGGTTAACTGGGGGCCATTCTATCCAGCTTAACAAAGGCATCACTAGGCATTCGTAATCTTGCTAGAGTTAAATTTAGACTCTGGACTCCACAGATTAAACAGGCTGGTGGTTATGAAAAAATAGTGTGGCTGCTATTCAGTATGGCTAAAAGTTATTGGTCTAAAGGGGCATGGAGTGCAGTGTTCTTAAGTTGAGTGGAGTGGCATTGAGTGGAGTGGCATTTGGTGAAGCGTTGAGTGGAGAGGCTTTGCGAATTGTGGCATAGAGTAGCGTGGTGTAGAGTGTAGTTGTGTTGAGTCGTGTTGCGTGGCGTTGTGTGGAGCAGCATGGTGTGGCATGGAGTGGTGTACAGTTGTGTGGAGTGGCTTTGAGTGGAGTGCAGTTGTATGGAGTGGCGTGGAATGGAGTGCAGATGCATGGAGTAGCCTTGCATAAAGCAGTGTGGCACTGCGTAGAGCAGAGTGGCATTGCGTAGAGCGGAGTGGCATTGCGTAGAGCGGAGTGGCATTGCGTAGAGCGGAGAGGCATTGAGCGGAGTGGCATTGCGTGGAGCGGAGTGGCATTGCGTGGAGCGGCATAGCGTGGAGCGGAGTGCCATTGCGTGGAGTGGAGAGGCATTGCGTAGAGTGGAGAGGCATTGCGTGGAGCGGAGAGGCATTGAGCGGAGTGGCATTGCGTGGAGCGGCATAGCGTGGAGCGGAGTGGCATTGCGAGGAGCGACATTGCATAGCATTGCGTAGAGTGTAGTGGAGTGCTGTCGAGTGGAGTGCACTTGTGTGGAGTGGCATGGTGTTGTGTAAGATGGAGTTGTGTTGCGTAGAGCGGAGTTGTGTTGCGTCCAGCATGTGCATTGATGGCTGTTTATACACAATATTAACGATAATATTGCACCAAAAACTCTACGCTGAATATCCAAGATTCTATATAATCTCTACAGGATATATGCACTCCAAAGTCTGCTTTGCAAAGAAATTAGTGCACATGGAAGAGAACGTCATATGCCCAAGATCACACCGTTTTATAGAGGTGAGAAGCTGTGACCAGAAACTAATGAAGTGGAAATAAGACTTTGCAGTCCAGGTATTTGTCAACACCAGCATTCAATAGTGTCAGTGGCTGGCTCCTAAGAAAAACGTTTTGCCCCTGCAAATTTTTACTAAGAAATTAGGGACTGGATAAATCTACAAATCAAAATATTACTGTTGGACTTGGCCCTTTTGGCTACAGTTCCCTAAACTTTTTGCCTTCCCCCTAGACCTTTTTTCTGATATGGTGTTGCCAACTTAGATGCTTTGGGCACTTTGCCACTGCTGATCAGTGTCAAAGTGCAAGTGCTCCCTGTGTAAAGTGTAATGGTAATTGGTTGTCCATAATTGGCATGTTTGTCTTACTAGTAAAGTCCCTAGTAAAGTGCACTATGTGTGCCAGGGCTAGTAATACAAATGCTACTCGTGGGCCTGCAGCAGTAATTGTGCCACCCACATAAGTAGCCCCCAAAGAGAGAACTCAGGCCTGCCACTGCAGTGCCTGCGCGCAGTTTGTTAACTGCCATGTTGTCCTGACAAGTGCACCCACTTGCCAGGCCTTACCCTTCCCTTTCCATGCACATCAGACACCCCTATAGTAGGCCCAAGGTAGCCCCCTGGGCAGGGTGCAGTGTCTGTGAAAGGTAGGACATGTACTGAGGTGTGTACCATGTCCTAACAGTGAAATAATCTCCATTTCGTTTTTCACTGTTGCAAGGCCATCTTGCCCATAGGACAGAATGGGGAAGGCTGTGTAATATGTTTCCAGCCTATCTTCCCATAGGTTTAAGATGGAGAGATGAAGTTTAGTGTGCCTGAGCTCACAATTTAATAACACATCTTTTTGTGAAGGTGGTTTTTGAATTGTGTGTCTAGGAACCACGCTTTTAGAAGTGGCTGGTTTTTTGTTCTAACAATTCTGTGCGTCTCTGCCTGGTTGTGGATTGACTGTCTGGATTTGAATGTGATAGGATCTGGGAAATGTCTTGACCCAGGGGAGGAGTAGGTGAGACAGCCACGGTTGACCTGCATCTGGAGTGTAGGGGGGGAGGAGTAGCCCCTGGAGGTGAAGAGGCCTGGGCTGCTGCCATAAAACAAAGGCTCCATCTCCTGCTGAGTGATTGAAGATCCAGACCCCCACTATCAAAGGAAGAAGGTGTCACTGGCAGGGAGACACCCAGAACTGATTTGGGCAGGGGTCAGTGCCCCCTGAACACAAAGACTTCAAAGACATTTAGGGGTATAACTATGAGAGCTGAAACCCCTGGACTTTAGACTGAAATCCATACTGAAAAAGGATTGAACCTACTTGGTGATCAAGAGGAACCTCTGCCAAAGAAGAACAGCTGAAGAGACTGAAGAGAAGGACTGCCCTTGCTCTGTGTTCTGGGGCTGGCCTGCAGTTTGCTGGTTTGACTAAGGAGAGGACAAGGGACTTTGCTGTGTGCTGTGTCCCCCTGCTTGTGAGGACTTTGCTGTGTGCTGTGTCCTGAAGTAGCGTGTCTCCAAGGGCCTGAGGAGAGCTGGCTCCCTGTTGTGGAAACTCAGGAACATAAAAGTTTCCTAGTGTGTCTCAGCGATGCTATGTGCGTGTGCTTTTTGCAGCCTGAGACCTTCGTAAGAACTGCCCTGTGATCGTGTGCACCCGGAGTCCAAGTGAGTCTCAGCGACGCTGTGTGCGTGTGCTTCGTGCAGCCTGAGACCTTTGGGAGGATTGTCCTGTGATTGTGTGCACCCGGAGCTCAAGTGAGTCTCAGCGACGCTGTGTGCGTGTGCCCTGTTGCAGCCTGAGACCTTCGTGAGAAATTGCCCCGTGACTGTGTGTCCCGGAGCAGTCTTGTTCTCTGCTTCGATCGACAGCGTGGCCAGAACTGCTGCGATCGTCATTGCCATCGGCCCGGACCGGCATCCCCAGAGGAGCTGTGAGAATTCACCGCCGCCGGCCCGAGCCTGCCTTTGCCAAGGAGAGATCTCGAACCATCACCGTCGGGGGTCCGAGTTCCACTGCCCAAGATCAACAAAGTCGCACCGGAGGCCCAAGCCGCGAGGAGAGGAGAGTGAGATCGCACCCCCCAGGTAACGCTCAGCGGGCGTGCGTGTGTCGCCGCCTGGGGCGGGGTGCGAGCTATGAGAGAAACGCTCTAGGCCTTTCCCATCTTTGCAGCGCGAGCCCCCGCTCAAGTCCGTATCGCGGCCCGTACTTGCTAAGGAGTGGCAGTACCGGGGCCGGAGTGTGGAGCTACACTTTGTTTTCCATCATAACAGTGTTGGGGGCATATTTTGGCAGTAGCTGACCGCGAGTCAGAAAGAGTGGCATAGAGACCGTCCAGAGCACCGCGATCGGTGCCGAAGTACATTATTTTTGCATTACGAGCTGCCTGATTGTTGCATTACGGATTGCATTATTTTTGCATTACGAACTGCCTGATTGTTGCATTACGGATTGCATTATTTTTGCATTACGAACTGCCTGGCTGTTGCATTACGAATTGCATTATTTTTGCATTACAAACTGCCTGATTGTTGCATTACGAATTGCATTATTTTTACATTACGAAGTGCCCGATTCTTGCATTACGAACTGCATAGCATTGCATTAGGACTGCATTGGATCATCGAGAATTGCTCATTAATACTGCAAGAACCTACCAGTGCGTGCTGGCCTAATAACCGGCAGGGTGAAATATTACAAATACGCATATGTTGGATTTTTATCGTGTGGTCTCATCGTAAATCTTTCTTTATAAACATATAATTGTTTTTTTATGAAACTCGTGTGGAGTCCATTTGTGGTGTTATCATTGTGATACTGAGAGCGTGGTTGCAAATACTTTACACATTTGCCTTGGAGATAAGCCTGGCTGCTCGTGCCAAGCTACCAGGGGGTGAGCAGGGGTTATCTAAAGGTGTGTCCCTCCTTACCCTGACTTAGAAGCAAGGGTCCCTATTTGGACTAAGGTACATACCTCAGCCAACTAGAGACCCCCAGTTTCTAACAATTACCAAGTGACGAAAATTGGATTACATTGTTTAAATGTCACCACATCATCGTTGCCCCAACACACCAGAGAAATCTAAACTCAACAGAACATTTATCAAAAGGCAGAGCTACCAATTTGCTTCAAACCACAGTCACCACTTGTTGCACCAATTACATGCAAACAGTAGTTAGGAAATTGAAAGAGCACGCTAATTAAATATTTATCACCACCCGATCTTAAGCCATTTGTGAGCAATACTACTGTTAATTAATCCATCAGACACCCACTGTAGGGTAGAGAAGAAAAGAAACTTTCTGCAGTAAAGGACTGTAAAATACTGTATATCTGCACGTAACTGCAACTGAAAGAACCCGAATTCAATTTTATTTAGCATCAGATGCTCACCGCCACCTGAACAGGAGTGTACTTTAGTAAGAGGGCTGGTGTGTCTTGGCTACTGCCCCACTCCTTTATTCTTACATGTTTGTTCCTTTTTTTTTTTGCATATTGCATAAGTTTGCAAAAAAATAATTTTTCGCTTGCCAAGGCCAGACCTATTAGCTTTTTCCAATGCTTATTATATATATTATAATTTCATATATTATTATATAATAGTCTCATTTTAGAGCATTTCTCACAGGAGTATTTTATGCTTGCAATACAGGCACATTATTTGTTGGGGAAAAGTTGACACTGTCTGATCATCTGGAATACGAGTCAAGCTTGAGTGCGACTGGTTGTAAAATTGTATTTTGTTTGCTCCCTTTATTGCTTTTTTTTCTTTTCATAAAGGCCTATTCCGCCTCAAGTAAGATTTAACACCCTCAATACACAATGCCAACTGCTCAGCTACTAATGTTTTTGGGTCTAAAGGAACAGTTGAGCAAATGCTTTAAAGTGGCTCTGATTAGCGGTATAACGTGGGTCCATGACCTTTACTTTAATGAGGAGTTAATGGGGGGATGGATCGGCGGAGTGGATAGACGGTAAAATTAAAGAGGAGAGTACAGCGACTGGAAAGAAGGGATCAAGAGGCAGTTCATCTAGACAAATGTGAAGTGTAATGAGCGCCGCAAAGGATGAAGCGATTGTTACGGAAAGGGTAGGACGGGGCGAAGGGGGGGTGGCGGTGGACTGGTGAGTTGAATGACAGAAAGGGAGAAATGAGGAAGCCCTGTGATGAGTGAACTGGGTGACAGACCGGAGTAACATCAGGAGTTGGTGACAATGGTACACAGCAGGGGTGTTCAAAATGATACATTTGCTTGCAAAGTTGGGAACTTTGTCCTTCGTTCACAAAAGTGGGTGACGTTTCTGACTGTCTGGCTTTTCCTTGGTGATGGCCCGCCCGCTAAGTCTCTGCAGCCCGCGGAAGTATTTCCTTTTCAAATGCCCTGGCTAGCTGTCCTTACTAGTAACCAGCAGAGGGTCAAACGAGAAACAGTGTTCTTACACTGCTGCACAATGAGTATAAATGGCATTACGTCTAGCCATATTGATTTGACTGTAGCTTTCTCCTCCTGAATGTTTCCTCATGGACCTCGGGTCACACATCATCCCGTGCCTGCACTCTCTCACTGCTTGCTGCCTAGTGCCACCATGCTTGTTTTCCTGCAGCATGCCTGTCACACAGCTCCGGTTCAACTGGCAGCTCATAAGGAGGGGCGTGGCTTAAGGTTGACTGAATGCGAGCCTAACCCAAAGAAATGTAAACAAGCATTGGCATAGCCAATAGGTCTCGCCTTTGGGACCTTATAAGTGTTTAGACATGCAACAGTTGATGTTGTTGCACCAAGGATATTGTACTGCATAACTAAACGCATAAGGTTCCAAAGGCGAGACCTATTGGCTATGCCAATGCTTGTTTTAACATATTCATGCCGTCCCAATGCAATGACTCCGGGCCTCATTGAAGCCTTGGGAATCAAAGGGCTCGCAAGGGCAGCATCACCTCCTTAAAGGAATCCTTTTATATGGAAATTGGGTCAGGGGGCAGATGGAAAACAGCAGGAGAGAGTGCCAAAAGGAGCTGGGGAGAAGGGGCTTACGAGGAGGGGCGCTGGCCGCACGGGAGCAGCCGGGAGACAGGCAGGCATGGTGGTCTGAGCCGTGGGGAGCATGCATTGGTGCCGTGTCCCTGGATACGGACGCCTTCCAGGTCGCAGTGGGCAGCATGTCCGGTCACCGCATCTGCAATGAACACGATGCTTGGGGTGTCTTTTTAGGAGCTTGTGAGTAGACATGGGAGAAAAATACATGCAAGCCCACTCATTGATGCATGCAGAAATGCGAACCTTTCTAGCCTTCACCAAGAGCAGAGCTCTGCCAGGCCGTTTGGCTGGCACTCAGTCAAGAAAATGTTTCCAACTCTGCCGATGTGACTCTTTCTGGAGGCAGACACAACTAAAAAGGAGTTTTCAAAGCACGGCTGAGATTTGTAGGACTTTTTTTAATCTAGCGCCTTATCTGCGGGGAGGCTCTGGAGCACTATTAGAGGCGCTCGTAATTGAGTTCTGGACGGTCTAGGCAAAGAGAGAGATAGTGAGAGATGGAGAGAGAGAGGAGCTGAGAATAAAGAGAGAGGGAGAAGGACGGAGAGCGAAAGGGGAGAGAGAAAAAGAGAGGGAATGAGAATAAGAAATGGAGAGAGACGAGGATAGAGGAAAGAGAATGCGGGGAGAAAGAGGGGGAGGGAAAATGAGAGAAAAGCGAGATAGCGCGGGATTGAGAGAGGGTTTGGGGTAGAGTCAGGAGTTCAAAATGCTTGGCGCCTGTTCTAGAGGTGAGGGGGCGGGACTCTGTCTCCGAGCAGATGACGCCAGGAGCTGGCATCACACCAACTCTGAAGGCACACTCAAAATCAAGCCACTGACAAATGTCTGGTGATGCCGAGGCAAACAAAAGCAACAGAAAGCCAACATCTGGGCACTGGAGCTGCTCACCAGACTGGCAATGCCCGCTACAACCCCACAACAGCGCTGGCACGTTTCCTCTGCCACCAGCTCTTGGATAAAACAGCACAGATAGACAAAAGACATATGGTGAAGCAAGCGTCACCCCTTCATCTGTGGGAAGACACGACCTGGTCGGTTTCTGTCTGTGTACGATTTTAAGATGTAGTTTACCATCATGGTTGTGCATCCGTCAGACGACCATGGAGCCCGGTTCGCACAATACTACACAAAACAGCAAGAATTATACACAAAGCAACACACGCACAGTAGTGTATGTGAGAGGAAAGGTGCTGTGTTATATACAGTGGGATACAGCAGGCGCCATAATCTGTTTGGGTTTCAAGGACCCCGTTCTGCATGTAAATGGGATAATAATCTGGAGCGAATCCAGGGATTGTGCGCAGTGAGAAGGCGTGCTTCAGTGGCCTTGGCGCCAGCCATGAGTGATTGGTCGGATTCACACAGCACAGAACATGACACGAAGGGAGCCATCACGGGCTAGCCCCTGGCAGGGGAGAACCGAAGGTGAGCGAGGAAAAGCGCCCAAGATCACAAGCTGCACCTGCAGGGGAGCGGGTGAAAACACTGCAGGAGAGAGAGGGGGGTGGGGGATGGTAAGCTGTTTTCAAGCAGGAGCGTGGCGCGGCCCCGCGGCTGCGAAAGAGCACGCAAATGCACTCGTGCTTGTGCTGGCATCCGCCTTGCGGGAGGCGAGCAGCGGCGGCGCGAGAGCCATATGTTTTCAATTACCACGCGCGCCGCTGCTCGCTCCCGCAAGGTGGATGCCAGCACAAGCACGAGTGTGCTTGAAAAGGAGCAGACCGATGGCTAAAGGCCCTCCTAGAGCAGCGCATGCGCGCTGCCTAGGCGAGACCTAAAAATGCAACACAGGAGAGTGTACCCAGTAAATACAAGGATCGGGTGTTAGGGCATATATGGCATATGGGGTTGTGTTTAGAGTATACTTGCAACCACAGGTGTTGTTGCGCTAATTCCATGAAAAAGGGGGGGGGAGGACGCAGACAGCATTGGGAGGGAGGGGCTAAAGGTAACAAACAGGACAAAGAGGATAATTAACAACAGGTTGTGTCTATTCGGCAGTACTGACGACCCAGACACTGCAATAGTATGTATCCGGGAGCTTTATTGAACATGTATTCTCCCTTCGTACCCAGACTTAATCTGCCCCCCTGGTCCTGCCCCTTCCGCTATCGTGTTTCCGCTTCCTCCTTTTACTTTCCCTTTCGCAGGTCCTAGCGCCCCTTACTTTAAATCTGCCACAACATGACATCTCCCCTCTTCTTACACAACTTGGACTGAGTTTTCAATAAACAATGGAGCAAAAAAAAAAAAGAACATAGTTATAGTTCTTCAATGAGACGTGTAGGCCTCCGATGAGTACGCTGTGGCCGGTGGGCAGCGTCTTGATCAGATCTTTCCCTTTCAGCAGAAGGAAAGGGAGGCGTGTGCTCACTTCCCATCATGTGGGTGTCCTCCTTCATTGCACTTTCTGGCGCATCCAATGTCTCTCTTGTGGTTGGCGTGCATCTATGAAAATGTGCAACGTTCCTTGTTATTCTCTTGTCATCTGAGGCAGCTGTGATCATAGTCCCCTTTTGTTTGGTTACTAGCAGTGGGTGAGAATGATATCGACTGTGGAATTTCCTTTGTTGTTCTTGCCGGACAAGCATTCAGTCTCCTTCTTTGATGGATGATGGTTTGGCTCTCCGACGACTGTCCGCATATTCTTTCATTTTGGCTTTTCTGGATCCATTTATTGCTGCTCACGCTTCGTGTTCTGAATCTTGACGAGTACAGCCAGTTGAGTCTTCCCAAGCCAGTATTCTTGTGCACACCGTGCGGCCCAGCATCAAGGTTGCTGGACATCTGTCCGTAGTACTGTGTGGTGTGATTTGATATGCTCGTAGCACCTCGTTTAGTGCTGTTTGAACATCTCGCTTAGACAGTTCCGCTTGCTGTATGGCCTTCTTCAGAGTGGCCATAAATCTCTCTACCATCCCATTGGCCTGTGGCCACATGGGGGTGATCTTCCGATGTCGAAAATTGAGATGGTTAGCAAATTCGGCAAACTCCTGTCTGTTGAATGGAGGGCCATTGTCTGTCTTGACTACTTTAGGTATTCCCCAGGCTGCGAAGACATAATCCAACACGGTTATATTGGTGGCTGCTCTGGTTGATATCAGGTGAGCAATTGGGAAGCAGGAGTATTCATCCATTTTGACAAGAATGTATTTACTTGATTGTAGTGGACCAAAGATGTCTACTACAACATGTTGCCAAACGCCCTCTGGCAGTTCTGGCATTTGTAGAGGTAAAGGTGGCTGTTCTCGACTGACTAGTTGACACTGGGGACAGTCTTTCAGTGTGACTTCGACCATCTGATCAAAAGAAGGGAACCAGACCCGTTCACGCAACGCTCTCTTCGTGGCTACGATACCTCTGTGCCCTTCATGTGCCAAATTGACGACTCCTTGACACAGCTGCTTTGGAATGACAATCATTTTATCTCTTAGCAGGAGGCCATCTTTGGCAATGGACAATTCATCTTGTACATGTCGGAAAGAGGTTAGTTTATGGCTGTCAACATGTCTATTGTGTCCGGGCTCTTCTAGATGTCTCCAGCTGTTTGTCTGGATGTGATGTCTCATATCCTGCAAGGTGACATCCGCGGCTTCAATAATGGCTTCAAGAGGGACTGCAGGTGGTTTTGCTTGAGCCACAACAAAGTGTATATACTCCTCCGCTAACGACGGGTTTGAGCTTGAAGATATCTTGGGGTGTCGCGACATGTAGTCAGCTGGATTCGCTGCTTTTCCAGGCTTGTGAATGATTGTATAGGTATGTTCTTGAAGACGAATTCCCCAGCTCCCTATTCTGGGTTGCATTTTGGCCCGGGGATTTCCGAATATGGTTGTCAGAGCTTGGTGGTCCGTGATGAGTGTAAAATGTTTCCCATAAATAAAGATGTGAAAGTGCTCATAGGCCCAGACCACAGCAAGACTTTCCTTCTCAGGCTGTGAGTATGCCCTCTCAGTGTCAGTAAGGCTGCGGCTGGCATAGGCTACTATGTGACGTTGATCACCTTCCTTGTCGTACTGAGCCAATATGGCTCCAAGTCCCACAGGGCTGGCATCCACAGTTATTTCAGTCTTTCGACGAGGGTTGAAGTAAGCCAGATTTTTGGCCGACTCAACGGATGCTTTGATCAAGTGAAATGCTTGATCACATCTGGTTGTCCATTTGAATATGTGACCATGTTTGGTTAATTTCCTCACTGGATAGCTGATGGAGGCATAATCCTTGATATAACGCGCGCATTAACTGCCCATTCCTAGAAATGATCGTACATCTCCAGCATCTCGAGGTCGAGGGGTGTCATTCAGCGCTGCAATTTTTTCAGGGTCTGGTCTCATTCCTGTGCCTGAGAAAATGTGTCCATAGAATTTCAATGTTGATTTGTGAAATTCACATTTGTCTTTGTTGAGTGTTAAGTTTGCTTCCAGTAGTGCGTGACATACTCGATCCAGTGCTTTGTTGTGTTCCTGTACAGTTGCTCCAAACACGATAATGTCGTCACTGTAATTAAGGGTGTTAGGAATATGATGAATGACCCTTCTGATCGCCTCTTGGAAGATCTCAGCAGCAGAAGAGACTCCAAAGCTGAGCCTTTTGTATCTGAATAGGCCTTGATGAGTCGAGAAAGTGGTGATATATCTCGACCTTTCGTGAAGTTCAAGCTGGTGATAGCCCTTGTTAAGATCCAGCTTGGAAAATATTTGTGCCCCATTCAATGACGTGATCATGTCACTGATGTGGGGTCCAGGATGTCTTTCCCTTTCAATGGCAGTATTGGGCGCTCTCATGTCAATACAAAGATGGACTTTGCTTTCCGATCCTTTTTTTGGTACTATGACCACTGGAGATACCCAAGGAGTAGGCCCCGAAGTTCTCTCAATGATATCTGCCCGGAGAAGATCTTGCAGCTCCTCCTCCACTGACTGTTGAAGATGAAACAGTATTTTCCTATGATGTTGAGCTATGGGTGTCACACGTTCATTGATGTGCAGACGAACTTGAAAGTGAGCCATTTTTCCAAGTCCTGTGAACAGTTTTGGGAACTTGTGGACTATGTCAGGTTCATCATCCACTCGGTATAGTATTTCCACCAGTTGAAGTCGTTCAGCTGTGGGCAAGCTAAGGAGACAGTCAGCTTCGGGCCCCTCGATAACATGAATGCAAGCTGGAATAGTTCTATCTTTGTACGTTAGAGAAGTCTGAAATTGTCCTAGACAGGGAAGAGGTTCTTTCGACATCCATGTGTAAACTCGCACCGTAGCTTTGTGCAGGTGAGGTTGTGGATTCATTTTGTTGTATTCTGCAACCGAAATGTAATTGAGGAATGCCCCACTATCCAGCACACACTTGGCTAGGTGCTCGCCCATTTGGAGATGTAGTCGTGGGTATTTCTTTAGCCCGTCAGGATCTGCAACCATGTAAACATATTCCTCACTGTCTTGCGATACGGGCGTGAGAGACCTTGATTCCTGAGATTCTGATCGTCGCGACCTGTAGGTGACGTGAGAATAGAGACTCGAAAGTGACGAGCTGGAGGAAGTATCTCTGCGGTCCCTTACAGCCTTGGCATGATGTCGAGAGCTGGATTGCCTCGATTGTCTGTGAGTGTCTTTGTGCGTTGCCCTGCATACTTTCTCAAAGTGGTTTTCCTTGCCACATCGCTGACATTTCTGACCTAGTGCGGGACACGTCTCAGTGTGTGGGAAGTCTTGTCCACAGCGATAGCATTTGAGCTGGCGCTCCCGTCTCTTATCAGTCCGGTTAGGACTGCGACGACGACTTGGTCGTTGAGGATACTCCTTGGACCTGGAAGGTCGTTGGCCAGCTTCCATCCTTTTTGCATGTTCTTCTGCTTGATCATGGACTCTCGTCATTTCTTCGATTTCATCCAAGGAGTAACTTTTCTTTAGAAGACGTCTGCGTAAGGACTCCGATTGACATCCTTCAATAATTTGCAGGCGAAAAGCGTCTTCGGTTGTGAAGGAGTCGAAAGCACAGTACCGTGCTAGCCGTTTGAGGCGCGAAATGAATTTTCCCATAGATTCATCTGTTTCTTGGGAGGCCAGATTGAAGGTGTAACGTTCATAATCAATCTTCCGTTTGTGAAGGAATTTCCTGTTGAGTGCTTCATGCACGTCTGGATAAGAAGACGTAACATCAGCTGGAAGTTCCTTGATGATCTGGCCAACATCTTTCCCGATGAGATTGCATAGTGCGATGAGTTGATGATCAGGGTCAGAGACTTGAGAGCCTTTCATGAAGTCTTCAAAGTCTTCTAGCCATTTCTGCCAGTGAAGACCCATACCTCCACCAGATACGAGAGCCAGAGGTTCCGGCGGGCGCAGAAAAGGAACTCCCAGCATGGCATGTCTGTCTCCTACCACCTGCGACGACGATGTAGGAGACTGTGACTCGGCTCCCCTGTTCTGCGAATCGTGGCGTCGTCTGGTAGTCGGAGAGATAGACATGTTTTGTTTCTATGTGCGAAAGATGCCACCAATAGCTGGCTAAGACGTAAGCTAATGCCGTGTCGTATGGGGTCCACAAACAAATCACCTGGCACTGGCAATGCACTTTTGTAGTGATAGCCTGTAAATGTGGCTGGAGGAGGTTAGCATTGAGCTGGGATTTTAGAGCATGCAACCCAAATTGGTGAGGAAGATGATGAGGCACCCAAGAATGTAGCAGATGTAGTAAGTATATTGTGTACTACTTTTACAGTTAGTATTGGTGGTGTTTCCTTTGTGGATTGTTGTATTTTCTTCTTTGTTTTCTCCCCTTTTGGTTTATGTGCAGGTGCCGGACTTCAAAATGGCCGCCCACGATTTCTGGCAGCCTATTGGAGGGCCCGCCTGACCTCAAAATGGCTGCCAAGCATGGCTGACTTCTCACGAGATTGTAGGGCCCTGGTGCAGAGGCTCAATGAACACGGTGCATGCGGGGCAGTATAGTGGTGCACGTAGCTGCACTCACCAGTCGGCAGAAGCAGGCAGCTGGTTGGAGAGCCTGTGACCGGATCCAGCATTCCAGGGTCACAGGCAGACACCAGGCAGACAGAGGAAGCACGCGCCCAGGGTGGGCTCCTGACGGTGCGTCACAGGACCACTCACCACATCATCAGCTGTGCACGACCGGGGTGAGCTCCCGAGGTCTCGTCTCAGTACTTGGCTCGTCCCGGAGTGGACACACACACAGGGTGGGCTCCTGACTCCACTCCGCCGTCGTTACGAAAACGGCGATCTGCACGCAGGGTCTACGCACCACTCTCGTCGTGAGTTGTCATGTCTATTTGGCAGTACAGACAACCCAGACACTGCAATAGTATGTATCAGGGAGCTTTATTGAACATGTACTTCTTCCTTCATACCCTGACTTAATCTGCCCCCCTGGGCCTGCCCCTTCCGCTATCGTGTTTCCGCTTCCTCCTTTTACGTTCCCTTTCGCAGGTCCTAGCGCCCCTTACTTTAAATCTGCCACAACATTACAGGGGAGAGAAGGGCCGCATCAGCCTTAAAGTAAAGCTGGGATCCTGGCGCCTGCCCCAAACTACATAATGAGCAGATGCGGAGAGAGACCCGCTCGGGGGAGCTGATACGGCACTCCCTTTTTTTATTCAATTTTCAGTCGCTGGTGTGACCCGTTGCCCAGTCATAAAGACTGCTCGCGTACACAAATCAAAAAAATAACAATGCGCAGGACGGAACACAAATAGAACAAGCTGCGATCTGGAAAGGGTTGTGCGTGTTAAGTTCTCAGAACGGGAGAGGGAAAAGAATAGTGGTAATGGATTCTGGGCCTACTCAGGCAACTGGCCCAAAAGATTTTATTTTTTTTCCCCTCTTTTCAGGGCGCCGTTTCTGGTTCAGATACATCAATCGTCACCTTCCACAACACCCTATTTATTTGTCAGTCGTTGGTAACAAACTTGGCAACAAGCGTGCAAGCTATCCCATTGACCTTTTACCTGTGAAGGGAAAAGGTCACATTAGTCAAATGCATACAGTAAATAACTACATTTACTCCACCTGTCTTCATCCGCCTTCTCCTCTCCCCTGTCGCCAACCGGTTCCTGGGTTAAAGAAAAAAGGACAAAAACAGGTTAGTGGCCCCTCCAGGGTCCCCCCGTGCAAGGGTACAAGGGGTCCCCTTTGGGTTCTCAGTCGTCGTCATCTTCATCTGATCCGCCCAGTGCTGCGTAATCGCGCAGGAGGCTGTGGATCATTTCATGGCACACCAGGGTCGATGTCTCCTTCTTCCCTACTACCATGCGGTTTCTGGAAAACCGAAGAACATCTTTAAAACAGCACAGGAGCCTCCAGCAGTTCTGGAGGTCACTCAGTGCGTGTGTGCCTGGGAACAAACCATACATCACAGAGTCCGCGGTGATGCAGGGCGTAAGTATCCAGGCCCTAAGCTCTGTGCATAGGGCCTTCAGCAGGCCCTGTGCGTACACGCACTCCCAGAAGAGATGGTATGTCGTCTCGTCCGCGATGCACCCTCTTGGGCAGGACTTGTATCGGATGAGTCCTCTTGCGTGCATGAAGCCTCTCACGGGAAGTCCTCCTTGGATGGCCATCCAGGCGATGACTTTGTGCTGGTTGGTCAGGCTCTTAGATGTGACGTTTCCCCACACGTGGTCCGCTGTGGCAGAGGGAAGGGCGCCGATCGGTTCGCTGATGTCCTTTGCTCGTATATGGCGTTGGACAAGCTTTGGGGTCCATGTAGCGGGGGTGGCAGCCTCCAGCCTGAACTCCTTCATGAACATCTCCACTTCCTTGTAGAACCATGGGGTCTCCCAGTTGTACGAGATGGCGCTCACCCACTCTGTCCATCCAAGGCGCCTCCACGTTGGCAACAGTAAGAATCGTGCCATCAGAAAGCCGACGTGGCTCTCGTCTTTGGTCCTCAGGGTGCTCCTCACACAGTGGCACACGAAGATTCCCCTCAGGATGGTGGCGATATCTGGCACTCCCTTGCCTCCTTTGTCATGGGTCTTGAACATCACCGCCCTCTTCACCCTGTCCATCTTTGAGCTCCAGATAAAGTAGAAGATCATTCTTGTGATGGCCCTGGCCATGCGGGACTGAAAAGGCCACACTTGGGCGATGTACTGGAACACTGGCAGGGTCTCGTTCCGCAGGACCAAAGACTTCCCTTCGATCGTCTGCTTCCGGAGGCTCCAGAGTTCCAGCTTCTGCCTAGTCATCGCCAGTCTCATTTCCCATGTCTTCTCCGCTGCACGTTCTCTGCTGAACCAGACCCCAAGGATCTTCCGGAAGTCCTGCTTGATGGGGAATGGCAGTGGGTCTCCGGTGGGGATCCAGTGTCCGAAGAGTAGGGTTTCCGACTTGGCGCTGTTGATCTTCGCTCCTGACATCTTTCCAAACTCGATACAAGTCCTCTCCAGTTCTCTCACAGATGGTCCATTCGGGCAGAAGACTGAGACGTCGTCCATGTAGAGGGAACACTTCACTTCGCCCTTTCCTTTGCTTCCTGGGGCTATCACTCCTCTGATGTTCCTGTTCTGTCTGATGCGTTCGGCGAGGAGTTCAATCACACAGATGAACAGAAGAGGGGAGAGCAGACAGCCTTGCCTGACGCCTGACAGGGTGGGGAAGGGGTCGGTTTTCCAGCCGTTAACCAACGCCGTGCTAGAGATATCTCTATACATTGTGGTCACCACTTCACAGAAGAAGCAGCCCAACCCCAGTGCTCTGAGTGTCCGGTCCATGAACTCTTGGGAAACACGGTCAAACGCCTTTTCCTGATCCAGGCTATCTAAGGCCGTCGGAACCTTGAGGCTCTTGACGTACTCGATCGTGTCCCGGACCAGGGCCAGGCTGCCCACGATTTGCCGACCCGGTATCACACAAGTCTGGTCTGGGTGGACTATCTTCACTATTACTTCCTTTAGGCAGTTGGCCATCACCTTCGCGAGAATTTTTTAGTCCGCATTGAGGAGAGAGATGGACCTCCAGTTCTTAAAGTCTTCTCTCACTCCCTTCTTCTTGTACAAAAGTGTTATCGTACCCTCTCGCAGGGATTGCGGCATACTGCCCTTGCCCACCATTTCCTCGTAGAGGTCCAGCAAGTCCGGCCCGATCAGGTCCCACAGTTCAACATAAAGTTCCACTGGGAGACCGTCATTTCCAGGCGTCTTGCCTCTCTTGGAGGTCGTAGCGGCCAAGTGCACCTTTTCCAGGGTGAAGGGTGCATGCAGGCCCTCTCTGTCTTCCGGACCCAGTGTCTTCGAGATGCCCTCCAGGAAACTATCCGCCTGGGCTCTCTCTGACAACTTGGGTGAGTAAAGGTCGCCATAAAAGTCGGTTACGACTCTCATGACTTGCTCTTTCTCACCTTGGAGGTTGCCCTTCGAGTCCCGAAGCTCTACCAGTGGTGTGCGGGCTGAGTGAAGTTTCTTGAAGAAGAACGAGTTGCATTTCTCGTCCTTCTCAAGGTTCTCGGTTTTGGTCCGGAAGATGATTTTCCTGGATTTCTCCCTGAAGTGCTCGGTGAGCCCTTTTCGGGTTTCCTCCAGTTTGTCATCTACGTCCCATCCCCCCGGCCAGAGTTCATACAGTTGCTGCAGTTTGCTCTGCAGCTTCCTGAGTGACCTCTTCTTTTACCGTGCAGCAGCTCTGCTTGCATCCTGGAAAAAGCCCTGGAACCTTTCCTTCACCCATTCCCACCATTCACTGGCGGAGTGAAAGAGGTCCTTCATGTCTCTCCACTCTACATACGCGATTCTGAGGTTCGTCACCAACTCCTGTTTTCCAGCAACGAGCAGTTCAGTGTCCACGATCCTGGGCCGGCGGGGAACTTCCCTAAAAGTTCCCCCTCGAAACTGACTGCTCTGTGGTCAGAGAAGTGGACGGCGACCATGGAGCTTCACCCAGGCTTTACCGTTGGGGAGGTGAATAGGAAGTCGATCCGTGAACGCATGGATCCGTCTGGCCTACTCCAGGAAAAATTCCTGGTGTTCGGCCCCATGCTCCCGATGACATCCCGGAGGGACGCCTCACCTACCATCTCCACCAACAGCCTGGAAGTCACGTCCATCCCAACAGTCTGACCCAGTGCGTCCATCCAACTCTACTATGCAGTTGAAATCATCACCCATCAGGATCGTTCTGGAGGTCACGAGTTGCATTGTGAGCACCCTGTACATCTCAAGCCGCTCATTCTTCCCTGGGGGGGCACAGACATTGATGAGCCTAACGGGCTCACAGGCCCACGAGCCGTCCACGACCAGCACTCTGCCGTTGACCTGCTCGGTGATCTTGTCCATGGTAAAATGCCTCCCCTTGATCAGAATGGCCAATCCAGATGATTTGCACTCGTTTCCTCCAGACCAAAAAGATTGGCCATGCGTCCACTGCGTTCGAGCTGGCTGTACGACTAGGCGTACGGAATCCCGCATTCCTGCAGAAAGCAGATATCTCAGTTCTGAGCGGCCAGGAAGCGCAACGTGCCGACCTGCCTAACCTGATCCTTCACACTCCCGACTTTTAGGGTGAACAATGATATAGCCATTGTCTCAGCGCTAGCACTCAGTGTCTGGTTCAAAACCTACTGGGGTTGAAGGCCCTGGGTAGCTCTACTTGGGGTGCTGAGCTTCCTGCTGGTCCTGCTCTCCCTCTCCTGTGCTGTCTTTGGTGTTTCCGATCAACACCTCTGTTCCCACGTACGGGATCCACTGTTCTGCCACTCCTGTGGCCTCGGTGGCTCTCATCATGTTCAGCTGCTGGTGGAGCTCCTGGAGTGCGCCTTGTATGGAGGCAGCTTCTTCTTCCTCCTCCTCTTCACTCTCCATTTCCTCCTCCTCTTCTTCGCTCTCATCGTGGATGATGATAGTACCGTTATCCTCTTCGCTCCTGGCTTTGCTGATCTTCTTGCTTGCCAGGAAGTCCTCTTTCGTTGTTGTCATTGTTCTTTTTCTACCGCTTCTCTGTAGGGGTGGGGGGGGGACCGCGGTTGCCTCGCTCCCTTCCTCTGTTTTCTGCTTGGGAGCTGGTGGTGGTGCTTCCGGTGGGGCCGCCTGATGGTTCTTGGCGTCCTTGGCGTTTGCTTTCTTAAGTATGACACGTACACGTGGTGAGGTAGTGTGGCTCTTAACCACGAGGCACGGGTCCAGGTCTCCTTTATTTCTTCTCCTTCTCCCGGCCCCTCCTTTACATGGGCTCTACCACCACATTACAATTCACGGCTGCCGACAGGGACACACCCCTCGTATTTCAGCAGGGTGGGACATACCCACCAAACATAACATTCCTCCTTTGTTTGAAATAAAAACAAGTTACCAAAACATCCCCGCGTGGTAGAACGGAGACAGAGAGAGAGAGAGAGACCTCAGAAAAACATTCTTCATGTTGTACATTAAATTAACACAAAATCCCTCAGACGAGAAGATGCTGCCAGACTGGGTCTGAGGTGGTACCTCCCACTCCCACAATGGCCATCACTGCCTTGACCATCACCTCCTCGGATCGCTCGTGGGTGCTGACAGTCATCAGGGACACTGGCAAACTGGCTCCAACGTAGGGCATGTGACAGTCTCTGTTCTTCCTGCAGACACCAGGTCCCGTATCGCAGGTGAGGAGACTCTCCCCTCGCTGGGCTCTGGAGACACACAGACGCCATCAGATCCTGTTTCTCTGTCCACTATTACAGAATGTGTCCCAGTGTCTGAGCTCACAGG